>OX637352.1:14695241-15901589 GCA_951799405.1 Agapetus fuscipes
TGGAATAATTGGTTCACTTTGCCAATGCTTCAGAGAAGGTCGGCAAAATTGCAGGGCTTATGTTCAATTAAAAAAAACGCAGCTAAGCTACACATACAGTGTAAGTTCTTGCCGCGTTACCCCCGAAGGGGTCGCATGTGGCGAGTTGAACCTTTTTATTTTTACAGGTAAGGGGGCCGGCCTTACGCCAACCACTTCAGTTGAAGTGGGGGTTTCCCAGCTCCCGAGGGGGCTGGTACTCATTTCTTGTGAAGGCTGAGTAAACCTTGCCGGTATTTTTTGGGGTTTGAAATAAACACCGAAACGGTACATTTCTGACACCCTCGGTGGGATTCGAACCCGAGCTCACGGCATAGATGCAAGCACTCTACCAACTGAGCTATCGAATTGAGGCTTGGATTTTAATTTGTAATTGCAAATTTACACGTGTCTACTGAATTGTTTTTGTGTTTTTTCGGGTTAGACCATGGTCTATATGCAGCTTTTTTATAAGCCGACGTTTCGCCTTCATGAGTAGAAGGCATTTTCAAGGCGAGTTATACCGGCGCGGCGGCCTTCGTTGTCTCTTCGGTCGCTTCTCGATGCTAACCACAGAGTATATAGGTACTTAGAGAAGCTACTCTATGGCTTAGGGGTAGGTACGTACTTCGAAACCCCCCTTCCTCGCCTTCTTACTTCCCTTCCATACATTCTGCGTATTGGACTATGATCTTGTATGCATGTGTGTATTATACACGCGGCACGCGGGTACACTCACACCACTATAATCAGATATTATTATCTGCCATGATATTATTTATTAATATTATTATTAATGCTTGAAGCTGTCAAAATAAAACGCTTATATTTTGCACAATATTTATTTATTCTAGAAAGATTAGTCATACAATCACAAAAATACACACTGTAAAGAAAAATAATAATTAAAAAACCTCAATGTAAAAAACACAAATGATATGGCAAAAATAAACGTAGGTAAACAATCAAATAGGCACCTGTCTATTTTCAAGGACACTGGCATTCTGTATCTGTATTTCTTGCAAAAGTTTTGGATCCCTGATGATTGTCCCCTGATGATGGCCTGAGGACCGGAAATGTTTATAATATGAAATCTATACACTTTAATTTCACTTTCTTCGGCTCATCAGCCGACAGCCTTCAAGGCTCAGGGACACCTGCACCACTCTGCCTTGTGCTGCTTCCCTCCATAGTCGCCTCACTCCCAAAACTTCGGCGTTGGCTTCGACGTTCTCTGCCCACCGCATCCTACGTCCCGGGGGTCTAACGCCTGAGGGGGCACCATCCAAGACAGTTCTGATGATCCTGGAGTCTTCTGCACGTGCTACGTGTCCGGCCACTGGAGTCTTCTTGATTTCATTAATCTCTACACTCTTCAATAATAGTGAAAATACAACAGTTAATTTCAAATACGCTTGACGTTTGTGGCGCCCATAGAGTAGGGTGGCGCCGCGGGCCAAAATCCTACACACAGTTCAACCATCATTATAAAATATTTTTTCATCAGTTTTTTTTTAATAAAAAATGAGCAATTTAATAAATACTAAACAAAATAAAGTTTATTGGCGCTTAAACTCTTTTTTTACATGAATAACAGTAAATATAAATTATTAATTCAAATTTATTTACGCTCATTCTGATTTCAGTTTAAAAAACGACCTCTTCCCCTTCCTCCTTCCTCATAACCATACATTCCGCGTACCATAGATCGATTACAAAATGGCTTCCGAATTATAAAACAGGGTAACCAGTAGCAAAATACTTGTGAACGGGGTCTGGCGGACATGCACAGGTGAAACTAGGGATGGGCAATATATATCGATATATCAGAAGTACCGATATATTTTTTGAAAAATATCGATATTTTTGTCGATATTAGAAATATCGATTAATCGATATAATTTACCAAGTATCAAAAACGATACTTTTTGCGGATACGTTTCACGGAATCATTTCATAATTTTTGTTTTATCTTTGTTTTTATTTTTTATTTTCTACTTATTTTGTTAACTTTTTTGCAGTGTATTTCAATTTTTGTTTACCCTCATCTGTGCGTTCTTTTATTTTACCTAAGTTTTAATATTATTACTTGATCATGCTCTTATTGCTCTATATGCTATATGCTCATTGCTCTTATGTTTTTCTTCTTTCTTTTCTCTCTTATGTTTTTCTCTTCATCTTCTTACTTTTTGCATAAATATCTTCTACTTTTATTCTGTAGTAATCTTATTGTAAGCTTTATTTTGTAGGAATCTGTTTTATTTTGATACTGTTATGTCTGTAATGTATTTTTATTTCTATTTTTGTATACATGTAAAAGGCACAATGTGCCGTTAAAGAATGAATAAATAAATAAATAAATAATTAAAACGTTGCAATGGAAAAAAACACCGTTGTGAAATAAAATTGTTTTTAATCCAAAAGTAAGAACAAACTCAATTTAATTATTGCCTACTTTGTTTTTCTTTTCAATGGGTTAACAATTATTTTATAATATGTTCCAAATTGTTTTTATTATTCTCCCTTACTCTGTGGTATTCACAGAAAATAAAGGTTTTCGAGTTTTAAATACACAAAAAAAATTAAATACCTACCAAAATTTTCGAGTCCGTAGCATTCTTGTCTTTGACTTTTCGGACATTTTAACTCCGAAGTACATGTAGCTATAATCTATAATCTAAGTTGCAAGGATATATTTATTCAAAGCTCTCACATGTATGCCCACAAACAAATACGTGTAGTTCGCGCTTACAAATGCTGATTGTGTACTTACAAATAAAATCCAAACCGCAAATGAACATAAGCCCTGCAACTCTTGCCGACATTCCCTGAAACAGGGGTGACATTGGCAAAGTGTACCATTTTTTACATATGATTGCAAATTACTCTTCCTCAGCTATAATCTTACAGGCGGGACAGGCCTGTCTTAGTCTGAAAAATGGTGCTGCATGTTCGAAACAAAAGAGGAAATATTTGGCTCAGTTGTACTTAACTTTAAGCGCGAAATTGAAAAACGTTTTATCTTATTATTTACTATGTATTTCCTGTGGCCATGGCTGCTTGCGTACCACCTTAAGAAGCGTCGCGTACCACTGGTGGTACGCGTACCATAGTTTGGGAACCACTGATGTAAACGTAACTTAGGGATGGGCGAGAAATATCGTTATGTCAAAAGTACCGATATTTATTTTGAATATCGATATTTTCTTCGATATAAAAAATGACAATAAAATTATTGTTTTTTTTTTTCTTATTAAAAACGATTTTTTTTCTTGTAATGGTATTGTTATGTACATATTAGAATAGGTATTAGTTATAGTTATAGGAATTCTGTATTATATTGTGTGGGTAGTAATCATTGAATAAAAATACTTGAAGCATCGAGAAATAATGATTACTACGCCTTTCTGGAATTGTCTAGCGAATATAGATCTAGATTGTACTGTTTTGAAGAGTATAAGAAGGGTGCGAGTTGCTTGCAGAGCCAGTATCCTACGAGCTTTGCAACTACATATAAGTTAACCAGTGAACAGAAACCAAGTGTAATGGAATAGTCGAGACTACCTTTTTTGAAAATAAATTATTAAAAGTGTAAAATAAACAACTGTATAAGAAGACCAGTATTTTTAATTGAAAGACTTTTGGAACCCTAAATTCGTAACAGTATAAAGATACATTGACTAATAACATCTGTAAAGATATAATTTGCCATCTACTGATGTTTTTTTAAATCCCCCCTTCTAATAGGTTGGTGTGAGGTTGACCATCATGCTGGTTCACTTTTGCAAACGACGGTGTGCCCAGCAATATACGACTGCACTTAGTACACATTCCTTGACATATAGGTTGGTATAATGAGGCTGACCCCCATGATAAATTTGGTTTACTTTTGCCAATACCACTCTGCGGGATCAGAGAAGGGAGACAGGAGTTGCACGGTTTATGTTCATTTTAAATTTAGGTTTGTACGTTGTTGGCTCACATGCGCCATGTCACGCAAGGACGTTCACAGGAAGGGGCAGGGGGCATGGGGAAGTAAAAAACATACCTAAATCGTTATTAAATTTTGTTGACGGAATTTATTAAAATGGCCATTTAAATATCTTAGTTGATAAAACACTGCCATAATAACCGTACAAAAAAATCCTAAATTTTTGGATTCATTCACCTTCAATTTTCCAAAACCTGCCCCCCCCTAGATTTGATCCTGGGTACGCCCTTGATGTTATTGTTATGCATGTAAGACCAGTCCGCAGTTCAGTGGTAGCACTTCGGACTCTGAATGGGAAGATTGTGGGCTCAAATCCCAGCGGAGCACATAAAATATATCATTTGTATTTTCAAATTTGCTCTTAGATTGGTTGAAAAATTCATAAAACCTTTACCAATGACCGATCACTAAAAGGTCCATCCAGCCTTACAGCAACTTGGTCTTGCTTGAGAATTGGCGCTTTGTAGCGACGACGATCAAGCTCGTAAAAAAAGTTGATAGCTCAATTGGTGCTTGCATTCCATGCCGAGAGTAAGGGTTCGATCTCAAGGTTTACTCAGCCTTCAAAAGAAATGAGAACCAGCACCCCCGGGAGCTGGGAAACCCCCACTTCAACTGAAAATGGTTGGTGTGAGGCCGGCCCCCTTACACGTAAAAATAAATAGGTCCCGAATCGCCACATGCTACCCCTTCGGCGATAACGCAGGCAAGAAATTACACTATATGTGTAGCTTAGTTGGGTTTTTATGTGTCTTCTCGTGGGCATGCATTTAATAATATGTATTCTAAAATATGTAATACTCCTATGCAACATAGATTATACACTTCTAGAAAGTGATTAACTCTTCATACATTCTTTAGATTTCTGCATCAGAGGTGAACTTACGCAACAATATATTTTTATCTGGCGCACAGTGGGGAGAGAATGATCTTATTTCTACCTTCCCTCTTCCCAGGCCAGCGGAGAAAGATAGCAAGCCCCTCCACTTCTCAGGAGCGCTATTCTTTATATTCCTTACACTTGACAAAGAAAGTATATGCTGCAAGAGTAGATGGATGTCGTGGTAGAGGAAGGCCAAGATAGGTGCGGATGGACCAAATATCTGAATTAGCGAATGAATGGAATATCCAGAGCTGTAACAAAAGGAGAGCTTGTATGAAAAAGGTTATGACTGTGGATGAAATGAAAGAAGTATGTAAGGACAGAAAGAAATGGCGGTTGATCTGTAATGTAAGCAGCTATGGCTAGGGTTTTCCAAAAATTTTAATTAGTTTTATATTTGTTTTTAATGTATAAACATATTATTATTTGTTTATTTAAAAAATGTAATTTTTTGTGTTTGTTCCTTGAGGTTGGTATGCGGCTGAACACCCATGCTGTAAAAAATGGTTCACTTTGCCAATGTCACTCCTGTTTCCGGGAAGGATGGCAAGAGTTGCAGGGTGTATGTCCATTTGAGATTTGAGTTTTTATGATGTAGGCTCACATGCGCCATGTGCAAGCGCGAACTTGTACATGTCTGCTTGTGAGAATGCATATAATGTCTATCACCAATGTAGCATATCTTTGTACCTTAGATAAGATTAGACTTGGTATATCAATCCAGGCCGAAGCTCGCCAGCGCTTGCAAAAAAAACTCCATAGAAAAAACTCTGCAGTAAATCTTATTTTTGGACACAAATCGCTAACTCCTCTCCTTAAGGTCGTAAAGCATTTAGCAGGATAGTGCTTTAGGTTGTGTGACAGGTAGGTAAGGGTCACTCAAGGGTTGGACTTATTGTTGGACTCTACGGGTTTACGACTTCATTAAGTAAAAGAAAAGGAAAATTCAACTGGGGTTATTGAAAACAACATATTTATTTATAATCATGTCAACAAATCCACTTAGTCTGTTTCCTCCTGAGTGCCAGGACATACAGCCAAGCTTTGACATTAATCCTTCAGATTCCTTGAGTATTATTTGTTTACTAATCTCAGTTAATACAAGTACATTCAAATAACGATATGAATACATGCAGTGACGGTTTTAGCACTAACAGCGCCCTGGGCGAGATTTCTAATGCGCCCCCTATCCGCCATTCAAATCCACATGACAAGCATATAAAGGGGCGACTGCGGCGCGCTATTGTACCTGGCGTCCTGGGCGGTCGCCCAACTGCGCCCTACCCTAGCGCCGGCACTGAATACATGGTTTGGTTAAATAAATGAAAAAATAATGGACTGAAAACATTTTTTATTATCTCTGCGGGCAAACATCACAGCTTCATGTATACGTAAGTAGGCTTGAGGAATGATACTCTATGCAGATTCCAAAATACGGAGGCCGCAAGCCTTTGTGATCCTTTTTATCCCCTCTTTTCAGAGGAGCTCGGCAATAGTTACAAGGCTTATATTCATATCAGATTCCTTTACTTATAGGTTGGTATGAGGCTGACCACCCATACTGTAAAAAATGGTTCACTTTGCCAATGTCACCCCTGTGTCAGGGATGGTCGGCAAAAGTTGTAGGGCTTATGTTCATTTGAGGTATGGATGTTATTTGTAAGTACACATTCAGCATTTGTAAGCGCGAACTACACGTCGCTGCCTTAGTTCTTGTTTATCGTATACGCCATTGAGAAAATTTTACATGAGCAATGTTTGCATGTGTACTGGACCAATGTGTCTTATGAAAACAAGAAATTTATTTAAAAAATATTTAAAAGAACTCTCACATTATCGAGTTTTACGGTTCTTCTTAGCTCAGAGTGTGTAGAATTTGATTCATAAGACAACTGCATGAAAAAGTCATATTTGACAAGATTGGCGTATACGATAAACAAGAACTGGGGGAGCGACGTGTTTGTTTGTGGGCATACATCTGAGAGCTCTTAATGAATATATCCTTGCAACTTAGATTATAGATTATTTATAGATAAGGGTTTTCACTTTGTAAGTTAACTACACATACAGCATGTATAAGCGCAAACTTATACATTTCTGCTGGTGTATTTATCTGTGAAACTTAATTTATAGATTTATTATTTTTAGATAAAAAAAGATTAAATGAATCTTAATAAAAATAAAGTTTTTTTATACTAAAACACTGTTTTATTTATACGCCAATTCAAGGTTTTTATGCTATTGTGACGTACAGTATCCTTAATACGAGATGCAAAACTTGAGTAATGTAAAGTTTACGGCAATTATTAAAGAGTGATTTCCCCCAAAATCTGCCGTTTTTGATTGTTTGAACTTGATTTTCTTCATCACTATAACTCTTGCTAAGACCACAAAGTGTAAGAAACAAAAACGGCTGATTTTGGGCGCTTTAATATTTTCCGTAAACTTTACTTTTCTCAAGTTTTGCAACTCGTACTAAGGGTACTGGTCGCGTCATGTAAAAAGAATGCTGAGGAGAAGTGGAGGGGGTGTGTTTGCGCATGGGTTACAGTCGCGCAACTACCAAAAAGTCCGATAAATGCGAGCTAGGAGGCGTGGCCTAAAAATGCGAACTATGAAATTTTTCTGGCTTTATATGGCATCTTAATTTGTGCCTTTTTAAATTTCTTGATGTAATCGATTTAAAATCACACTGATCACAAGCAAATGGTTTATGCGCAGAGTGTGTCAACATGTGAACTTTTAAATTATCCGAGCGATTGCACTTATAATCACACTGATCGCAAGCAAATGGTTTAAGCACAAAGTGTGTAAATTTGTGTTTTTTTAAATTGCTGAAGTTATGTGTTACAAAAGTACACTGATCACAAGCAAACGGTTTATACCTTGAGTGTTTAGCCATGTGAGCATTCAAATAGCACAGGAGTTTGGCTTTAAAATCACACTGATCACAGGCAAATGGTTTATGCTTAGAGTGTGTTGATATGTGAACTTTTAAGTTACCCAAGCGATAGCATTTATAATCACACTGATCGCAAGCAAATGGTTTATGCTCAGAGTGTGTAAATTTGTGTTTTTTTAAATTGCTTAAGTGATGTGTTACAAAAGTACATTGATCACAAGCAAACCGTTTAAACGCAGAGTGTGTGAACATGTGAACTTTTAAATTACTTGAGCTATTGCACTTATAATCACACTGATCGCAAGCAAATGGTTTATGCTCAGAGTGCGTAAATTTGTGTTGTTTTAAATTACGCAAGCGATTGCATTTATAATCACACTGATCACAAGAGTATAACTTAAGATTAGAGTGTGTTAGTTTGTGATCTTTTAAGCAGCTTGAGTATTTAGTTTTGAAAGAGCACTGATCACAAGCAAACAATTTGTGCTTATGAGTGAGTTGTGCTTGTGCTGATTTATAATCACACTGATCATTAATTAAGTAATTAAGATTAAGTTCAGAGTGCCTTAATTTGTGTTTTTTTAAATTGTTTGATGTTATTGATTTAAAATCACACTGATCGCAAGCAAAACTTTTCTGCTCAGAATGTGTTAACAAGTGAACCCTTAAATTACTTAGGCGTTTGCATTTATAGGTGCACTGATCACAAGCGAAGGGTCTGTGCTCGGAGTGTGTTAATTTATGTCTATTTATAGTACCTAATAGAGTTGATTTTAAACCACACTGATCGCAAGCAAATAATTTATGTTTAGAGTGTGTTAATTTGTGACCTTTCAAATTGCCTGAGTATTTTGTTTTAAAATCACACTGATCACAAGTAAACAATTTGTGCTTGGAGTGTGGTAGTTTTTGAGTTTGAGAAATGTTTGTTGATCCAGAAGCACATTTGTATGTTTCCTTGCAGCAACTGAACATCTGATGGATCCTCAGGAGTTTTCTTTCATTGACTTTGTAGCTGCAGGCATGGCACACATGATCCACCTTGACTGAGTCCCTCTCACAACTGGCAGCTGTAAATATAACATCGCTAATTAGATTTTTGCTTCACTTTAAATTACAGTAATGTTACAGGATCTGTCACCTGCTAGATATCAGCCTAGACAGAGGCTTACGATTCGGGTAAACTTATCAAGTTTTTTATTTTAATTGTTTTGATTGATTGAAGTAATATAATAATAGGTGATTTAAGTTGCAAAGATATATTACATTTAAGACCGCTCCGTGCCCTCAAACTGTCGTTTATAAAAATAATGCTTCTTAAAGTTCATGGTCTTAGTAAAAAAGTGACAGTTATGGAAAAAAGGGGTGTTTTTTTAATTATTTATCTGAATTATGAAGTTCAAAAAAATATATGTAAGTTAAAAAGCGTCACCACAAAAATATATTAAAAAAAAATAAAAAATTCCCTTTTTTATGTGTATATATTTTTTTTAAATTGCAGAATTATTGTTACATTATTTAGTCTCACAAAAAGCCATTTTTTAATAATGTGATTAATTTTTGGAAAGTACCAGGGCTTCTGAAAAAAACCCTAATACTAAAAATGTACATTTTTTTTTACACAGGGAAGCACTGATGGCGAGATTTCTGCCTGATGAATTGTTGTCTGTCCTACAAGAAGTTGTTAAAATTGTCAATTACATTAAGTCGCGACCGCTAACCTCACGTCTGTTTGATGCAGTGTGTCAGGAAATGGGGCAGATCATGAGTCACTTCTGTTTCATACACAAGTTTCATACACACGGCTTTCATACACAAGTTTCATACACAAGGCTTTCTCGCGGAAAAGTGCTATCTCGGATTTACGAGCTAAACAATGAGACCCAGTCGTTTTTAGAGGCCCAGGGTTCAGATTTTGCTTCTGTGTTTAAAAAAAAATAATGGGCACTAAAACTTGCATATCTGGTGCTCATATTCGCTCAACAGAAAAATGCAAGGCAGGAATTCTAATATTTTAACGTCTTCGGACAAAATTGAAAGCTTTTGCGCTAAGTTGGTGTTATGGAACAGCCACGCTGTCGATGGTAGTAATGAAATGTTTCCAAATGCCATGGCTGCCGATTCAGAAAAAAACGTGCAGGCTTTGATAGTGAAACACTTGGAGCTATTAGCAGAAAAAATGAACTGTTATTTTCCTAAGTGTGACCTGCAACCTATGGACTGGGTACGGAATCCAGTCTCGGATAACATTTCACTTACCGATAAACGAGCAGGAAGAATTCATGGAGTTAAAAACTGATCGGACATTAAACTAAAAATTTCCGAAGTAGAGGTAGCACATTTTTGGTTGCATATGAAAAATGAGTATCCACTGCTTTCAAAGCGTGCTATTGCAATTCTATTACCATTTGCCACAACCTACTTATGCGAATTGGGAAGAGAGCGCCTGAGGACGATCAATGAAGAGATGAGAGCAGCCTTATCAACGATTGCTCCAAATTTTGATCGCCTGTGCTCAGTTAAACAGGCTCACATTTCTCACTAAACATCTTTTCATATTAGGTATATATTTTTTTTTTTAAGAAAATCCTGTGCGGGAGACTCCCTAGATTCTAGAGACTCTAGGGGTCTATGACACTTGTTGTAGTGCCGCAGAGGTGTACGAGCTTGGTCGTCGCTACAAAGCGCCAATACTCAAGCAAGACCCAGTTGCTGTAAGGCTGGATGGACCTTTGGTGACCGGTCATTGGTAAAGGTTTATGAATTTTTCAACCCAGTGAAGAGCAAATTTGAAAATATAAATGGTATATTTTTTGTGCTCCGCCGGGGTTCGAACTTTACAACCTTCCCATTCAGAGCCTGCAGTGTTATCACTGAGCTACGGACCGGTCAAATATTGATTTTACCGGACCGTATTGATTTTAGTAATCAATAATTATTAAATAGTCTTTGCTTTTTTCCTTTGGTGTACCTCTAAAAATTTTTGATTTGATAGGTGTACCTTGAACACAAAAAGTTTGCGGAACATTGACTTAGACCATAAAGATTGAGTAACATATTTTTTTATAAAACGACAGGTTTACAAAGGTATGGAGCGCTCTTAAGATTCATATTACGTGCATCAATCTATACTGAATAAAATGGTTCACTTTCCCAGTGGCACCCCTTTTCAAGAGAAGGTCATCACAAGTTACAGCCGTTGCAGGGCTTATGTTCATTTGAGATTGGGTTTTTATGTTGTGTGTCCACACGCGGCATCTGCCAGCACAAACTTAAATGTGTCTATTTGTGGGAATGCAGAAAATTTTAATCTTAAATATAATATATCTTTGCAACTTAGATTATAGAAATTGTTTATGTACACTTTATATTTGCTTTAATGATAATAATAATAATAGTAAACTAGATTTATATGGAAAAATAAAATATTTCTTTGTTATAATTCACATGAGTTTTTATTTTTTAAACACTACCGGTTTCGGGAGAAGCAATACCTCCCGTCTTCAGGTGTAAATATAAACTTATTTTTTATATTTACACCTGAAGATGGGAGGTATTGCTTCTCCCGAAACCGGTAGTGTTTAAAAAATAAAAACTCATGTGAATTATAACAAAGAAATATTTTATTTTTCTATTAAAATGAACTTTCACGAAGTAGCTGCTAAAAACCTAGATATTATAATAGATTTATATGCGCCTTTTTGTGATTTACATCTTACAAAGGCGCATGTGAGCTCTAGCGGGAAACAAGAATGCTTTGAGCATCTTCCTGAAGGCTGTCTAATCTTCCTGGACTCTCAGCCTCTCTGGGAGAGCATTCCATGCCGCTGGCCCGGCAACACGGAAAGAGCGGTTCCCGAAGGCTGTACTTGATTGTCTTTTCGGCAGCTCCAACAGACTGGCACATGACCCAGCCGACCTCAAAGTAACTCCCCTTTCATTTAAAGAAGCTCTCCTCGTGAGCTCCACCAGATAATCAGGAGCCAGCCCATAAAGAATCTTCAAGACCATCAAGCAAAGCTTGTAGTCTATTCTTTCCGAGATGCGAAGCCAGTGCAAGTTCTCAAGCAGAGGAGTTATATGGCAGTACCTGGAGCCGCCGTATATCAGCCTGGCTGCAGCATTTTGAAGGGACTGGAGTTGTTTGGTGTGTGACATCGGTTGACTGGTTTATACTTTGTATTATTCCTTGACTAATAGGTTGGTTTGAGGCTGACTCCAATGCTGTAAAAACTTGGTTCACTTTTGTTGGCAAAAGTCACCACCAGCTACCCTGGTTTCAGGGAAAAAAGAAGAAAGGAGTTTCAATTTTTATGTGCATTTGAGAATTGGTTTATTTTGTAAGTACACATGCAGCATGTGAGCGCCAACTTGCATGAATGATTTAGCCTGTTGGCGTGCATTCAATAAAGCCTTATTAAATGGCAAATAACCTGCAACATGGAATATAGAAAGATAGATGTACACCTTGTTATATAGAATAAAATACAGCATATAAAAAGAGCAGCGCTGTGAGTGTTCGAAAACATTTTTTTCCTTGCTAATTAGATTATAGATTGTCGCTACAACCCGGTGTGGGTCTTGGCCTCCTCGAGGAGTTGCCTCCACCTTTCCCTCTCCATCACCTCTCGTCACCAACTGGTCACGCCCAGAGCTCGCAAGTCCCTCTCCACCCCATCCTCCATCTCAGCCAAGGCCTCCCGACACTTCTGCCACTGGTTTAGAGGAGTACAGCTACCCAAATATTTCAAGCTCAAGTAATTAATACTGACCTGAATACCGCTCAATGTTGATTCTCTCCACAAGTCCGCGGCATTCCTTCAACAAGCCATCAGGTGGAGGGGCAGAGTCCTCATTCTCCACATTATCCACCACAGAGTCCTCGGCAAGCCATTCTTTCTTAATATTCAGTCTCTCTTCCTTCACATCGCTCTCTTCAATGTCTATTTGTTCATCTGAGTGCGCTAGTTGTGCATCCATAAACTCCGATTCCGCCTCCACCTTCACAACAATGTCCATCGTGACGTCTTAATCACTTGAGCAAAGCAAACAAACAACAGTCCCTAGTCAATAGCTCGGACGACCACAGCGGACGACTCTGCTCTGACTGTACATGCACAAAAATACAAATAGTTTTTTTTAATAAAAAACAGCGTTGTACATTCTCAATGATGGCTGGGTACACAGCTGCACAGAGTATAGGTATATAGAGAGCTGAGTTCCTAATATTTCTTTGTATTTCCGGTTTTATCGAGATGCTAGCATCACGTAGTGTTAAGAGCATTAACCACGACGTGTGCGTGTACGTGTGTGTGTTAGTGCACTTATACACACGCGCTATGCCATGCTCCTATAATATTATTTCATATTATTATTCCATACCTACTCCCATTTCGTACAAAAAATAAAACAAAAAGTGAATATTTACGTGTTTTATTTATTGGCAGATAAGATACAAGATCAGATACAGAAATTATTATGTTTTTTTTTAAATCTATTGTTGTATCAGAAATATAACATAAAGTATGTAGGAATAGTTTAAGACAGTTTTCTATTTTGGTACTAAAGTTATTGATTGGCAGGTCAGTGAGGTTGACAACATAATTATCATCTAAAAAAAATGGTTGAATTATGCCAATTGAGGGAAAGGCGGCCAAATTATCAAATTACTTTCCTTACATGGGTATAATAATTGCAATTAACCAACATAATATGGTTGCTTGCGCATGTGCATGAGATGCGGACTCAAAATTTTAATTCATCTTTGCAATTTTCAATCAAAATATCCTTATTTAAAGAATTTTTGGACCTTGGTAAGCAATTATTATAGTAACAATGATTTATTTTGACACTTTTCTCCAAATCACAACACAACAAAATCACAAAACATTTTTTCACATTTTTCACGGCTGTATAGTCTAGTGGTTGACGCCACAGACTCAATATGCGAAGGTCTTGAGTTCGGTTCCCAGCGGAGAACATAAACAGCGTTCAGAAAATGAATAAAATAACAATACCCATGTCATTTTATGAGTAGCGGTCCATGTAATCTTCCCGGCGGATTTCTTATAAATTTTCTTCGGAGTGGAAGCAGCAAAACACGTACATTGGTTCAAGTTGAGACACTTCCTGGACCGCTTTCACCTGCGGCTTGAAATTTTCTGGTCGAGAAAAACATCCCACCTGCAAAAAAAACAATATGATAAAATATCGTATCCGATGTTTGAAATGAACTTCACCATATAATAATAAGTGTAATATTACCTTCTCTACGAATAAAACTTGCAGCGATGGAATATAATGTCCTTTTTACTGAATAGTTCACGTTTTTAGATCGAAGACAAAGTTTTTAACTCCGCGTGGAATCTGCTCTGGGGGGAAGTACGGAAATGGCTGGGTTTTGCTACATGCAGAGCGAGCGTAGTAATAATATTTCACTTTATAATTTGACCATGAATTAGACACGGCGATTAAAACAAAATTTCATTTACCAGTGAAGTTATAAGTTTTACAGATTCCTGTATTTTATATTTCCTAATATCTACCTTCATTGACCCAAAACTTGAACAAAAATGGTGATTAAGACGCACGATCCTTTAGTCAAACTGAGATATTAGCGCCTCTACTTATAAGAGCAGTCAAAGCTCTTTATAACGATAGGTAGATGCGACTTTTCCGGGTTTGCACAGCTGGGCACACAGCTGGGTATGTCACTAGGGATGGGCGAAATATATCGATCACATATCGATATATCAAAAGTACCGATACATTTTTTTTTTAAATATAATCTATGATAATAAAAATATCTTCAAAAAATTTCTTCTTTAAAACACCGTTGATGGGAAGAGTGGAGGTAGGCATGCAATTTGTAACTTTTTTTTACTTCCAATCACAGCTACTTATAGATCGAGGGGGGCATAAACGCATTGTAAAAAATATAATATTTAAAGATACTTTTGGTAGGTATTGAGGAAAATATCGATGTTTCTAAAAAAAAAATATATCGCACGTTTTATAATAAAGAGCAAAAACTCAAAAAACAAGAATGTCGGGAAATCGCGTTTGAAGTTCAGACAACCAGTACAACTTGTATGGGATGAAAAAGGCGGCCGATGTTTTATCTCGGTCATATTCGTCCAAATTGAACGGCTGTCGCATTCTACCTATTCTTCTCGCATTGTTCTTGCATTTTATTACAAAATCTCGATTTTCCCAATTTTCGAGTTATTTCTCTTTGTTATTAAGCGTGCGATATATCGGTACGTTTTAAATCGATATATTTTCAAGTGTCAACATCACTAGTGACACATTGTTCTCCTGTGCACAGAGTATATAGGTACTTAGAGAAGCTACTCTATGGCTTAGGGGTAGGTACGTACTTCGAAACCCCCCTTCCTCGCCTTCTTACTTCCCTTCCATACATTCTGCGTATTGGACTATGATCTTGTATGCATATTGTGTGTATTATACACGCGGCACGCGGGTACACTCACACCACTATAATCATATATTATTATCTGCCATGATATTATTTATTAATATTATTATTATTGCTTTAAGCTGTCAAAATAAAACGCTTATATTTTGCACAATATTTATTTATTCTAGAAAGATTAGTCATACAATCACAAAAATACACACTGTAAAGAAAAAAAATAATTAAAAAAACCTCAATGTAAAAAACACAAATGATATGGCAAAAATAAACGTAGGTAAACAATCAAATAGGCACCTGTCTATTGTCAAGGACACTGGCATTCTGTATCTGTATTTCTTGCAAAACTTTTGGATCCCTGATGATTGTCCCCTGATGATGGCCTGAGGACCGGAAATGTTTATAATATGAAATCTATACACTTTAATTTCACTTTCTTCGGCTCATCAGCCGACAGCCTTCAAGGCTCAGGGACACCTGCACCACTCTGCCTTGTGCTGCTTCCCTCCATAGTCGCCTCACTCCCAAAACTTCGGCGTTGGCTTCGACGTTCTCTGCCCACCGCATCCTACGTCCCGGGGGTCTAACGCCTGAGGGGGCACCATCCAAGACAGTTCTGATGATCCTGGAGTCTTCTGCACGTGCTACGTGTCCGGCCACTGGAGCACAGAGTATAGCACTGGAGTCTTCTTGATTTCATTAATCTCTACACTCTTCAATAATAGTGAAAATACAACAGTTAATTTCAAATACGCTTGACGTTTGTGGCGCCCATAGAGTAGGGTGGCGCCCCGGGCCAAAATCCTACACACAGTTCAACCATCATTTTAAAATATTTTTTCATCAGTTTTTTTTAATAAAAAATGAGCAATTTAATTTAATAAATTTAATCAATTTAATAAATACTAAACAAAATAAAGTTTATTGGCGCTTAAACTCTTTTTTTACATGAATAACAGTAAATATAAATTATTAATTCAAATTTATTTACGCTCATTCTGATTTCAGTTTAAAAAACGACCTCTTCCCCTTCCTCCTTCCTCATAACCATACATTCCGCGTACCATAGATCGATTACAATATGGCTTCCGAATTATAAAACAGGGTAACCAGTAGCAAAATACTTGTGAACGGGGTCTGCTCCTGTGTCTTGCACCTTGAAGAAGAAAAAGGGTTCGTTTTCCTGTTTACGATATTGTTGTTTTTTTATTGAATTGCCTTCGTATATTAGCATTGTTGTTTGTTTGGCACAAGTGCTTTAGTCACTATGGACATCGTTGTGAAGGTTGAGAAGGTGGAGGCGGACTCGGAGTTTATGGATGCACAACTAGCGCACTCAGATGAACAAATAGACATTGAAGAGAGCGATGTGAAGCAAGAGAGACTGGATATTGAGATAGAATGGGAAGCTGATCACTCTGTAGTGGATAATGTGAAGAATGAGGACTCTGCCCCTCCACCTGATGGCTTTTTGAAGGAATGCCGCGGACTTGTGGAGAGAATCAACATTGAGGGGTATTCAGGTCAGTATTAATTAGTTAAGCTTGAAGTGTTGGAGTATATTTGAATAGATTTGTAAGTCGGGCTTTGCTGGAAATATGCATTTGCATAATATGTTCCATTTCCCAAGTACAGCAAAGCCTTGTACTGTATGGAGGTGTTTATGTGAGGCACGCGGCCATGTGGCGCCTCGTACTGTTCACGACTGGGACGCCACTAGCTGCCACATGTTGGTCTCCTGCTCTCTCCCCTGATGCACGACTGGGACGCCACTAGCTGCCACATGTTGGTCTCCTGCTCTCTCCCCTGATGCACGACTGGGACGCCACTAGCTGCCACATGTTGGTCACAGAGTTAAAGAGGTCTCATTGGACTAGAGACAGGCAGTTCCTCCGCTCAATGCCTGTTTGGATTATCTAACATTTGATTCAAATATGCCCTTTCAATGAAATTATCTTAAGAATCATAATCTACACAATCTGAGCTAAGAAAGAAAGTAAAACATGAGTAAATAATGTGAGTTGCTTTACATATTTTAAAAATCAGTTTTCATATGACACATAGGTCCAATACAAATATTGCTCGTGTGAAATGACCTCTGATGGGCATAAGATAAACAAGCACTAAGGGGACACAATGTCACGCAAGGGATGGATACTATGTAAGTAAGAAAAAAATAATCCATTGGAGATATTTCTCTGAAAGCTAACCGAACAATTAGTCTCCAATCTACTTTTACCTTTATTAGTATCTAATTAGCAATGTTATATTTACAGCTGCCAGTTGTGAGAGGGACTCAGTCAAGGTGGATCATGTGTGCCATGCCTGCAGCTACAAAGTCAAAGAAAGAAAACTCCTGAGGATCCATCAGATGTTCAGTTGCTGCAAGGAAGCATACAAATGTGCTTCTGGATCAATAAACATTTCTGAAGCTCAAAAACTAACACATTTTAAGCTTGAAGTGTTTGCTTGTGATCAGTGTGATTTTGAAGCTTGGCAAGCAAATAAATTAGACAAACACAAGTTGATACACTCTGAGTACAAAGTGTTTGCTTGCAATCAGTGTGATTATAAATCCAAATGCTTAAGCGACCTGAAAGATCACATGTTAATACACTCTGAAGATAAGCCATTTGCTTGTGATCAGTGTATTTTTAAAACTGATCTACTGAGTAATCTTAAAAAGCACAAATTTATACACTCTGAGCTCAGACCATTTGCTTGTCATCACTGTCCTTATAAAGCCAAACGCTTGAGCACCTTAAAAGCTCATGTGTTAGCACACCCAGAACATGTGCCGCTTACTTGCGATCAGTGTGACTTTAAATGTATTCTATCAAGCTCTTTAAAAAGACACAAAAGGATACACTCTGAGCCTGAAACAGTTTTTTGTGATCATTGCGATTATAAAACAACAAACTTACGCAACTTTAAACAACACGAGCTGACTCACTCTCAACATAAAGCGTTTGCTTGCAATCAGTGTGATTATAAAGCAACAAAATCAAGCAATTTAAAAAATCACAAATTAACACACTTTGATCATAAACCATTTGCTTGCGATCAGTGTTCTTATAAAGCCAAAAGCTCGGAAAGGCTGAGAAGACATAAATTAACACACACACAACTTAAACCATTTGCTTGTGATCAGTGTGACTACAAAGCAAGACAATTACCTACTTTGACATTGCACAAATTTACACACAATGATAATAAACCATTTGCTTGTGACCAGTGTTTATATAAAGCCAAAAGCTTACCAAGCTTAAAACATCACTTAAAAACTCACTCTGAGCTTAGACCATTTGCTTGTGATCAGTGTGATTATAAAGCACTACAATCAAGCCATTTGAAATCGCATAAATTAAAACATTTGAATCATAAACCATTTGTTTGTGATCACTGTACTTATAAAGCCAAAAGCTTGGAAAGCTTAAAAATACACTTTAAGACGCACAGTGAGCAGCATAAACCATTTTCTTGTGATCAGTGTGATTACAAAGCTACACAATCAAGACACTTGACATTGCACAAATTAAAACACTCTGATCATAAACCATTTGCTTGTGATCAGTGTTCTTATAAAGCCAAAGATTTGAGAGGCTTGAAACAGCACTTAAAAATTCACGCTGAGCAGAAACAAGTTGCTTGTGATCAGTGTGATTATACGACATTTAACTTAAGAAACTTGAGTCAACACAAATTAACCCACTCTAAACATGAATTATTTGCTTGCGATCAGTGTGATTATAAATCAACAAAATCAAGCAACTTAAATATTCACAAATTAACACACGGTGAACAAAGATTATTTTCTTGTGACCACTGTTCTTATAAGGCAAAGGCTTTGAAATATTTGAACAAACACAAAGTAACCCACTCTGTGCATAAACCATTCGCCTGTGATCAGTGTTCTTATAAAGCCAAAACCTTGGAGTATTTGCAAAAGCACATGAGAACCCACGGAGCATAAGCCATTTCAATGCTTACTTTCTCAACCTCGGATATCAAAAAATTCAAAAGTTTTTTTTTTACTTCTATCTATTTTGTTTTTCGATATTACATAACTTGTCAACGACGTTACCATGTTGAAACCACCGGTTCCCATAGATCAGCGTTTTTCAACCTGTGGGTCGCGACCCCCCTGGGGGGTCGCGGAGCCTCTGTCGGGGTCACGAGAGGTTGAGAAAACTTCAGGTTTTTTATACAACACATAATTTGTCAGACTTAAATAAAATGTCGATAAGAGTTAAAATTATTATATTAAATTAAATGTTGGGGGGGGGGGTCGCGAAATATTTTTTTGTACTAGGGGGGTCGCGTCATGAAAAAGGTTGAAAAACACTGCCATAGATCACCGAAGTTAAGCAACATTGGGCGCGGATAGTACTTGGATGGGTTACCGCTCAGGTACACCGCGTGTCGTTGGCATCTTGGACCGGTCCGTAGTCCAGTGGCAACACTTCGGACTCGTAAATGGAAGGTTGTGGATTCGGATCCAGGCGGAGCACAAAAAAAATACTATTTATATTTCGAATGTGCTCTTCGCTGAGTTGAAAAATTCATAAACCTTTACCAAAGACCGGTCACTGAAAGGTCCATCCAACCTTACAACAACTGAGTCTTGCTTGAGAATTGGCGCTTTCTACGGCGACGACCAAGCTCACAGAGGGCTCTTGAGGTGTGATGCACACAAAAACAGCGCTCACCAAATAAATAATTCTAATATTATTATTATTACTACATACTCGTAAAAGGTAATTGCATTTTACCCATACATCGACGACTTCACTTAATACCAATATACCAGTATGTAGTATCGAAAAACAAATAGATAGAAGGAAAAAAAAAAAAGATTTTTTTGAGCTGCATGGTTGAGAAAGTAAGGCGACAATTTGTTTGTTGAAAGTTACTAATTAATAATTGATTAATTATATATATATAATTAAATAATTGATAATTGAACTATTAATTGATTATGTCGATACATTATTACCCGGACTTACGCTACCCTGTCTTACGCAAATTCGGAGATGCGCGGTTTTTCTTTTCGATCATCGCATGCATCGGCGTCTTCGGTTTACTACAAGTTTGAACACGTTCCATGTGGAATTAGAATTGCAATAGGGTAATTGCAGTGGTGGGGAAAACGGTTTAAAATACTATGGTTGTGTAGAGTACATTTCAAGGATCACAACCATATATATAGTAAAAATACAGTTTTTTTTTTTTTTTTTTTTTTTTTTTCAGGGTTTGGTGGTTTACACAGTGAAAGTCCATTGTATAATTTATTCATTGTATCATTGTTAAAATTGTAGAATTTTGATTTGTCATTGTCATTGTCCTGAGGATGCCTTTTTAGGCGAAAACTGTCTGACATATTTAAAATAAAATAATAAAAAAGTCAATTAAAACAGTATATTTATTTGATTAATTAAAAATACAGATATTATTGATAATTTTCAAAAATAAAATGTCGAGAATTTGAATCCCGCCAAAACGCATTGGGACCGAAGAAACATGCGTAGATGAATCCATCGGTCTTAGAAGATCTAACGGTACACTCCATACATCGTGAGATCCATTGATGTCACATCCACCTAAATAAAAAAATGAGCTGTTTTAGCGGAAATAAAAAATGGGTGAATTTTACAGAGCTGTAATTTAAAAACTAAGCCAGATATAATTTTTTTTAAAACGCAGATGCAATATTTAAAAGGTAGTCTATCATTTTATGAAATAAAAAAATATGTGAAATTACCCTATTCTGTAAAACATTATGTACGTTGTACACATTTGTTTTATTTTTATTTTTTTATGAATATAATATATATATTTTTAAACTTATTTCTATTACATAACAAATTAAGTAATAATTTTATAAGCCGTACCTCACCAGAAAGAGTAATTGAGAGAAGGTCTCTGTACAATTGAAAAGGGGTTACAAATTTTAGAAAAAATAGATTCCAATGAAGGGTGTGTGTCTACTACAAAACAGAAAATAAAAATAAAAGTTAATGACGTGCTATGAGGAAATTTTACGGAGAAGAAGAAAAACTTAACTTAGTCTGGTGGCATTATTAGAATATACTAGCAGACTGACCGTACTGCGTACGGTTGTCTGCTAGGCCCTTCGGGCAGTGTAAGTCTG
This sequence comes from Agapetus fuscipes, assembly GCA_951799405.1. Classification (NCBI taxonomy): domain Eukaryota; kingdom Metazoa; phylum Arthropoda; class Insecta; order Trichoptera; family Glossosomatidae; genus Agapetus; species Agapetus fuscipes. The sequence continues at coordinate 14,716,622 of OX637352.1, forward strand.
GCTTCGCAATAATTTTTCCTCAGACCTCCTTCATAGTAATTAAATGCTTTAAGAAGTAATTTGAAAAAAAAATTGCGGTAAAAGGGTTATTTAGTTCTTTCATGTTCTGAGTATCTTGTATGAAGCATGAGGTATGAGGCTGACCTCCCATACCTAAAAAAATGTTCACTGAACGAATGTTTCTCTGTTCCTGAAAAGGTCGGCAAAATTGCAGGGCTTAGGGTCAAGAGAGGCTGAAATTTTTATTTGTAATTAAACATGCAGCATTTGTAAGCGCAAAGTCACTCATGTCTGCTTGGGGGCATGCATTGAATATGAATTATAAAATGTATGTATGCAACTTAGATTTATATTCTAAAATTAAAAACATCAAGTGCCACAATTAAATGTTAGCGTGAAATGACATTTGCCAGTTTGTGGGCGTGCATTCAATTTGAATCATCAAATAACTTTTTTTGCAACTTTAGATTATAAATTAAATTTAACATTGTTGAAGGATTTTTTAAACTCAAATCCTTGACGGATAGGTAAGTATGAGCTTGAATACCCATATCGCAAAAAATGGTTCACTTGACAAATGTTTCCCCTGTTTTTGAAAAGGTTCGCAAAAGTTGCAGGGCTTATGTTCATTAGAGGCCTTAATTTTAATTTTTAAGTTAACATGCAGCATTTATAAGCGCGAACCCACTTATGTCTCCAGGGGGGCATGCATTGAATATGAATTATAAAAGTTATTGTATCTGTGCAACTTAGATTATATATTCTAATATTTAAAAAAAATCAAGTGCCACAACTATATGTTAGCGTGAAATGACATTTGCCAGTTTGTGGGCGTGCATTCAATTTGAATCATTAAATAACTTTTTTTGCAACTTTAGATTATAAATTAAATTTAACGTTGTTGAAGGATTTTTCAAACTCAAATCCTTGACTTATAGGTAAGTATGAGCCTGAATACCCATATCGCAAAAAATGGTTCACTTGACAAATGTTTCCCCTGTTTTTGAAAAGGTTGGCAAAAGTTGCAGGGCTTATGTTCATTAGAGGCCTTTATTTTAATTTGTAAGTTCACATGCAGCATTTATAAGTGCGAACCCACTCGTGTCTCGAATATGAATTATAAAAGTTATTGTATCTGTGCAACTTAGATTATATATTCTAATATTTAAAAAAAATCAAGTGCCACAACTATATGTTAGCGTGAAATGACATTTGCCAGTTTGTGGGCGTGCATTCAATTTGAATCATTAAATAACTTTTTTTGCAACTTTAGATTATAAATTAAATTTAACGTTGTTGAAGGATTTTTCAAACTCAAATTCCTTGACTTATATATTAGTGTGAGCCTGTATATCCATATTGCAAAAAATGGTTCACTTGACAAATGTTTCCCCTGTTTTTGAAAAGGTTGGCAAAATTGCAGGGCTTATGTTCATTAGAGGCCTTAATTTTAATTTGTAAGTTCACATGCAGCATTTATAAGTGCGAACCCACTCGTGTCTCCAGGGGGGCATGCATTGAATATGAATTATAAAAGTTATTGTGTCTGTGCAACTTAGATTATATATTCTAATATTTAAAAAAAATCAAGCGCCACAACTATATGTTAGCGTGAAATGACATTTGCCAGTTTGTGGGCGTGCATTCAATTTGAATCATCAAATAACTTTTTTTGCAACTTTAGATTATAAATTAAATTTAACGTTGTTGAAGGATTTTTCAAACTCAAATCCTTGACGGATAGGTAAGTATGAGCTTGAATACCCATATCGAAAAAAATGGTTCACTTGACAAATGTTCCCCCTGTTTTTGAAAAGGTTGGCCAAAGTTGCAGGGCTTATGTTCATTAGAGGCCTTAATTTTAATTTGTAAGTTCACATGCAGCATTAATAAGCGCGTACCCACTCGTGTCTCCAGGGGGGCATGCATTGAATATGAATTATAAAAGTTATTGTATCTGTGCAACTTAGATTATATATTCTAATATTTAAAAAAAATCAAGCGCCACAACTATATGTTAGCGTGAAATGACATTTGCCAGTTTGTGGGCGTGCATTCAATTTGAATCATCAAATAACTTTTTTTGCAACTTTAGATTATAAATTAAGATTACCGTTGTTTAAGGATTTTTCAAACTCAAATTCCTTGACTTAAGGGTTAGTATGAGGCTTATCACCCATATCGCATAAATGGGTTCACTTAACAAATGTGTCCCCTGTTTCTGAAAAGGTCAGCAAAAGTTGCAGGGCTTATTATGGTCATGAGAGGCTGAAATTTTTATTTGTAAATACACATGCAGGATTTGTAAGCGCAAACTCACTCGTGTCTCCGAAGAGGAGTGCATTGAATATGAATTATAAATGTTAATGCGTCTATGCAACTTAGATTGTATATTGTAATAATACTTTAAAAAAATTAAATGCCGCAATAAGTACGGTTTCATATAAAAAGTTGACCTAATCGATCGTCATTATTTCTAAAAAATACATGTTATAACTGGTTGAAGTATAATTTTGAAATAAATAAAGAATATAGGTAGGTACTCAACGGAATTCAACCGAAAAATAATCGACTTGGCAATGGCAACGATGGCAACTTTGAAGCCTATGTTGAAGTGCTGGCAATTTATTTGAAATTCGAATGTCAAAATGAGCTTTGTTTCTCGCATAGGTTTTACATAAAAAGGTGTTGTGATTGATCATGTTTATTTATTTAAAAAACAACAATTTAAAATCTACTAATGGTGAATTAAAATCTACTATGTAAGGAAGATGAATGATTGCAAGGAGAAAGAAATTATGAATGTAATGAAAAGGAAACGAATAAAAGTAATGGGTGTGACTGAAACAAAAATGAAAGGAAATGGTGAGAAAGTATTACTGAACGGTGAATTGTATATTTGGTCAGGTGTGGAAGATGGGAATGAAAGGCAAGGTGTAGGTGTGATTGTGAGTGAGTGTGTAAAAGGATGTATAACGGGTTATCGAAGAGTTTCTCCTAGGATTTTGGTTGTTAAATTCAAAATTAACAGTTTGAGACTTTTCTTGGTTGCCTGTTATGCTCCTGTTGATTCAGAGTGTATGGAGGTGAGAATGAGTTTTTGGAATGAATTGAATGCGGTTGTGCATGAAAGGAAAAATAATGAAAACATTGTAATTTTAGGTGATATGAATGGATGGATAGGTGCACAGAGGGATGAATGTTTGAAAATAATTGGTCCTGGTGGGAGAGGTGTAGTCAATGATAATGGGCGACATCTGATTGCTTTGTGTGCGGAGCACAGTCTTTTTGCATCGAATACTTGGTTTCGGCATAAGGATGTGCATCTGTACACGAGGCAGATTGTGGGAAGTCGCACAATCATTGACTACATCTGTGTGGATGAAAGATTGAGAGGAGCCGTAAGAGATAGCCGTGTCTACCGGGGGCCTGAAATAGGCAGTGACCACTATCTCTTATGTGCCAAAATAATGATTGGTGAAGTAAGAAAGAAGAAACGCAAGAGGAAAGTAAGATTGCCTAGAATAAAAGTAGAAAGGCTGAATGAAGAAAATGTGCAAGAGAAGTACGTATCAGAGCTCCACAAAATTTTAAGTGTGAGTGAACTTGAGAAGAGTGTGTGTGGAAAAGATATTGAAAGTATGTGGAAAGATCTGAAAGAAGGAATGACTGAATGCGCTAAAAAAGCATGTGGGGTAACGAAAGGTGGAAGATTGAAAGGAGATGCCTGGTGGAATGATAGAGTGAAGGAAGCTGTGAAAGTTAAGAAAAAGTGTTACGAAAATTGGTTGAATGATAGAAATGATAGAAAGCTAGAAGAGGAATATAAGATAGCTAAGAGAATGGCGAAGAATATAATTTATGAAAGCAAGATGAATGAACAAAGAAAGATTGATGAAAGGATTAACAAAAGTTTCACCGATAGTAAGAAGGAATTTTGGAGGTGGATCAATGCGGATAGAAATAAATCTTCTGCATTGACCACTCCGGGAGTCAAAAGTGCTGCCGGTGAGATGGTATGGGAGAATGTAGAAGTATGCAAGAGATGGAAGAACTATTTTCAAGAAATTTTTGGTCAGGGTGAAAGAAGAATTTATGAACAGATAGATGAAGCGAATGAATTGAATATTATGAAAGAAGAAATGAAAGTGTCTATTTCACGTCTGAAGAATGGGAAGTCTGCTGGGTTTGATGGTATAAATGGTGAAATGTTGAAAGCAGGAGGTGAATGTGTGATAGATTGGATGTACGAATTATGTAAGCTCTGTGTGAATGCAGGAGTAGTACCGATGGATTGGAGGAAGGCAGTCATTGTTCCCATTTACAAAGGTAAAGGGGACAAAAAAGACTGTCAGAACTTCAGACCAATCAGTTTACTCAGTATACCAGGAAAAGTCTTCTGTAAGGTGATTATAAAAAATGTGATTCTGACTACTAGTGAAAGGATTTCCGATGTACAGTCCGGCTTTATGGCCGGTAGAGGCTGTGTTGATCAGATTTTTACTCTACGACAACTTGTTGAAAAACAATTGTCGGTGAGGCGGAAGCTGTTTACGGCCTTTGTAGATCTGGAAAAGGCTTTTGACTCAGTAGACAGAGGTATGTTATGGGATGTTTTGAAAGCATACGGAGTGAATGGGGCTCTCCTAGGTGCGGTGCATGCAAACTATGAAAATAGAAGGCATGTGTCCGTATTGATGGTGAGTATAGTGAGTGGTTTGAAGTTTATAAGGGTGTGAGGCAAGGATGTGTGATGAGTCCATGGCTATTTAACATAGTCATGGACAAGTGTGTCAGAGATGCTCGACTTAATGATTGTGGATTGATGATAGGAGAGAGCAAAGTGAGTGTTCTACTGTATGCAGATGATGCAGTTCTTGTATCTGATTCAGCAGTAGAATTGCAAACAATGCTCTCTAGATTGAATGAAGCTTTGAAAGGTAACCATTTGAAGTTGAATGCAAGTAAGACGAAAGTATTGATTTTTGAAAGAGATGATGAAAGTATGAATTATGAATTTAAAATTAATGGAATGAATGTTGATGTCGTAAATGAGTTTGTATACCTGGGAAGTAAGTTTGAAAAAGATGGAAGAATGACCGGTGAATTTGAAAGAAGAATAATGAAAGGCAGGTGCGTACTGGGTGCTACCGCTAGCATCGCCAGGAACCAGAATCTCTCAAAAAATGTTAGATTGGCGGTGCACGGTGGTATACTAGTGCCAACCTTGATGTATGGAAGTGAAGCCTGGACGGTGAGTGAAAGGGAAATTAGTAAAGTCCATACAGTAGAAATGGACTATCTAAGAAGTATGATTGGGAAAAAACGAAGTGACAGAGTGAGGAATAATTTTGTAAGAGAAGAATGTGGTGTAAGGGAAAGTGTGAAAGTGAAGATTAAAAGAAGTATGTTAAGATGGTTCGGGCATATGGAGAGAATGAGTGATGAAAGATTGACGAAGAAAGTATATGTTGCTAAAATAGATGGATGTCGTGGTAGAGGAAGACCGAGAAAAGTATGGATGGATCAAATTTCTGAAATAGCGAATGAATGGGATATCCAGAGTCATAATAAAAGGAGGACTTGCATGAAAAAGGTTATGACTCTGGATGAAATGAAAGAAGTATGCAAGGACAGGAAGAAGTGGCGGCTAATCTGCAATGTTGATTTCTAATGTTGGTGTATTAATTTGCTACATTTTTTGCATAGGAAATTTCTGACTTTTTTTGTATAGATTTCTTTGTAAGGTTTTGTTCTTTTATATATTTAAATGTAATTTTTTATTCATATTCCTTGACTTATAGGTTGGTATGAGGCTGACCACCCAAACTGTAAAAAATGGTTCACTTTGCCAATGTTACCCCTGTTTCAGGGAAGGTCGGCAAAAGTTGTGGGGCTTATGTTCATTTGAGGTTTGGATTTTATTTGTAAGTACACATTCAGCATTTGTAAGCGCGAACTACACTTGTTGGTTTGTGGGCTTACATCTGAGAGCTTTAAATGAATATATCCTTGCAACTTAGATTATAGATTATATAGTGAGGAAGCACATCCCAAGTCCTGAACAATATTTGTTGTGAATATGACGTGCATCTGTTCAGGAGTTCTTCAGTTTGAATGCCATTAACGCACAACTATTTTGTATGGGGAGGCCGTTGCATTTTATATTATAGGGGGATGAAGCCTTTGGATTGAAAGTAGCTTTGATTAACATTGATCCTACTCAGGTAAATTGTTTTATTTATTTAACATGATTAAACATGTCTCTTCTAAATTATTGTTTTCTTTAGACTCTGATCCCTATATGTAACAAATGATTCACATTACATGCATTTTCACAAGCAGACACATATAAGTGCGCGGTTAAACATGCCGCATGTGGACTTACAATATAAAAACCCGAATCTCAAATTAACATACACCCTGCAACTCCTGCCGACCTTTCTTCTCACCAGGGGGACATTGGCAAAGTGAACCATTTTTTTACAATATGGGTGGACAGCCTCATACCAACAGTTAAGTCTACAGCCTCGTATTACAGTTAAGTATAGAAAACAATCACTGAACAATAAAAATAAAAATCTACATCAATGATAATACATAATAAGCTACAATAGATAGATAGATAAGACAAAATTTGTATAGCGCCTTTTATGACAGTGTGTCACTACAAAGGCACTTGTCCGTATGATTGGACGAAGAGGTGAGTCTTGAGATCTCTTTTAAATGGTCTCTCCATATCCAGTTCCCTCAGTGAGGCGGGAATAGCGTTCAAAGTCATTGGAGCGTCTGCCTTGAATGCCCTGTCTCCAAAAACAGTGCGGGGCCTTCTTGCAGGGATGTCCAGGCAGCTGCTTCTTGATGACAATATACTTAAGTAGTTTCGATTTTTAAAACTGATTTTATATAACCAGGTTGTTACGATCATTAACAATTTATAAGCATGTAATTTTATATGAAAAAACATATTTTGCTTGGAACACATTATCGTACTCGTGTGGTACATTGATGTACACGGGGAAATTCATTTTGCTTAACGAGTGTTTCCAATAGCGAGCGAGATTCTAGAATGAATTATGCTCCTTATGAAATTCCCCCAATGAAAGAAGTAAGGACAAGAAATGGCGGTTGATCTGTAATGTTGGCGGCTAGGGTTTGTTAAATTGTAATTTGTTTTCTGTTTAGTTTTGATGATATTATTATTTACTGATTTATAAAATGTAATTTGTCGTGTATGTTCCTTGACTCGACCTTGTTCCTTGGTATGCGGCTGACCACCCATGCTGTAAAAATGGTTCACTTTGCTAATGTCACCCCTGTTACAGGGAAGGACGGCAAGAGTTGCAGGGTGTATGTCCATTTGAGATTTGGTTTTTATGTTGTAGGTTCACATGAGGCATGTGCAAAGGCGAACTTGTACGGGTCTGATTGTGAGAATGCATGTAATGTGAATCTCCAATGTATAATATCTTTGCAACTTAGATTAGATTAGATAAGTTGAGAGGTGCCACTATATACTGTAATACCTACATGTGAAAACAGCGTAATCTTTCTCATCTCACCTACCAGTGGCGAAGGGTGCCATACTTAAGCCGATTCCCATCGGTTTCCCGTTTAAAATGAGGCAAAAATGATAACAAAGTAGACTGCATGGTTTCAATGAGGAAAAAATACGTATTGTTTCTTTGGTTTTGAATGTATTTTTTTTACTTTGTGCCTATATTTTTAAACTACTTAGTTACATCATTTTAAAAGGGAAGCCGATGGGAACCGGCTTGTATGGCACCCTTCGCCACTGGTGCCTACATATATTTTTTTCTCACATGTTGTTTTCGAAAAGCCCATCACAGACACGGGCGAAACGTCCTCAAGCTCCAGCTTCCACCGACCACAACAACATATCCCGGAAAGCAACTCTCCAGCATCATCAGTCTTCCGTGCAAACCTAAAACTACTATTGTGTGAAGAATTTCAGAGTGAGAATAAAAAGGAAACTATGCAGAGGTTTTAGCCATCCTTAGTGGAACTGCGACAGCGTAACAGTTACAAAAAAATCGCATTGAACCGGCTCTTGCATCACGGCTCTTCATTCACCCACTGAAGTAGCGATGGGCAAATAAAAAAAATTATATGGATCGAACATATGTTTTCAAACATTATTGAAGTACCATTATTAAGGATAATCTATAATCTAAGCTGCAAAGATGCCTGCCTGCAGACAGGCACATGTAGGTTCGCGCCTACACATTCTGCATGTGTTCATACAAATAAACAAAACCTCACATGAATATAAACCTTGCAACTCCTGCCGCCGTTCCCTGAACCGGGATGGCATTGGCAAAAGTGAACCGATTTTTATGGCACGGGTGGTCAGCCTCATACCAACCTATCAGTCACAAGGACCATTTTGGAAAAAAATAATTAAAAAGAAAATTTCGGTAAATCTTTACTTACCTAGGTATAAACTACTCTAAGCTGCAAAGATATGTATCATTTAAGATTAATATTAAACGCATTCCCACAAGCAGACATGTAGGTAGAATTTCGCGCTAACACATGCCGCATGTGGACCTACGATATAAAAAACCCAATCTCAAATGAACATAAGCCCTGCAACTCTTGCCGACCTTCCCTGAAACAGGGGTGACATCGGCAAAGTTAAACATTTTTTACAGTATGGGTGGTCAACCTCATACCAACCTATAAATCAAGGAATAAGTATAAATAATATAAACTATACGTACCTATAAGAATAAATAAAGTATACCTAAGCAATACAATATAGAAATTTACAAAATAATATTATTCGCTGGTGGTAACGTATCAAGAAATTTGTTGAGGGGCGAGGGGGGAAAAATCGCGTTTTTTTAAAAAACTGCGGTAAAAAAACATCTTCAAAAAATTTTGATGTACATGCGATTCACCACGTTTTTTTGCTTCCTAACGTAACTACCTACCTATACATTAAGAGGCGCAAAAGCGAATTGCAAATAAAAATGGCGTTTTTTATCCCAAAAAATAAATATAGTTTTTTTTAAAGATCGCTATATTTCAAAAGAGCTATCGGTAATTTTTATATATCGATATATACTTCTCATCCCTTCATGAAGTGTCAGTTAGTAGGGATGGGCAAATGAAAAAAATATATCGATATATATCGAATCGATATTTTTAAACACTATCGAAATATCGCACCCTGAGAATGAAAGTGACCTATTTTGAAAAAAATGTAAAATGACTTACATACATAGAATGACTCAATAATGTAAATCTATTGCACTTTTATTAAAAGACAAAGGGACCGAAGTATGCCTCTATCACTCTTTGACCATAAATAATCTGTTTTTAAATATAGGTGTAATAGAGTGTACCTTTTTGAGTCATTCTATGTATGTAACTCATTTTACCAAACTAACGCCTCAAAATTTCGAATTATTTTGGGTTAAAAATCTGTCGACGGGTGGGGGAGGGAGAGGAGACATGCAATTTGCTACGTTAAAATGTTGGCTTCAAAACACAGCCGCCTTAATGTGTGGGGAGAAATGTCACATTTGCAAAAAAATATCGTTTTTGATACGATTTTGATACTTGAAAAACAATATCGAAATATCGATTAATCGATATTTCTAATATCGATATTTTTCAAAAAAAATATCGGTACTTTTGATATATCGATATATTTTGCCCATCCCTATCAGTTAGTATGTCAGTTTTGTCTTGTTTTCTAGATCCTTGAGAATTCCATGTGTATTTTTCTGGAGGCTGTTTTCACAAGTCTGTGTATTTTGTAGATTCACAGTCCTTTAGGGTACTTTAGGGACTGTTGATTGTTTTGTGCAAGTGATTAAGTCACGATGGACGTTGTTGTGAAGATTGAGAAGGTGGAGGCGGACTTGGAGTTTATGGATGCACAACTAGCGCACTCAGATGAACAAATAGACATTGAAGAGAGCGATGTGAAGCAAGAGAGACTGGATATTAAGAAGGAATGGCTTGCCGAGGACTCTGTGGTGGATAATGTAGAGAATGAGGACTCTGCCGCTCCACCTTATGGCTTGTTGAAGGAATGCCGCGGACTTGTGGAGAGAATCAACATTGAGGGGTATTCAGGTCAGTATTAATTGGTTTGGCTTAGAAATGGCGGTTGATCTGTAATGTTGGCGGCTAGGGTTTTTTAAATTGGAATTTGTTTTCTGTTTTAGTTTTGATGTCCATACTACATATTTATTGATTTTAAAATTGTAATTGGTCTTGTATGTTCCTTGGCTTATAGGTTGGTATGCGGCTGACCACCCATGCTGTAAAAATGGTTCGCTTTGCCAATGTCACCCCTGTTTCAGGGGAGGACGGCAAGAGTTGCAGGGTGTATGCCCATTGGAGATATGGGTTTTTATGTACTAGGTTCACATGCGGCTTGTGCAAGCGCGAACTTTTAAGTGTCTGCTTGTGAGAATGCATATAATGTGAATCCCCGTATTCCAGTGGTAACACTTTGAACTCATCAATGGAAGGTTGTGGGTTTGAATCCCAGGGAGCACAAAAAAATACCATTTACTTATATTTGTAAATTTTCTCTTTTCTGGGTTGCAAAATTCATAAACCGTTACCAAAGACCGTGTTGTAACTGGATTGGACGAGTGGGTTTGATTAAATGAGAAAAGATGATTAATTGAATTTATTGACAAAAGTTTTGACCGTGAGTCTGGATAATCTACGGACAGAAGATGCTGAAGGCAAGATGGTAAAGGTTCAACTGTGGCCTTCCTTCCCTCGTGGGGTCTATTTATCCACTTTTGGGTGACGCCAATGTTGATTTGAATAAAGGATCCTCATTGGTTGGATCCTGCGTGAGGGTGGCTTGGCTAGCCTGATAAAAAATAGTAGCGTACGATTCTCAGCCCTGCAGATGGTGAATATCATGTCATACCTGTAGTGTATGACGCCCCTGACGAAATAAACATGATGAGAAGAGGTCCTGATAAAGTATTCTGGAAAAGGCGAGCCAAAGGCCGTGCTCCTGTCTCCATGGTTCTCCAAATAATGAGTTCTTCCTTCTCAGAGAGATTGCTGAAGATTCCTGGTGAATGGTGAACTCCTGGTTGATGAAGAAAGATCAGAGATCTTGGAATCCTTGTGGGTGCTGGTATTGCTGCAACTGGTACTGATACTGGTGCTGGTAATCCCTCGTTGCCTCCTCGGAGGTCGTAGATTTGGCTTAAGTGTGTGATCGTCTATCTAGTTATGACACCCTCGTCTTGTGGTAGATAAAGAAACGGAACGTTGTGTAATTTTTTTGTTTTACCGTTTCAAAATCTACTTTTGTGGCAAACCCATTCGTTATCGTTTGGTGTGGAACATACACATTTTCTAACTAAATTGAGGTATATGAGATCAAAATATTGGTCCTTACATATGAAATTGGCGTTTTGCCGTACTGGCCACTTTGATCTCAAATATCTCCTCTTTGGTTACGAGTTCCAAATTCATATTTATACATCTATTTACTCATGTATTTTTGTTTTGGAAACTGTAATTCATTTGTTTGTTTCTCAATTGTTTTTTTCTTTGCGTCACTCATTTTACAAAATGAAAAACTTGAAATATCGCGTTATTTACGAGTACGAATTCCACCGTGGCACCAGTGCTGCAGAAACGTTACGGTTCGAAGGATTAATGATGTGTATGGCCACGGTGTCGCAAAATAAAACACAGTGCGTTTTTGGTTCCAACGCTTTCGTTCTGGAAATTTCGGCCTGCAGAACAAGCCTCGTGGACGGCCTGAGACCAAAGTTGATAATGAGGAATTGAAGGCTATTGTGGGATAGAATTCATCGCAAACCACGTCCAAGTAAGCTGTAGGCTGCGAAATTAGTGATACAACTATTTTAATCCACTTGAAGCAAATTGGAAAGGTGAAAAAGCTTGAAAGGTGGGTACCTCACAAATTGTGTGAAGCAAATCAACAAACGCGCGTCGACTGCTGCGTTACATTTCTCAACCGGCACAATAATGAAGGGATTTTAAATCGAATTTTTACTTGTGATGAAAAATGAATCCTGTGCAATAATCGGAAGTGCTCATCGCAATGGCTGAACCCTGCCGAACCAGCCAAATTATACCCCAAGCGAAAATGGGCTCAAAAAAAGTTACTTGTGAGCGTTTGGTGGACTAGTGCCGGTGCTGTTCCCTAAATCTTTCTTAAATCTAGTCAGACGATTACGGCAGATGTCTATTGTCAGCAACTGCAAACCATGATGGAAAAGCTAGCTGCTAAACAACCGAGGCTGGTCAATCGCTCTAGGCCACTGCTGCTTCATGACAAGCTAAACCACACACTACACAACAGACGGCTACTAAACTAGAGGAGCTTCAATTATAATGTTTAAGACATCCCTTGTACTCTTCGGACCTTGCTCCAGCAGATTATCGTTTTTTTTTAAATTTGGATAACTTCTTGCAAGGGAAAAAATCTTGCAAAAAAAAAACTCCAATGGGGCAGTCCTAACCGCCTTCAAAGATTGTATTGATTGCCATCTGAATGGCTATTTTCATAAAGGGATCAATTAACTACCTATGAGATGGCAAAAGTGCATAGATAGCAATGGTACATACTTTGATTAAATAAATATATTAGATAAAAAAAAAAAAAACTTTTTGTTCCTCCCATACAAAACGCCAATTTCATATGTAATCTAATCTAATCTAAGTTGCAAAGATATGTTACATTGGAGATTCACATTAATGCATTCTCACAACCAGACACGTACAAGTTCGCGCTTGCACATGTCTCATGTGAACCTACAACATAAAAACCAAATCTCCAATGGACATACACCCTGCATCTCTTGCCGTCCTTCCCTGAGACAGGGGTAACATTGGCAAAGTGAACCATTTTTACAGCATGGGTGGTCAGCCTCATACCAACCTATAAGTCAAGGAACTGGTCAGCCTCATACCAACCTATAAGTCAAGTGTAAAGACCTAATATTTAAGGATAAAAGAAAAACAGCTTTGTTTTTGATTACGTGAGTATATATATTTTTATACCACAACCGGTTTCGCAAAAATCCGTTTGCATCGTCAGGTGGTTCAATTAAAAGCTTACAAAATTTAAGTTACGTGTAAGTTATGTGACTATATGGTATTAAACCGATTTTAAAACAAGTGACTTTTATTTTTAATGGGATTTTGTTTTCTGTGAAGTTACTTGGGCGCGCCCTGGCAAGTTCACGACATTTGAAAAAACTCGGACGCTCAACGTATTCAAAGGCGTATACAAAATGAAAAACAAGGAAAAAAAAGGGGGGACACAAATCACGAAAAGTCACTTAATGTGTTAATTTTTGTTAGTCTTGTTATTTGACAGATTACATAGATTTACAAAATAACATTATGATAACAATATGAATAAATTACATTGCACCGATTGCACGTATTACGTATAATATATTTATAATAATATGCAACAAATCTACCTCCACCCACCCCCTAATTACTTTAATTAAAATGTCCAATGTCACCCCTGCTTCAGGGAAGGTCGGCAAGAGTTGCAGGGCTTATGTTCATTTGAGATTGGGTTTTTTATATTGTAGGTCTACATGCGGCATGTGTAAGTGCGAAATTATGCATGTCTGCTTGTGGGAATGCATTTAATATGAATCTCAAATGATACATTTCTTTGCAGCTTAGATTTAGATTTAGATTTAGAAAGTCCCACCTCTAAGTAGAAAATCTGCCTGCTAGCTCCAATGGAGAAGCCAGTGGACTTGCGACCTCTGGAGTAGGGTTCTTCGATCGAATTACAAGCTCAACGCTCCCCTTCTTCACCAAAGAAACTTCACAGGACTTAAGCACGCTAATTCTTGGCAAAAGGAAAGGAAGCCTGTCACCAGCTTCGTCTAATTGTTACCCCACTGGATCGGATAATTCAGCATTCCCGTTACCAAAACTTAACGCGCGCCTACTCCATACTCTATTCCAAGCTGCTTTTGTTAGGGAAGACAGCTTCTAATTTACCCCATTATCCTACCAAAATTCGCAATACCATGGCACCGTCTGATGCTCAGTAATTCCGGCCAAGTAGACCCGAGATAGATGCCAAAATAAAGAAACCTGGTAAAACAATATTTGTGGAAATATCTGCTCCATAGTCAGTTCCTGGTGCACTCCAATATGGATGTAGACCCGAGGTAAAGATTACAAAAGACCTCTCCACAACCCCATAAATAATGCCTTAACCAATCGAAATTCGAATGGTATAAAAATAATTGTGCAAACCGCTTTACTCACGGGACAGGAACACGCCACTGGTTTTAATTTTGTATTAATGTTTGCGAAATTAGTTATTTTTAGTGCAATCAGCTTAATTATTTTCTCCCGGCTGCATCTCAGGTCCATTTTCAGCTTCATCACCACACAAACACCCACAAATCAAATATTAAACAGCAATTTTCTGATTTTATCTAATGATTTTACACAGGAGAGACACGTCACCCACGGATACAGAATGAAAACTGAGACCCAGCAATGCATAGCTCGGGGTTTTTTTTTATTCATCATCTTTTAAAGGCAGAGCCTTGTTGTATCAGCCATCTGTCTCTGTCTGCTGCCATCCTCTTGAGATGTGAATAGGAGGAGACATCCATGAGCCGCTTCAAATCCTTGAAGTATGAAAATCCTGTGCGGGAGGCTCCCCAATTCTTGTGAGTCTTGGGGGTCTATGTCACCCTGGAAGGGTGCCGCAGAGGTGTTGCTTGAGTTCTTGGTTCTGTCGTGAGGCGCTGCAAGGAAGTGGTGATTGATGTTGGTTTTGAATAAAACCGGATTAAATTGGGAAGGGAACACAGATACTGGTAGACCATTCCATAAACGGGCAGTTTGGCAAAGGAATGAGTCATGAAAACGCCAAGTTCTCATAGTTTTGAGATCGACTGCAAAGGGATGAATGAGAGTCGTACTACGAGTTTCCCTTTCTGAAATGCGAGGGGGAGGGATTAATGAATGGAGCTCATTAGAACAAGCTCTGTGGTAATATCGATAAAAAAGACTGAGCATTCCAACTTTTCTTCTGTGCTGGAGCGGCTGCAGATCGGATGTCAGAGAAGGATCATTGATCAACCTCACTGCCCTCCTTTGCACAGAATCAAGTTGGTCACTCAACTTCTTGGACATACCACACCAGAGATGGCTGCCATACTCGATAATGGGGCGGATTTGGGATTTATACAGAGTCAATAACTGGGCTGAAGTAAAAAACCTACGGGCTCTGTATAATATGCCGAGTCGCCGGAAAGCGGAAGTTGTGCGAGACTCAATAGCATCATGGTATTTTAACTCTGATGACAGAGAAACACCAAGAAGATTTAAGTGTTCATGGTTAGAGAGGGAGACATTGTCGAAAGTTGGGAGATAGTTGTTTGGAATCCTCTTTAAGGATATCAGACATGCTTGAGTCTTTTTGACGTTGAACTCTACAAGGTTGTCAGTGCCCCAACGGCTGACAGCCCTGAGATCTCTTGTGCGTTGTCCTAAGATTTTGCCTTCAAAGATGTTGCTAAGAAAGGTGCTATGTCTGATTGAGTGCCCTATTTGCTTGGTTTTCCTCTTTAAAGTATGATTTATCAGCTCTCTTCTTTCTTCTACGTCCCGCCACCCCTTTTCGTTGGACTTCTTTTCGACCCATGATGTCTTGGACATCTTCCTCCATGTTCACATCTCGAATGCCTCCAGGCGGTCTTTCTCGTATTTTTGGATGGTCCAGGTTTCGCTACCATACAGTAAAATGCTCCAAATAAAAGCTTTCATGAATTTCTTTCTTGTTTCTATTTTTCACCCTTTGGCTGCGGCTGGCATGCATAGATGTCATGACGTAACTTGCATACAGTGCGGCTGGCATCTATACATGTCATCAAAGTTCAAAGCTTCCCCTGACATCGGTGTTCAAATTTTTCAAACTTTTTTGTTGCTTACATTATAGGTACACTAATAAAATTTCATATTATACCTATTTTGAAAATATTCTTTCTCAAATATTTCATCAGAACAGATCGGTCTCTCGTCCCGCGCGTGTGTACCAATGTTTACAAACAAAATCCAGGCAAGTATACTTTATTCAGATAGATATAACAGCTTACGTTTTTTATTATTTTGTAAAATAACTAATATATTTTTCTCTTTTGTGACGAGTATTTAAGTGAGTAAAAAAATTGTTTAAAACCTAATGGATATAAAATCTAGTTATGGAATGTGCGTATAATGTATTTTTTTAAGTAGTATTGTTGTGATTTACTTGTTTTTATATAAAACAACAAGTGAAAACATGTGTTGAAAGTTTGTGATTTGTGTTCCTGGATAACTAATGAATATACTTTTTCAATAATTTAGAAGTTTCATCAAGTAATTAAGGTAGGAAATCAATTTATGTGTAAAAAAATAACCTCAAAAAAGTATTCCGTTCTGGCGGTGCGGATGTAGCAAATAAATTCAGAATCGAAACGGTTAAATGACTGTTTGTAAAAAGTTTGTATTTTTTCATGAATGCTTGCTTGGCTAGCATTATTCTCTTTTTTATGTCTTGAGTCAATTTGTTATTGTATGATAGGGTGCTACCCAGATAGCAGCATTGCTCCACCTCCTCAATAGTTTTATTTCCTAATTTTATTTGTGGATGGAGGCAGGATTCATTTCTTCGAACCATCAGTAGTTTAGTCTTGGCACTGTTGATCTTCAAACCAAATCCATTCAGAGCACTGGCCAAAGTGTTTATCATGTGGCTCGTGCCACTATCCTCCTCCGCCACTAGTGCAATGTCATCAGCGAATCTTATACAGTGTATTCGTTGACCATTAATTAGTACTCCTTTTGTTTTTTCTTTCATCTCTTCTGTGGCTTCTTCTACAAATAAATTAAACAAATAGGGTGATAATGGACAACCTTGTCTTACGCCTTTCCTTATTTTAGCTTCCTTCATAGTTCCATTTATATCCATAAGTGTTGTTTGATCTTTGTACAATTTAAGAATTGTCTTTCCAATCAATTCCTCTTTTCTTCATAGTTATAAACAGTAAATGCCAGTCTACTTTATCAAAGGCTTTTTCTAAATCTATAAAGGTTGTGTATGTTGTAAGGTTCACGTCTAGTCGTCTCTCTAGGATCTGTCTCAGCGCCAAAATTGCCTCTCGCGTTCCTTTTCCTTTTCTAAATCCAAATTGATCTTTTCTAAGCTGTATTATGTTCAGGAGTATTTTGGATGCGTGGGATAAAAGTGTGATTGTTCTATAGTTGCTGCAGTCTGCCGCATTCCCTTTTTTTGGTATTGTTATTACTGATTTATTCTTGACAAAATCTTTAGGCAATTTTCCTTTTTCATAGCATTCAGTTACAATTGTATATAGTGCTGTCATTGACAGTTCGTCCACATTCTTCAGAAACTCAGCAGGTATATCATCTATCCCTGGTGCTTTTCCATCCATCAATTTCAGTTCACAATCAGCCGCCGAGCGAGGAACATCGCATCGCTGTAAATTTACAACGTCACCAAACGCGTGTTCGCGATGTGTTCGAGTAACTTGAGTGACTAAATTAAAAATTAACACAGATTAATAAACAAAAAACAAAAAAGAGAAGATGACGAGAGCAAACAAAGAAATGAAGGAAGAAATCATGGAATTCATGGAAAAAAAAATTCGCCGATATAAAAGAAGAATTAAATGGGCAATTCAAGGACTTAAAATCACAGATAGAAGAGTGTAGGAAGGAGATACAAGAATTAAGAATAGAACTAAGAGGAACAACAAGTGGACGCAAAACATACGCGACTGTAACAAACTCTACCAACACATTTATAAAAGATAAAAACAGAGAAGAAACAAAATATGCAATACAAGTAGAATAAAAAAAAAACACATTAAAGGCGGACGAAATGAAAACAAAAATTAAAAATAGAATTGATGTGACGAATTTAAAAATTGGAATAGCTGGAATGAAAACAACAGGTGAAAATAAAATAACAATCATTTGCGCTGAGAAAAAAAGTGCAGAAAAATTAACTAAGGAAATTACAAGTACACTTGGGAAGGAAATAAGGGCAGAGGAATTTAAAAAAAAGAAACCATACATAGTATTAAAAGGACTTGAAAGAAACCTTACGGAAGAGGAAATCATAATGGGCATTACAATGCAAAATGAGGGTATAGACGATAGGGAAAGAAGCAACATGAAACTGATAAAAGAGCTAAAAAGTATTGACAAACAAAGTGGAAAACAGAGAGAAATGACAAACTACATCATGGAAACCACAGGGGGATTAAGGAAAATCCTCCTAGAAAAAAGAAAAATCCTTTATTATAATGTCCTACTTGGTCGTCAATCGCTTCGACTTTCAAATTTTAAACATTAAAAATGTCTCGCCGCGAGAATCGAACCCGCATCTCCCGGGCGGAGTCGCCGAGCGACCCGGTGGGTTAGCCGATTACGCTAAACCGGCTGCTCGGCAGTGTGTGAAAATAAAATCTATTTAAACAATACAAACCTCATATTTTATGTATAGAAACTGTAATTATATAGAGGCGCTATCCTATTTTTAAACAAATATTTTGTACATACAAAACTATGTACATAAATTAGAACATAGAGGCGCTAAACATTAACTCAATTCATAACAAATATAATTTTTGACAAAAAAAAACTGATGAACATTATGTAGTTCGCGAAAATAACAGTAAACGATAATAAATATGCCTGGAAAAACGTTCTGAATATGTACAACAATTTTCTCACTACCCCGCAATGGCGGTGTGGGCTAGCGGTAACGTCCGCGTCTTTGATGCAGAAGGACCCGGGTTCGGGCCTGGAGATGAAATGATTGTTTTTGTTTTTTTTTTTTTTGTTTTTTTTTCTTTGTCCCTTTTTTTTAATAAATTTGAAAGGAATGCAATTCATCGATCTATTTTGCGTTCTCTAATAAATAACCAGTTTTTAGAAATACAGATCATGGCAGAAGAAGATTTTGCATATAATTTTTCAACAAAATTGTCAGTAATTATTTTTTCTCATCAAATATTTTCAAATACGTATAAGCTTTTTGAGAGATATACCTACTACCTAATACCTATATAATCTATTATCTATGTCGCACAATACATTACATTTGACATTCATATTAAATGCATTCCCACAAGTAGACTGGTATAAGTTCGCGTTTACACATGCCCCATGATGACTTAGAACATAATAACCTTATATCAAATTAACATTCGCCCTGCAACTCTTGCCGAACTTCCCTCAAAAATAGGTGAAATTTGCAAAGTGAACCATTTTTTACAGTATGGGTGGTCAGCCGCATACTAACCTATAAGTCAAGGAAATTATTTAGTTTAGGTCTATATAATTTGAGTTGCAAAGATATATTAAATTGAGATTCATATTAAATGCATTCCCACAAGCAGACCCGTTCCTATAAGTTCACGCCTGCAAATGCTAGATGTGGACTAACAACATAGAAACCCAATCTTTAATGAACATAAGACCTGCAACTCTTGGCGACTTTCCCTGACACAGGGGTGAAATTCGCAAAGTGAATCATTGTTTACAGGGTGGTCAGCCTCATGCCAACATATGATTCAACGAAAGTTGCAAAGGTATTGTACATTTAAGATTCATATTACATGCAGTCCTACAAGCAAGCACGATCGTGTTTACACTTACTGCATGTGCACAAAAAACAAACCTCACACGAACCGCCCTTCGCCCTTCCCGGAAGCCAGGGTGGCATTGGCAAAAGTGAACTAGGTGTATACAGCATGGGGTTCAGTTTCATACCAATCTATCAGATTTCCGATATATTTTTAATGGCATTCATATATCGATGTGCCTTCCTATATCGAATCGATATTTTCTAACAGTGTCGATTAACTTATTCTGATAAAATCTATAACCATTTACGGTGCATGATAATCCCGATGAATGACAGATCATAGGGTGGGCAAATGAGAATATAGAAATATTGATATTAAATCAAGATTTGCATACACTATTGATGTATCTATAACAGTATGTACAACCGTTTACAATGCGGGATAATCCCTGTGTCTTTTAATTTTTGAATGGTAAGCTTCCGTAAATTTTATTTCATCAAAGCCTACAAAATTTAAATTTTCTTTTACAAAAACTGCATGTTTTTATTTTACATGTTTTTTTAATATTACGAATTTTAACGTGAGTAAACTATGCGCAATATACACATTCTCCAAATGTTAAGGGGTTGGGCTGCGTAGCAGCCAGGGGCGTAGCCCCTAGTAAACATAAAATACAACAGAGCGCTAGTTGAGGACTGTAATACTCTGGTGCAGTGCTACCACTGCCTGAAGTTTGGGCACACTGCACTAAGATGCCTGAGCAGGACACGGCCCCCAACATGTCCTCACTGCGCAGAAGAACATACGTATGACAAATGTACAAATTTAAAAAACAACCAAATCTGCAGCAACTGCCATTTTTTGAATATTAAATATAAAACTAAAAGTGACACAAACCATAGAACAACCAGCATAACATGTGGCTACAGACAAAAAATGATTAAAAGAGCAAATGAACGCATTGATTATGAATAATACCTAATATATGTTTATCCAACCTTAAAATTAAAAAATGTTTAACTTCGAAGATAATATTCTTGATAAAAAAATGAACATAGATGAACGGGTTTTTGATTCGACTAATGACATAAACATAAATTTATATAAATCCGCCAATACGTTATTATTATTTCATATGAACATAAGAAGCATCGAAAAAAATTTTAGCGAATTTGTACTAACATTAAAATCATTAAAATGTTCACCGGATGTTATAGTGTTAACGGAGACGCATAGCGCAGGTGAAATGAACTATAATATCCCTGACTATAGCTACTTCACAACACTAAACAAAATTAATAAGAATAGCGGCGTATCATTATTTATATCACAAAAATGTAAAATGATTAGTTTTAAAGAAATAAATGACATAAAATATACTAATATACTTAATATTGAAATTAAGGTACAAAACGAGATATTTAATATTTTTGCCATATATCGAACCCATGCAACAGTCTTATCCCAGTTTGTTAACGAATTAAAAAGCGTATTAATTAGAAATAAAAACAAAAGATCTATTATTGTAGGCGATATCAACTTAAATATAGCGAATGATTATTCATCGAACGATAAAGACAACTACTTAAATATGCTCGCCGAATTAAACTTCTTATCTTGTATAAATTCTTACACTAGAAACATCAAAAATCAAAGACCTTCGTGTATTGACCACATATTTACAAATATTCCGGAATATCATAATATAATATCCGCAGTCATACATACAAACATTACTGACCATTATTCTTGTATTTTAAAATACAAATTAGATATTCCAAGTAAAATAAATGATACAACACAAAAAAACTTAAAAACCATGTTTCTACACCTAGACATTTTAAAAAATAAACTACAAAATGAAAATTGGTCAGAAGTATATAAATGTAGTGATGTAAATGAAAGCAACAATTTATTTAACATGAAATTAACTGAAATCATTAATGAGTCAACAAAGAACATAAACAGAACAAAATCTAAATATAAACCTATCAAAGCATGGATCACCCATGGCCTAATAGTTTCAATAAGACATAAGCAAACACTTTACAAAATAACCACTAAAAGACCAAACGATGAAAGCATATACAAACACTATAAGTTGTACAAAAAAAAGCTCACGTATTTAATAAAAACCACCAAAGAAAAATATTATGAAAAAAAGTTAGGAAACACCGAAAATGATAACAAAAGAGTGTGGAAGGTAATAAATGAGATAATTGATAAAAAAAAACAAAAAACCAATGTTATAAATGAAATCACATATGAAAACACAAAAATAAGCTGCGAATCAAAACCCACTAAAGTTGCAAACATTTTTAACAATTATTTTGTTAATGTAGGAAAAAATCTTGCTAAACTGATACAAACAAACACAGTCACAATGCCAACAATAAAAACAAACACAAACAAAATTGAAATCATTAACAGCTGTACTGAACAGGAAGTTGAAAAAATTATTGACAATATGAAAGGAGGATCAACTCCAGGATTTGATGGCATAACTATCGATACACTAAAACACATTAAAAAAGAAATTTCAAAACCACTAATGTACATTATAAATAAAAGTTTTGAGACTGGAAAATTTCCAAATATATATAAAAAATCCATAATAATTCCAATATTTAAATCTGGTGAACAGGATGAAATAACAAATTACAGACCTATCTCTATAATATCAAACATAGCTAAAATATTTGAAAAAATAGTTAAAAGAAGAATCAACGCATATATAAAAAGCAATAATATAATAAATGAAAACCAGTTTGGTTTTATGGAAAATAGAAGCACACAAGATGCAATTGCTAAATTAACTAGCTATGTACTGAATGCATTGGACAAATCTCGTAAATGTATCGGTATATTCATAGATTTAAAAAAAGCTTTTGACAGCATATCTCATTACAAATTGACTTCAAAATTAGAAAGTATCGGTTTCCAAGGCAGGACACTCGAGTGGATAACAAGCTATCTATATCAAAGACCTCAAGTTGTCAAAATAAATGAGGTGTACAGCCAAATAGAAACTAGTAATTTCGGAATACCACAGGGCACAGTATTAGGCCCTTTATTATTTATATTATATGTCAATGATGTATTTACACTGAAACTAAACGGAAAAATAATATCCTATGCCGATGATACAGTTATTATCATCGAAGATACAAATTGGAATAGTGTCACCAATAAAGCAAATGTTGACATTGACAATTTAAAGCACTGGTTCGACGTGAATTTGTTAACACTCAACAGCGAAAAAACTTACATTGTCCCGTTCTCTATTAATGAAAATAAATTAAATCTAAATTTAAACGTATTTATTCATCAACAAAATAAATGTAATAAAACGAATTGTAATCTAACCTGCTCAATACTAAAGCAAACAGATACTACAAGATATTTAGGCGTTGACATAGATAGTAAATTAAAATGGAAAGAACATACTAGTAAACTGATAAAACGAATCAGAAAGTGCATATACATATTTATAAGACTTATACTCGGAATAGATAACTTAAGAAGAGTCTACTACGCAATTGTGCAATCTATATTACAGTACGGCATTATAGGATGGGGAGGGTCATACTTAAACACATTAAACCCTGTAAAAATAATTCAAAAATTAATCATTAAGATAATATTAAAAAAACCATCGAATTACCCGACTGAATTAGTATTTAAAATATTTAAAGTTCCCTCAGTAGATATCATTTTTAAAAAAAACGCCATATTGCAAATATTAAAGGAAAAACAACAATTAAAATTAGAAACAAATCATTCAACAAGATACAAACATAACCTCAAAATGTCAAAATTTGACACAAAACATTATCAAAATAGCTTCATTTATGTTGGTGTAACAAACTTTAATAAATTACCGACTGAACTAAAAAATATAAAAGATTATCATGTATTTAAAAATAAACTTAAAAAACATTTCGAAAAATATTAGATTTGTATACCAATTGATATTATTGCCTGTGCCTTGTATTGTTTTTTTGTCATTAGTAGACCTCTATAAATCATATGTATGTATGTTTTTATTTTATTATACTTTGGTACCTACTTGCCTATATTATCTATGTTTATATATTTGCTTTTGTTTATTATACAGTTTTTTCTTATTTTAATTTGATTTCTCCACATATCAGATCTCTTCACACTGAAAATACACATCATAAGTATTTGACTTAAGTGTATGAAGTAACTTAAATAAATTTCTAGTTTATAATTTAAATATATTAAATAACTGAAATAAATTTGTTATTACTATTGACTAAATTAATTGTGAATCCCTCACCACACACAAGAGCTTTGACTCTTTTTGGTGAGGTATAGCATATAAAACAAATGAATATTATGTAATAGAAATAAGTTTGAAAAATGTAATGTATGTACTTAAAATGTCTTATATTAAATAAAAAATAAATAAATAAATCAAGGCCTTCATTGCAAAATCAAATTCAGCCCTTGTCAGAGGAGGTCCTTTACGATCGGGGTCTACTTCTTCTTCTTTTTCCAAATAAAGGCTTTCATCTTCGATTTCATTGCCACAATAGAGATCTTCAAGATATTCCTTCCATCGTTCAGCGACTTTTTCATTTTCGAATAACAGGTTTCCATCTTTATCTTTCACAATATTACTCTTTATTTTAGGTACACATTCTAGGCGTTTTACTTTGTTATATGCTTTGTCAATACATATTATTTTTGTGTAATAAGTTTTCAATATTTTTAAAGTTCTCATGTAGCCATTCATTCTTTGCTTTGCGACATTGGTTTGTAATTTCATTTTTGATCTGTTTATATTTGATACAGTCTGTTGTCCTTATGCTGTTTCTTTGTTGGATTAATTTTAATATTTGTTGATTCATCCATGGTTTTCTGGGCTCTAGGATTTTTTTTCCAATACTTTGTTCACAAGCTGCGTTGATGTTTTTTTTCAGTGTTTGCCAAGAATTTGGCTCTTCTTCATTATTTATTTTTACTAGAGTGGATTGAAAGTCTTTTATTTGTTCTGTATCTTTTAGTTTTTCTAAGCCCCAATGCTTTTTCTTGACTAGTGTTCTTTTCTTAAATCTAATATTGCATACCGCTTTGACTAGAGTGTGATCACTGTCTATTTGGTTTCCAGGGTATGAGTGACTAGACCATATTTGATTTCTATATTTTTTCTTTACTGAAATGTAATCAATCTGGTATCTTCTCAAGTCTCCGGGGGCCTTCCATGTGTACCTTCTTCTCTTTGGGACTTCGTACATTGTGTTGGTGATTATCATCTCGGATTGCTCGCAAAAAGCCATCAGTCTTTCACCTCTTTCATTCATATTCCCTAAACGTAAACCAAACTTTCCGATACACTCTTGATCTGTTGTTTGACTTCCAACGGAGGCATTGAAGTCTCCCATAATAAAAACATTTGATTTGTTGTCGATAAGATTCAGCAGTTCTTCAAGTTGTTCGTACATGTTATCAATTTCTTCTTCATTGCAGCTTGATGTTGGTAAATAAACTTGTATGATGTATATATCTGTGGGTTGTGCTTTTATCTTTATCATAATGATTCTTTCACTTACGTGGTACGTGTTTAATACATTATTCTTCCATTTATCTTTTAGAATGATTGCAACACCTTTGCTGCCTCTTTTTTCACACCCACTGTGAATTATTCGCAAGTTGTCTTTGACATAATCGCCGTTTCCAGCCCATCTTGTTTCAGAGATACCTAAAATATCTAATTCTGCTTGTATCATTTGTTCTGAGATTTCTTCACTTTTGCTCGGTTGTAGCATGGTTCTCACGTTCCATGTACCGATGTTGAATTTGTTTTCGCAAGGGTTTCGTTGGTTAACGACCTGAGAAGCCTTGTTTCTTCTCCTGCCGGATCTTGGGTTCCGAAGTCCATGATCAGTAAGTCTTTTTGAGTTGTTGAGCGACATTATGGCTAATCAGGTTTAGGGAATCCTGTGGATCTTTAATGCAGTGGTTTCCCTCTTGCCTTCTGCATCCTCAAGCCGTTGACCATACCATTTGGTTCATCCATCCTTCCAAGGCAGTTTCCCACCTTGGGGGCAAGAGGAGTGCCCCACTCTATTCAGCTCCTCCGCCCCTAGGGCCGTTGGCTTTATAGAGGTGCCTCCTTATTCCGGGAGACGCTCGGTCGCCAGAGCCTCGTCAGCGTAGCAGGGTGTACCACGGGCAGGTGAGGTTGACATTTGAGTAGAGAGGTTATGTATTCACTCCATACCCCGTACACCCCGTTTTTTTATTAGGGTACCTTTTTTGTCTCAAGTCTTTAAGTGTCATAGAGAGAAATATAATATTTTGTATAGAACTACGGATGTATTTGGGTATCGCCGTCGAAATTTGTACCTTTTGTCTTGTGCGTGTGTCTAATCTAATCTAATCTAATCTAAGCTGCAAAGATATATATCATTTAAGATTTATATTAAATGCATTCCCACAAGCAGACATGTATAATTTCGCGCTAACACATACCGCATGTGGACCTACAATATAAAAACCCAATCTCAAATGAACATAAGCTCTGTAACTCTTGCTGTCCTTCCCTGAAACAGGGGTGACATTGGCAAAGTGAACCATTTTTTACAGTATGGGGGGTCAGCCGCATACCAACCTATAAGTCAAGGAACAAACATCGCAAATTACATTTTTAAATCAATAAACAATAATATAAACATGGACACTAAAAAAACTAAATCATAAAACCAATTTCACTTTAATAAACCCTAGCCGCCAACATTACAGATCGACCGCCATTTATTTCTATCCTTACATACTTCTTTCATTTCCTCCAGAGTCATAACCTTCTTCATACAAGCTCTTCTTTTATTATCTAAATCTAAATCTAAGCTGCAAAGATATGTATCATTTGAGATTCATATTAAATGCATTCCCACAAGCAGACATGCATAATTTCGCGCTTACACATGCTGCATGTGGACCTACAATATAAAAACCCCAATCTCAAATGAACATAAGCCCTGCAACTCTTGCCGACCTTCCCTGAAGCAGGGGTGACATTGGCAAAGTGAATCATTTTTTACAGTATGGGTGGTCAGCCGCATTCCAACCTATCAGTCAAGGAGTACAAGCAATTAATACAATCAAATATATAAAACAAATAAATTCTAAGCAATTAAACAGTAAAAAATTAAAAAACTAGAACACATATTTTTTAAATTTAAAAGCCTCAGCTTTAACCGCCAGCATTACAGATCAACCGCCATTTCTTTCGATCCTTGCATACTTCTTTCATTTCATCCAGAGCCATAACCTTTTTCATACAAGCTCTCCTTTTATTATGACTCTGGATATCCCATTCATTCGCTATTTCGAAAATTTGGTCCATCCATACCTTTCTCGGTCTTTCTCTTCCACGACATCCATCAATTCTCGCAGCATATACTTTCTTCGTCAGTCATTCCTCATTCATTCTCTCCAAATGTCCAAACCATCTAAGCATACTTCTTTTAATCTTTACTTTCACACTTTCTCTCACACCACATTCCTCTCTAACAAAATCATTCCTTACCCTATCACTCTGTCTTTTCCCAATCATACTTCTTAAGTAGTCCATTTCTACTGTATGGACTTTACTAATCTCACTTTCACTCACCGTCCAGGCTTCACTTCCATATATCAGAGTGGGCACTAGTATACCACCGTGGACCGCCAGTCGAACATTTTTTGAAAGATTCTGGTTCTTGGCGATGCTAGCGGTAGCACCCAGTACGCACCTGCCTTTCATTATTCTTCTTTCAAATTCACCGATCATTCTTCCATCTTTTTCAAACTTACTTCCCAGGTATACAAACTCATTTACGACATCAACATTCATTCCATTAATCTTAAATTCATATTTTCATCATCTCTTTCAAAAATCAATATTTTCGTCTTAGGGCCGTGACGCACTAGGCAGCCAATGCCACACATGATTTCTTATCGCTGCTCGCTCACTAAACAGCCAAAGTTTACTGGTTGCCGCGGCCAGAAAAACGTGTGCGACTACACGGCAGCCAACTGGCTGCGCGCAGCCAGAGGAAAACAATGTGAATGGATGTGGCTGCCCGCAGTATCCGCTCACTAGTTTGGGCAGCCGGTTGTGTTTTGCCTTGTGCACGAGTGTGTAGTTTTTCCTCGATTTTTAAATCCTTTTAAAATCCGTTTAAAAATCGATGAATCACTACACTTTCCATATGCGCCAACATCTATATAAATAAACTTATAATCTGCATCACATACAGCAAGTAAAACGATAGAGAAATAATTTGTATAATTATAGTAAAGCGACCCTGAAGCACTTGGTTTTATCACTCTTATATGTTTGCCATCAATGGCGCCAATACAATTGGGGTAATCTGCATTTTCATTAAAACCCTTGGCTATTTCAAGCCATTTCTCTTCATTTAATTCTGGAAACGCTGTGTGCCTCATGTTCTCCCAAATTGCTAAGCATGTTTTATGTATAATATCTCGGACAGTGGTGTATCCAATCCCAAAATTATGATTTCAATCTCTCATAGAGCATCCTGTGGCCAGATATCTAAAACAAATTATTATTTTCAGGTAAATCACTACAACAAAAGTGGAAAAATATAAGAACAAGTTGTAGCAGAGAATTAAAACGCAGATCAGGTGCTAAAAGTGGAGCAGCAGCTTCGCGTAAAAGCTCTTACGTTTATTTCCCACAGCTACAGTTCCTTAAAGAAACAGTGCAAAATAATCAAACTCAAGCTAGCATTGATGAAACGGAAGTTATTAGTAATGATGAAGGCGGTAACGTTCAAATTCGTTCACCAGTTTCCAAAAAAAAAAAAAAAAGTGATGATGATAGTTTGATTGAAGTACTAAAGGAAAGTATCTCATTAAGGGAAAATCGTGAAAGGAAACAAGAATGTGATTCAGATAGACTATTCATGCTTTCACTTCTGGATGATTTTAGAAAAATTCCGGAAGATCGTAGGCTTTCTACAAAAATGGAGTTAATGGACGTAATAAAAAGAGCACAAACCCTTAGAGTGGAAATTAATGATCAAAGTTATTCTCATAGTGTGCCATACATTCATAGATATGGACCAGAGGCATCGAGCAATATTGGCCAACATCACCATGAACACTCAGTACCACCTAACTATGGACCAGGTGCTTTCAGAAGTAAACAATACCACGGATACAATACCACCGGATATTCAGCACAACCAAATTATGGACCAGGAGCATCTAGCAGTGGACAAAATCGTAGCGTATTTGCCACGCCTATTTCAGAAAACCAGAATACTACAATAGTATATCATGAGGGATTATCACCTACTGACTCAAATGTAACAACTATGTCTGACAATTCTGAAATACTTGACCTATTTAATTAATAATAAAATTTATAATATATTAAGAAAAAGTTGTTGTTTTGTATACTCACCTCAAAGTAATTACTAATTTTTCTTCGGGACATATACACTTTCGCATACGAGTGTCATTACCCGACAGTGAATTCTTTACATTTTCTAAAAGTTCATCAAACGATTGCACTGACATTCTAGTATAATTAAAAAAACGTTCCGGATAATTTCGAAGATCTTTAAAATAATTTTGAAACAACCCCTTTGAGTGCCGTTCCATAAATATAGGATGAATCCAATATCTTTTTTTTGTTCTGCGCTTCTTACGAGACAAAAGGTAAATAGTGATAGCCTCTTCTATGTCCATTTCGATCAAAAATACGATTTGAAATGTAAAAAAATGTACAATATGTATTGATTGACAGCGGTCGACCGACTGATGGACTTGACGTCGATCTGGCGGTCGGTCGTGGAGTGGCTGCTCAATAACTGGCTGCTCAACTAACTGGCTGCCGCAGCCTGGCTGCCGCAGTCAGGCTGCCTAGTGCGTCACGGCCCTACTTGCATTCAACTTCAAATGGTTACCTAACAAAGCTTCATTCAATCTAGAGAGCATTGTTTGCAATTCTACTGCAGAATCAGATACAAGAACTGCATCATCTGCATACAGTAGAACACTCACTTTGCTCTCTCCTATCATCAATCCACAATCATAAAGACTAGCATCTCTGACACACTTGTCCATGATTATGACTCTGGATATTCCATTCATTCGCATTTTCGGATATTTGGTCCATCCATACCTTTCTCGGTCTTCCTCTACCACGACATCCATCTATTCTACCAACATATACTTTCTTCGTCAGCCTTTCCTCATTCATTCTCTCCATATGCCCAAACCATCTTAGCAAACTTCTTTTAAACTTCACTTTCACACTTTCTCTTGCACCACATTCTTCTCTTACAAAATCATTTCTCACCCTGTCACTCCGCTTTTTCCCAATCATACTTCTTAGAAAGTCCATTTCAACAGTATGGACCTTACTAATTTCATTTTCATTCACCGTCCAGGCTTCACTTCCATACATCAAGGTGGGTAAAAGTATGTACATAATATATGTTATTTATATTTACAGCTGCCAGTTGTGAGACGGACTCAGTCATAGTGGATCATGTGTGCCATGCCTGCAGCTACAAAGTCAATGAAAGAAAACTCCTGAGGATCCATCAGATGTTCAGTTGCTGCAAGGAAACATACAAATGTGCTTCTGGATCAATGAAAAAAAACCACAGTAAAAGAATAGCACACCCCAAAATTAAATCCTTTGCATGTGATCAGTGTGGTTACAAGGCTTATCAACCAAGTAGATTAAAAATACACAAATTAACACACTCTGAGTTGAAACCGTTTGCTTGTGATCAGTGTGATTATAAAGCCAAACGCTTGGGCAACTTGAAAGATCATTTGTTTTCACATTCTAAGCATAAAGAATTTGCTTGTGGTCAGTGTGATTTCAAATGTAAGTACCCACGCTCCTTGAAAATTCACATGTTAACACACTCTGAGCATAAAGGATTTGCTTGTGATCAGTGTGATTTCAAATGTATGTTGGCAAGCACTTTAACTAATCATAAATTAGTGTATTCTGAGCATAAACTTTTCAATTGTGATCATTGTGATTTCAAATGTAAGCATCCACGCTACTTGAAAATTCACATGTTAACACACTCTGAGCATAAAGGATTTGCTTGTGATCAGTGTGATTTCAAATGTAAGTTGGCAAGCACTTTAACTAATCATAAATTAGTGCATTCTGAACATAAAGTATTCAGTTGTGATCAGTGTGATTATAAAACAAAATTCGTAAGCAGCTTGAAAACTCACACATTTATACATTCTGAGCATAAAGCATTTGCCTGTGATCAGTGTGATTTCAAATCTAAGCACCCACGCAACTTGAAAGTTCACATTTTAACGCACTCTGAGCATAAAGGATTTGCCTGTGATCGGTGTGATTTCAAATGTAAGATGCCAAGCACTTTATCTAATCATAAATTAGTGCATTCTGAGCATAAACTTTTCAATTGTGATCAGTGTGATTTCAAATGTAAGCGTCCACACTACTTGAAAAGTCACATGTTAAGACACTCAAAGGATAAACCATTTAGTTGTGATCAGTGTGAGCTTAGAAACAAATGAATTATTAAAAGCACTTTACAAACCATTGAAACGAACACTCTGAATAGAAGGTTTTTTCATGATGATAATCTATATTCTTACTGTGTTATTGTTCCTTGTCACATTTCACTGTCTGCTAATTAAGTGATTATTCAGCCTGGGTACAGTGCACTAGGAACAGATGAGCATGTGATTATTCAGCCTGGGTACAGTGTACTAGGAACAGATGAGCATGTGATTATTCAGCCTGGGTACAGTGCACTAGGAACAGATGAGCATGTGATTATTCAGCCTGGGTACAGTGCTCTAGGAACAGATGAGCATGTGATTATTCAGCCTGGGTACAGTGCACTAGGAACAGATGAGCATGTGATTATTCAGCCTGGGTACAGTGCACTAGGAACAGATGAGCATGTGATTATTCAGCCTGGGTACAGTGCACTAGGAACAGATGAGCATGTGATTATTCAGCCTGGGTACAGTGTACTAGGAACAGATGAGCATGTGATTATTCAGCCTGGGTACAGTGTACTAGGAACAGATGAGCATATGATTAATAATTATTGTACGGCTAAAATTATGTCCGTTCAATGCCATGTTTTTTCAAAATTCTGTTCTTCAGATGTTAAAAAATATATAAAAAATAGAGAATTTGCAGTCGTAAATGTGAACTTTCAAAACAAAAAATTAAAGAAAGACCATTTCATCAATTTTAGCCCCGCCTTCTCCCCCATATTAATCGTAAGTCATATTTTAGTTTTACCCCCGTATTCACGATCAAAACTGGCACTTACTTAAGGGCAAACAAGCGCTTAGATTGGGGAAATTCATTTCAAGAACAATACTTAAGGTAAAATTAGCACTCAAGCGCTCGTAAGTCGCAAGTAAGGTCGACACGTATATTAACCAACGCTTAAGCGCTGTCAAAATATTCCGTCATATTTCATTGTTATCACATTTTTTGTTTGATTGTGAATTTACATGAAAAAATGAATTCTTACTATAAACATGATTTTTACCAGTGTATTAACATTGTTTTGACGAGTTTATTTACATTGCTTAACCATCAGAATTGGGTTTGTTCTCCGGTATGGTCTAGGACCATACTGCAATGACAGATGAACTGTCAAAATATTCCGCCGCATTTCATCAGCACATTTTTTGTTTGGTTGTGAATTATTAACATAAAATAATGAATTCTTACGATGAAGTTGACTTCAACGAGAATAATAACATTGTTTTGTTCAAAAATAGTGTCCCAAGAAAATATATCAGAGACTGTAAAGACCCATTTACGTATTACGAAAAGGAAGAATTTAGAAGACGTTTTTGATTGAAAAAATGCGTCGTTCTGTATACAGTTTTGCCGTTGCTCATTGAGGGTTGCAAAGCCAACAATTTCTTCGATCTGTTATTTTATCTTCTATTACAGGTTTTTCTTTAATCAGAGCCACCAGCAGCTCATTTTCCGCTCGAAAAAACAACATCTTTTTGGCGCTGAAATCGATCAAAACACTTTACATTGGATATTACATAAATGTATTTTTAAAAACTAATAGAAATTGTAAACAAACAAATTCGTACTTACGGTTTACTTAAATTAGTGATTGCGTTATACGTACGTTATACGTAGAGCAGCTATAAAACAACTTAAAAACCGAAAAAGCCCCGGAGAAGACAGGATTACAGCCGAAATGTTGAAAAACGGTGGAATAGTGTTAGAGGATGCACTATGCGCTCTATTCAATCGTTGTCTACAAGAGGAAAGAATACCAGAAAAATGGCGCAATGCTGAAGTTATACTTCTTTTCAAAAAAGGAGACGCAGCTAACATTGGAAACTATAGACCTATAAGCCTTCTGAGTGTCTTATATAAATTATTTACAAAAATTGTCACAAAAAGATTAACACCTAAGTTTGACTTCTATCAACCAAAAGAGCAAGCAGGTTTCCGAAGTGGCTATAGCACCATTGACCACATCCACACGTTGCGTACACTCATAGAGAGATGCACAGAATACAAAATTCCTCTGTACCTAGCTTATGTAGATTATGAAAAAGCTTTTGATTCTCTTGAAGTGTGGGCCGTCCTGGAGGGGATGAAAAGGGCTGGAATAGACTCTAGTTTCATAAATCTTATACAGAATATTTATGAGAACGCTACATTGCATGTGACTCTAAATGACGATTGGAAGACTAACCTGATACCAGTAAAGCGTGGCGTGAGACAAGGAGATCCAATTTCTCCGAAACTATTTACTTTAGCATTGGAATATGCCTTAAAACATCTACCATGGGACTCCAAAGGTATAATCATAGATGGCACTCACCTTAATCACCTACGTTTCGCAGACGATATTATTGTCATCAGTAACGACCCTACACAACTGACGGAAATGCTAAAGGAGTTGAATGAAGCATCTAAAAAAGTTGGCCTAAAAATGAACCTCACTAAAACCAAGTTGATGACGTCACAACCAGCACAAATTTTACTGGACAATGCCAGCATTGAATCTGTCGATGAGTACATTTATTTGGGTCACAAAATACAGCTCGAGCGAGATAACCAGACAGCAGACCTAAATAGAAGAGTCGGACTAAGCTGGGCAGCATTCAAAAATCTTGGTCACATTTTGAAAAATCCGAAAATACCCATCAACTTAAAAAGGAAAGTATTCAATGCCTGTGTCCTGCCAGTGTTCACTTATGGTATTGAGACAGTCACAATGTCACAAAAAAGTGCCCACAAGCTAAGAGTCACACAGAGAGCAATGGAGAGAGCCATGTTGGGTGTCAGTTTGCGGGACAGACTCAGAAATGAGGACATAAGAGTCAGGACAAAGGTTTCCGATGTCATCAAGATGGCCGCAACCCTCAAGTGGCGATGGGCGGGACATGTCGCTCGCGATCCAGATGAAAAGTGGACAAAGCGACTGCTGTGCTGGTGCCCAAGGACGGCAAAGCGTGGAGTTGGGCGCCCACAGTTGCGTTGGCGTGACGATGTTCAGAGAAGTGCAGGACTTGCCTGGATGCGGATCGCTCAGGATAGAAACGAATGGAAAATGCGAGAGGAGGCCTACGCCCAGGAGTGGACGATCAATACAGGCTGAAGAAGAAGAAGAAGAAGAAGTTATACGTACTTATTTGTTGTCAAGTTTTATGCACAGCTGATATGACATTGAAATTTGAAAGAAGCGGCAATGATAAGAGTGAAGTACGCCGAATATCGGTCGGAAGGTACTGACCAATTACAGAGCTGGGTTTTTTCGAGAGCCAATGACAAACCCGGATGTCTCCTGGGGGTTGGGCACTACGCTGATTACTGCTTGAGTGTTCTTTGTGAAACAAAACGCTCCAGAATGTCGACCCTTGAGTAAGTGTAGCGCTTGAGTAAGGTACTTAAATCAGTTTTGATCGTGAATACGGGGGTTAATGTATCTCTGAAAATGATTTTTCATGTAAATAAATACTCATAAAAGTTAGTGGAATAAAACAATGCTTTGTACTAAAAGTTCATAAAATTGTTTACCTTTTGAATAAAACATTTAAATGGCATTCCACTGAAAAATTATTAAAAAATATGTTCTTCTTCTTCTTCTCCAGTTTCAATCCTAGGATTGGTTTGCAGCAATATCTTTTAGGTACTCTTCTCCATTCTTCCCTGTCTTGTGCGGCTCTTTTTAGGTCTGCATAAAAATATGTTACCTATAGTCCTACACAATTCATGATAAGTAAGCTACACATATAGTTTAACTTCTTGCCACGTTATCCCCGAAGGGGTCGCATGTGGTGAGTTGAACCTATTTATTTTTACAGGTAAGGGGGCCGACCTTACGCCAACCACTTCAGTTGTAGTGGGGGTTTCCCAGCTGCCGAGGGGGCTGGTACTCATTTCTTGTGAAGGCTGAGTAAACCTTGCCGGTATTTTTATTATGGGGTTTGAAATAAACACCGAAATAGGAAATCATTGCTGACACCCTCCTCGGTGGGATTCGAACCCGAGCTCACGGGGTAGAATGCAAGCACTCTACCAACTGAGCTATCGACCGGACTAGGAATGAGCCGAAATTCGCTTACATTCGGTTTAACCGAATTTCGGCAGCTTGGACCAAACTGTGGCATTCGGCCGGAATTCGGTTTAAGGTGGCGACTCGTACTACCCAAAAAAAAAAATATTCATAGATGGTACGCATCAAAAATGTATGGGGCACTCCGTCGGGCAAATATGAAAAACTACTGTAGTTTTACTTCCTTCGAAATTTTTAATGCATTGAAAATAATATGTTGATTGCGCTATTCTAATATGAAATCAATCTGAAATCGCTAAGGTATTCATTTCGGTCATTAAATTATGTGTAAATTTCAATATGAATTGCTTGCGCCGACCGACGATAAATGTATTTTATCTTGGACACAAACCACCCATACTCTGGTTTCCCTTCAATACGAATAAATCTTTCGCCTTTTACAAACCACCCATAATATTATTTTAATAGTTATTTGTTACGCTTTATAAACAGTATTTTTCTCCCGACTGGATGTGGGAGCTCTGGCGTAACGGCGTGCATAACCGACTGCAGATGCGAAGATGATAGGTTCGAATCCGGTTGATACCTACATTTTTAATTTTTTACATTTGTTGTTTTCTTTTTTTACATATTATACTTTTTTTTATAAAAATACAACATATTTGAAAACTTAACTATTAAAGTTAGTCCAAGCGATTAAAAATACGATCATTTCACTTTCATTTCATTTAGTCGGTGTTATGGCCGAGTGGGCCAGAGGCTGATCTTTCTAGCGTATTTGGAATAGAATAACGTTGGTTCGATCCCCGCTTGGGTCACATGACTTTAACTTTGACCCTGGTTCAACAGATGTTATTGGGTAATTATTAATTAATATAAACAGTAATGAATTATTAATTGATAATATTAATACCCATCAATGACCTATTATTAATTGATGAGGAATTCACTTTGTAACCTTTCAGTTTTAAAAAATTAAAATAAAAAATAAAAAACAAATTGTATTAGGTTACGGGGCGAGTAAAATTCAATAATGTATTGAATTTTACTCGCCCCGTAACCTAATACAATTTGTTTTTTATGTGTAATTTTAATTTTTTATATTAATACCTGTTTCTGGCCAGATAAAATAGGTAAGTGAATGTGTTAGTGGCATTCCTCTTCACAAATCTATTTCTTAAATTAAAAAATATATATATGTGGTAACAAAATTGGTATGCGGCTGACCACCCATGCTGTAAAAATGGTTCCTTTGCCAATGTCACCCCTGTCTCAGGGAAGGACGGCAAGAGTTGCAGGGTGTATGTCCATTTGAGATTTGGTTTTTATGTTGTAGGTTCACATGAGGCATGTGCAAGCGCAAACTTGTTTGTGTCTGGTTGTGAGAATGCATGTAATGTGAATCTCCAATGTAACATATATTTGCAAGTTAGATTACATTAGATTAGATATAAAAATTTCACACTTCGTCCCCACGACACTAAATTATGTTGTCAACGAAAATAACATCAACAATTCGTTGCTAAGCAATATTACCTGCTTACATAAATTAACGACGGAGTAGGGACGCATAACGTGATAGAAAAGGACAACAACAAAAAACGTATGTTGTGCGAGCGAGACAAAACAAGGGACAGAGTCTGGCGAAATTAGATTTCAGTGACTGTATGGAACACAGTGTTTAGAACTAAATCAAATAAATAGCCTCTCCATTTAATAGAACTCCATGGTACTCAAGCCGAAGTGAAGAAAACCTAACAGGTGACAGCTGAGGCTGACGTCTCACAACATACGTTTCCCAAAATGTAAGGAAAAATAACTTAATACGAATAAATTTATATTAAAAAAAAAAATTCAGTGCATAATATTTAAGGTTGTGTAGGAACTAAAAAAAACTTAAACAAAAGAGACGCATTACTGACTGTATCTTACTTTTATGTAATAGAGTATTTTTTGATAATTTTATGAATATCAGCAGATTTTTTTCTCCGTTATTTTAAAGGAGCATCTCTGAAAGTTGTCTTAAATGCTTATTTACATTTTAATATCTTTATTTCTTTTGTATTTATATCTAAATAAACCTTAAAAAATACGATTAATGCGTCTAATATAAGAAAAAAAATCTATAGTCAAATAATGGGTATAAGTATGAAGAACTGAGTTTTTTTATTTATATTTTGTGGTTTTTTACTGTATGCTTTTGTTTGTAATAATTCATCACGCGCTTATCATGAGTTTTATTTCATTAAATTAACTTATTTCTATTATATGGGGAAATTTCAAAAATTGATGGAACTGTCAGGCTATCTTCGCATGATAGTTGTCTTCAATTTACATGTAGGTACCTCGATGTTTCCTTGCCGACGCTTGGTAAACAACTGATTGCAAATGGGGCATGTACACTATCATTTAGGGCAACAATGATGTGGATCGGATATATACGCTAATGCTCCATCTATATATTTTATTTAGATCAATGATTTTAACAGAAAGTCCGGTTGAAGTTTGTATTCGGTTCACAGCTCATTTGGCCCATCACTAACAATAAGAACAAATTTAAAAACAAGTGATTAGCACGTGGCTGTGCCGGGAAGCGTGTTGCCATTCCTAAACGCAAAACGAATCTTCACTCACACATGCACACGGAAGTATTGCAGATGAGTGAACCTAGCTGAAAACCAACTGTTATCAAATAGCTATATACTGGCACACAAGCAATTTAATGCACATACACAGTTATGAGTGTTGAAAATTGATAAATAAGACAGCTGGATTACATTTAATGAAAAGTTTTTTTTATTTAATTTCTATATAAATGACTCTTGAAAATGACGACAGTCGAAAGTACTCAAGGATAAAATAACAAATTAATATTAAAAAAAGAAAAATACTTACGTTTTATAAGAAATTCAATAGATGAAGATGAGAAATTAAATAAAAAAAACTTTTCATTAAATGTAATCCAGCTGTCTTATTTATCAATTTTCAACACTCATAACTGTGTATGTGCATTAAATTGCTTGTGTGCCAGTATATAGCTATTTGATAACAAGCGTGCAATGGGAGAAAATATTATTTCTGAAGTGTATTTGCCTGTAGGTACCCCATGCACGCGCCTGGCTCCATGTTCTGCAAGGCCAGCTATGGTGATGAAGACAAGACGCAAATAACAGCTCTAGAGATCGCTGAGTAATAGGAATGATGGAATTTGACTGTTTGCGATTATTTTATATGACCTTAAATTAATTTCCTCAATAAGTCCTAAAAAAAAATGGTTCACTTTGCCAATGTCACCCCTGTTTCAGGGAAGGATGGCAAGAGTTGCAGGGCTTATGGTCATTTGAGATTGGGTTTTTATATTGTAGGCCCACATGCGGCATGTGTTAGGCGAAATTATACATGTCTGCTTGTGGGAATGCATATAATATAAATCTTAAATGATATATATCTTTGCAGCTTAGATAAGATTAGGCGCATGTGCCTGTATGCGATGCACGCCCCTGCATGGAGCATGTTCAACATCCAAATCACCTTTTCCTAATTTTGCAAACCTGTAATATTGTTCACTGACACTGGCATCTGTCTATCCGTCTATCCCATATCTAAGTTGCAAAGTTATTATATTGACATTCAAAACTCATATTCCTTGATTTACTTAAATAGGTAAATGTAAAAAATGGTTCACTCTAATAATGTCACCCCTGTGTCAGGGAAGGTCGGCAAAAGTTGTAGGGCTTATGTTCATTTGAGGTCTGGATTTTATTTCTAAGTAGGTACACATTCAGCATTTGTAAGCGCAAACTACCTATGTTTGTTTGTGGGCATACATTTATTGATATGAGCTTTCAATGTTAATACATCTTTGCAACTTTGATTTAGATTAGTCCAACTATTTGACTCATTGTTCGCGAAGGAGTCGCATGTCAAACCTATTTATTTTCACGGGTAAAAGCAGTGTTGCCACCTTAGTTTTAGTAATTGGGGCAATTGAAGAAGCTAAAAAGGGCTAGATCGGGCTAAAAGGAGCACAAAAAGAGTTGGTGTAAAAAAAGGCTAAAAAAACACCTGGACTAATGATTTCAATTATGTATTTATTTTTTAGTTTGAATCACAATAATTTTTCAATTGACAAATCAACTTATGAAATAATAGTGTTTTGACCCTCAATGGTTTTGATACACATCTTGAAATAGTCGGGTTCTTATAAAGTAAACGCTCCGGGTATTCCCCACCGCAGCCATAGACTTTACGGGTACTAGATCGGCGCGGCGCGGTGGTGGGGCACAGAGATGCGATATGTTGCCATAATCGAACAAATGGTATCTACCAAAAAAAAAACAATATATATGACATAAATCGCGAATGTTTGATGTTATGGCGATGTTAGTATGGCGCAAATTTCAGATTTTCGTACAATATTTTTAAGTAAATGAAAAGGGCTAGATAGCCCTTTTCATCCTACACCTCATCCTTTCACCTACAGTAAAAAGTGCTAGATCTAGCCCCAAAAGGGCTAAGGTGGCAACACTGGATAAAAGGGTCGATGGGGTCGACTTTACTTGCGTCAACTACTTTACATAATGTGGGGGTTTCCCTGTTCCCAATGGCAGATTCTGATTTCTTCTGAAGGCTGAGTAAAACTTGCTGGTATTTTATTGTGAGTTTGAAATAAATGAATGGAAAATTATTTCTGATACTCTTGGTGGGGATCGAACCCTGTTTGCATGAAGGGTGGATACAAACCTGATGTCTTTAGAATAAAATAACTGCTTTCTAAATATATGCTGTCGCCGGGTCCGATGCTAAAATCTCGTTGGATCCTGTCACAAAGACAGGTTCTTTTTTGCATGAATACAAAAGCCAAGGTATAGTATGAAACTCGATGGTATGAAATCTATATAGCGCGATTGGCGATTGTCAGCATTTCTTCAATTTTTTTTAAAGAGTACGATCTACTTGACATTGGCGCTTCTGCTCTCTCGGCGGGAATTCGCTATAAAGAAGAAGAAGACCCATTGTTGCCTTTATAAGGCTCAGTTTAGACACACGAAATTTTTTTGAAAAAGTTTCGATAGTGACGTCAAGCAAGATGGCCGCTCCGCAGTGACAGTTGCTGGCAATTTTGATATTATGATGATTTTTAAAAAATGCCGCATGACCCGCTTATTTCGTAATGTTGGTCAGACTGAGTTGTCAGACATTTCCACTTCGGAGTTAAAATGTCTGAAAAGTCAAAGACAATAATGCTATGGACTCGACATAGACTCGACAATTTTGGTAGGTATTTTAAATTTTTTTGTTAATTTAAAACTCGAAAACCTTTATTTTCTGTGAAAACTAAAAACAATTTGTAAAATATAAAATAATTGTTAACCCCTTGAAAAGAAAAAGGAAGTAGGTAATAATTAAATTGAGTTTGTTCTTACTTTTGGATAAAAAACAATTTTATTTCACAACGGTGTTTTTTCCATTGCAACGTTTTAATTATGAAATGATTCCGTGAAACTTTTCACGGAAGAAACATGTTAATCAATTATTTTTATAAGTCGTAAATAATTTCAGTCGTAAGGGAAAATAAAATTTAATGTTGGTCTCGGCAAATAAGCGCCAAAAACAATGACACAATATAATGTGAACACAATATAAAATACCAATGCAATATTAATGACACAATTGCAATATTGCATTCTGTTTCATAAAAATATTTTTGAGGTTAAGAACCCGTAATATATTTTCACAACTAACATTGGAATATTTAGCCAGTTTGTACAACACCACGATGAATTTTAAGTTATCTGTATGATTCTTTTTTTTACCGACGCATAGTTAAACTTAACACGTAAAATAATTTAATTCCTACATTATTAATTTAATCCCATTCGATCCCATCGGAAAAAATCCCATCGGAAAAAATGGAGGCAACTCTGCAGAGGCTCTGGCCACCCCTAGCGGAATGGCGACAGAGTTACAGTTACAGTTACAGATGTTTGAATAAACCGCAACAGCTAAATGCCATTAGAAGAAAAAGATTCTGTTTTGTTCAAAAAATATTTTGTTCAAATGTGTGTGGAGACGGAAAACCGATAGTTGCCGCTAAAAATCGCTGTCTGACGTCACTATCGAAACTTTTTCAAAAAAATTTCGTGTGTCTAAACTGAGCCTAAGATCCGGTTCAATTAAAAAAAAACAATTATTTTAGGACGTAACTAAATTTCCTTCTTGGTAAATATCCACAGTTAATATTCGAGTAGTTACCTGAACTTGAATTTATTTTTCAATGTTCTACATTTTTTTATGGGGCAGTTTTTCGTTATTCGTAACGTATTCTCCAGACACTGGCGCGCTTGCTATCCCCGAGAAATCGTTATCACAAAAAAGAAGAAGAAGCCCCAAGTCTCGCTGATGCTGACAGCTGTCAAAACAATGGTGACTTCCATGCAAGCGAATAAACCGTAGAAATCTTATAAAATTCACGTCATC
This sequence comes from Agapetus fuscipes, assembly GCA_951799405.1. Taxonomy (NCBI): domain Eukaryota; kingdom Metazoa; phylum Arthropoda; class Insecta; order Trichoptera; family Glossosomatidae; genus Agapetus; species Agapetus fuscipes. Next base: position 14,758,308 of record OX637352.1, read on the forward strand.
TCGACGAACATGGCTGGAACGTATTATTTTGTAATCGTTGGACATCTTGACAACCCAATTTTTGAAATGGAATTCGCTCCAGTTAACAAAGAGGCCAAGGTATGAAATTTGAACAATTTTGCCATTCGAATCATAATCACACTGAGACGAGCACCAGGCTAGCTACCGCTGCTTGTCCAACGCCTTCCCCCTCCAGTCTCGTCCTCCTACTGCACGACAGTCCACCACCACTCCATCCAGCAACCTAACTCTGGGTGTTCCCACTGTCCTGTCCATCTCCACAACCATCTTACCAGGCTCTGATGGTCCATTCCCTGCATGTGACCCAGCCAATACAGTCGACTGACTTTAAATGATCTTATCAGAAATTCTTTGTAGTTCCACTTTCATTTGCTTTTTACCGCATTCATTGCTCAGTCATTTTGGAACCTATCTATAATCTAAGTTGCAAAGACTTTGTCGGTGTTATGGCCGAGGGGGCATAGTGGGCCGATCGTTCTAGCGTGTTTAGAATGGAATAACGTTGGTTCGATCCCCGCTTGGGCCATTTGACCATAACTTTGACCCTGATTCAACAGATGGAATTGGGTCATTATTAATTCATTAAAATAAACAATAATGAATTATTAATTGATGATATTAATACCTATTTCTGGCAAGACAGAATACATTGGTGAATTGCATTCCTCTTCACAAATCTACTTATTTAAAAAAAAATATATATATATAAATATACCTATTACATTTGAGATTCATATTAAATCATTTATTAAATGCATTCCCACAAGCAGACATGTATAAGTTTGCGCTAATACATGCCGCATGTGGACCTACCATATAAAACCCAATCTCAAATGAACATAAGCCCTGCAACTTCCCTGAAACAGGGGTGACATTGGCAAAGTGAACCATTATCTGCAGCATGGGTGGTCAGCCTCATACCAACCTATAAGTCAAGTAATAAATAATACCTTCTTTCATAATTCAAGTAATATTCATCCTAACATTCTTCATCATGCTGGAGAGTTGCTTTCCGGGATCTATTGCCGTGGTCTATGGAAGCTGGAGCTGCGGGACGTTTCGCCCATTTCTACGATGGGCTTCTTCAGCGTGAAGTATGATGATGAAGATGATCTTGATGAGAACTGTGAGACCACGGCAACAGATCCCGGAAAGCATCACTCCAGCATCATCAGCCGGCCGTGTAAGCCTAAACTCTCAAGGGGCTATTCTTAGACATTTTAGTCGTTGATTGAGCCCACGCTTTGACAAACTAATGATGTTTTTGTTTGAAGACCTGTCAAACCAAGATGGCCACAAGTGAACAGCTGATTAGTCTTCATACAATTATTGCCAAAATTCGGTAGGTAAGAATGACCGTGGTGATGAGACTTTCAGCTCAGGCATCATTAGTTTGTCAAAGTGTGGGCTCAACTGACGACTAAAATGCCTAAGAATAGCACTGTTATTGTTCATCATGTTTAACTCATCCCTTATAAAACGCAACTAAGCTACACATATAGTGTAACTTCTTGCCACGTTATCCCCGAAAGGGTCGCATGTGGCGAGTTGAACCTATTTATTTTTACGGGGAAGGGGGCCGGCCTTACGCCAACCACTTCATTTAAAGTGGGGGTTTCCCAGCTTCAGAGAGGGCTGGTGCTCATTTCTTTTGAAGGCTGAGTAAACCTTGCCGGTATTTTATTTTGGGGTTTGAAATAAACACCGTCACCTCGGTGGGATTCGAACCCGAGCCCTCGGCATGGAATGCTAGCACTCTACCACCTGAGCTATCGACCAGACTGTAACATTTAAATATTATTTTGTTACAGAAGGAGGACCACCGGCACCTGAACCAGTTCATCGCCCACGCCGCGCTGGACCTGGTGGACGAGCACATGTGGAAGGGGAACAGCATGTACCTGAAGTCCGTGGACAAGTTCAACCAGTGGTTTGTGTCGGCCTTCGTCACGGCCAGCCACATGCGCTTCATCATGGTGCACGACGCCAAGAACGAGGACGGCATCAAGAACTTCTTCCAGGAGATGTACGAGGCCTACATCAAGTTCTCCATGAACCCCTTCTACAGGGAGAACTCCATCATCAAGTCACCCATGTTTGATAAGAAGGCGCAAATATTTGGAAAGAAATACTTGTCATAATTGTTGTTAGGCCTTGTGAATAGGGATTGCAATCCAGCAGCATTTTCAATCCAGCTGGATTTTTGCTGGATCAACATCATTCCAGCTGGATCCAGCGCGGATCCAGCAATTTATTGATTTTCGAAGAAATTTAACTGTTTCTTTTTAAATACTTAGGAAATGTGTTAATCAAACATTTTAACAAAATAACAAATCACAATAATCAAAATTATAACTTAAACTCTTACTTTTAGAGTAGACAAACAGAGTAAAAGTTATAACAAAAATAAGTATTTTCTTGACTTTTTATGTGGACAAAATTTATCTTTTTTTTCTGGTACCTAGATGATCTCAAGAAACAAATGATATTTATGGTATTGTCTCCCAACCGGCTTCTTAATGAACTGCATATATTATATCCGGCTGCAGAGAAGGCCCTTTCTGCCTCTACGCTTGTTGGTTAGTTTCTGATAATCGTAATCTAACGTTAATAATCGTAAATTAAAGTTAGGTTGTTAGGTTTTCTTTCTCACATTTTAGCTTAATCCCCAGATCTTGTTTCAATTCAAATTCAGTGAATCCGGGTTATCCTGTTCTCTGTTCATAGTTTTTTACTTCCATTATATCTTCTTGCTCTTGCACTGTTGATGGTTCCACTAAATATGCGTTTACACGATTCAGCATATTTTCATCTCCTGACGCATTGCATATTTTTTTGGAAATTTCTTCGTCATACTTCTTCGGGTTCTGTAGATAAATCTGCACACCTTTGACATCGGTAAGACGCCGTTCTTCGATTCTGTTGTGGAGTGCTTCAGAAAGATCTGCACTCAAGATTATGTCCTGGCTTTTTAGTTTGTCTAAGACAAATTTTAGGGTTGTGTGATGTGTCAGCAGTTATCAAACTCGGCTCTCTTCTGGAGAGAACTTCAATGACCAGCTTAACCGGTTGAAAACTGGCGTCCTGGCGATCAACTCCTGATTAGTGACCACTCGTCTGCTGAGAATTTAGTTTCTGAGCCAGTGTCTATGAAGGCTTTATCGATGCAAACTTTTCAACTTTCAGCAAAAACGTTCCAGCATGCTGAGCAAACTGTTCCACCTAGTGCAGCAGTCAAGAATCAGACTCAATTCTTTGCCCTTTGCTTCCTTTATATATTTTTGCAAAAACATCTCATCTTTGGTAGGTGATCTTTTAAAAGTCTTTGCAACTTTTCGCATTTTATTAAAAAGTTCACTGTATCGCTGAATTACTTCATGTTCAGCTGGTGTTTGTTCAATTATTACTAATAAGCCTTCATTGGTGTCCGTGTCTTCGTCATCATAATAGAGCGGCGACATCACTCTCGCCGAACTGTAAAAGCATCTAGCAAAGCGCCAATGCTGGCAAGCTAGACTTTGCGCCATTATTTGGAAAGTTTTATACTTGCGGATCCGCAGCGCTGGATCTAGCAGCCGGGGCTGGATCCAGCAGGCCGAAAAATACGCTGGATCCAGCTGGATTGCTGGATGAGGGATCCAGCAATTGCAATCCCTACTTGTGAATGATAGCGAAATGAGTAAAGTGTGTGCGGTGGAAATGAAGCATTTGAGAAGCATGACAGGAAAAACTCTGAGAGATAGAGTTAGGAATGAATGGGTAAAAAAAGAATGTAATTTGAAAGAGGATGTGAAAGTTAAGGTACGAAAGAATGTGATGAGATGGTTTGGGCATGTGGAAAAAATTAATGATGATAGACCGACAAAGTGTATACCTATACAAAGAAAGTGTGAAAGGAAAAAAAGGTAAGGGACGACCGAGAAAAGTATGGAGTGATCACATTTTCCTCAAAGTGAGCGTAAAAGAAGAAAATGCATGAAAAAGGAGATGGATATGAATGAATTGAAAGAGGTATGTCAGGATAGGAAAAAATGAAGGCAACTCTGCCGAGGATCTGGCCACCTCTAGCAGAATGGCGACAGAGTTCCAGTTACAGCCTTCACGGCCGGATTCAGATGCTTGATTTTTTGGTTCCGGGTTTTGACCGCTGTCCATATTTTTGCTTCTTTTCTTCTTTCTTGATACTTCTTGAAGACTTTCAGCTGACGTTTCGTCTCCTCTGTGGGTGACTTCTTCGGAGCTCTGCTCACTTCTGAAGTCTGAACGAAAGGTGGCGTCTTTTTATTTGTAAATTCTAAAGGGGGCGTGGCTTAATTGTTAGGTATAACAAACTTATTACTCCTATTTAAGGTTATTATTATTTAAGGAATAGAAATAAAAATTATACAAATAAAATTAATTAGAAATTTATTGTACATAACAGTTTTATGTATGTAGTCGAGTGGGTAACACTACAGACTTGTAATCAGAATGTGGTGAGTTTGATATCCGACACGGCACAAAAAAAAAAAACAAATTTTGATGTCTGCTAGGTTGAAAAATTCATCTCCGTTACCTATGACTGGTTGGTCAGCCAATATTCGTGTAAACTTGCATACAGTGCGGCTGTCAATCATAGACGTCATCCCACTTTGAACTTATCCCTGACATCTGTGTTAAAGAATACAAAGGCCTGCAAGTGGAAATATGTGCTAAACCTTTGTGATTTTTGTTCTTGAATAACTAATACATGTGACTGTTCACATAGCTTGAAGTAAATGCTTTAAAAATGTGCTTGAAAAAGTATTCCCTGCTGGAGGTATTCATAGAGCCAAAATATTCAGAATCAAAAAGGTCAAGAATTGGGGCCATCTATAGTGACAACATGCACGTAGGGGCCTTTATTTATTTATTTGTCTTTTTATAACATTTTAAACAGTCACAAAAAACATTCAGAGGCTTAAAGATGAAGAAAAAATATATTAGACAAAACATGTCTTGTAATCACATAATAAATATGATATACGAGTACGTGCCAAATGTGTTCAACAGCTGACGACCAATTCAGGTCACATTCATCACAAGCAAATGGTTATTACGTGAAGTGGGTTAATTTGTGTCATTTCAAGCAGTTTCATCATTTTGATTTATAATCACACAGCACACTCATCACAAGCAAATGAAGTTTATTTTGTATGTGTAAGTTTATGTCTCTTTAAATAGCTCAATTGCTTTGCTTTATAATCACACTGATTACAAGCAAATGGCGTAATGCCAGAGTGGATTAATAGGGTAATTTCACTTTTTTATTTTATTTCATAAAATGGTAGACTATACTTTTAAAAATGCATCTGCGTTTTTAAAAAAAAAAAATATAGCTTGGTTTTTAAATTATAGCTCTTTAAAAGTTTTAGGCTTACACAGCCGGCTGATGATGCTGGAGTGATGCTTTCAGGGATCTGTGTGGTCTGTGGGAGCTGGAGCTTCCGTTTTTTTTTTTTTGACGTTTCGCCCATTTCTACGATGGGCTTCTTCGGAAGCTCCAGCTCCCACAGACCACAGCAACAGATCCCGGAAAGCATCACTCCAGCAGCTCTTTAAAATTTGCGTATTTTCCATTTCCGCTAAAACAGGTAATTTTTTTATTCGGGCGGATATGACGTCAGATCTTCAGAGTTTAGGTGTCAAATCTGAGTCAGTTTGCTAGCGACGTTTGTCGTCAAAATGACGTCAAACGTCGCTAGCCGTTCACGCTGCATTTTTGGCGGCGTGAACATTTATTCAAATCTTAATAAATTACACTAAAAATGTCTATGATATACTTATTTAAGAGCTTTATACTCCGAGTCACAGGGTGTTGCGCCACAATCAATACGGCTTTTCGGCACATGAAATAAATCATATCCTCGCCCTCGGGTGTAGTAATCAGGCCCATACGACCTGTAGCGCTCCAACAGGGTGGAAATATCAACTAAGCTGTTGACGACTATATGAGAGAGCACCATAAGGAAACCGTTGCGCCTGGTTTCCAGGCTTCTGAAGCCAGCCTCCTGAAGTAGCTCCTCATACGCAAAAAAAAAAAAAACGCAACTAAGCTACACATATAGTGTAACTTCTTGCCGCGTTATCCCCGAAGGGGTCGCATGTGGCGAGTTGAACCTATTTATTTTTACAGGTAAGGGGGCCGGCCTTACGCCAACCCCTTCAGTTGAAGTGGAGGTTTCCCAGCTCCCGAGAGTGCTGGTACTCATTTCTTGTGAAGGCTGAGTAAACCTTGCCGGTATTTTATTTTAGAGTTTGAAATAAACACCGAAACGGGAAATCATTTCTGACACCCTCGGTGGGATTCGAACCCGAGCTTTCGGCATGGAATGCAAGCACTCTACCACCTGAGCTATCAACCGGACTCATGATGCATGAATTGTGGATAACTTCCACACCGCCTCATGAGGAGATACCTGAGAAACTTTTTTTGGACTTGTTTTATCATATCTATGTACTTCCGCTAGTAGAGAGTCCAAACCTCAACAGCGTACTCTAACTTGGATCGTATAACGCAGCTGAAGACGTCAACCATCGCTCTGGGCTCAGTGAGTTGTTTGCACACTCTGATTACTAATTCCAGCAGCTGGTAGCACTTAGTCATCAGCTGCGTTATCTGATCAGAGAACTTCAGTCCAGGATCAAACACAACTCCCAGATCCCGCATTGATTTCACACGATACAGTAATTGCCCACCAATGCTGTACTCATGCAAGATGGGTCTGAAAAATTGGCAGAGTTGGGCAGTAATACGGCAGGAGTATTTCTTTGATGACTTTATTCACAGTGCAGAGATTACATGCTGTTGGGAGCAGAGTGTATAATCAACTGAGTGCATACTCGAGTTGCAGAGAGAAACTTTACAAATCTAACTAACCATAGACTGTCACAAATATAAATAAATAATCAAGTACACATCGATACTCTAAAGGTAAAAGTGAATAAGTAGCATATTCAGCCAACAGGAGTTTCTCAGATAAATGCATGTTTTTCCTATATTCTACGAGATATAACATTAAAAAAAGTGTGTAAATCCTGAAGCACTATTCTGCTAAATTCCTTATGACCTAAGGCGACGAGCTGGCGATTTGTGTCCAAAAATAAGATGTACTGTAATTTTTTATCTAAGGAGTTCTTTTGCAAGCGCTAGCGCTCCCGACTTGGACACGAATCGCCAGCTCGTCGCCTTAAAGTCATAAGGAATTTAGCAGAATAATGCATCTGTATGTAAAACCTTTTTCATGAGCACTTTCTTATAATTAGTTCACTTACTATGAGAAGTTACACACTATTAAATGTTTTATCCACAATTTCTCAAATCAGTGAATCAGCACTTATTCAGTTTCAGCATTAGTTCAGGCGACATAATCCTATAATAATATATCACACTGATCACAAGAAAATAATTTCAGTGTGTCTTGATTTGTGCTTTTTCAAGCCCACTAATCGTTTTGATTTGTAGTCACATTGATCACACGCAAATGGTTTCTCTTCAGAGTGTGTTAATTTGTGAGCTTTTACATTGCCTAATTTTATTGATTTATAATCGCACTGATCACAAGCAAATGGTTTATTATCAGTGTGATTCATCTGGTGTATTTTCAATGATTCGGCAATTGGAGATTTGTAATCACACTGATCACAAGAAAATATTTGGTCAGAGTGTTTTAATTTGTGTTTTTTCAAACCCACTGCTCGTTTTGATTTGTAGTCACATTGATCACAGGCAAACGGTTTAATTTCGGAGTGTGTTAATTTGTGCCTTCTCAAAAGACTTGCTTGTGATGCTTCATAATCACACTGATCACATGTAAATGGTTTATCCGCAGAGTGTATATATTTGTGTGCTTTCAAAGTGCCTGGCTGTGTACATTTATAATCACACAGATCACATGCAAATGCCTTATATTCAGAATGTGTTAGTTTGTGTAATTTTAATGAGCCTCGTTGCTTTGTTTTGTAATCACACTGATCACAAGCAAATGCTTTGTATTCAGAATGTATTAATTTGTGTGTTCTCAAAGTTCCTGGTAGTGTGCATTTATAATCACACTGTTCACAAGAAAATGACTTTTGTTCAGAGTGTGTGAGCTTGTGTAATTTTAAAGTGCCTTGTTGTCTGGCTTTGTAATCACACTGATCACAAGCAAAAGGTTTATATTCAGAATGAGTTGATTTGTGTCTTTTTAAAGTGGCTGGATGTATTGTTTTGTAATCGCACTCATCACAAGCATATCCTTTATAACCAGTGTCGGTGAATAAGTGAGTAAGCATATGGCTTTTCAAATTGCCTAATCGGTTACTTTTATAATCACAGTGGACACAAGCAAATGGCTTATGCTCGGAGTGCGTTAATTTGTGAGATTTCAAAGAACTCGAATGTTTTGTTTGATAATTGCATTGATCACAAGCAAATTTCAGTTTTGAGGTTGTTTGTTTGTTTGTTTCAAGGAGTATATCTTGGTTTGTGTCATCATTCTCAGACGAGGTGGATGACGAGCTCTCTAAGGTTGTGTGTCCCTGATATTGGCTCTCGCTTGTCCCCGGGAAACTTCCATAGACAGACGTGGGCTCCATCTCGCAGCAACTGTTGTTCTGATGAAACTCCAAGAGTTGCTTTTCGTTGGCCTTGTAGCCGCAAGCAAGGCACACATGCTCGCCTTGCACTGCGTCTCTCTCACAAGTGCCAGCTGAAAACATAACGCTGTTTAGTTGGGATAAATCATGACAGTGAGAAATTTCATGAAGTACCTACACCTGAACACAGACATAGAAAAATTCCTTAAAAGTTTAATGTACGAGGCGTGTCTAGAAAGTAAGTGTACTGAGGTTCTCTTGACCGAATGGCTTTTATTTTCGACATGTTGGCTAGACTTCCGTGTAGCCTGACCTTTTCCCTCCCCAACAAGACTAATTTGAGGTCAGTACGTTGAGAAGTGTCAATGCGACAACATGTTTTGAGAAAAATGTTAATTTAATCTCCCAACAAGTGCGAAATACGCTGCGATGGGCAAAAGTTTTTGAGGCGCTGAAAACTCCATGGAGATGAATTCTCCGCTACATCGTTACTGGAGATGAAACTTAGGTAGAACACTGCACGCCTGAAACCAAAAGGCAGTCTCAACAGTGGCGTCACACCTCTTCACCCTGCGCCAAAAAGTTCAAAACCACAATTTCAGCCATGAAAATCATGGCATCAGTGTTTTGGGACTGTCAAGGAATAGTTTTAATTGAATATATGCCTCAAGGAGAGACCTTTAACTCTGCAAGATACTGTGAGACCCTAAAAAAAATACGGAGGGCGATTAAGAACAAGAGGAGAGGCTTGCTGACAAAGGGAGTCTGCCTGCTGCACCACAATGCCAGACCACACACGGCCAAAGCCACAAAGGAACTGCTCGCCTCGATTGTGTAGAATGTGATTCTTAAGACAATTTCATTGTGAGATCATCTTTGGATCAAATTGTAGATAGACTGGTCCATAGTCCAGTGGTAACACTTTTGACTAGTAAATGTAAGGATGTGGGTTTGAATCCCGTCGGAGCACAAAAAATATACCATTTAAATTTTCAAATTTGCTCTTCGCTGGGTTCAAATATTCATACACCTTTACCAAAAACCAGCCACTAAAGGTCCATCCAGCCTTACAACAACTGGGTCTTACTTAAGAATAGGCGCTTTGTATAGCGACAACCAAGCTCGCAGAGAGCTCTTGAGGTGTGATTCACACAAAAACAGCGCTTACCAAATAAATCATCCTAATATTATTTTGGCATCACGACACATGACAGAATGACACAATACAGAAAAGAACATAATAATAATAAGTAACACTTGTATAGCGCCTTTTCGTGACTAAATCACTGCAAAGGCGCTTTGTAATAGTCTTTGAAAAAATAAGTTTTTAGCCCTTTTCTAAAAGCTGCCTCAGTCTTCAGCTCCCTGAGGGTCGCAGGAAGAGAATTCCAAGCCGTCGGAGCAGCAACGATAAAGGCTCGGTCACCAAACACCGTCCTTGTGGTTCTGCGCAGCAGCTGGAGCAGACTTTTCTTCGAGTCCCTGGACCTGAGTGTCTGTCCGCGGGTAGAAACATCCATTTTGGTGACCAGTTCAGACAGGTAGGGATGTGCTGCTCCATTTAGTACTCTGAAGGTGAGTACACACAGCTTGTACTGTATTCTCTGGAAAATCTGAAGCCAGTGAAGTTCGAATAGAAGGGGCGTTATGTGGCAAAATTTGGACTGACCAAATATAAGCCTCGCTGCTGCATTCTGAACCGACTGCAGTCTCTTCAGTTGCTTCTTTGGCTGGGAAGCGAAAATTGAGTTACAGTAATCAAGTTTACTGATAACAAAACAGTTCACCATGGACTTGATGGCATGTGTGGGGAGACATCTTCTGATGGAGTACAGCTGCCGTAGCCCAAAAAAACCTGTTCTAACAGTCTTGCTGACGTGTTCTTCCATACTCAGACAGCGGTCTATTTCTACACCAAGAAGTCTTACGCTTGTTGAAGGAAATATGTCATTCCCGCAAATTCTTATAGGTGTTTGGCTGATTGAATGAATCCTTCTTGCTGTAGCGATTCTGAGAACTTGTTACAAAACATCACAGGAAAGTACATCACAAGACAAAACTTCACATGACAAAGCATTATGTACTTAAAACAGAACCTGTTTTGTCATGTGATGTACTGTCATGTGTAATTCTGTCATGTGCTGTTCTATCATGTGTCGTTCAGTCATTATTTTATTAAATAGATTTGTTAAAAGGAATACAATTCACCAACCTATTCTGCCTGGCCAGACACAGGTATTAATATCATCAATTAATAATTTATTATTGTATATTCTAATAAAAAAAAACGCAACTAAGCTACACATATATTGTAACTTCTTGCCGCGTTATCTCCGAAGGGATCACATGTGGTGAGTTGAATCTATTTATTTTTACAGGCAAGGCGGCCGGCCTTATGCCAACCACTTCAGTTGAAGTGGGGGTTTCCCAGCTTCCGAGAGGGCTGGTACTCATTTCTTGTGAAGACTGAGTAAACCTTGCTGGTATTTTATTTTAGGGTTTGAAATAAACACCGAAACGGGAAATCATTTCTGACACCCTCGGTGGGATTCGAACTCGAGCTCACGGCATGGAATGCAAGCACTCTACCAACTTAATGACTTATTAATTAATAACTACCCAATGACATCTGTTGAACCAGGATCAAAGTTATGGTCAAATGACCCCAAGCTGGGATCTAACCAGCGTTATTCTATTCCAAATACGCTAGAAAGAGCAGCCACTTGACTCCCTCGCCCATAACACTGATATGTGGCATGTGTTGTTATGTCGTCATGTGTCGTTTTGTCACTGTGCCGTCCTATCCTGTCACCGTACATTTTTCCCCCTATCAGCGCTATTCTTAGACATTTTGGTCGTCCGTTGAGCCCACGCTTTGACAAACTAATGATGCCTGGGCTGGAAGTCTCATCACCACGGTCATTCTCACCTACAGAATTTTAGTAATATTTGTATGAAGACCAATCAGCTGTTCACTTGCGGCCATCTTAGATTGACAGGTCTTCATATAAATGCATCATTAGTTTGTCAAAGTGTGGGCTCAACGGACGAATAAATGTCTAAGAATAGCACCGTTAGAGTCCAAATCGCCCCTAGGTTGGGAACCACAAGTCCGGTTACCTGGATATTGCTTAAAGCAGCCTCAGAAATTTATGTGTTTTTATCTTCAGCAAAGACCTTGTCAACCTATTGTCAGCGACGATACCATGTTGAAAGCACCGGTTCTCATCAGATCACCGAAGTTAAGCAACATTGGGCAGCGATGCTACTTGGATGGGTGACTGCTCAGGTACACCGCTTGTTTTTGGCATTTCTTGGACCGGTCCATAGTCCAATGGCAACACTTCAGACTTGTAGAAGGTTGTGGATTCGAATCCCGGCGGAGCACAAAAATATACCATTTATATTTCCAAATGTGCTCTTCGCTGGGTTGAAATTCATAAACCTTTACCAAAGACCGGTCACTGAAAGGTCCATCCAACCTTACAACAACTGGGTCTTGCTTGAGAATTGGCGCTTTCTACAGCGATGACCAAGCTCGCAGAGGGCTCTTGAGGTGTGATAAACACAAAAGCAGCGCACAACGGCGTCTGCTCTGATGAAATATCCTCACTTATACCCCCTCCTCTCGTCACAACAAGGGCAACTCGTAGAACGGCTCACATTCAACCATTTGCAGTCGATATCAAAACTATGAGAACTTGGTGTTTTCACAACTCATTCCTCTGCCAAACTGCCCGCTTATGGAATGAGTTACCGGTATCTGTGTTTCCATCCCAATTTAACCTTGCCCTTTTCAAATCCAATATCAATTGCCATTTTTTCTCAGTGTCTCAAAACAAAGCAACGCCACACACACCACAGCACTGCGCAGCTAACGGCCCTGCAACCGGACACGGACAACTGCCACATCACCAACACCTCTGCGGCACTATAACAAGTGTCATAGACCCTTAGAGTCTCTCGAATCTAGGGAGTCTCCCGCATAGGCTTTCTTAAAAAAAAAAAAAAAACCCTCTAGCAACTCATTTTTTTGTAAGGCTGGATGAAACTTTGGTGACCAGTCTGCTTTTCAAAGGTGAATGAATTTTTCAATCCAGCGAAGAGCATATTCGATTTTTCTTTGTACCCCGCCAGGAATCGAACTCACAATATTCGGAATACGAGTCTGTAGCCTTAACCAGTAGACTACACTGGACGATGTTGTTATTATAAGGTCATTTCTATGGGCATTGCCTCTCGAGGGTTGCTCTAAGACTCTTGTTCAAGAAAACTAACTATACTGACCTGAATACCCTTCCATGTTGTATCCTTCACTGCATTCCTTCATCAAGCCACCTGGTGGAGGGGCAGAGTCCTCATTCTTCACATTCTCCCCTACAGAGTGCTCAGCTTCCCATTCAATATTAATTTCCAACGGATCCCGCTTGGCTTCGTTCTCTTCAAAGTGCCGCTGGGCAGCGATATACTCCAAGTCTACCTCCACCTCCACCTTCTCAACCTTCACAACAACGTCCATTGTCACTTAATCACTCGCACAAGACAAACAGTGCCCACAAGAACACGTAAGACAACCCGATACTTTTCATTTATAGCGCAACAACGCAAACTGCCAGTGGCTGGGTGACGCCATGACAGATCTCTACAGAATGAGCCGGCTTGTAAGATCCGGTTCAGTTCAATAATAATGTGGATGCATATAGGTGTGAAAACTCACTTGTGACCGTTGGTAATAATAATTATTATGTCCAACGATCTTAGTTCACCGCACCTTCAACGTACACAGCGCCGGAAGTTCTGATTCAATGTTTTTTTTTTTTTAAATAGATTTGTGAAGAAAAATACAACTCACCAACCTATTCTGCCTGGCCAGAAACAGGTATTAATATCATCAATTAATTATTGTTTATTTTAGTGAATTATTAATTATAATGATTACCCATCCAATAACATCTGTTGAACCAGGGTCAAAGTTATGGTCAAATGACCCAGGCTGAGGCAGGGATCGAACCAACGTTGTTCTATTCCAACCCCGCTAGAAAGATCAGCCCACTTGGCCATAACACCGAGATGATTTAAGAAATCGTGGATAAAACATTTCATTGGGTGTCTAAATCTAAATCTAAGTTGCAAAGATATGTATCATTTGAGATTCATATTAAATGCATTCCCACAAGCAGACACGTATAATTTCGCGCTCTCACATGCCGCATGTGGGCCTACAATATAAAAAAAACCCAATCTCAAATGAACATAAGCCCTGCAACTCTTGCCTGTGAAACAGGGGTGACATTGGCAAAGTGAACCATTTTTTACAGTATGGGTGGTCAGCCTCATACCAACCTATAATTTCGAGGAGTGTAATTTCTCATAATAAATACTCTTCTAAACTACAGGATTTTCACACTTTTGTAGTTATTTGTTAATTTAGGTTCTCCAAAAACGATTAAAAAATGACAAAAAAAATTGGAATAAAACACGGTTGAATTTTTTCTACCCATAAAAAATAAGAACATATTTTATTAATAATGGGTTTCCACAGCGTTTCACAAAAATATTTCGAAAATTTAGCATTATTTTGTTTCTCTAAAGTAGGCAGGCCCAGATTAAGACCACTGGGGACCCGGCGGGGGGAAAGTCATGGGGCCCCCCAACTCCCCCTCACTCCTAGCACCCGTCAAAAGTATATACTTACTGCGAACCAAAACGATTACTTACAGGTTTCAAAGCTATTTTTTGGGAAATCTGTTTGGGAGGTCTATCCAGGCTTTCCTCCTTAAGTGAGCGACCGCCCGCGCCCCTGCACTACTTTATAACCACTGTGAAGATGGACACAATAAAACAACACAAAGCTTCAATACTCTTTATTACGTCTTCTTACATGTTCACTCATTCTCCAAAACTGGCAAATATTTAGGAAAGGAACAGAGTTATCTTCTTGGTGACGTGGCATGTAGTCACAGAAGGTAGCCAACACATTCATTTAAGAATCACGCAAGGTTTTTAACCGAGCATTAAAAGTTTTATAGTTCTCTAAAAAAAACACCCTTTAGATTATAGAAGATCGTCGGGGTTATAGCCGCGGGGGCCAAGAGGGCTGATCTTTCTAGCGTGTTTCGAATGGACCAACGTTGGTTCGATCCCCGCTTGGGTCACTTGACTTTAACTTTGACCCTGGTTCAACAGATGTAATTATTATTTAATAATTCATTAATAATAAACTATAATGAATTATTAAATGATGATATTAATACCTGTTTCTGGCCAGGCAGAATAGGTTGGTGAATTGCATTCCTCTTCACAAATCTATTTTTTTAAATTAAAATAAAATAAAATAAAAAAGCTCATTGATAATATTTAGCTATGTGGGAATTGTCCCACAATTGAGCCAGCGACCATGCGACCATACCACGTTGAAAGCACCGGTTCTCAACCGATCACCCAAGTTAAGCAACATTGGACGCGGATAGTACTTGGATGGGTGACCGCTTGGGAACACCGCGTGTCATTGGCATTTCTTGGACTGATCCGTAGTCCAGTGACAACACTTTGGAATTGTAAATGGAAGGTTGTGGATTTGAATCCCGGCGGAAAACAAAAATATACCAATTATATAAATATGCTTTTCGCTGGGTTGAATAATTCACAAAAACCTTACTAAAGGGAATCAAGGGAATCTCCCGCACAGGATTTCTTAAAAAAAAAAAAAGGTTTCTTAAGCCAAAGTATTTTATCTGTGTCAGCCTGGTTGGTAGCACATTTGGTAGAATGCTTGTGTTCCATGCCAGAGGGCTAGGCATCAAATCCCACTAAGAGTGTCAGAAACTGATTCCGGTTACGGTGTTTATTTTAAGAAGCTAGAAATCAAAATACCAGCAAAGCATACTCAGCCTTCATAAAGAATGGGAACCAGCCCCCCAAAGTTGGGAAACCCCCACTTAAACTGCGGTTGGTGTAGGGTTATCTGTGAAAAAAAATGGGTTCCACACGCCACTCTTCCGGAGACACCACAGTGAGAAGTTGCGTTTTTATCATGTGACTTGCATGTGTGGTTTCTTTAACCAGTTCTCTCAGTTGATGTTTGCCACGGCATCTGTCATTCAACTGCTACCCAGGCATTGGCTTGTGGCCGCATTCACTTTCACCACAGTCTTATATTACATTTGCATCCAAATAAGAAGTGAGATGTGATGTTAGGAGATCAGCATAATCACAGGTATAAATGCTTATACTTGGAATGTCTCAATTTGTGTCTTTTCAAATTGATTAGTCGATTTGATTTATAATTGCACTCCTCACAAGCAAATGGTTTGTGCTCAGAGTGTGTCAATTGGTGTCTTGTCAATGTTTCTAGGAGTGTGGATTTATAATCACACTGTTCACAAGAAAATATTTTATGTTCAGAGTGTGTTAATCTGTGTTTCCTCAAACCCACTGATCGTTTAGATTTATAATTACATTCATTGCACGCAAACGGTTTATGCTCAGAGTGTGTTAATTTGTGAGCTTTTAAACGACTCAATTGGGTAGTTTGATAATTACATTGATCACAAGCAAATAATTTATGTTCAGAGTGTGTTAATCTATGTTTTCTCAAACTATCTGATCTTTTTGATTTATAATCACATTGATCACAGGCAAACGGTTTATACTCAGAGTGTGTTAATTTGTGAGCTTTCAAACAACTTGATTGTATAGTTTCATAATCACACTGATCACAGGAAAATGGCTTATGCTGTGAGTGAATTAATTTATGTCTTCGCAAACTTTTCAAAAGAGTGTGTTTGTAATCACACTGGTCACAAGCAAATTGTTGATGATCCGAGTGCGCTGCTTTGTGCGGCTTTAAATTACTCAAGTATTTAGTTTTGAAATCACACAAATTGCATGCAAATGGTTTCAGCTCAATGTGTGTTAATTTGTGAGATTTTAATCGTACCATCAGTGTTGAACTATAATCGCACTGATCACAAGTAAATTTTTTTAGAGAAAAATCTTTTGAGTGTGTTAATTTGTGAATTTTCATATAACCAAACTGTTTTGTTTTAAAATCACATTGATTACAAGAAAAAGGTTTACAATCATTGTGTGTAACTATGTGAGTTTTCAAATTACCTAAATTTATTGATCTATAATCACATTGATCACACGCAAATGGTTTAAAGCCAGTGTGTGTCAATTTGTGAGTTTTTAAAGTGCCTGATTGCACTGATTTGTAATCACATTGATCAAAATGCAAAAAATTGTATCCAGTGTGCGTTAATTTGTGGGTTTCCAAATGGGAAAATAATTTTGATGCATAATCACATTGGTCGCAATGGTAAGATCTTTGTTCAGTGTGCATGGGATTGTACTTCTCACTATGGGATTTACTAATGGTAATTTTTTGATTTGTGTTCTCATGTTTATTAGTCTCAAGCAGTATTAGTTGGTTTGTGTCTCCCCGCCCTGCTGAGGTGGATGGCTCGCTCTCTAAGGTTGTGTGTCCGTGATGTTGGCTCTCGCTTGTTCCCGGGAAACATCCATAGTCTGCTGTGTGCTCCAGCTCGCAGCAACTGTTCATCTGATGGAGCTCCAACAGTTGTTTGTCATTGCTCCTGTAGCTGCAGGCATGGCACACATGATCCACCTTGACGGAGTTCTGACATCTGTCAGCTGGAAATATAGAATTGCAAATTTCTTATCAACAATGGAAATGTGTCATAGCAGTGTATGGCATGTGTACTTATAAAAATAAAAACTTCACATGAACATAAACCTCACAATTCTGCCCCCTTTTTTATTCCTTGACTTATAGGCTGGTAAGAGCCTGTCCACCCATACTGTAAAAAAATGGTTCACTCTGCCGGACCGGTCTGTAGTCCAGGTGGACCTCTGGTGGACCGGTCCGTAGTCCAGTGGCAACATTTCGGACTCGTAAATGGGAACTTGTGGATTCGAATCCCGGCGGAGCACAAAAAACATATGTGTGTATCACCCCTCAAGAGCCCCCTGCGAGCTTTGTCGTCACTGTAGAAATTCTCAAGCAAGACCCAGTTGCTGTAAGGCTGGATGGACATTTCATCACCGGTCTTTAGTAAAGGTATATAAATTTTTCACCCAGCAAAGAGCATATTTGAATATGAGAATTTTTTTTTTTGTGCTCTGCCGGAATTCGAACCCACAACCTTCCATTTACGAGTCAGAAGTGTTAACCACTAGACTATGGACCGGTCAATTTGGATTATTGATTGGACAAAGAGCTGGGGGACCAGAAACAATCTTCACGACTTCAACATGATTCTCCTTTTTATGAACACATTACTGTGGGTATTATTTAAGGCTATGCATTAATCTCGAAATGAAAAGTATACCTGAATACCCCTCAAGTGCACGGCATTCCTTCAACAAGCCATCAGGTGGAGGGGCAGAGTCCTCGGCAAGCCATTCCTTCTTAATATCCAGTCTCTCTTGCTTCACATCGCTCTCTTCAATGTATATTTGTTCATCTGAGTGCGCTAGTTGTGCATCCATAAACTCCGAGTCCGCCTCCACCTTCTCAACTTTCACTAAAATGTCCATCGTGACTTCAAGTCTGAAAAAGTCCCTGTCCCTACAATAGCTCTGGCTGTAAATAATATAATGAATAATAATGCAAGCTGTCAGTGGACGAGACGTTCGCGCCAGTAGGCTCTTGGCTGGGGGACCGGAAATACATGAATGGTGGTAAATTTAAATTGGCTGCAAGGCGGTAAATTTAAATTGGCTGCAGTTTGAAAATATTATTCTGAGCTCCTTGACTGATAGGTTGGTACGAGGCTGACCACCCGTGCTGTAAAAATCGGTTTACTTTTGCCAATGCCACCCCGGTTCAGGGAACGGCGGCAGGAGTTGCAAGGTTTAGGTCCATGTGAGGTTTTCTTTATTTGTATGCACACATGCAGAATGTGTAGGCGCGAACCTACATGTGCCTGTCTGTAGGCATGCATTTCATATGAGCCTTAAATGCTTACATATTCTTGCAGCTTAGATTATAGATTATAGATAGTATTAAAATCATGATATTATATAGCCGTTATTATAATGGCGGTAAATTTAAATTTCTGGCAGTTTGAAAATATAAATCTTAGTATTAAAATTATATTATTAGGTATTATTGCAAAAATGTCTTTCAAATTTAAATTAAATTAAAATTTATTTTCACTAAATTTTGTATTTTTAGTTAGGCTTTTGGCTTTTGTTATTATATAGACTTTATTATAATGGCAGCAAATTTAAATTTGTGGCAGTTTGAAAATATAAATCTTAGTATTAAAATTATGTCATTAGGTATTATTGCAAACAAGTTTAACTTTTTAAATAAGGGCTATTGAATCTCGGGATTATAATACTAAAATTTAAAGATAACTGATTTATATTTTGAATTTAAATTTGCCGCCGTTATATATGGGTCATATAATCACATTTTTATTTATTTATTTAGAACAGGCCTGGCCAACCCACGGCCCGCAGGCCGCATGCGGCCCGCGGCGCCTTTACGTGCGGCCCGCGGTCAAGTGTGATGAAAAATAAAAATTAAATATAATAAAAATAAAAATAGGGCGTCTATAACAGACGTAAATCTGGAACACCAGTTAAGGTGTGTAACTTCAAATATTGAAATACCTAGATTTAGAAAAATTAAGTAAGCGAAAAGAATCTCAAATCTTGCACTGAAAGGAGAAGTCCCTGATAATTGGTTTTATTTGTAATATTATTTTGAAATGAAAAATTAAGAATTTTTTCCTCTATGAAGTTAAGGATTAATTAATAATTTTCGTTGTTAAAATATTTTTCTATTGTTGAATTTTTTTTATGTTGTTTACTACATAAATACATTTTTTGTTGTTGGTTCAATGCGTGTTTTCTTTTCACATCTGGTTGTGGTTTCTAATCTAATCTAATCTAATCTAAGCTGCAAAGATATATATCATTTAAGATTTACATTAAATGCATTCCCACAAGCAGACATGTACATAATTTCGCGCTAACACATGCCGCATGTGGACCTGCAATATAAAAACCCAATCTCAAATGAACATAAGCCCTGCAACTCTTACCGTCCTTCCCTGAAACAGGGGTGACATTGGCAAAGTGAACCTTTTTTTTTTTTACAGTATGGGTGGTCAGCCGCATACCAACCTATGTATAAGTCAAGGAACAAACATCACAAATTACATTTTTAAAATTAATAAACAATAATATGATATAAACATGGACATGGACATCAAAAAAAAAAAAAAAACAGTGGTTTCGTTTTTTTATATAATTTGTTTTGTAAAATGTTTGTATGTGTGGCCCTTGGGGAAATTTTAGGCGCCAATAGGCATCAATGCGGCCCGGGTGCAATTTGGGTTGGCCAGGCCTGATTTAGAACAATACAATAATGGATAGGATACTTCAGAATATAAAAAATATGAAAATAAATAAAATTACGTATTACTCCAATTACATGTTGACATTAAAAGATACCAAGATTCTAAAATAATAAAATTAGTTTCACTCATAAAAATAAGTAAAGTAATAAATAAGATACAAATAGGTAAAAATAGTTGCGCACATTTACCTTTACAATAAATAGATTGCAGAAACTCACACACACACATCCATTTACTCACAATAGTGATATATATTTAATAGCTAAAAAAAATACCAAAGCTATAACAAAAAAAAATCAATTTAATTTAAATTTGAAAGACATTTTTGCAATAATACCTAATGACATAATTTTAATACTAAGATTTATATTTTCAAACTGCCACAAATTTAAATTTGCTGCCATTATAATAAATGCTATTTAATAATATGATTTTAATACTCAGATTAATATTTTTAAACTGCAGCCAATTTAAATTTACCACCATTTATATATTTCCAGTTCCCCAGCCAAAAGACTAACTAAAAATACAAAATTTAGTGAAAATAAATTTTAATTTAATTTAAATTTGAAAAACATTTTTGCAATAATACCTAATAACATAATTTTAATACTAAGATTTATATTTTCAAACTGCCAGAAATTTAAATTTACCGCCATTATAATAACGGCTATATAATATCATGATTTTAATACTCAGAATAATATTTTCAAACTGCAGCCAATTTAAATTTACCGCCTTGCAGCCAATTTAAATTTACCACCATTCATGTATTTCCGGTTCCCCAGCCAAGAGCCTACTGGCGCGAACGTCTCGTGTCAGTGGCTGAGGACAGATCCGTTCTTAAAGATCCGATTCTATTAAATAATATAGGGATTAGCGAAATATATCGATAAATCAAAAATATCATTTTCCTCGATATATTTCGATAGCGTTTAAAAATATCGGGCTCAGTTTTCACACAGGCCACAGATCAAGGTCCACTTACTCTGTGACAGATAAACTTGTATTTTTATTATCTTTTGGTTTTTTCAGAAAAATGACACCATTTTTTTTCTGATGTATCGATATTTTTAATATCGCAGACTTTTGATGAATCGATATATTACGCTCATCCCTACGGTGGTCGTGTCGTCACTGACAGCTGTGAATGACGAAAATAATTCATTCGTTGTTCTGTTTACGAGTGTTTCTGATGGAAGTTTATTTATATTTTAGTAGATTAGTGTAAGGACTGTTAGTTGTTTGCTTAGTGCAAGTGATTAAGTAACAATGGACATTGTTGTGAAGGTTGAGAAGGTGGAGGCGGACTCGGAGTTTAAAGATGCACAACTAGCGCACTCAGATGAACAAATAGAAATTGAAGAGAGCGATGTGAAGCAAGAGAGACTGGAAATTAAGATAGAATGGGAAGCTGAGCACTCTGCAGTGGATAATGTGAAGAATGAGGACTCTGCCCCTCCACCTGATGGCTTGTTGAAGGAATGCCGCGTGCTTGTGGAGAGAATCAACATTGAGGGGTATTCAGGTCAGTATTAATTAGTTTAGCTTGAAATGTTGGAGTGTATTTGAATAGTATGTCAACATGAGAATGACCGGCAGTGGCGGATTTGCCCCAAGGTGTATGTAGCCATTCAGGTGGGAAGAGTCGTATTAAGATGGATACTTGCCTCTGTGTCCCACTATGTACCTAAACTGTTACGCTTGCGCCGTTCCCTTAGTGGTGGCCAGAACCTCTGCAGAGTCTCCTCCACTTATTCCTATTGTAATGTATAATTATAATATGATAATTTAGAGTAGGTAAATATCATATAAGGTAATGTATTATTGTAATATAATATTATTAGAGTTATAGTTATATATTATTAGTAGGTAGAGATTATTACTGCTTCACTAGTCAGTCTGGTTTGGTCTCTCGCATTGTAAACACTGTTATGGAATAATACATCTATTGGGAACAAAGACTCATTTTTACATCTAAATTGATATCCCCCACAATCCCTGGCATTCCACAGAAGACCATCACAATGGACATCCCAAAATACATCACACCTATCATGACATGGACTGGTTGAAAGGGACTTTCTGAGAAGTATGATTGGGAAAAAACGGAGTGATAGGGTGAGGAATGAAAGTGATGAAATTTGTAAGAGAAGAAAGTGGTGCAAGAGAAAGTGAAGATTAAAAGACGTCTGTTAAGATGGTTTGGACAGATGGAGAGAATGAATGAGGAAAGACTGACAAAGAAAGTATATGTTGCAAGAATAGATGGATGTTTTGGTAGAGGAAGACCAAGAAAGGTATGGATGGACCAAATATCTGAAATAGCGAGTGAAGGGAATATCCGCAGACATAATAAAAGGAGAGCTTGTATGAAGAAGTTATGACTTTGGATGAAATAAAATAAGTATGTAAGGACATAGAAAAATGGCGGTTGATCTTTAATGTTGGCGGTTAAAGCTAGGGTTTTTCTAATTTTTTTGTCAATTTTAAATTAGAATTTTGTATTCATTTTTATTTTTTTTGTCAATAATGTGAATCCCCAATGTTACATGTCTTTGCAACTTATTTGAGTTTAGATGACATACTTCCATGGGCGTACCCAGGAAGGGCCAAGGGGGGGGCAGCTGCTCCCCCCTGGAAGTAAAAAATTACCTTAAGCATCATTACATTTTATTACAATTATTGAAATGACCATTTTACGGCCATGGTTTGCCCCACCCTAGTTCTGATCCTGGGTATGCCCTTGCATACTTCTTTCAGTTCATTCATATCTATATTATGTCTTTGGACATTATGTCGGTGGGCATTAGGTGTAAAATTACATTAAGTGTGTCAAAAGCTAATTAGCAATGTTATATTTACAGCTGCCAGTTGTGAGAGGGACTCAGTCAAGGTGGATCATGTGTGCCATGCCTGCAGCTACAAAGTCAATGAAAGAAAACTCCTGAGGATCCATCAGATGTTCAGTTGCTGCAAGGAAACATACAAATGTGCTTCTGGATCAATGAAAAAAAACCATAGGGAAAAGTTAACGAACTCCAAAATTAAATTATTTGCTTGTGATCAGTGTGATTACAAGGCTCATAAACCAAGTATATTAAAAAGACACAAATTAACACACTCTGAGTTTAAACCGTTTGCTTGTGATCAGTGTGATTATAAAGCCAAACGCTCGGATACCTTGAAAGATCATTTGTTAAAACACTCTGAGCTTAAAGGATTTGTTTGTGATCAGTGTGATTTCAAATGTAAGCTAGCAACCTCATTAAGTCGTCATAAATTTGTGCATTCTGAGGATAAACCATATACTTGTGATCAATGCTCTTATGAATCTACACGGTTAAGTTCCTTGAAATCTCACATGTTAACGCACTCTGAGCATAAAGTATTTTCCTGTGATCAGTGTGATTTCAAATGTAAGCACCCATGCAGCTTGAAACAGCACATATTAACACACTCTGAGCATGAATCATTTATTTGTGATCAGTGTGGTTACAAAACAAATTGGTTGGGCAACTTGAAATCTCACATATTAATACATTCCGAGAATAAAGGATATGCTTGTGATCAGTGTGATTATAAATCAAGTTATTCAAGAGCTTTGAAATCACACAAATTAACACACTCCGAGTATAAACCATTTGCTTGTGATCAGTGTCATTATAAAGCCAAACGCTCGGGTACCTTGAAAGATCATATGTTAACACACTCTGAGAAAGGATATGCCTGTGATCAGTGTGATTTCAAATGTAAGCGCCCACACAACTTGAAAGATCACATGTTAATACATTCAGAGCATAAAGGATTTGCTTGTGATCAGTGTGATTACAATTGTAAGCGTCTACAGAACTTGAAAGATCACATGTTAATACATTCAGAGCATAAAGGATTTGCTTGTGATCAGTGTGATTTCAAATGTAAGCAACCATGCATCTTAAGGAATCATAAATTAACACACTCTGAGCATAAACCATTTAGTTGCGATCAGTGTGATTATAAAACCAAAATTGTACAGAGCTTGAAACGTCACATGTTGACACATTCAGAGCATAAAGGATTTGCTTGTGATCAGTGTGATTTCAAATGTAAGCTACCATGCACCTTAAGGAATCATAAATTAACACACTCTGAGCATAAACCATTTAGTTTTTTAGCCGGTCCGTAGTTCAGTGGTAACACTTTGGTCTCGTAACGGGAAGGTTGTGGGTTCGAATCCCGGCGGAGCACAAAAAATATAACATTTATATTTTCAAATTTGCTGTTCGCTGGGTTGAAAAATTCACAAACCTTTACCAAAGACCAGTCATCAAAAGATCCATCCAGCCTTATAACAACTGGGTCTTGCTTGAGAATTGACGCTTTCTACAGCGACGACCAAGCTCGCAGAGGGCTCTTGAGGTGTGTAGGTACACACAAAAACAGCGCTCACCAAATAAATCAGCCTAATTTAATTTTAAAGTAGTTGCGATCAGTGTGATTATAAAACCAAATTCTTAAGGGACTTGAAATGACACTCTGAGCATAATGGATTTGCCTGTGATTAGTGTGATTTCGAAAAATTAATTTGAATAAAACATTTGATTTTTAAGCTTACCAGCTTTGTTTAACTTTATTTTAATATAATATCTTATATTAACCACAGTGAGCAGAACCAGGACAATGAGTGTGACCAAAACTAGGTCAAAAGTGGCCACAACCAGTGGTTTCAGCCCTTTCTTGTGTGTTAATGTATCTTATCTATTATATAAAAAATGATCGGCATTTGCGTCTGTTTTATTCGAATTTGCAAAAATGTTTTTCTAGAAAGTATTTCTATTGACAAACTGAACTCACGCTATCTTCCAGAATTTTTGGTGTTTGTTTGTATATTTGTACCATTATAGGCACCCAGACCGTTGGCAGCACGATGCTTTAATTTTGCACACCCCCATAAAGTGTTAGTGGCTAAATGATAGACAGGGTCCATATGAAGATATGATTAAAAAAAGCCCATAGAGCTTTAAATTGCAATTTAATCTATTTTTAATTACCTTTAATTTAAACTTTTTAGGGTTTGTGTAAACCTTTAATTTAATTTCATCATCATTAATTGATGAGGCATTTACTTGGTAGCCCTTCATTACTTAATTATTTAATTTAGCATATAATTGTTCTTGTTCCTTGACTTATAGGTTGGTATGAGGCTGACCACCCATACTGTAAAAAATGGTTCACTTTGCCAATGTCACCCCTGTTTCAGGGAAGGTCGGCAAGAGTTGCAGGGCTTATGTTCATTTGATATTGGGTTTTTATATTAAAGGTCCACATGCCGCATGTGTGAGCGCGAAATTATGGTCTGTATGCTGTATGTATCCGACTTTTTAGTCAGAGCCCGGTCGCATAGGCTTTTTAATGTCACCTCGAGCCGAACCAATATTCTTCGTAATTCATTTGTTTTGTGAGCGCACTCGCTCATAAACAAATTGATGTCGTCCTCACCGCATCTGGATATATTTAATACTAGAATGAATGGACTGATGCGTGAATGGAAGGTTCTGCTAGAAAGACGAATGTTAAAATAATAAATAGTTTGTCTTCTTCTGTAATTACATCAAACCTAAGCAATTTAACGTTTAAGGATGTTTAGGATATCCGTATCCGTAACCAAAATTATTGGATATCCGAAAAAAAATATATAACCAAGTATTCCTGTCATATGTGATTTGATTGTTTGGACTCTGCCACCAAAATAATAACTTTGTTCCTTCATAAATATTTGTCTGTTTTGGAGAATGAGTGAACATGTAAGAAGACATAATAAAGAGTATTGAAGCTTTGTGTTGTTTTATTGTGTCCATCTTCACAGTGGTTATAAAGTAGTGCAGGGGCGCGGGCGGTCGCTCACTTAAGGAGGAAAGCAAGCAACTTGACAAATGTCACAGATAACAAAACATCCTGTGGGACAACTTAAGTATTCATGAGTGAATTCTAACTGGAATTATGGTCATGTGACATGCTAACAAATAAAAATATATATATTAATTACACCAACAAATACCTGTGAACTTAGATTATCCTCGACGTTCACATATCATTGGTTTTGTAATTTACTTCCTCAAGAAACACCCATATTGTGCGATAAGCAAAGATGAACTGAGGTTTATAAAAAAATGGATATTTTAAAATGTCTGTTAATGTAGTCTGGTGAATAGACTTATCCGTCGGGAGGTTTCTTTAGTATACTGATACCCTGTATCAATTATTGAGGAAGACTTGGTTTTTCTGTTACTTGACATTTTTATTTTCCCTTTCTAATCTAATCTAAGCTGCAAAGATATATATCATTTAAGATTTACACTAAATGCATTCCCACAAGCAGATATGTATAATTTCGCGCTAACACATGCCGCATGTGGACCTACAATATAAAAACCCAATCTCAAATGAACATAAGCCTTGCAACTCTTGCCGTCCTTCCCTGAAACAGGGGTGACATTGGCAAAGTGAACCAATTTTTATATTATGGGTGGTCAGCCGCATAACAACCTATAAGTCAAGGAACATACATGACAAATTACATTTTTTAAATCAAAGAACCTTTTCTTTTTACAATTTAACAATGTACAAGATTACAGACTCAATGACCTGGCCAGCGGGCCGACAATCATTAAACACCTCAGGCCGACCATTAATTTAAAAAAATCCAGGTTTTTATTAAATTTAAATACATCAGATTTATAACCTAATTTGCTAACTCCGGCCAATCAGCGTAAAGGGTTTGCCAAGGAGTTTGACGGGAGGCGAAGTCCGGGGCCTTCATTAGTCGAGTGGGGCGTATCAATACATTACAAGTTGTACTGACTTGTGTGGGCTGCTTAAAATAAACTACGCTGAAAGAAAGCTCTCAGCTTGAATTTTCTCTCCACATTACTTACCTCTAGTGAAGTCGCTCCCCCAGTTCTTGTTTGCCGTATGGCGTATACGCCAATCTTGTCAAATATGACTTTTTCATGCAGTTATCTTATGAATCAAATTCTACACAATCTGAGCTAAGAAAAACTGTAAAACTCGATAATGTGAGAGTTGTTTTAAACATTTTTTAAATAAATTTCTTGTTTTTATAAGACACATTGGTCCAGTACACATGCAAACATTGCTCATGTAAAATTTTCTCAATGGCGTATACGGTAAACAAGAACTAAGGCAGCGAAGTGAAGGGTTATTTTACACGTTACAGACACGGGTTTGCTGGATCCACTGTCGCCGCACCACTCCTGGGTCAGCTGGTTATAAGACAGCTAGCTGCCTTTCCGAAGTTTCTAGGGGGCAAAGCGACGGGCTGGTGATCAAACTGAGAAGCAAAGAGTTGGACTAGAAGAGAAACAGAGTGAAATTTAGGAGATAACGAAGTATAGGTAAGAAATGGTCGGTGTTATGGCTGTGGGTCAAGTCGCTGTTCTTGACTAGCGTATTTGGAACAGAATACGTTGGTTCGAATCACGTGAGAATTCAAATGACTTGTAGGTTGGTATGCGGCTGACCACCCATGCTATAGAAAATGGTTAACCTTGCCAATGTAACCCCGTTTTCAGGGAAGGTCGGCAAGAGTTGCAGGGTGTATGTCCATTTGAGATTTGGGTTTTTATGTTGTAGGTTCACATGCGACATGTGCAAGTGCGAACTTGTACGAATTTAGATTTAGATCCGAGAATAATCATGTTATTTCTGATATTTTTTTACAGTTCAAATTATTCCACCAATAGACACACACAGAACATCACAAAAAAACCCGGCAATGTTTACTCATCAATCAGAAGAAATGGGTACAAGCCCACTCGGAGCTGGGAAACCCCCACCTCAACTGTAGTGAGTGGCGTAAGGCTGGCCCACTTACCTGTAAAAAAAATAAGTTTCCACACGCCATCGAGGGTGTCAGAAATGGTTTCGAGTTTCAGTGTTTATTTCAAACCCAAAATAAAATACTGGCAAGGTTCACTCAGCCTTCACAAGAAATGAGAACCAGCCCCCTCGGGAGCTGGGAAACCTCACTTTAACTGAAGTGGTTGACGTAAGGCTGGTTTACCTGTAAAAATAAATGGGTTTCACTCGCCACATTTGACAACGCGACATGATAATCGGGGATGTTCATTTTTGTTATAAGCTTTATTAAATTATCTATGCATGTATTCCATTTTCTCATGTTTCTTAAGTCTCAGTGTCTTGCCATGCTGTTTATGGTGGTTTCTGTTATGTGATATTGTGATGTTTTATTTGGGGTTCACTTTTAATAAAATTGCAGTTGAATTTATTTATTCACAGTATTTATTTTCAACAAATTGATTACATATGGCTCCCTCAATTCCTGTATTGGCCGTTAATGGATCACTCATGATTCACAGAACAGCAGCCCATATTTATACATGACCAAGGCCTAATCTCCCATGTTCCAGACCATACAAGACGCCTCTCGAAGCATCCATGCGACCCCTTCGGGGATAACGCGGCAAGAAGTTACACTATATGTGTAGCTTAGTTGCGTAGTTGCGTGCTCTGAAGTCACTATCAGTAAATATTCAATGAAAATATCCGTGTGGACACTGAGTCTAAAGCAAATCTCATCTATATTGTAATGTAAATAGTAGATTAATATAGGTGTACATCGTAGGTAGTAATAGTTATTATAGTATTATGTCAAAAGTAGGTTAATATAGGTGTACATCGTAGGTAGCAATAATTATAGGCTTTAGAAATCTAGAAACTAAATGATCCGTTTGTACTTTCGAAGCTGGTATAATGTGCTGGCAAATTGGCCCCCTAGAGACTTCTGTCACTACAGTATATAAGGAGCAAAATTGGGTGCACCCAGACAGTGAGATAGTCGCCTTTGATCAAAGAGTGTGAGCGGTGCTGAACTATGAAAATAAATTTGAGTTACTAAAAGTGTTAAAATAAATTAAGTGAAAATAAAGATCCTGAAAGAAGACCTGTATGTTTTAATTTAGAGACTTTCCGAACCCAAAAACACTACAATATATAATACTACCCCAATTTAACCTTGCGCTTTTCAAATCCAATATCAATCGCCATTTCCTCTCAGTGTCTTAAAACAAAGCAACGCCACGCACACCACAGCACTGCGCAGCTAACGGCCCTGCAACCGGACATGGACAACTGCCACATCACCAACAACTCTGCGGCACTGTAACAAGTATCATAGACCCTTAGAGTCTCTCGAATCTAGGGAGTCTCCCGCATAGGCTTTCTTAAAAAAAAAAAAAAAAATACTTATATGCTATATACTAAAAATTTTAAAATAAAACCCAAAGTTTTTCTTCACGAGTTGAGTTTATTTCCTTCGAGCGCTTTTGATGTTATCACATCGTTATCAAGAAGACAACTTTGTGTTTTGTTTTCAAATTTTAATTAAAATTAATCTTCACAATGTCGACACACAAACCCTTAAACTAATGCTATGTACGTTGGTTTAGCTTAAAATGTGAAAATAGCAGACCTAAGATGTGTCAATTTGTGTTTTTTTAAAGTGCCTGCTAGCAATGATTTATAACTACACTGGTCACAAGCAAATACTTCTTTCTTCGAGTGTCTTTTCTTGTGTTTCATTAAAGAGTATTGGTGTTTACTTTTAAAATTGCACTGATCACAAGCAAAGGGTTTATGATCTGAGTGCCTTTTCATGTGTTTTTTCAAAATGCACAAGGTTTTACCTTTAAAAGAACACTGATCACAAGCAAATGCCTTGTGCTCAGAGTGTGTCAATTTGTGTCGTTTTAAGCCGCTTAAGCATATTGTTTTATAATCACACTGGTTACAAACAAACGACTTCTGCTCAGGGTGTGTCAATTTGTGAGTTTTTAAATAGACTGCTATTTTGGTTTCAAAATCACACTGATCACAAGCAAATGGTTTACGTGCACTATGTATCAATATGTGTCTTTTCAAATTAGAAGAACGTTTACATTTATAATCACACCTATCACAAGCGAACGGTTTGTGATCAGAGTGTGTTAATTTGTGGAGGTTCAAGTTGCTTTCCCCTACTGTTTCATAATTACACTGATTACAAACAAACAGTTTATGCTCAGAATGTGTTAATTTGTGAGTTTTTAAATAGTTCGATGATTTTGATTTAAAATCACACTGATCACAAGCAAATGGTTTGTGTACATAGTGTGTGAATTTGTGCAATTTCAAACTGCCAAAGCGTGTGGTTTTATATTCACACTGATCACAAGCAAATGGTTTATGCTCAGAGTGCGTTAATTTGTGTCTATTTAATATATTTAATCGAAAAGTCTTATAATTACACTGATCACAAGAAAATTCTTTACACCCAGAGTGAGTAAACATGTGAGCTTTCAATCCCCCCACGCTTTTCGTTTTAAAATCACACTGATCACAAGCAAATGGTTTGTGCTCAGAATGTGTGAATTTGTGCAATTTCAAGCTGCCTAAACGATTGGTTTTATATTCACACTGATCACAAGCAAATGGTTTGTGTTCAGAGTGTGTTAATTTGTGTTGTTTTAATAAACTTGATTGAAAAGTTTTAAAATCACACTCATCACATGCAATTTTTTTATACCCAGAGTGAGTAAACATGTGAGCATTCAATCCACTAAAGTTTTTTGTTTTATAATTACACTGATGACAAGCAAATGGTTTGTGCTCAGAGTGTGTTAATTTATGTGATTTCAAGTTGCTCAAACGTTTGGTTTTATATTCACACTGATCACAAGCAAATGGTCTTTTGTCAGAGTGTGTTAATTTATGTCTTTTTAATTTACTTGGATGACGACCTTTGTAATCACACTGATCACAAGCAAATAGTTTATTATCAGAGTGTGTTATTAGATGTTTTTTAAATCTACTTGTATGACGAGTTTTGTAATCACACTGATCACAAGCAAAGGATTTTTGTCTTTGGGAAATTGTTGTTGATCCAGAAGCACATTTGTATGTTTCCTTGCAGCAACTGAACATCTGATGGATCCTCAGGAGTTTTCTTTCATTGCTTTTGTAGCTGCAGGCATGGCACACATGATCCACCTTGACTGAGTCCCTCTCACAACTGTCAGCTGTAAATATAACATTACTAATTAGTTTTTTTCATATTAACTTAAAATTTAAATCTTATGACCAGATCTTTGTTGTTAAACTACTGCTGTAGAGGTGTGTTACTAAGGACAAGTCCTTTAAGGCACTTTATGGTCTTTATTTCGGAGAACACATTGAGCTGGCGGCTGCAAAGGCAAGAGGAGCAGCGATACAGTTGGGGAGGCTCATGCCGAACGTGGGTGGACCTAAATCATGCAGGGGGAAACTATTGCATGAGGTGGTCCACTCCACACTTCTGTATGGGGCACCCATCTGGGCGCAGGCGCTTGAGACAGAGCTGTACAGGAGGAAGATGGCTGCCGTCCAGAGAAGAAGCGCGCTGAGAGTAATCTCCGGCTACCGCACCATATCCGAAGAAGCGGCATTGGTGCTGGCTTCTTCTCCACCCATAGACCCATTGACCATAGTGCCATTAAATAGACAGCTGCAAATTTTATACGGTGTTTTTTTTTTCCATGTTGCTTGTATCTCAAAACAATCTTTTGCTCGCTCGACAGCTCATATCTCCAATAACTCGTATGTTGGGGCACCCGTACGCCAAGGTACCACTGTATTTATTTACAACTTATTTTTTGCATTTGGTTCGTGAAATTCTAATTTGAATGAAAAGTTAAAATTTGTTTTATGTCAAACAAATTACATGTGTTTTTTTTATTTAAGCAATGTTTAACTTATTTATTTTTGTCATTAAGCTTTTGAGTGTAAGTAACACAAATACCACACTCTTCTGACAAGTAAAAGTGATAATATAAGTACTATTCATAATTAAAATAATACGTACATTTAATTTTTTTTTATTAAAGTGAAATTTGTTTCTTAAAGAAATTTGAAATTTGTTTATTAAAGTGAAATTTGTTTTATGTTTTAGTTTTTGATGTCCATATAAGTATATTATTATTTATTGATTTAAAAAATGTAATTTGTCGTGTATGTTCCTTGACTTATAGGTTGGTATGCGGCTGACCACCCATGCTGTAAAAATGGTTCACTTTGCCAATGTCACCCCTGTTACAGGGAAGGACGGCAAGAGTTGCAGGGTGTATGTCCATTTTGTTCTCGCTGGGATAATCACCTTGAAAAATTACAACAGGGTAATTTCACATTTTATTTTATTTCATAAAATGATGAGACTACTTACCTTTTACAAAATGCATCTGTGTTTTAAAAAAAATTATATCTGGCTTAGTTATTAAATTTTAGCTCTGTAAAGTTTGCCCATTTTCGATTTCCGCTAAAACAGCTCATTTTTTATTTAGGCGGATGTGACGTCAATGGATCTCACGATGTATGGAGTGTACCGTTAGGTTTTCTAAGACCGATGGATCCATCTACGTAATTTTGGCGTCACAGCGTGTTTCTTCCCACTGCGTTTTGGCGGATTCAAATTCTCGATGTTTTATTTTTGAAAATTATCAATGATATCTTTATTTTTACTATATAAAAAATATATGGTTGTGATCCTTGAAATGTACTCTACACAACCATAGTATTTTGAACCATTTTCCCCACCACTGCAATTACCCTATTATTACTAAACAAAGTACTTAAACAGTTCATTCTGATGATTATTTCACAAACTAGGAAAAGAAATACGCATTAAAATCTTCTTTCTGTGACATCTCAACACAAATAATCTGTACCTACTTATTCAGTTGGCGATGTTATGCAAATGCATATTTCCAGCAAAGCCCAACATACAAATCTATTCAAATACACTCCAACATTTCCAGCTAAACTAATTAATACTGACCTGAATACCCCTCAATGTTGATTCTCTCCACAAGTCCGCGGCATTCCTTCAACAAGCCATCAGGTGGAGGGGCAGAGTCCTCATTCTTCACATTATCCACTGCAGAGTGCTCAGCTTCCCATTCTATCTTGATTTCCAGTCTCTCTTGCTTCACATCGCTCTCTTCAATGTCTATTTGTTCATCTGAGTGCGCTAGTTGTGCATCCATAAACTCCGAGTCCGCCTCCACCTTCTCAACCTTCACAACAATGTCCATTGCGACTTAATCACTTGTACGAAACAATCAACAGTCCCTAAAATAACTCGGACTGTAAATCTACAAAAATGTAAATCAAATTCTCTCAAAAACACCACATTGAGAACAGAACAAGAACGACCCAACCTGTCAGCCTGTCAGCTGTTGCTGTCAGTGCCGTAAGGATGGCGAAATATATCGATATATCAAAAGTACCGATAATTTTTTTTAAAAATATCGATATTTTCCTCGATATGAAAAATATCCATTCTTCGATTTTTTAGAGTAGGTATAAAAAATTGTATTTTTTTGCAATGCGTTTTTGCCCCCCTCGGTTTATACGTGGTTGTGTTGCATGCATGCCCTCCCCGTCGAGTGTTTTTCAGATAGAAGGTTTTGAAGATGTTCTCTGCAAGATTTTTGAACCGCGCTTTTATCCTAACTCCCCCTCCCCCCCATCCCTTTCGTCGATTATATTTCGATAGTATTTGAATATATTGATTCGATATACCTACCTATATCGATATTTCTATTTTATGTGCCAATCCGCATATCAGTCCTTCACCACTCCATCCATCACCACAACCATTTTTATTCCAGGCTCTGATGGTCTATTCTCAAAATCAATATTACAAGTCTAGTCGATAGCTCAGTTCTTGGGTACTTACCCTTCACAAGAAATGAGTACCAGCAGGGCTTCCCCCATTCCAACTCAAGTGGATAGCGTAAGGCTCCCTTACCTGTAAAAATAAATAGGTTCCACTCGCCACATGCGACCCTTTTGGGGAGAACGCAGCACTGCGTGGGAGTGCTCCGGGGTACCTGATGGAGCTGGTGTCTCCAGCAA
Organism: Agapetus fuscipes; assembly: GCA_951799405.1. Classification (NCBI taxonomy): domain Eukaryota; kingdom Metazoa; phylum Arthropoda; class Insecta; order Trichoptera; family Glossosomatidae; genus Agapetus; species Agapetus fuscipes. Next base: position 14,792,273 of record OX637352.1, read on the forward strand.
CTACAACCTGGCGCAGACAAAGTGAGGTCAGCTGTGTCAAGAAGCACCCAGGATGGTAAAATGCAGTAACTTAAAAGAATAAACTAGACAAAAGTAAACATAAGAGTTTTAGGCTTACACGGCCGGCTGATGATGCTGGAGTGATGTTTTCCGGGATCAGTTGCCGTGGTCTGTGGGAGCTGGAGCTTCCGGACGTTTCGCCCATTTCTACGATGGGCTTCTTCAGCGTGAAGTATGATGATGATCTTGATGAGAACTGTGATGCAAGTGTGTGTACACTGAGGGTTTATATGTGTAAACTAAACACACTTTGAATGCGAGTTTGTTAATTCAGCAGCGACATCTGTGTATTTTCGCATGTGAAACTATGGGGTCTATGGGTCTATCAGCAATCCATCTTGCTTTTACAACCATCTTCTTCCCACAAACCACGGCAACAGATCCCGGAAAACATCACTCCAGCATCAAAAGTAAAAATTTTAGTAAACAAGTAAGAAGGAACGGAGTAGTCTTAAAAATAAATTAAGGATTTTGAGGGTTGGGTCCATTTTGTGGTCTTGCAAAGAAAACAGAAAAATATACAATTAAAGTTTATTCAATACTCTCATACAGTAGTCCACAATATAATATTAGCTTACAATTTTGAAAATTGCTTGGATTCCATTTATTTTGTTGCTTTATTCATGGGTCAATATGAGGATGGCCTCCCATACTATAAAAATTAAATTCTAAAATTAATTAATTAAATTAGGCTGATTTATTTGGTGAGCGCTGTTTTTGTGTGTATCACACCTTAAGAGCCCTCTGCGAGCTTGGTCGTCGCTGTAGAAAGCGCCAATTCTCAAGCAAGACTCAGTTGTTCTTGTTGTAAGGCTGGATGGACCTTTTGATGACCGGTCTTTGGTAAAGGTTTCTGAATTTTTCAACCCAGCGAAGAGCAAATTTGAAAATATAAATGGTATATTTTTTGTGCTCCGCCGGGATTCGAACCCACAACCTTCCAGTTAAAACTGATTTACTCTTGCCCTGTTTTATGAAAAAGTGAAATAAGTTTTGGAATATATATTATGTAGTATTTTTGTAGCTTTGACTGTAGTTAGGAGACCTCTGCACCATAGAGTAATAAGTTAGACCAGCGTTTCTTAACCTTTGTCAGTAGCGGATCCCAAGGAAATCAAGCTCAATTTTCAAGGAACCTTAACTTAACAAGGACATTTATTTTTGTACATTTTTCTTTTTTAAATACGTTAATAATTAACGCACAACAGCAATACCAACAAGGTTAATTAATGTAACACTTTTTTAAACTAAATTAGTGATGCTTGGGTTGATGTTACAACTAAGTTGTAGTCTCAGATCGGATTCCACTTGTAATCTATTTCTGTATTTGTTTTCATAATAAATAAGAGCAGAGAACGCCTTTTCACAGAGGTACGTAACATAACACCAAATGAGTTTTTGGATAACTCCTGGGATGTATAATTTGTTAAAAGAAACCTTAACTTAAAACTTATAACTTATTTTATTAATTTTTTTTCAATAAAAAAATTACATTTTTTATTATTATTATTTTATTTTATTTCATAAACAATTTTACAGTTTATAATAAATCTTAAAATTGAACATTTTTGTCCCGATAAACTGAAATCTTCAGTTTGTCATCGGGTGCAACAATCAAAATAAAAGACTTACGGTGTTATTCTTAGACATTTTCGTCGCTCTTTGAACCCACGTTTTGCTTAATGTTGATTCTTGAACATTTCTGAAGTAGTTAGGCTTGCGTCTCGAGCTCAACGCCCGCTCAAATCTAGCCTCCAAATGTATGCGAAGTTAGGCCAAGACAAAACCGCCTCGGAGACGGTTTTGTGGTACAGTCATTGGTACAGTCGATTTTGACAACTGCCGTATTTAATATTAAATCGTAAATATTTGCTTTATTACTGTTTTGTTTTGCGATTTGTTTTTGTCATTTTGGTCACATTGACAGAATTCAGCATCTTTTTGCTAATCAATCGCTTTTTGAGGCACAAAACACAAAAAAATAAGAAGCAAAAGAAATCATTTGAAAGATTGAAACACGGCTCGCGGCAAAATTCTTCATATGACACATTTTACAAAACTGAACTTAACTTGATAGTTTAAAATAAGTGAAGAGGATATTCAACACTCCACGAACACATATGAGACACTTTTTCCATCTGAAATAAAATATTTAGATGCATTTCGGCTGACATCTGATTTGTGTACAAACAAAACAACCAGCCATCCGCCATTGTGACGTCAGCCCCGCGCGTCCCCGCCTGCCCGCCGCGGCCATATCTGTGTGGTCGTCCCAAACGCATATTCCCTACATTTGGTTTATTTTTCCCGATCCACAAAAAATATACGGATTTATTTGGCTAATCAATTGTTTTCTAAGTTTTTTTAATTATAAATTGCACAACAAATTTATAAACTGATTATTTGCTTTTATTTTTCATCTTTTTTTTGCGTTATTGTTTTAATAATTATTTAAAAACGACTGAAAATTCCCTATTCTTTAAATAATATTTATAAAGTGACATCTCCAGAACACATTTTTTTTTTAAATACGACATTGAACGGACGTAATTTCAGCCGTCCAAATTTGGTCGCAGGCTCAACTGTTCCTACGCTACACTATGAACGAGAATCAATATTTCAAATTTGGTCTAGTCCGGCGTTGTACCCAGATTAAGTAGTCGCCAGTTAGGCCGATGGCGAAATATGACCGTTAGTAAGAATAACACCGTTAGTATTTAGTGCAAATATAAAATAATAAATAAATTAAAATTAAAATTAGGAGACAAGAGTAGAGTAAAAACACAAATTTAGTTAAAGTAATTAATATAAGAAAGTTCTTTCTCCCAGCCAAATCTTCAAAGATATTATAATTTTTTTAATGTTTGTAGATTTTTTTTTAAGTCCATTGGCAATAAATTAAATAGTTTTGGCACAAGGTAATCCAACGTTCTTTGTCCATATTTGTTTTTAATTTTTGGCACAAATAATCCTTTGTTAGATGTAAATCTTGTTTGGTACACATGCTCTAGTTTATTTTTATATTTATCATTTAACATTTGTTGATATATAATTATGTTCCATAGTATACCCTTAATAGGCAAGACATTTAATGATTGGAATAAAAATGGTATATTCTGCCTTTGGTTATACACATTTATGGGAGCAATTAATTTTAAAAGAGCATTTTGTACATTTTTAATATTGGTGGCGCAAGAATGTCCCCATGCAGTGATTCCGTATCTTATAATTAGAGATGGAAAAAACGGCTTAGTAAAAAAAACGAAAAAACGCTAACGCTTTTTCAAATAAGCAGCTTAAAAAGCGTTTTTTGGGTTTATTGTAAATATTGATTACCGAGCCACAAAAATTTTCCGCTGGCGGGGGGAAGGGGGGGTGTTGATACGATTAAAAAAAAACGATTTTAATTCAAATATTTTGCCGCTCCAATCGATGAACTTTCCTTCGTACTTCTCAGGCTTAGGACTGTCTGGTTCATTTTCGTAACCTATGTACATTTTACATTCCGTGGTACCTATTTAAATAAATGACTATTCAAGTTACCGAGTTACTGCAAAACGAAATATAAAAAGTATGACATCGCGTCGCATATCCACGCAGGTCAATGGCCGGGAAGCAACTGAGAAATGATCTACGCCGCATGCGCGATACAAGTCGTTTACAGAACGATTGAAAAAATGTAGCGCGCTTATTCAACGAAACTTAATGAAACGAAAGTTGCTTATGCTTATTTTATACGCTTATTTTTCAAACGCTTATACGCTTATTTTTCAAAACGACTTTTCGTTTAAATTGTAAGCACGCTTAGTTGCTTAAAATAAAAAGCAGCTATTTTAAACTGCTTTTCGTTTAAACGGCCACCTCTACTTATGATGGACTCAGCAAGCGATAAATATAGCAATCTCAATGTTGGGAGCGGCAATAGAAACTTTAACTTATATAATTGTCCAACAACAGATCTCAGTCGTGTACACGTTTTTGAAGTATGTGTGTCCCACTTGAAGAAGCAGTCAATTGCTACTCCTAGATAAGTATAATCTTTTAATGTCTATGTAAATGCTGAGATTGCATTCTCTAGATATGTGGTCATAGTATAACAATCATCATAAGACTTTTTAAAGTTTGTGTATTCACACAGTGAAAATTCATTTTTATAAATAATTATAAAAAATTATAAAAAACACAGAGTTTTATTTTCACAAATTGAGTACTTGAGGTTGAAATAAATACTCAATTTGTGAAAATAAAACTCTGTGTTTTTTACAATTTTTTATAACAATCATCATAATTTAAACAAGTGTCAACATTTATCGCTGCGGTTCGCATTTTGCTCTGACGTCACTATCGGTAAATATTCAGTGAAAGTATCTATGTGGACTGTACTGTACTGTATCCTGCCGCCGTTCCACTAGGGGTGGCCGGTACCTCCGCAGATGCGCCTCCACTTTTTTCTGTCCTTACAAACCACTTTCATTTCCTCAATATTCATCACCTTTTTCATACATACTCTTCTCTTATTTTCACTCTGCAGGTTCCATTCTTTCGCAATCTCACCTATTTGGTCTAACCATTCTTTCCTCGGCCTTCCCCTTCCGCGCTTTCCTCTGACATTTCCTTTGTACACTTTCTTCGTTAGTCGTTCATCATCCATTCTTTCGAGATGTCCGAACCATCTCATCGTACTTTTTTGTACTTTCATTCTCATATTCTCTTTTATACCACACTCGTTCATCACCCAATCATTACGTACTCTATCATTCAGTGTTTTTCCAGCCATTGCTCTCAGGTAAGCCATTTCAACCGTACATACTTTACTCAGCTCACATTCATTAACTGTCCACGCCTCACTTCCATACATCAATGTCGGAACCAATATACCATTGTGGACCGCCAATCTCATATTCTTCGTAAGTTTCCTATTTCTTGCAATTCTTCCAATCGTTCCCATTACACTTCTTCCTCTACTAGCACGCTTTTCCAATTCTTTCGTCAATTTCCCATTCGACTCAAACTTGCTTCCCAGATAATCAAATTCTTTCACGACCTCCACTCTTGTTTCATTCAGTCTTATCTCAATTTCCTCGCATTCCTCAGTCCTGTCAAACACTAATACTTTCGTCTTACTGGCATTCACTTTTAAACCGTTCTTACTAAAAGCATCATTCATTTTGGTGAGTATCATCTGGAGCTCCTCCGCTGTATCAGCCAACACTACGGCATCGTCAGCATAGAGAAGAACTCCAACATTCGTCTCACCCACTTTCACACCATAATGAGAAATTTCTGCTTCTTTCATACAATTGTCCATGATTATGTTAAATAACCAAGGACTCATTACACACCCCTGTCGTACTCCCTTGTAAACATCAAACCATTCGCTACATTTACCATCCACTCTTACACACGCCAAACTATTTTCATAGATGGCGCGTATTTCATTCAGAAGCTTGCCGTTCACACCGTACTTTAGGAGTACTTTCCACATCATACCTCTGTCCACCGAGTCAAAAGCCTTCTCGAGATCCACAAAAGCCGTGTAGACCTTCCGACCTACAGCCAGATGTTTTTCAACAATCTGTCTGAGAGTGAAGATCTGGTCTACACACCCTCTTCCTGGCATAAAGCCAGTCTGGATATCAGAAACCCCATGACCGGTAGACAGTCTCACTTTTTTTATGAGAACCTTACACAATACTTTACCAGCTATACTGAGAAGACTGATGGGCCTGAAATTTTGGCAGTCCTTTTTGTCACCTTTTCCTTTGTAGATAGGAACAATGACCGCCTTTTTCCAGTCCATCGGCACTTTACTCTCTTTCACACACATCTTGCACAGTTCAAACATCCATTCAACCATGCACTCCCCAGCACATTTGATCATCTCAGCATTCACACCATCATTCCCAGCAGCTTTTCCATTCTTCAGATCTTTTATACTTATTATCACATCCTCTTTCACAATTTCTTCATCGCTGTCATTATATTCAACATCATAATAGTCTCTTTCGCCCTGGCCATATAAATTTTTAAAATATTCATTCCATCTCTTCCTTACATCACTTTCGTCCCACAGCAAGATTCCCTCAGCGTTTTTAATGCCTGGGGTGGTTGATCCGCGACTTTCGTTTTTATCACGTACCCAGCTCCAGAATGATTTTTTATTAGTGAGGAAATTCTGCTGCGCTCTCTCATTTTCCTTACTTTCTATTTTCATCTTACTCTCAAAGACGACGGTTTTGGCTCTTCGTTTTGCTTGCTTATATATCTCTTCTAGAGCTTGATTTTTCCTATCATTCAGCCATCTATTAAAAGCATTCTTCTTCTGTTCAATAGCTTCTTTCACTTCGTCATTCCACCATGCATCACCTCTTCTTTTACAGACCTTCGCTTCACCACAAACAGATTTCGCACATTCAATCATATTTTCTTTCATTTTTGACCACATTTTTTCAACACATCCTTCTTCTTTTGTTTTTTTTAACTCAACGTGGTTAAGTCTTTCATTCATCTAACATTTGTACTTTTCTTTTATACTTACATCATTCATTTTTTCAACTTTTATTCGCTTCATACTCACCAATTCCTTTTGTGCTCTTCTTTTTACATCTCCTATCATTATTCTCGAGCACAGCAAATAGTGGTCTGTGTTCAGCACAGCTCCACGGTATACTCGAGAGTCTCTTACATCCCCTCTCATTCTTTCATCCACACAGATGTAGTCAATAATTGTACGGTTGCCCGCTCTGTTCTGCCACGTATACAAATGTATACTTTTGTGGTTGAACCAGGTATTCGACGTAAAGAGTCTATGCTCCATACATAGGCTTATTAGCGCTCTACCGTTATCATTGGCTACACCTTTACCACTCGGTCCTACCACATTTTCGCTATCATCTTGTCTCATACCTACCCATCCATTAAAATCTCCTAGTAGAATCGTTCTTTCATTCTCTTCTTTCTGTCTCATAACAATGTTAACTTTCTCCCAGAATTCTTCTTTCACTACCCTGCATTCCCAGTCCACTGGGGCGTAGCACGCAATCAGTAGAACTTTCATCCGTCCAAATCTCATTCTCACTAACAATATTCTCGGGGAGACTCTTTCATACTTAGTAATACAACCTTTCGCTTTTTCATCAATGATAACACCTACACCCTGTCTCTTGTATCCATCTTTCACCCCACACCATACAAAAAATTCACCATTTACCATTTCCTTTTCTCCATCTCCTATCATTTTCGTCTCAGTCACACAAAGAACTTTTATTCCTCTCTCTTTCATAATATTTGAGATTTCCCTCTCTTTACAGTCATTCCAGTCCCTCACGTTCCACGTTGCAAACTTCCATTCCTCTTTCTTCGCATACTTTCTTCTCACACATTCTTTTCGTCGCTCGCACACTTCTTCAGCCTTCCTGACAGAATCAGCTTTGACGCCTCTACAGAGGCCATTTGACACTCCCACAGCTTCCGGGCGGCGGAGGTTGTCAGTCTCTGCGCGCCCCCTCTCGTGCTGTGCAGCGCCGTCCTCGCAGTTGTCAGCTGGTGGCCTGCAGTACAGGCGACGTCCCGCCCGCCTGCCACGCTTGCGCCTCCTCCCCCCAGCACTATCCACGACATGTCGTCCCTGTCCCTGCACTACCCTCCGCACACAATCGCTCACTTCAATGTGACAGACAGGGCTATGTCTTCTCAGACGTAGGAGTTCATTTATCGTATAAGATCGCACCATTTATTAAATATATTAAATTATTTATATTATTACGTTAAAATCCAATAATTTAAATCAAATATTGACACATTAAAATTTGAACACAAATCATTTTTATCACATTAACCCGTCACAACCATTGGTCACAACATTAAAATCCATTATTTATTTCACGAAACAATTAATTTGATTTATTATTTTAAAAACAATCGAGGAGCTGACAGCACACGCTGTGTCGCCAAAGGCGCCATCTTGCGATCGATGAGGACACTGAGCCTAAAGCAAATCTCAAGCGTAAAATACACTATACAAATTGTTTAGCTTCAAACATGAAAATACCAGACCTAGGAGTGTGTTAATTTGTGTTTTTCTAAAGTGTCTGCTAGCAATGATTTATAACTACACTGGTCACAAGCAAATACTTCTTGCTTGGAGTGTCTTTTCTTGTGTTTCATCAAAGAGTATTGGTGTTTACTTTTAAAATTGCACTGATCACAAGCAAAGGGTTTATGATCTGAGTGCCTTTTCATGTGTTTTTTCAAGATGCCCAAGGCTTTACCTTTAAAAGAACACTGATCACAAGCAAATGCCTTGTGCTCAGAGTGTGTCAATTTGTGTCGTTTCAAGCGGCTTAAGCATATTGTTTTATAATCACACTGGTAACAAACAAATGACTTCTGCTCAGAGTGTGTCAATTTGTGAGTTTTTAAATAGACTGCTATTTTGGTTTTAAAATCACACTGATCACAAGCGAATGGTTTATGTTCACTGTGTATTAATTTGTGCCTATCCAAATCGCGTGGTCGTTTAGATTTATAATCACACCTATCACAAGCAAACGGTTTATGTTCACTGTGTAATAATTTATGTCTTTTCAAATCGCATGATCGTTTAGCTTTATAATCACACCTATCACAAGCAAACAGTTTGTGCTCAGAATGAGTGAATTTGTGCAATTTCAAGCTGCTTAAACAATTAGTTTTATAATCACAATGATAACAAGCAAGTGGTTTATGCTTAGAGTGTGTTAATTTGTGTTTATTTAATATATTTAGTCGAAAAGTTTTATAATCACACCGATCACAAGAAAATTCTTTACATCCAGAGTGAGTGAACATGTGAGCTTTCAATCCACGCATGTTTTTTGTTTTAAAATCACATTGATCACAAGCAAATGGTTTGTGATCATAATGAGTGAATTTGTGTAATTTTAAGCTGCCCAAACGATTGGTTTTATATTCACACTGATTACAAGCAAATGGTTTATGCTCAGAGTGCCTTAATTTGTGTTTTTTTAATCTACTTAATTGAAAAGTTTTAAAATCACACTGATCACATGCAATTTTTTTACACCCAGAGTGAGTAAACATGTGAGCATTCAATCCACCCAATTGCTTTGTTTTATAATTACACTGATTACAAGCAAATGGTTTGTGCTCAGAGTGTGTTAATTTGTGTCTTTTTAATTTACATTTTTGACTAACTTTGTAATCACACTGATCACAAGCAAATGGTTTATTCTCAGAGTGTGTGATTAGGTGTTGTTTTAATCTACTTGTATGACGAGTTTTGTAATCACACTGATCACAAGCAAAGGATTTAACTTTGGAGTTAATTATTTTTTTAGTATTGGTTTTTTTCATTGATCCAGAAGCACATTTGTATGTTTCCTTGCAGCAACTGAACATCTGATGGATCCTCAGGAGTTTTCTTTCATTGACTTTGTAGCTGCAGGCATGGCACACATGATCCACCTTGACTGAGTCCCTCTCACAACTGTCAGCTGTAAATATAACATTGCTAATTAGTTTTTCCACCTTGACTTAACAATCAAATTGTTGTAATGATCAGATGTTTGTTGTTGGACAACTGTTGTAAAGGCGTGTTACTAAGGACAAGCCCTTTAAGGCACGGTATTGTGAAGTGTAGTTCACTAAAACATTCAATTAATTAAAAACTTTCATAGTTTCAACATCAATTTCAGTTAACTTTTAAACTGAATACACCTGAAGAGACGAGCCCCACCCCAAATCTTACAAATGATAACCATTGTTTAAAAAGGTTAAAAAGCAAGCAACTGGTAATAAAATCTTAATTATATAATATCCGTAAAGCTGGAAAACAACAAAAAAATTGTTTCATTCATGGAACTGTTATTAGGATCCTGCGCCACTGGTAGGTACTTATTTTGACTGTAGGCTTTCAGTATTGAGAATCTATAGATTATACGTCCAGGGTAATGATCAATGATTCACATCTACATATTTTTATTTTTTAAGCAAAAAAAGGACCAATGTAACACACGTAGTGTCAAATATTTGACATGAAGTACTGACATCTGTGTATATTTTTATTAATCTTTTTGGCTTTCTAATTCATTCATAGTCTGGTAGGTACAAAAATATCAATAGGGTAATTGCAGTGATGGGGAAAATAGTTGAAAATAATATGGTTGTGTAGAGTACATTTCAAGGATCACAAACATATATTTTTTAAGTAGTAAAAGTAAAGATAAGATTGATAATTTCCAAAAATAAAATGCGGAGAATTTGAATCCCGACAAAACGCAGCGCGGCCAGCTTAGCGAGTCTACCTGAGCTCGTTGATACCTACACTCCGAAGATCCAACGACGACATATCCGCCTAAATAAACAAGGGACCTGTTTTACCGGAAATCGAAAATATTATAATTTTAAAGAGCTTTAATTTAAAAAGTAAGCCAGATATATATTTTTATAAACGCAGATGCATTTTTAAAAATATAGTCAATCATTTTATGAATTAAAATAAAAATGTGAAATTACCCTATTCTAATCTAATCTAATCTAAGCTGCAAAGATATATATCATTTAAGATTTATATTACTTATATGCATTCCCACAAGCAGATATGTATAATTTCGCGCTAACGCATGCCGCATGTGGACCTACAATATAAAAACCCAATCTCAAATGAACATAAGCCCTGCAACTCTTGCCATCCTTCCTTGAAACAGGGGTGACATTGGCAAAGTGAACCATTTTTTACAGTATGGGTGGTCAGCCGCATACCAACCTATCAGTCAAGGAATAATAATTTAAACATTTAATTAATTCATAATTTTTAATATTTCCGTATGGAACCAAAGAGCCGCAACTTTACATCCAAAGACCCCTGGCCTATAACCTACGCACCCGCCTGTTTTTTGACTTTATAGCAGTGTGAAGAAACCATGAAGTACTAGAAGAGCTATGAAGTACTGGAAGAACTATGAAGTATTGTATTCATCGGGAAAAAAATGAGGTTTCGACGGAAATCGTTCAAACTGTTTTTGAGAAAACTGCAATTTTATGTTTTTTTTTTGTACGGCAGCCATCTTAAATTTTCAGGTTGGCGCCATGCCGGTCGACTCATCAAAATCTGTGGTTGTCAATTCTCTATACCCAAAAATTGGTGTCTCTGCAATCAGTAGTTTCAGCTGGGGCATACATATATCCATACGGACGGACAGGTTCAACAAAATTATTATTTTTTTTCCGACGAATACAACACACAATTCCTTCGGACTGCTATCAAGTAAAAAGGAAACTTGTCACATTAGAGGGCTCTTGAAGTGTGATACACACAAAAACAGCGCTCACCAAATAAATCATCCTATCTATAATCTAAGTTGCAAGAATATATTCATTCAAAGCTCTCAGATGTATGCCCACAAACAAACACGTGTAGTTCGCGCTTACAAATGCTGATTGTGTACTTAAATAAGTAAAAAAAAATAAGTCTGATAAATAATATAATAATATTAGGATTCCTTGACTGATAGGTTGGTATGAGGTTGACCACCCATACTGTAAAAAATGGTTCCCTTTGCCAATGTACCCCTGTTTCAGGGAAGGTCGGCAAGAGTTGCAGGGCTTATGTTCATTTGAGATTGGGTTTTTTACATTGTAGGTCCACATGCGGCATGCGTGAGCGTGAAATTATGCGTGTCTGCTTGTGGGAATGCATTTAATATGAATCTCAAATGATACATATCTTTGCAGCTTAGATTTAGATTCCACAGGAGTTACATCCTTGGTATGAGTCATTCCCAGGTCCCTACTGAAATGGATCGTCTCCCAGCACCAGCATGTGATGAATAATGCGACGGTGAAGAAGTTTTCCATTGGATGACAATCATTATTATATTGACAAAAGAAAACAGTTCATTTTGATGATTGGCTCACCAACTAGGAGAAGAAATACACATTCAAATATTTCTGCGATATCTCAAAACAAAGTAAAAGTAAAAAAAATAAAAAAATAAAAGAGCTTGTATGAAGAAGGTTATGACTCTGGAGGAAATGAAAAAAGTATGTAAGGATAGAAAGAAATGGCGGTTGATCTGTGATGTTGGCGGCTGGGGTTTGGTAAAGTAAAATTGGTTTTATGATTTAGTTTTTTTTTTTTTTTTATGTCCATGTATATATTGTTATTTATTGATTTAAAAAAAATGTAATTTGTCATGTATGTTCCTTGACTTATAGGTTGTTATGCGGCTGACCACCCATACTGTAAAAAAATGGTTCACTTTGCCAATGTCACCCCTGTTTCAGGGAAGGACGGCAAGAGTTGCAAGGCTTATGTTCATTTGAGATTGGGTTTTTATATTGTAGGTCCACATGCGGCATGTGTTAGCCCGAAATTATACATATCTGCTTGTGGGAATGCATTTAATATGAATCTTAAATGATATATATCTTTGCAACTTAGATTAGAAGAACCTGTACTTACTCAGTGTTACCTTTTAGGTAGCGATATTGTGCAAATGCATATTTCCAGCAAAGCCCAACATACAAATCTATTCAAATATACTCCAACATATCAAGCTCAAGTAATTAATACTGACCTGAATACCCCTCAATGTCGATTCTCTCCACAAGTCCGCGGCATTCCTTCAACAAGCCATCAGGTGGAGGGGCAGAGTCCTCATTCTTCACATTATCCCCTACAGAGTGCTCAGCTTCCCATTCTATCTTAATTTCCAGTCTCTCTTGCTTCACATCGCTCTCTTCAATGTCTATTTGTTCATCTGAGTGCGCTAGTTGTGCATCCATAAACTCCGAGTCCGCCTCCACCTTCTCAATCTTCACAACAATGTCCATCGTGACTTAATCACTTGCACTAAACAAACAACTAACAGTCCTTTTATCCACTAAAATATAAATCAACTTTCATCAGAAACAGAAAACCATGCAGAAAACGAACTATTTTCCTCAGTTGTCTCAAAGCTGTCAGTTTTTTTGCGCTGTAGGGATGGGCGAAATTTATCGATATATCAAAAGTACCGATATTTTGTTTAATAATATCGATATATATTTTTTTAAATATCAAAATCGTACCGAGCCTATTTATTTTTCCAGGTAAGGGGCCGGCCTTACGACAACCACTTCAGTTGAAGTGGGGGTTTTTTAGCTCCCGAAAGTGCTGGTACTCATTTCTTGTGAAGGCTGAGTTAACTATGTCAGTATTTTATTTTGGTTTGAAATAAACACCGAAACGGGAAATCATTTCTGACACCCCAGGTGGGATTCAAACCCGAGCTCATGGCATGAAATGCAAGCACTCTACCAACTGAGCTATTGGACCGGACAAATTCCACATAGAGTGGCAGCCGTTGAACTTCTTCTTCAGCTGACCACTATTAAGCGATGAGAAATAATCAACCCGAGACATAACAAATGCGCTCACCTGGATCTTTCTAATTGCCTTTATTTGGTGTTGTGAAGAAAAAGAGGAAGCTATTGTGGCATGTCAGGTTCTGATCTGGTAAGACTCCTAGATGTCTCACTGAACCAGCTCACCTCCTATGGAGAGTGGTGCTCCATTCACCATCTACTCTATATAACTACCACACTGATAATACAAAAACAATATCAAAATAAAACAACATCACATTCATAACTTTCATTACATTATTCACTATTAGTCAAAATTATCCTGAACTAGTGTATTGGTTTTGGTTACAGATACGGATATCCATAACATCCCTGATGTGCACATCAGTCTGAGGAGCTTTTCTGTTTATCACCCAGGAGGGTACAATGCAGTAATGTAAAGGAATAAGCTAGACAAACATGTTACAATAAAGATACAATACAAGAAAGAAGGAACAGAGTAATCTTAAAAATAAATGAAGGATCTTGAGGATTGGGTCGATTTTGTGATATTGCAAAGAAAAAAGAATAATGTACATTTCTTAAAGTTTATTCAATACTATTATACAGCAGTCCACAATATAAATATTTTATGTTATTTGCCCATAGCTCCCCTGTTTTATGGAAAAGAGAAATAAGTTTTGGAGTGTATGTACGAGTAGTATTATTGTAGCTTTGAATGTAGATCAACAGCACACCTATGGTTTATCAGCATGGACTGATCTGTGACCTTTCAACTTGCCCAAGTACTTGGATCTATATTCACACTGATCACAAGCAAATGGTTTCTACTAAGAGTGTGTTAATTTGTGTTTCTTTAAAGTGCCTTCTACTAATGATTCATAATTACACTGGTCACAAGCAAATATTTCTCGCTTGGAGTGTTTTTTTTTCTTGTGATCCTTCAAATAGTCTCTGTGTTTAGTTTGAAAATCGCACTGATCACAAGCAAATGGTTTATGCTCAGAGTGTGTCAATTTGTGTCTTTTTAAATGTTTTGACTGAAAAGTTTTATAATCACACTGATCACAAGTAGTTGATTCATGTTCAGCATGTATTTTCACATGCTGTTTCAAATCACATGATCGTTTACATTTGTAATCACACTGATCACAAGCAAACGGTTTGTTATCAGAGTGTGTTAATCTGTGGTTGTACAAGTTGCCTTTGTATACTGTTTCATAGTTACACTGATTACAAACAAACAGCTTATGCTCAGAATGTTTTAATTTGTGAGTTTTTAAATACGTTGCTGATTTAGATTTATAATCACACTGATCACAAGCAAACGCTTTATGTTTTGTGTGAGTTAATTTGTGAGTTTTCAAAGAACCTAATTGTGTTGATTTATAATTACACTGATCACAAGCAAATGGTTTGTGCTCAGTGTGTGTTAATTTGTGTTGTTTCAAATCGCATGATCGTTTACATTCATAATCACACTGATCACAAGCAAAAGGTTTGTCATCAGAGTGTGATAATTTGTGGTAGTCCAAGCTGCCTTTGTATACTGTTTCATAGTTACACTGATTACAAGCAAACAGCTTATGCTCAGAATGTGTTAATTTGTGAGTTTTTAAGCTTACTGCCGCTTTTGATTTATAATCACACTGATCACAAGCAAAGGCTTTATGTTCTGTGTGTTTTAATTGGTGAGTTTTCAAAGCGCCTAATTGTGTGGATTTATAATCACACTGATCACAAGCAAATGGTTTGTGCCCAGTGTGTGTTAATTTGTGTCGTTTCAAATTGCATGATTGATTACTTTTATAACCACACTGATCACATGCAAATGGCCTATAATCAGCGTGTGATAATTTGTGTGTTTTTAATCCACTTGTTTGATGAGCCTTGTAATCACACTGATCACAAGCAAAGGATTTAACTTTGGAGTTAATTAATTTTTTAGTATCGGTTTTTTTTATTGATCCAGAAGCACATTTGTATGTTTCCTTGCAGCAACTTAACATCTGATGGATCCTCAGGAGTTTTCTTCCATTGACTTTGTAGCTGCAGGCATGGCACACATGATCCACCTTGACTGAGTCCCTCTCACAACTGGCAGCTGTAAATATAATAATGATTATTAGTTTTTCCACCTTCACTTAAAAATTAAAATGTGATGATCAGATGTTTGTTGTTGGAAAACTGTTGTAAAGGCGTGTTACTAAGGACAAGTCCTTAAGGCACGGTATTGTGAAGTGTAGTTCACTAAACATTCAATTTATTTAAAATTTCCGTAGCATGAACATCAATTTCAGTTAACTTTTAAACTGAATACACTTAAGAGACAAGCCCCGCCAATCTTACAAATGATAACGATTCTATTAAAAAAGGTTCAAAACAAGCAACTGGTCATGAATTTTGAATTACATTATATCTGTGAAGCTGGAAAACGACACAAAAACTGTTCCGTTAGCAGCAATTTTGATGTATCCTCACATGAAAACCCAACAGCTACTGTCTGTGAAGACGACACCATCTTGCATCCATCTTGGACCGGTCCGTAGTCCAGTGGCAACACTTCGGACTCGTAAATGGAAGGTTGTGGATTCAAATCCCGGCGGAGCACAAAAAATACCATTTATATTTCCAAATGTGCTCTTCGCTGGGTTGAACAATTCATAAGCCTTTACCAAAGACCGGACACTGAAAGGCCCATCCAACCTTACAGCAACTGGGTCTTGCTTGAGAATTGTCACTTTCTACAGTGACGACCAAGCTCGCAGAGGGCTCTTGAGGTGTGATACACACAAAAACAGCGCTCACCAAATAAATCATCCTAATATTATATATTGTTATTATTAGTAACTATGGTTACTAGCTCTTTGCTATATTTTTCTAAGATCTTTGCTATTCTTGCTTTCCCTATTCTCAAGTTCCCTTGTCATCTTTCAATTCTTTTCAAACATACTTCCCAAGTATCTAAATCAGGGGTGTCTAACATAATATTGTGGTGGGCCATAAATAGTGATCTTCTTTGCGACCCAAAACTATACAACTTCTGACGTGATTGTTAGTGAACATCAACCCTCCAAAAATCACCCATTGACCAACTCGCAACTCGTAATTGCAACTCGCATGGGTTAAAGAAAAACTCCAGTGAACTGTTCCTGTTTGTAATTTTTTACGCCGAACCCAGATTGTGCGAACTGGGTTTGCTGCAAAGGGTAGAACTATCAAGAATCTGCCACCGTCCATCCAAATTCAATCTTATTGAAAGGGGATTTAGATTAACGACATGCAATTTTCAAATCTTCTCAGTTTTATTTTCCCTGGGAATATTATCAATGGTATTATCAACTGGCAAAATGATACTTTCAGATTAAGAAAAGGACACTCGCAACCAAACAAAAGTCACTCGCAATTTGCGAGCTAGCGAGTAGAATTTTGGAGGGTTGGTGAACATGCTTCTGTATTCTGTTTAAATTACTTTTACTTAAGGAAAAGCAAGTTCACATGTTAACCCAAAAAAAAATGCTTTAACGAAGAGAGCACAGTTACGAACGTTTTTGTTTTTTATATATAGTAGGTAAATTTATTTAAAAAGTTATTAGAGATAGATTTGATGCCTAATCCTCGATAATCGATTCAGAACGATTTAGTTTTTTTCCTTCAGAAATCTTTTTTTCAGTTTTGTTTTGTTGATCAATTTTAATATTTGCGTATGTCCGGTCGATAGCTCAGTTGGTAGAGTGCTTGCATTCTACCCCGTGAGCTCAGGTTCGAGGCCCACCGAGGAGGGTGTCAGAAATGATTTCCTATTTAGGTGTTTATTTCAAACCCCTTAATAAAAATACCGGCAAGGTTTACTCAGCCTTCACAAGAAATGAGTACCAGCCCCCTCGGGAGCTGGGAAACCCCCACTTCAACTGAAGTGGTTGGCGTAAGGCCGGCCCCCTTACCTGTAATCATCATCTCGCCACATGCGACCCCTTCGGGGATAACGCAGCAAGAAGTAACACTATATGTGTAGCTTAGTTGCGTTTGCGTTGCGAACCAAAGAACCGCAACTTCACACCCAAAGATGCATGTGGCTCGCGAGCCGCAGGTTGCCGACACCTGTCCTAGAGGTAAAACTAAGCATGCAGTTATTCACTTCCCACTTGGGCCTTCATGCCAGCCGCGCCAAAACCCTGCCACACCGTGGCCGTGGGAGGGAACACTGAATAAGTGCAAGCCCAGCTTTGCTTTCTTACCGGTCCGTAGTCCAGTAGCAACACTTGGGACTCGTTTAAGGAAGGTTGTGGGTTCGAATACCGGCGGAGCACAAAAAATATACCATTAATATTTTAAAATTTTCTCTTCGCTGGGTTAAAAAATTCATAAACCTTTACCAAAGAACGGTCACTAAAAAGGTGCATCCAGCCTTACAGCAGCTGGGTCTTGCTTGAGAATTGGCGCTTGATATTTCCTTCAAAGCCCGACATACAAATCTATTCAAATACACTCCAACATTTCAAGCTTAACTAATTAATACTGACCTGAATACCCCTCAATGTTGATTCTCTCCACAAGTCCGCGGCATTCCTTCAACAAGCCATCAGGTGGAGGGGCAGAGTCCTCATTCTTCACATTATCCACTACAGAGTGCTCAGCTTCCCATTCTATCTTAATTTCCAGTCTCTCTTGCTTCACATCGCTCTCTTCAATGTCTATTTGTTCATCTGAGTGCGCTAGTTGTGCATCCATAAACTCCGAGTCCGCCTCCACCTTCTCAACCTTCACAACAACGTCCATCGTGACTTAATCACTTGCACAAAACAATCAACAGTCCCTAAAATAACTCTTAATATAAATGTACAAAAATGTAAACCAAATTCTATCAGAATCACTACTTATTGCAACAAAGGACACTTTTTTTTCTTGGATACGTCAACAGATTCCATAGAGATGGGCACAGAGTGTAATTATATCGATATATCGAAAGTAACGATATTTTTCTCGATACACCGATCGGTCCGTAGTCCAGTGGGAAAACTTCGGACTTGTAAATGGAAGGTTGTGGGTTCGATTCCTGGTGGAGCTCAAAAAATTTACCATCTTTATTTTCAAATATGTTGAAAATTTCATACACCTTTACTAAAGACCGGCCACCAAAGGTCCTTCCAGCCTTACGGCAACTGGATCTTGCCCTTACCTGCCAAAATAAATAGGTTCCACTCATCCCATGCAACCCTTTCGGGGAAAACGCAGCAAGAAGTTATGTAAGCTATATGTAGGTATATTAGTAATATATTGTAAATCAGGCGTATTTATTTTAAAGATTTGAAATTACGGTCATTAGACATTTTATAGAATGAAAAAAACGGATTTTACTGACCGTGCAAAAGAGAAGAACGATTTTCTCTACGTTTCGTCAGTCATATCCGACGTCCTCAGTCGTGTGTCTTCTACAAAGAACCACGAACTGTTGAATTATTGTTGTTTTCTTGAGGTCGAAGGTTGTAGGTACATTATAAGCCTTCGGTCATGCAATCATAGATGTCGCAATAGCTCCACTTGTACAGAAGGACGATAATATTATGTCCTCTTCTGAAATCGTCCGATTAATGAAAGGGTGGATCATAGAAGTTAGTACTGGCCTCCATATCCTGGAAAGTTTGTATAGCTGTCATCTCTGTTGAAGTTTTTATTTTAAATTACAAATGATAAGAAAGCGCCGTCTTTGTGAGTGTCATGCCTCAGGAACCTTCTCCGATCATGGATAAGACTTTTTATAATGGCGTATGAATAATCAACCCGAGACATCACAAATGCGCTCTCCAGGATCTTTCTAATTGCCTTTATTTGGTGTTGTGAAGAAAAAGAGGAAGCTATGGTGGCATGTCAGGTTCTTATCTGGTAAGACTCCTAGATGTCTCACTGAACCAGCTCACCTCCTATGGAGAATGGTACTCCATTCACCAGTAGCTGGTCCGGCCTAGATGTGGCCGCCCACGGTATCTCCCTCTTATCCATAGATGTTATGGATATGGATGCGTCCGGTCGATAGCTCAGTTGGTAGAGTGCTTGCATTCCATGCCGTGAGCTCGGGTTCAAATCCCACCGAGAGTGTCAGAAATTATTTCTCGTTTCGGTGTTTATTTCAAACCTCAAAATAAAATACCCGCAAGGTTTACTCAGCCTTCACAAGAAATGAGTACCAGTCCCTTTGAGAGCTGGGAAACCCCCACTTCAACTGAAGTGGTTGGCGTAAGGCCGGCCTCCTTACCTGTAAAAATAAATAGGTTCAACTCGCCACATGCAAGTGAATCTTATAGCTATTCACTTAAAAATACAAAAACAACATCACATTCATAACTTTCATTACATTATTCACTATTAGTCAAAATTATCCTTAACTAGTGTATTAGTTTTGGTTACAGATATGGATATCCCTAACATTCCTGATGCGCACATCAGGCTGAGGAGCTTTTCTGTTTATCACCCAGGAGGGTACAATGCAGTAATGTAAAGGAATAAGCTAGACAAACATGTTACAATAAAGATACAATACAAGAAAGAAGGAACAGAGTAATCTTAAAAATAAATGAAGGATTTTGAGGATTGGGTACATTCTGTGATCTTGTAAAGAAAAAAGAAAAATGTATATTTCTTGAAGTTTATTAAATACTATCATACAGAAGTCAATGAATAAACATTTGATTACAACTTTTTAAATTGCTTGGATTTCATATATTTTGTTGCTTTATGAATGGGTTACTATGAGGATGACCTCCCATACTATAAAAAATGATTAACTATTGCCCATAGCTCCCCTTTTTATGGAAAAGAGTACTAAGTTTTGGAGCACATGTAGTATTATTGTAGCTTAGACTGCAGATCAACAGCAGACCTATGGTTTATCAGCATGGACTGAATCAGGGTTATTCATTAGAATTTTTAAACCAGATGTGGTTTAATTTCTCAATCTAATCTCAATTTACAAACGAGGTGATTAATAAAAACAATATGAAACTGTTCAGTACTAAATGTGTTTAAAAAAATGATTACATTTCTAAACCACCTTTGACTTATAGGTTGGTATGAGGCTGACCACCCATACTGTAAAAAATGGTTCACTTTGCCAATGTCACCCCTGTTTCAGGGAAGGTCGGCAAAAGTTGTGGGGCTTATGTTCATTTGAGGTTTGGATTTTATTTGTAAGTACACATTCAGCATTTGTAAGCGCGAACTACACTTGTTGGTTTGTGGGCATACATCTGAGAGCTTTAAATGAATATATCCTTGCAACTTAGATTATAGATTATTATTATTATTATAGAAAACCAGTTTGACATACGAAAAATGGCGATCTTCCTCATTCAACAGCTGATTGTTATTAAGATTGATCAAGATAACTTTCAAAAGAAAAGATTTATGAACCAAATAAGAGTTTCAGCAATAACAGTAACATTAAAACATTAGAATTTTACTCTAGAACGACAAATCTACGGGATGCAGTGACGAAACAATTATTAAAAATGTGTTAAAACTAAAGTGACAGATGCCGCGTCGTGTTATTTTTCAGGTCAGCAATATTGTAAAACAGTCACTTTTCTTTTAAATGAAGTATGAAGGCCCATCTCTGAGGTCTTATTTGTGATGCTCACACCTAAAACTTGGAGCCGAAATATAGTCATGCTTTGAAAAGTATTTATTTCCATTGTTACTTCATTTAACATTTTGACAATGGTCGCATGAGTTTAACAGCTCAAGTGGTTAGAAACGTTCGGGAGGGGGCGTTAACCTGCATGCTTCTGAGCGTCTCTGAAAAGTTGTCAAAAGTTGCCTGAGTACTTGGTTCTATATTCACACTGATTACAAGCAAATGGTTTATACTAAGAGTGAGTTAATATATGTGTTTTTAAAGTGCCTACTACTAATGATTCATAATTACACAGGTCACAAGTTAATACTTCTCAATTGGAGTGGCTTTTCTTGTGAACCTTCAAAGAATACCGGTATTTACTTTGAAAATCGCACTGATCACACACAAATGGTTTATGCTCAGAGTGTTTCAATTTGTGTCTTATTAAATATCTTGAATGAAAAGTTTTATAATCACACTGATCACAAGCAAGTGGTTCATGTTCAGCGTGTTTTTTCATGTGGTATTTCAAATCGCATGATCGTTTACATTTATAATCACACTGATCACAAGCAAATGGTTTATGATCAGAGTGTATTAATTTGTGGCTGTACAAGCTGCCTTTGTATATTGTTTGATAGTTACACTGATTACAAACAAACAGCTTATGCTCAGAATGTGTTAATTTGTGAGTTTTTAAGCTGACTGCTGTTTTTGATTTAAAATCACACTGATCACAAGCAAACGCTTTATGTTTCATGTGCGTTAATTTGTGAGTTTTCAAAGCACCTGATTGTGTTGATTTATAATCACACTGATCACAAGCAAAAGGTTTGTGCCCAGTGTGTGTTAATTGGTGTTGTTTCAAAACGCTTAATTGTTTACTTTTATAATCACACTGATCACATGCAAATGGCCTGTACTTAGAGTGTGATAATTTGTGTCTTTCTAATCTAATTGGTTCATGAGTCTTGTAATCACACTGATTACAAGCAAATGGTTTGTGATCAGAGTGTGTTAATTTGTGGCTGTACAAGCTGCCTTTGTATACTGTTTCATAGTTACACTGATTACAAACAAACAGCTTATGCTCAGAATGTGTTAATTTGTGAGTTTTTAAGTTGACTGCTGAATATGATTTATAATCACACTGATCACAAACAAACGGTTTGTGCCCAGTGTGTGTTAATTTATGTCGTTTCAAATGGCATGATCGTTTACTTTTATAATCACACTGATCACATGCAAATGGCCTATAGTCAGAGTGTGATAATTTGTGTCTTTTTAATCCAATTTGTTGATCAGCCTTGTAATCACACTGATCGCAAGCAAAGGATTTATCTTTGGAGTTAATTATTTTTTTAGTATTGGTCTTCTTCATTGATCCAGAAGCACATTTGTATGTTTCCTTGCAGCAACTGAACATCTGATGGATCCTCAGGAGTTTTCTTTCATTGACTTTGTAGCTGCAGGCATGGCACACATGATCCACCTTGACTGAGTCCCTCTCACAACTGTCAGCTGTAAATACAACATTGCTAATTAGTTTTGCCACCTCAACTTAAAAACCAAATTGTTGTAATGATCAGATGTTTTGTTTTTGGACAACTGTTGTAAAGGTGTGTTACTAAGGACAAGTCCTTTAAGGTGCGGTATTGTGAAGTGAGATTCACTAAAACCTGCAGATTCAAAATTTTGGTTGTCTGTAAATCAATTTTAGTCAACTTATAAACCTAGTACACCTTGATGAAAAGAGAAGTGGTTCGGTTTGGGGATGTGTGATGGTAAAGGCGAGCCAGAGACTGTGCTCCTGCATCCATTGAATCCGAATGATGAAATCTTCCCTATCAGAGAGATTGTTGAAGATCCTTAATCCTTGGTCCATGAGGGTGAACAGGTAAGCCAGAGGCTAGGATCCTGCTTCCAAGTCCTGGTGTGATGTAGTGGTCCTCTCCCAGACGGAGGAAATATGAAGCGGACTCTCTTGCTCGGTGCTCCTTTACTTGATGTTGGTGAATATCCCTCGTTGCCTCCTCGAAGGTTCATAGAGTTTTGGCCAATTTGTGTGATCGTCTAGTCTATTGTTAGGACACCCTCGTCATGCAATAGATATGAAACAAAACGTTGTGTAATTTTTTGTTTTACCGTTACCCAAATTCATTATCGTTTTGGTGTGGCACATACATATTTTCTAACTAAATTTATAATTCATAATAATATTAATTAAACTTTCGAGATTTTAGTTGAGTGTATTGCAAAATGACTAAGTATATGATATTAAAACCGATTTTAAAACAAGTGATTTTCATTTTTAATGTTTTGTATTTCAAACAGTTAACTTTAAAATTTAGATAAAAAATCAATAAATATGCGTGATTTTTTCACTAATGTCACTCTTTTACTATTTTTAACATATTTTTAAAAACAATAGGATTTTTTTGTAAACAGAGCCTTATCGACTACAACATATTGGTTTGATTTGACTGCGCGTAGTCCTTGTTTTTTTTAAACAGAGGGCGCTTTGATTTAAAATGTCACAACTAACCAGTGATATTTGAATTTATAAGAATAACGTGTGATGTCAATCTTACATTTAAATTATAAATATACTGTGTGTGCGTTTTGTGTTTCATGGATTTGCTGCATTATGTGTAAGTCCTCAGTTTAATTAAAATATGGCCCTTATTCAAATAGATTGAACAGATTTTTTTTTCAGTTTTTTCTTTGCTTACTTTTTTTCAATCCATCTAAGTAAAATCTAAATGTGAGTTGCAAATATATACATCATTTGAGATTAATATTAAATACATTCCCACAAGCAGATACGCATAATTTCGCGCTAACTCATGCTGCATGTGGACCTAGAATACAAAAAACCAATCTGAAATGAACATAAGTCCTGCAATTCTTGCCGACCGACAAATACACTCCAACATTTCAAGCTAAACTAATTAATACTGACCTGAATACCCCTCAATGTTGATTCTCTCCACAAGTCCGCGGCATTCCTTCAACAAGCCATCAGGTGGAGGGGCAGAGTCCTCATTCTTCACATTATCCACTGCAGAGTGCTCAGCTTCCCATTCTATCTTAATATCCAGTCTCTCTTGCTTCACATCGCTCTCTTCAAGGTCTATTTGTTCATCTGAGTGCGCTAGTTGTGCATCCATAAACTCAGATTCCGCCTCCACCTTCTCAACCTTCACAACAATGTCCATTGTGATTTTATCACTTGTGCAAAACAATCAACAGTCCCTAAAATGACTCGAAATATAAATCTCCAAAAATATCAACCAAATTATATCAGAAACACTACTTATTGCGAAAATAACAACGAAACCTCATCTGCCCAACCTCACTGTCAGTTAGGGATGGGCGAAATATGTCGATGTATCAAAAGTACCGATATTGTTTCTGAAAAATATCGATATAAATGTTTTTATTGCAATTTGTTGCCCCCTCGCTTTAAAGGTGTTTTTATTTGAAAGCAAACGTTTTCACTTTGCAAATCGTATGCATCCCCCGCCCCATCGAGGGGGGGGGGTGATTAAAGGTTTTAAAGATTTCGCATCTTCCCCTCTCCCTCGGAGACAAATTTGTTTTGAAAATTTGAGACCTTACCCGTCAGCATCCTATATTTTTTTGAAAAATTTCGATATTAATGAAGTATCGAAAAAATTATATTTTTTCATCGATTATATATCGATAGTGACTTTTTTCATCTGCCCATCCCTATTGTCAGCACAGAGCATGAAGAGATTGTCAGTAACAGTAAGGTTGGGTGAAATATATCGATATATCAAAAGACCGATATTTTTGTTTAAAATATCGATATTTAAAATAAATGTACAAATATCAATATGCCAACCATTCTGCAGTCCGGTGGTAACTCTGTGGTGGCAACACTTCAGACTCGTAAATGGAAGGTTGTGGGTTCGAATCCTGGTGAAGCTCATAAATATATACCAATTTTATTTTCAAATATGCTCTTCGCTGGGTTAAAAAATTCATAAATCTTTACTAAAGCTTTACACTTTACTTTATCCAACCTTACAGCTACTGGGTCTTGCTTGAGAATTGGCGCTTTGCAGCGATGACCCAGCTCGTAAAAAGTCCGGTCGATAGCTGTTGGTAGAATGTTTGCATTCTACACTGAAAGCAAGGGTTCGATCGCCACCGAAGGTGTTGAAATGATTTCCCGTTTCGGTGTTTATTTCAAAACCAATAAAAATTCTGATGAGAATTACTTAGCCTTCATAAGAAATGAGTACCAGCAGGGCTTTCCCCATTCCAACTGAGACCCAATCAGAAGACACCCTCCTGGCCTGAAAGACCTCCACCAATCCACGCCAGGAGCAGTGATGTGGATCGAGGGCTTGGATCTTTGCCTCTGACCCGGCCCAATGGCTAAGAAATTTGTTGCGCTTGCCGGCCATATGCAAAGTAAAGTAAATAACTCAACTCACATATTGCATAACAAGTGACGCAGAAAGGGGAAGTCACATAACGTATGACACACTTGTGAGCAGGGCCTTCTGCGTCATTATGTAGGAGTAACGCTCAAAGCATGGGAAACTGTTTCATTGTACATTGAGAAGCATCATCCTAATAAGGAGGTGGCTGTGCGTGCTACAAATTTATTCAGTGATAACGCTGTGTCACATTTTCACCAAATTTTAAAGAGTCAGCTAAAACAAATTTTATGTCTCTAGACAGCAACGCAACTAAGCTACACATATGGTGTAACTTCTTGCCTGCGTTATCCCCGAAGGGGTGGCATGTGGCGCTTCGGGACCTATTTATTTTTACAGGTAAGGGGGCCGGCCTCACACCAACCACTTTCAGTTGAAGTGGGGGTTTCCCAGCTCCCGGGGGGCTGGTTCTCATTTCTTGTGAAGGCTGAGTAAGCCTTTGAGATCGAACCCTTGCTCTCGGCATGGAATGCAAGCATTCCTACCAATTGAGCTATCAACCTTTTTACGAGCTTGATCGTCGTCGCTACAAAGCGCCAATTCTCAAGCAAGATCCAGTTGCTGTAAGGCTGGATGGACCTTTGGTGTAGTGTACAGCTTTCTAGTAAAACATAATTGTTTGTCAGAAATAAATAAATAATAAGCTAGTGCTGATTTTTATTGACGTATTGTACAAGTTTGTAGGTACATACCGCGATACATTACTTTTATTAGTTTACTATATTTTTTATTGAAACTGAATTGGTAGATGATTGTAGCTTTGCACACATGGGGTTAATTTGTGCAAGAAAGTCGAGTGCAGATCCTGTGCATGTTATTAAAAATGTTTTTATCCAGATTGCTACAATCATTAACAAATTATAAGTTAACATTAACAATTAGTAAGAGCATATAAATCAATTCTGAGATGGCAGTCCAAGCAAGAAATGAAGACCACTTTTTTGAAGACGACAACCTGTATCTTATCTTGAATTGCATAAAAGGAAAAATGATGCACATCATTAAAATGTTAGAAATAAATTTGTGTTTTCAGATTAATAAAAATAACCTCATTAACGTCTCAAAAAACAAACACAAAAATAAATACACAAATAAAATAAGTGGAAAAACAAAGTTTTTATTAACAGTTCTTTAATCAAACATTTAATTTATAAGTACTTATGTTAAGTAAATGTTAAAAACAAAAATCACATGGAACGCGTTATCGTGTTTTACTTTGATTTATATGGGAATATTAGTTCAGCTTAACGAGTGTTTCACATAAATAGCGAGATTCTGGAACAAATCATGCTCGTTATGAGAGGTTCCACTCTACTTCTTGCTTGGAGTGTCTTTTCTTGTGACCTTTCACAGAAGTTTGGTATTTACTTTGAAAATCACACTGATCACAAGCAAAAGGTTTTCAGTTAAGAGTGCCTGCATTTGTGTCTTTTTAAATATATTGAATGATAAGTTTTATAATCACACTGATCACAAGCAAAAGGTTTATGATCTGAGTGTGTTTTCATGTGTTTTTTCAAGATGCACAAGGTTCTGCTTTTAAAAGAGCACTGATCACAAGCAAATGCCTTGTGTTCAGAGTGTGTCAATTTGTGTTCTTTCAACCTGCCTAAATGTTGGGTTTTATACTCACACTGATCACAACTTAATGGCTTATCCTCTGAGTGTGTTAATTTGTGTCTTTTTAAGTATTTTGACTGAGAAGTTTTATAATCACACTGATCACAAGCAATTGGTTTTTCAGCACGTTCAGCATGTATTTTCATGTGTTGTTTCAAATCACATGATCGTTTACATTTATAATCACACTGATCACAAGCAAACGGTTTGTAATCAGAGTGCTTTGATTTGTGCTTCTTGAAGTTTCTTTTGTTTACCGTTTCATAATTACACTGATTACAGACAAACAGCTTATGCTCAGAATGTGTTAATTTGTGAGTTTTTAAATAGGCTGCTGTTTTTGATTTAAAATCACAAACAAAAAGTTTGTCCTCATAATGTGTGAATTTGTGCGATTTCAAGGTGCTCAAGCGTTTGGCTCTATACACACACTGATCACAAGCAAACGGTCTATACTCGGAGTGTGTTAATTTGTGTTTTTTTATTGTATCTGGTAGAAAAGCTTTAAATTCACATAGATCACAAGCAAAGGGTTTGTGTTCAGAGTGTGTTAATTTGTGTCGTTTCAAGTTTCTTTTGCCTGCTGTTTCATAATTACACTGATTACAAACAAACAACTTATGCTTAGAATGTGTTAATTTGTGAGTTTTTAAATAGACTGCTGTTTTTGATTTAAAATCACACAGATCACAAGCAAATGGTCTGTGCTCAGTGTGTGTTAATTTGTGTTGTTTCAAATGGCATGATCGTTTACATTTATAATCACACTGATCACAAGCATAACATTTAACTTTGGAGTGTGTTAATCTTTTGGTATAGTTTTTTATCATTGATCCAGAAGCACAATTGTATGTTTCCTTGCAGCAACTGAACATCTGATGGATCCTCAGGAGTTTTCTTTCATTGACTTTGTAGCTGCAGGCATGGCACACATGATCCACCTTGACTGAGTCCCTCTCACAACTGGCAGCTGTAAATATAACAATGATAATTAGTTTTTCCACCAAGGACAAGTCATTTTAGGCATGGTATTGTGGGGTGTAGGTCACTAAAACTTCCATATTGTTTTTTTTTTTTAAGAAATCCTGTGCAGGAGACTTCCTAGATTCTAGAGACTCTAGGGATCTATGACATTTGTTGTAGTGCCGCAGAGGTGTACGAGCTTGGTCGTCGCTACAAAGCACCAATACTCAAGCAAGACCCAGTTGCTGTAAGGCTGGATGGACCTTTGGTGACCGGTCATTGGTGGAGGTTTATGAATTTTTCAACGCAGCGAAGAGCAAATTTGAAAATATAAATGCTATTTTTTTGTGCTCTGCCGGGATTCGAACACACAACCTTCCCATTCAGAGTCCGCAATGTTACCACTGACCTACGGACCCGCTACTGCTGATATAAAATTTTGGTAGGTTGAACTTCAATTTTAATCAACTAATAAACCGAATACACCTGAAGAGACAAGCCCTGCCCCAAATCTAAGTGATTAATGATTACCTAAATTTATTATTATTGATTGAATAAAATTATTACAATTCTATTAAAAAGGAACAACTGGTCATTAAAATTTAGATTATATAATAATAATAATAATAATTGGACAATTTGTATACAGCGCCGTTTAGTGGCACTAGCCACCCCAAGGGCGCTTTTATGTGTTGAAGCTTCTGTTAAACAAATGTGTCTTAAGCAACTTCCTGAAACTGCCAACACTGGTCTCTGTTCTCAACTCCAGAGGCAGACTATTCCAGCAGGATGGACCAGCCGAACTAAAAGCCCTGTCTCCGAAACCAGTTCTGTTCCGTCGAAGAGGCAGTTGAAGCCTGTTTACGGCGTCACTCTGTGCAGAACGAAGAGTGCATCGTTTTCCACCTATCTGGTCGACTCTGCACAATTCACACAAGTACGATGGGGCAACTCCTCTGAGGGCATTAAAAACAGAAACACATATTTTGTACTCAATCCTCTCTGGGACTCGCAGCCAATGAAGGCGCCGCAACAGAGGAGAGACATGGTCGGTTTTTCGTCCTCCTAAAAGTAATTTGGCTGCAGCATTAAAGACGGACTGCAGTCTAGACTGCTGAAACCTTGGAAGACCCCAGAACAGACCATTGCAATAATCCAGTCTCGACACAACAAAGGACGCAATGAGAATCTTAGCAGCTTCGGATGTCAAACAGTTTCTGACCCATCTCAACTGCCTCAGGTGAAAAAAACAGGAGCTCACAGTCGAGCTTATTTGCGTACTCATGGAGAGAGTGTTGTCAAGATGGACCCCAAGAAACTTAATTGAGCTAGATGGATATACATCCAGGCCCATTACTTTAATTGGTGAAGAGCCAAGCAAGTGTTTCCTACCAGGAGACGACATCCAGATGAATTCTGTCTTGTCTGGATTCATTCTAAGGCGACACCTTGCCATCCACTCAGCCACCACTTCAATGCACCGGACCATCTCAAGACTACAGGCATCTGTCATAGATGGCTGACAGAAACGACAAAGTAGAATATCATCAGCATAAGAATAGTAGCTGGTGCCGTTCATCAGTACAGTGCTCTCAAGATCATTTGTGTACAGGGTAAAAAGTAAAGGCCCGAGCACAGATCCCTGAGGCACACCACAGTCCATGGGCATACCTGATGACTCACCATCAACATCCACAGTCTGACATCTGCCTTTCAGATATGAAGATAGCAATTTAGATACTCCTCCTCGGACTCCGTACAACCTATCAAGCTTAGTGATGAGTATACTGTGATCAACAGTGTCGAAGGCAGCGCTCATGTCAAGTACTGCCACCATGGCAAGAGCACCGTCCCCAACCGCAGCTATCACATCATTCACAATGCGAAGTAAGGCAGTCTCAGTGGAATGAGCTTTTCTATATGCTGACTGAAACTTAGACAGATATCCGCCTCGCTCCATGTGCTGAGTGAGTTGCCAAACAACGGCCTTCTCAATAATTTTCGATATAAAAGGAACGGACGACACAGGTCTATAATTTTCCACAGAATCAGCTGGAAGGCTTGATTTTTATCAAGCTATATAATATCCATATAATATCCTATAAGCTATATAATATCCATAAAGCTGGAAAACGACACAAAAACTGTTCCATTAGCGTCAAATTTGATGTATCCTCACATGAAAGCCCAACAGCGTCTGTGAAGACGACACCATCTCGAATCCAGTTAGTAACTATGGTGACTGTGAGTTAGTTACTATCATCTACTTATAATCTAAGTAAGTACAAAATATTATGTAAGTAATATATAACATTATTAATTATTAAGCTCATCCATTATTACAGCAAGAGGGGGGGGGGGGGGGTCATTAGATAATGACTATAGGATGATTATAAGGGGGGGGGTCGAAAATCAGCCAAAATCGATGACGTAATTTATGGACGGCCCCTATGCACGCGCTTGTTAAACAGGGCTGACATTGGCAAAGTGAACCATATTTTACAGTATGGGTGGTCAGCCTCATACCAACCTAAATGGGTTTTTATTACTTAATTAATAATTATGTAATTAATTAATTAATGTAATATAATTAATATAATATAATATGAATGTGGCAGATATACCTATCACTGGAAAGGTAGAATAATATGTAAGTAAGATATTGCTCATTATATGTTATGTGCTTTCCAGTGTTCTGTTGGTGTCTCTAAAATAAATAAACTAATTAATACTGACCTGAATACCCCTCAATGTTGATTCTCCCAAGTCCGCGGCATTCCTTCAACAAGCCATCAGGTGGAGGGGCAGAGTCCTCATTCTTCACATTATCCACTACAGAGTCCTCGGCAAGCCATTCCTTCTTAATACCCAGTCTCTCTTGCTTCACATCGCTCTCTTCAATGTCTATTTGTTCATCTGAGTGCGCTAGTTGTGCATCCATAAACTCCGAGTCCGCCTCCACCTTCTCAACCTTCACAACGATGTCCATTGTTACTTAATCACTTGCACTAAACAAACAACTAACAGTCCTTACACTAATCTACTAAAATACTCGTATAAACCAACTTCCATCAGAAACACTTGTAAACAGAAAACGAACTATTTTCCCCAGTTGCTCTCGGTCAAGTACTCTCGGTTGTCTCCTCACAGATGTCAGTTTTGTTTTGCTGTAGGGATGGGCGAAATATATCGATATATCAAAAGTACCGATATTTTGTTTAATAATATCGATAAATATTTTTTTAAATATCAAAATCGTATCGAGCCTATTTATTTTTCCAGGTAAGTTTCCAGGTTTCCAGGTAATTTGTCGTGTATGTTCCTTGACTTATAGGCAGAGGTGGGCATCATCTTATCTTAAGATGACAGATGACGGATAACAGATGATCATCTTTATCTTATCGCAGATGATTTTCTGGCGTCATCTGTTATCTGTAGATAACTTTTTGGCTGAAAATTATCTTTTATCTAAAGATAATTTAAAATCCGTTATCTACAGATAATAGATAATATAAACAGATAATAGATGATTGTCAAATTGCTCAATGAATTCCATGAAAAGAGAAGAAAGGCAGATTATTTCACTTTATTTGGCTTCAAAAAAAACCTTTCAGACGCTGCACCGACCCTAAAACTGATAATATAATAAAAAACCCTAGATACTGTTGTACCTGCCTCATCTATTGGAATACATATGGGCTCTAGCGTATATTTTTCAAGGACCTATTTTTTTTACAGAATTAGAAGTAAGTTATAGGTTGGTATGCGGCTGACCACCCATGCTGTAAAAATGGTTCACTTTGCCAATGTCACCCCTGTTACAGGGAAGGACGCAAGAGTCGCAGGGTGTATGTCCATTTGAGATTGGTTTTTATGTTGTAGGCTCACATGAGGCACGTGCAAGCGCGAACTTGTACATGTCTTGGTTGTGGGAATGCATGTAATGTGAATCTCCAATGTAACATATCTTTGCAACTTAGATTAGATTAGAAGGGGCCGGCCTTACGACAACCACTTCAGTTGGAGTGGAGGTTTCTTAGCTCCCGAAAGGGCTGGTTGTACTCATTTCTTGTAAAGCTGAGTAAACCATGTCGGTATTTTATTTTGGTTTGAAATAAACACCGAAACGGGAAATCATTTCTGACACCCTCGGTGGGATCCGAACCCTTCTCGTTGCTGCTTCTTCAGCTGACCACTATACAGCGATGAGAAATAATCAACCCGAGACATCACAAATGCGCTCACATGGATCTTTCTAATTGCCTTTATTTGGTGTTGTGAACAAAACGAGGAAGCTATTGTGATCTGGTAAGACTCATGATGT
Organism: Agapetus fuscipes; assembly: GCA_951799405.1. NCBI lineage: Eukaryota > Metazoa > Arthropoda > Insecta > Trichoptera > Glossosomatidae > Agapetus > Agapetus fuscipes. The sequence goes on from OX637352.1 coordinate 14,824,671, forward strand.
CTTACTGAACCAGCTCACATCCATCTCAAATTTTTTTTTACATTATTTATTGTTAGTCATAATTATCCTTTACTTAAGCATTATTAAGTATTATTATATTCAGGATTTTGAGGATTGGGTCCATCTTGTGATCTTGCAAAGAAAAAAATAATAATACATACTTCTTAAAGTTTATTCAATACTATCATACCAAAGTACACAATATAAATATTAGTTTACAAATTTTAACATTGCTTCTAAATCCAAATCTTATTCATTATAATAATAATACCTATTATCTAAGTTGCAAACATATATTGACGTTTAATGCTTATATGCACCTATGTACTCAAGTTGCACAGATATATATCATTTGAGATTCATATTAAATGCATTCCCACAAGCAGGCACTCACAATTTCGCAGTAACACATGCTGCATGTGGACATACAATATAAAAACCCAATCTCAAATGAACATAAAAGTACTACAAATCTCGCCGACCTTTCCTGAAACAGGGGTGACATTGGCAAAGTGATTCATTTTTTTACAGTATGGGTGATCAGCCTCATACCAATCTATAAGTCAAAGAACCCATACTGTGAAAAATGGTTCACTTTGCCAATGTCACCCCTGTTTCAGGGAAGGTCTGCAAAATTTGCAGGGTTCATGTGCATTTAAGGTTTGGTTTTAATTTGTAAGTACGCACTTAGCATTTGTAAGCGCGAACTTACACGTGTCTGTTTGTGGGCATGCATTTGATGAGTTTTTTGTTCATATATATTTGCAACTTAGATTACAGATCATAGATTCATATAGTATCTGTGAGAGGGCCCTTGAGGTGTGACACACACAAAAACGGCGCTCTTCAATTATGTGTACCTTGTAAATAAATGATCCTTGTATAATATATATATAATATATTTATGATAATCTATAATCTAAGTTTCAAGGATATATTCATTTAAAGCTCTCAGATGCATGCCCACAAACAAACACGTGTAGTTCGCGCTTACAAATGCTGAATGTGTACTTACAAATAAAATCCAAGTCTTAAATGAACATAAGCCCCACAACTTTTGCCAACTTTCCCTGAAATAGGGGTGACATTGCCACACATTGGCAAAGTGAACCATTTTTTTCAGTATGGGTGGTCAGCCTCATACCAACCTATAATCAAAGGAATAACAATCATAATATAAAAAGTGTCATAATTTGTCACCGCGGAGCGACTATATTGCTCCGACTTAACTATAGGTAAATATTAATTGAAAGTATCTGTATGGGCACCGAGCCTCAAGCGTAAAATATGCTATGTAAATTGGTTTAGCTTCAAAAGTGAAAATACCAGACCTAAGAGTGTGTTAATTTGTGTTTTTTTAAAGAACCTGCTACTAATGATTTATAACTACACTGGTCACAAGCAAATACTTATTTCTTGGAGTGTCTTTCCTTGTGATCCCTCAAAGACTTTCGGTGTTTACTTTTAAAATTGCACTGATCACAAGCAAAAGGTTTATGATCTGAATGCGTTTTCATGTGTCCCTTCAAGGCTACGAAGGTTTTACTTTTAAAGGAACACTGATCACAAGCAAATGCCTTGTGCTCAGAGTGTGTCAACTTGTGTTGTCTCAAGCGGCTTGAGTATATTGTTTTGTAATCACACTGGTCACAAGCAAACAGCTTCTGCTCAGAGTGTGTTAATTTGTGACTTTTTAAAGAACCTGCTACTAATGATGTATAACTACACTGGTCACAAGCAAATACTTCTTTCTTGGAGTGTCTTTCCTTGTGAGCCCTCAAAGACTTTCGGTGTATACTTTTAAAATTGCACTGATCACAAGCAAAAGGTTTATGATCTGAATGCATTTTCATGTGTCTCTTTAAGGCTTTGAAGGTTTTACTTTTAAAGGAACACTGATCACAAGCAAATGCCTTGTGCTCAGAGTGTGTCAACTTGTGTTGTCTCAAGCCGCTTGAGTATATTGTTTTATAATCACACTGGTCACAAACAAACGGCTTCTGCTCAGAGTGTGTTAATTTGTGAGTTCTTAAATATACTGCAAAATTTGTTTTATAATTACACTGATCACAAGCGAATGGTTTATGTTCACTGTGTGTTAATTTGTGTCTATTGAAATTGCCTATAAGCTTAAATTTAAAATCACATTGATCACAAGCAAAAGGTTTATGATCTGAGTGTGTTTTCATGTGTCTCTTCAAGGTTACCGAGGTTTTACCTTTAAAGGAACACTGATCACAAGCAAATGCCTTGTGCTCAGAGTGTGTTAATTTGTGAGTTTTTAAAGAGACTGCTAAATTCGTTTTATAATTACACTGATCACAAGCAAAAGGTTTGTAATCAGAGTGTATTAACATGTGATTGGACAAGTGGCCTTTGTAAACTGTTTCATAATTACACTGATTACAGACAAACAGCTTATGCTCAGAATGTGTTAATTTGTGAGTTTTTAAATAGGCTGCTGATTTCGATTTATAATCACACTGATCACAAGCAAATAGTTTTTGCTGATAGTGTGTGATTTTGTGTCTTTTTAATATATATGGTTTAATAGATTTAAAATCACACTGATCACAAGATAATTTTTTAAGCCCAGAGTGACTTAACATGTGAGCTTTCAATCCCTCCAGGCTTTTTGTTTTATGTTCACACTGATCACAAGAAAATGGTTTGTGCTCAGAGTGTGTTAATTTGTGTATATTTAATTTACTTGTATCACGAGTTTTGTAATCACACTGATCACAAGCAAATGATTTCTGTCGGTGGGAATTTTTAGTTGATCCAGAAGCACATTTGTATGTTTCCTTGCAGCAACTGAACATCTGATGGATCCTCAGGAGTTTTCTTCCATTGACTTTGTAGCTGCAGGCATGGCACACATGATCCACCTTGACTGAGTCCCTCTCACAACTGTCAGCTGTAAATATAACAATACTCATTAGTTTTGCCACCTTCACTTAAAAACCAAAATGTTGTAACAATCAGAAGTTTTGTTGTTGGTCAACTGTTGTAAAGGCGTGTTACTAAGGACAAGCCCTTTAAGGCACGGTACTGTAAAGTGTGGTTCACTTTAACATTCAATTTACTGTGAATTCAAAATTTTGGTAGTCTGAAAATCAATTTTAGTCAACTTGTAAACCTAATACACCTGAAGAGACAAGCCCCGCCACAAATCTTACAAATGATAATCATTCTTCTAAAAAGGTTCAAAACAAGCAACTGGACATGAAAATTTAATTACATAATATCCGTAAAGCTGAAAAACGGCACAAAAACTGTCAAGATACGCAGACGATACCATCTATATACCAACTATACGCAGACGATACCATCATTTTTTATCATTCGCAAACGAGAGAAGAACTTGAAGATTTAATGCAAAGAGATGTTTCACAGCTTGCCAATTGGTTAAGGTTAAATAAATTAAGTTTGAATGTCAAGAAAACGTCATATATGCTGTTTGGAAAATCGAGAAATATGTCCTTTAATATTACTATTGGATCGAATAATATTGATAAAGTCAGCTTTGTTAGATATCTTGGTTTATATATTGATCCACAACTTTCTTGGAATTACCAATTTGACCATGTTAAATCAAAAATAGTGCCAATTACTGGCGTTCTGTACAGACTAAGGGGATTACTTCCAAAGTCAACATTACTCGCTATTTACTATGCCATGATCCATTCCCACCTTTTGTATCTTACTTGCATATGGGGGGTTGCCACCAAAAAACAAATATCGGAGCTGCAAGTTGTGCAAAACAGAGCTTTGAGGAACATTCTTGGCATACCATGGGATACATGCGTGAAGGATATTTATCGACAGAGCAATGTTCTTCCATTCAAGGTCCTACCATTGTACGACATCACTGTCACCATTATTAAAATTCTAAAATCCTCAATTCACACAAATTTAGAGTACCATTATAATAATGATTTTCATAATTATAATACTCGAAGCTCAGAAAATCTACATATTAAAGGTTTTCGATCGACAAAGTTTGGAAGGAGGTCTCTTTCAAATGTTGCACAGTCCCTATACAATGGACTTCCGATAAAAATAAAGAGGGATATGAAAAATAAACAACAAAATGATGCAATAAAGTCTTATTTCTTAGAGTCCTTTTACAATGATGCTGTACCAGTGGGATGATTTTGTTTTATTTTGGGTATGAGACGCTAATTCTCTTCTGTCTTCGTTTGCTTCAGTAATTGTTATTTTATTAATATTTTTTAATTATATTGTATGGCTAGTTTTAAGTATTGTGTAAGAGTATAAGTACCAAGTCCCAAATGAGTTTATGTAACTCCTGGGAAATGTAACTTGTTATATTATTTCAATAAAAAAAAAAAAAAAAAAAAAAAAAAAAAAAAAAAGATCCAACAGCTGCTGTCTGTGAAGACGACGCAATCTTGAGAATAGTACTGAATCTGGATAATCTACAGACAGAAGATGCTGAAGGCAAGATGGTAAAGGTTCAACTGTGGCCTTCCATCCTCGTGTGGTCTATTTATCCACTTTTGGGTGACGCCAATATTGATTTGAATAAAGGATCCTCATTGGTTGGATCCTGCGTGAGGGTGGCTTGGCTAGCTTGATATAAAAAATAGGAGCGTATTATTCTCGGCCCTGCAGATGGTAAATGTCATGTCACACCTCATGTGACAGGGTGCTCGAACCGTAACAACCCGGCAACTCCTGCCGACCTTCCTTAAAACAGGGGTGACATTGGCAAAGTGAACCATTTTCTACAGCATGGGCGTCAGCCTCATACCAACCCATAAGGGCCTAGGAGTTGCAAGATTTATGTTTTAAAAAGTGAGGTTAGTAAAGTGTGAGGTTTTGTTTATTTGTTTGCACACATGCAGGATGTGTAGGAGCAAACCTACATTTGCCTGTCTGTGGGTGTGCATTTAATATGAGCCTTAAATATGAACATATCTTTGCAACTTAGATTAGATATACTGTTTTAGGATTAATTTTATTTTATTTATTAATTTTCGTTATTTTACTTGTTTAATTTATTTTTATTTTTTTGTCAACTTTTAATCACGAGTATAAACGTGAAAGTTCGTGCTAACTCATGCTAATCGTGTGTTTACCAAATAAAATCGGCGAATGAATATCATAAGCCCCGCAACTCTTTCTGCCTTAGGTTTTACACAAAGAAGACTGCCAGCCATAGAGTTATAAGGTATAGAGATGAAGTCCAGACCAAAATAATGTCCCCTATTTTTTGGACTGAAGCGCTGAACCTCTATCCGCGTGCAAATGTAATGCTCGGTTCTGGCCTCATTACTTCGCCAGCGCTCGGATCGTAAATATCTCGCTAAAAATGGTTTGCTGTGTGAAAGGGTGCAAAAAAAGATCCGAAAAAATAAAAAAAATCGATGGAAACACAATTCAGAAGTAATTGTATGTTTTTATACGCTAATTAACGTTTTATTTGTATTTTGAATGAATTATTAACAGGCGCATGCTAGAACAGCGCGTCTACTTTAAAGATAGTGTTCTACCGTGTGAAAGAAAGGGACAACAGCGCCCAGGGCTGTACTCGAAATAATCGAGCCTCTTGAAAAATATTTTCCACTGACTACTAAAAACAAAGTGGCACAAAAATGATAATTTTAGGAATCCTTTGACTAATAAATGGAATATAAATACAAAAAATGAGGCTTAATACGGTATACTCTTGCAAAAGTCGCTATGATATTTGACAGTTCAAATTATAAAAACTCATATTTTTTATGGTTTGTGTATTAACACTGAAAATTCATGTTTTTTAGTTGGTTATTTAATAAACAACACCTTGTATGGGAAATTTCCTACCTGATGATGACTGAATAGTCGAAAACGTTTGTAGTATAATTTAAAATTTAATTTTTAAATATATTATATGATTTGTGAAATAAAAACAGTGTTTTAAATAAAAGTTAAAGGTGTTGTTTATTAAATAACCAACTATAAAAACTCAAATTATACGTAACGTAGCGAGTTTTGAAATAGTACAATAAAATACAGAATAACATTTTTTTAAATCCAATGCAACGACAGCCATTGCAAAATAACCTTTTTTGAACTTAGCGTGGTTTGCAAGTGGATTCCTCAAATATTTTATCTAAATTACTGTGATTTCAATTTTAAACGAGTCATATTATTTAAAAAATTAAAATCTTTAATTGATGAGGCATTCACTTTGTAACCTTTCTATGATCTACAATCTAAGTTGCAAATATTATATATAAATAAAATCCAAGCCTTAAATTACATATGGGCAACCGCAGGCCCGCGGGCCGGATCCGGCTCGCGGAGCTATTTTGTCCGGCCCTGATTCATCTCGGCGAAGTAATTGAGAAATACATTAGTTAAAATAATGCAGATGACACGGGGGCTTGCAGTGATTCGGGGAAGCTCGTATACGCACCGAAGGATTACGAGCGGGGCCCACCCCCTCCGCGCTACATAATATAATAATATATATTATTATCGCAATGCATCCGATGGTTTGTGTTTCGGCAAAGTTCGTAGGCACGAAATATCCCGAGTGCAGCACACTAATTCCGTCCCCCTCCGCGCCGCATTCCCCTTATTTAGTGTTCACGCGACTTCTGGTCTGGTTTGTTCTGTTTACTGGTGCGTTCTGGCGTAGAAGACAGTTTTGTTTGTCAGTTCTGAATATTGTTTTTAAATTTGTGACAATGTCAGGGGTTATGTCGAAAAAAAGAAAAGTTGATGCAGAGTGTCGAAAATTTCAAGACAAGTGGACGGAGGATTATTTCTTTATCCTGAATAAAGGAATGCCCGTATGTTTGCTGTGTAAGGAGTCCGTATCCGTCAACAAAGAATTCAACTTAAAGAGACATTTTACTTCGAGGCATGCGGATCACCAACAAATAAATGAACAAATTCGAAAAGATATGATACAGAAGTTGAAGAAGAACTTGGATACCCAGCAACAAATGTTCAAAAAGCAAATAACGCAGCACGATAGCGTTGTTAAAGCCAGCTTTGTTGTAAGGGAAAAAATTGCAAAGCATTCTAAGTCATTTGGTGAAGGAGAATTTATTAAAGAGTGTCTGCTCGACGTTTCAAGTATAATCTGTCCTGAAAAGAAAAAAGACTTTGAGAGAATATCTTTGTCGAGACGTACTGTTGTCCGACGTATAGAAATGATGGCTGATGATATCAAAAAAAGTTTGAAAGAGGTGATTACTGGATTCGAAGCATTTTCAATTGCTTTGGATGAGAGCACAGATGCCTCTGATACAGCACAATTAGCAATATTTATCAGAGGAGTTGACGTGGACTTCAAAATCACAGAAGAATTATTAGCTCTTCAGCCGTTAAAAGGAACGACTACCGGTGAAGATATATTTGAAGCAGTCAACATAGTCTTCGAAAGCTTTGGGATTAAATGGAGTGCACTATCTGGCATATGTACTGATGGTGCCACTGCAATGGTTGGCTTACGGAAAGGATTTATTGGAGTTGTTAATGAAAGAGCAATAGAATTACAGATCCAGCCGGAAAATTTAACAAATTTTCATTGTATTATCCACCAGCAAAATTTGTGCGCAAAATCGATGAAATTCAAGAATGTTATGGATGTAGTAGTAGCAAGCATTAATTTTATTAAGTCACGTGCACTTAATCACCGCCAGTTTAAGGTGTTTTTGGAAGACCTATTTTCAGACTATGAAGATGTGTCTTATTACTGTGAAGTGAGGTGGTTGAGTAAAGGAAACATGTTTAAACGATTCTATGATTTGAGACAAGACATTGCAGATTTTATGGACATAAAAGGAACACAATCAACCAAATAAAAGATAATCAATGGGTGTGTGATTTAGCATTCCTTGTAGATGTCACAGGATACCTAAATGATCTTAATTTAAAACTACAAAAACAGGGACAATTGGTTCATGAACTGCATAGCCATATCAAAGTTTTTTGTAATAAGCTTAGATTTTTGAAAAATCAGATAAGAGGTAAAAATTGTTACCATTTTCCTAATCTATCAAGGCATACAAACATCACATATAATTCTTATGGAGATGAACTGAAGGCACTAATAGAGCAATTTGATACGAGGTTTGCCGACTTCCAAAACAAAGACTCAACATTCGCTATATTTGCTCGTCCGATGGATGCTGATGTAAATAATGTGCCAGCAAATTTACAGATGGAACTTATTGAGCTTCAGGGGGATTTAGCGCTAAAATCACAATTTGACAAAGTTACTTTGACGGATTTTTATAAATTATATTTGGTGGAAGAAAATTATACAAACTTACGTAGATTTGCAAGAAACATCATTGCAAGTGATGTGATGCAAGACAAACGTCTGTAAGCACGTCACACATCACCATGGACAGAGTAGACCCTCACACGTCCCAGGGTGAAACTGCAAATAGCCATGTGTTAACAACCAAAGCGGAGCCTCCCAAACCACTCCAAATTCAAATGTCACTGAAGTTCCCATATATATCTGAGAAAACATGGTTGGCCCACGACAACAATCTCAAGATTATTCTCTTAAAACAGTGGAAAATGCGAGATAGAAGATTTTCTTCGGATAGTGAACAATTATTTTGCAGAACAATACCCTCAACCAAGCAAAACACAAAATCAAAAAAGGAAAAATACATTCAAAGAAAAACTCCGACGACAAAAGAGAACACTTCAGAAAAAACTGAGAGAGGCAAAGAAATCTCGTGATAATGACCTATGTCACAAACTTGCAAGAGCCTACAGATCCATATTAAAACTCATACAGCAGGTCTCAAATCAGATAAACGAAAAGAAAACAGAATACCTACAGACCTTAAATGAAAGCAAGTTTGACTCAGATCCTTATAGCTTTGCAAGGAGCATCGTAAATCCAAAAACAGGTACTGTGGACATTGGATTATCAGAGATTCAGGAATACTTCGAAACCCTTTATACTAATAAAGATAAAGAAACAAAGACTTATTCCAAAGAAGAAAATAAACCAAATAAACCAGATTGGATTTTTGATGAAAGCCCACCGACCATGTTGGAACTTCAGAAAGTCCTCAAAAGAAAGAGAAATAAATCTGCCCCAGGACCAGATGGTATTCCTTACATAATTTACAAGAAATGCCCACTATTGAGGGAAACTATCTTGAAAATCCTCAAAGGGATTTGGGCTTCTCGACAGACTCCTGACTGCTTTGGGCAAGCTGTTTTTATCCTCATCCCGAAAAGTAACCCCTGCACAAACCCAGTAGACACTCGCCCCATTGCACTCACCAACACTATATCAAAACTGTTTTTCAGTATAGTGCAGAGCAGAATGGTAACATACATGCTGAGAAACAAATACATTACTGAGAGTCAGCAAAAGGGATTCCTCCCTGGTGTGTCGGGATGTGTAGAGCATAATATGGTGCTGTCGGAAGCCTTAAAAGATGCCAGAAAGCATGAGAGACAAATAACAGCATGTTGGCTGGATTTGGCTAATGCTTTTGGCTCAATTAACCATGAGCTGCTCCTGTTTGCGCTGAAATGGTACAATTTTCCTGACCTGATGTGCAAAATAATCGCATCATATTATGCAAAACTCACATTTCAAGTGAGACTAAAGGGGAAGTTTACAAATACCATCATATATGAAGTGGGACTGTTCCAAGGTTGTTGTCTATCTCCTACCATATTCAACATTGTTTTCAATATCTTAATAGTAGACCTAACAAAAATAGGAAAAAATTGGGGATATCGCTTCAAAAGAAATGATGGGTACACATCTTCTTGCTTAGCATTTGCAGATGACCTAACAATTTTGACCAAAAAAACAAACCACTGCAAACTTTTACTCAAAAGAGTTGAACAGTTTTGTGAATGGACACAAGGTATGCAACTTAAGCCCTCAAAATGCTGCTGTATATCTCTGGCAAGAAGAGGAACTAAATTTGGACCCATTGATCCAGAGCTACATGTAAACAATATGAAAATAGGTACAATAGAGAGAGACAAGCCCTTCAAATTTCTGGGGAAATATATTGATTACAGAGGCAGAGAACATGCGGTAAACGAAATAATAGAGCGTTTCAAAGTTACCATGGACAGAATAGATAAAATTCATATCTCAGGGATAAGAAAAGCGTGGATTTACGATAACTATATCATTAACCAACTAACGTGGCCGTTCCTGATTTATAGTTTTAACAAAGACAGTTTAGGTATCCTGGACAGCGTAACTACTAGATACCTGAAACAATGGACGCGACTCGCAAAGCCTGCAGACCCCGCCACATTCTACAGATCGAGAGAAAACTTTGGTTTGGGATGGAAAAGACCATCTTTCGTACATGCACAACACCGCATTACAAAGCACCATATTCTTGAAAACTCCAAAGACCCAAGTGTCATAGAATGTTGGTCCAAAGATCCCCAAATGTTAGAGCTCAAAAATAGAGCAGAATTTCACCACAAATACCTAACCGGTGTAAGCACTAACAGAAGAGGTCTGGGATGGCAAAAGGTGGAATCGGAGAAAGCCCATATGAAGGCTCTAGTAAAGCATGACTCTGACTCTAAATACAGGCTTCATGCGTTAAACCTTGAGATGCAGCATGACTGGATCACTGTTGGTGAAATGTGTCTTCCACCTGCACTACACTGGAAGATACTAATATACAATTGGTCTCCTGAAATGCTACGATTTTACTTAAATGCATTTCAAAACACGCTCCCTGACCCTGGAAACCTAAAACGATGGGGTAAAAATACAACTGCTTCCTGTGATCTCTGTGCCATTGACAAATGCACAGCAAGACATATTCTAACAGGGTGCAAAGTGGCCCTTGAAAATGGCAGATATACCTACAGACACGACAGGGTACTGGAAATACTAAGGGAGAGTATAAGCCTAACAATTTCCAGAGCAAACAAAGGTTTGACAAGAGAGTCCATTGAAAAAATAAAATTTGTTAAGCCTGGAGAAAAGGGAGAGCGAAGGGCCAGGACCCAGACTTCCATTATAAAAAAGGCAAAGGACTGGAGGCTTGTGATGGATTCCACCACAGGACGATACATTTTCCCAGGAGAACTGTGCACTACGGCTTTGAGACCCGACATAGTTCTATACTCAAATGAACTAAAGCAAGTACTCTTGGTTGAATTGACGGTGCCGTGGGAGATGAACATCCCTAAGGACCATGCCTACAAACTAAATAGGTATAAAGGACTAGTGGATGAAATCACAAATAATGGATATACCACAAGATTGTATGCAGTGGAGGTGGGAGCGAGAGGACTGCCAGCCAAATCGGTATATACTTTCCTTAAGGATCTGGGACTGAATAGATCCCAAATAAATGGATTTCTGGAAAGACTAACAAAAGCGGCCATCTCGGGATCATACCACATTTGGCTGCGAAGATCTGAGAGCCCAGACACCTCTGGACATGCAACGTAGTTAATCGGACTTACATATTGGAAGGAAGGATGAGTTGGGAGGAATTGGGAACGTTGTCATGACAAAAGGATCCTTAACCAACCAAAGACAGGTCGTAAGTCCTGTGACTCCCATCTCATCCTGACTCCGTGCGGCGGGCCTGAGTTTGGGTCTTAGATTTTCAAAATTAGAGACCTGACTCGGTGAGACCGTGGATGCTCAGCTATTTCACAAATGTCTTTTTGGCAGCACGTATACATGCAAACAATTTTTTTCGAGGATGAAGTACACCAAATCGAAAATTCGAACGAGGATAACAGATGAAAATCTCGAAAATTCGATGAGATTATCATTAAGCAATATCAACGCCAATATTGATAGTCTCGTAATTCAAGTACAAAGTCAATCGTCACATTAAATTTTATAAGCAATTAATGTCGTTCATTATATAAATAAATAAAATATGCAAGAAGTAGCAATGTGTTTTATTTAATTTAATATTACCTTAATATAGTTAATAATTTGGTCCGGCCCTTGACACGGAGACAGAATGATTATGTGGCCCCAGACCTAGGAAAAGTTGCCCATGCCTGCCTTAAATGAACATAAACCCTACAACTTTTGCGGACCTTCCCTGAAACAGGGGTGACATTGGCAAAGTGAACCTTTTGACAATTATATTAATTTTCGGATATTTAACGAACCGTTCGGTGAGAACTTACATTATTCTCTACGTTTCGTCAGCGACGTAGCCGACGTCTTCAGGAGAATATCCTATCTGTACGGCGACTGAGGATGAACTGAATTTGAAAAACACTTTGTCACAAATCACTGACTACCTTCGTTCGAAGGTAGTCAGTGATTTGTGACAAAGTGTTTTTCAAATTCAGTTCATCCTCAGTCGCCGTACAGATAGGATATTCTCCTGAAGACGTCGGCTACGTCGCTGACGAAACGTAGAGAATAATGTAAGTTCTCACCGAACGGTTCGTTAAATATCCGAAAATTAATATAATTGTCAAAATGTCAAACGACCGTAATTCTAACTTAAAGTGAACCTTTTTGTACAGTCTAGGTGGTCAGCCTCATACCCTATAAGTCAAGGAAATTTGTATTTTAAATATTAAAATGAAATCGTGTTTTCGAAATCAGTTGTACATTCATAAATTTTACTCGTCCCGTAACGATATACAACTTATATTTTGATTTTTAATGATTAAATATTAAAATCTTTATTGTTTTTATTATGTATTCTTATTCTGAAGCGCCTCTGGTAACCATTTTTCGCAAGAGCGTTGTGTGACCATTAGTCTCGTAAAAGGTCTGTAAGTACATACATATATATGGTTTTTAAGCGATGTAATATGAGTGGTTCAAACCAATGACACAAAAAATCATTTTTGTGTATGGTGCTTTAAATTATCACAAAAATAATATTTCGTAGCATCCATTGGTTGCATCCTGTGGGCAGAGCGAGACAAAAGTATATTTACCTCGCTCATAATGTTTTAAAGAGCTATTAGATGAACGATAAAGTTTTACACACAAGAGAGCACGGCTGAAGATGCAAAAAAAGATTTTTTTGTGTACTACAAGTTTATACCACTTTGTGATAAATCGTTTACTTTCGTCATTTCACTCTCATTGAGTTGGGTCCATATTTTATTGTCCCTTGTGTACTAAACACGCAGTCTATTCATTAGTATGTCAATGCAGCCAGCATATCTTAGTGGCAGTTTAATCAAAAGTAATGTACGGTAGCCCAAGTGGTGAAATAACAATATTAACATTAATTGATGAGGCATTCACTTTGTAACCTTTCATTTTTAAATAGACAAATTACTCAACAAAAAAACGAAAACAACACTATATAGACGAGACATTTACCACACTTATGACACTCGAGAGGACCTGGACCGACCTTGGAGGAAAGTACTATTCTTGGGTGAAATTTCTTCCAAAATCTCCAAAATTCTACCCGACTCTATCAGACCTGCGTTTTACACCAATAATAAATTGGGAAACTTACTTTGTAATTCTAAATCGAAAATGGATATTTTGCAAAAATGTGGAGTATACGAAGTTCAATGTGGCGATTGCAATAGAGTATACATTGGGCAGACTTGTAGAAGCTTAAAAATTAGAATGGACGAACACAGGCGTTGTCTATCTAATAATAACTTCTCCGAGTTTGCCAACCACATTATAGAATCAGGACATACTTTTAAAAAACATACAATCAAACTTCTTCACACAAACACATTCAGACCGACATTAACAGCTCTCGAGACCATAGAAATTAATAAAAATTCAAGTACTGTCAATTCCTTACTAAATAACTTTCTGATCCCTAATCCATCTCCTCTCCTGACCTTGTTTCCTAGAAATAATAATAAATCTGTCACCAACAACCTTTTTTACTTTTTTGACCACGTGTTTTATTTCACCTGGCTGACAACCAGGATATTTTTAGTTGTGTGCAAACTTGTGTCAGTATGGCATTAGTTCACTGTGCTGTGATGTGGGCTCCTGTGGGCAAACGATGAGATAGTCATGCGAAGGCGCACTAGGGCTGACAATCCTAGTCGCCATGCTGTTGGAGGAGTGTCAGATGGCCCCTGCAGGGTTGCCAAAAGCTTTACCAGGTACAGTGGGAAACCACAGTGGCCTGGTAAAAGCAGACGTAAGAAAGGAGATGAATGGAATATTGCTACTTTGAATGTAAGAGGTATGAAAAATAAGGAAGAAGAACTATTGAAAGAGATGAATGAGAGAAAAATTAAAATTTTATGTGTGACCGAAACTAAAATGAAAGGTGAAGGAGAGAAAGTTCTGAGTAATGGAAATTTGTTCATTTACTCAGGTGTGAAAGATGGATGTCCTAGACAGGGTGTTGGTGTGATTGTTAGTGAATGTGTGAAGAGCTATATCAGGAATTATGAATGGATCTCCCCTAGGATTCTCCTAGTAAGGATCAAGTACGACAGAACGAATTTTCTACTGATAGCATGCTATGCGCCAGTAGATTCAGAATGTATGGAGATTAAAAATGAATTCTGGGATATGCTTGACGATAAAATCAGAATGAAAGACAAAGAAGAAAAGGTGATTCTGCTTGGTGACATGAACGGATGGGTGGGTAGAAGAAAGGAAGAGTATGAAAGGGTAATAGGACCAAACAGAAGGGGTGTCATCAATGGCAGTGGGAGACGGCTTGTTGACATGTGTGTGGAGCATGGGATGTTTGTATCAAATACTTGGTATAAGCATAAAGACGTGCACACATACACGTGGTATGGGCCAAATACTCGCACAGTCATTGACTACATATGTATGGAAGAATGTATGAGAGGTGCCATAAGAGATGTCAGAGTCTACCAAGGTATATCCGTGGGCTCAGACCATCATCTCTTGTGTGCAAAAGTAATGATAGGCGAAGTAAAAGATAGGAAAAGAACGAAAGTGATTAAGATGAAAAGAGTGAAAGTGGAAAAATTAGATGATGAAAATGTCAGGAATGATTTTGAAGCTGAAGTAAGCCAGATTTTGAAATCGGATGAATGTAAGGAACTTGTGAAGAATGCATGTGTAGAAAAAATGTGGAAAACATTTAAAACATGTTTGGTTGAAAGCGCAAAGAAAGTATGCGGTGAAGTTACGATTGGGCATAAAAAAGGCAATGAATGGTGGAATGATCAGGTTAAACAAGCAGTGAAAGAGAAGAAAGAGAGCTATTTAAAATGGATTAATGACAGAAAGAATAAAGTGTTAGAGACTGAATACAAGGAGAAAAAATGGCTAGCGAAGAATGAAGTTCAAATGAGTAAGAGAAGAATGGAAGAAAAATTGAGTGAAAGAGCACAGAATGACTTCTCTGACAATAAAAAGATGTTCTGGAGCTGGGTGAGACAAAACAACGACAGTTGTAGGTCCACAACTCCGGGAATCAAAAATGTCAGCGGAGACATTCTGTGGAATAAAGACGATGTAAAAAAGAGATGGAAAGAATATTTTAACGAGGTTTTTGGTGAAGAAGAATGTGATTTAACTGTGAAAGGAGATTATGATGAGGGTAATGTTTTGAAAATATCGAAAGATGAAGTAAGAAAGGTCATAAAGGAATTAAAGAATGGGAAAGCTGCAAGTGTGGATGGTGTGAGACCTGAGATGATGAAAGCGGGGGGAGAATGTGTGATTGAATGGATGAAAGAGCTTTGCGAATTGTGTGTTAGTGTCAAGGAGGTTCCATCGGACTGGAGAGAGGCGGTCATTGTGCCAATTTACAAAGGTAAAGGTGACAAAAAAGACTGCCGTAACTTCAGACCGATTAGCCTTCTTAGTGTGCCAGGTAAAGTGCTATGCAAGATTCTTATCCATAGGGTAAGATTATCCACCCAGGAGAAGGTCTCAGATATACAATCTGGCTTTATGCCGGAAAGAGGTTGCGTAGACCAGATATTCGCGCTTCGACAGATAGTCGAAAAACAGCTAGCCGTAAATAAAAAGGTCTACGCGGCTTTCGTAGATCTTGAGAAAGCCTTCGACTCGGTGGATAGAAGTATGATGTGGTGTGTGCTTGAGAGGTATGGTGTGAACAAAGCACTTCTGAACGCGATACGCGCCATCTATCTTAATAGCAGGGCGTGTGTCAGGGTGGATGGAGAATACAGCGAGTATTTTAATGTGTACAAGGGTGTGAGACAGGGTTGCATAATGAGCCCATGGTTATTCAATATAATCATGGATCATTGTGTTAAACAAGCGAATCTGGAAGGGCATGGCATACAGATTGGAGAGAGAAAAGTCGGAGTTCTGCTTTATGCTGATGACGCAGTATTAATTGCTGATTCAGCAGCGGAACTTCAGGCAATGCTCTCTAGTCTGAACCATGCTCTGTGTGTGAACAAGTTGAAAATTAATGCAAGTAAGACGAAAGTACTGATTTTTGACAGAATGGATGAAAATGAAGAATGCACGCTCATGTTGAATGGTACGAAAGTTGAAATTGTGGATGAATTTAGATACTTGGGAAGTATGTTTGAGAAGAATGGAAAGATGACAAGAGAACTTGAGAATAGGATGTGTAAGGGCAAGCAAGTGGTCGGTGCAATAGGAAGAATAGCAAAGAACAAGCGATTGACGATGGATCTGAGAATGGCGGTACACAATGGCATATTGTTACCGACTTTGATGTATGGAAGTGAAGCATGGACAGTGAATGATAGCGAAATGAGTAAAGTATGTACGGTGGAAATGAAGCATTTGAGAAGCATGACAGGAAAAACTCTGAGGGATACAGTTAGGAATGAATGGGTAAAAAAAGAATGTAATTTGAAAGAGGATGTGAAAGTTAAGGTACAAAAGAATGTGATGAGATGGTTTGGGCATGTGGAAAGAATGAACGATGATACACTGACAAAGTATGTATACAAAGAAAGTGTGAAAGGAAAAAGAGGGAAGGGACGACCGAGAAAAGTATGGAGTGATCAGATTGAGGAGATTGTGAAAGAATGGGATATACAAAGTGAGCGTAAAAGAAGAAAATGCATGAAAAAGGTGATGGATTTGAATGAATTGAAAGAGGTATGTAAGGATAGGAAAAAATGGAGGCAACTCTGCAGAGGCTCTGGCCACCCCTAGCGGAATGGCGACAGAGTTACAGTTACAGTTACAGTACAGTAACAATCCCAGCGCTCTGTTCCCTTCCTCACCCCTCCCACCTTCCACTACTCCCACACCTTAAAAGAATGTTACACTAATTTATATTTTATTTTGTTAGTCAGTAATATTTTGTACCTGACGATGGAAACATTGTTTCCGAAACCGGTCGTACATTATTAAATTTTACTCGCCCCGTAACCTAATACAATTTTGGCGGACCACTGTATCGGAAATGGCCACACGTTTGACACGGCCAATACATTGGTCCTGCATTCTGAGTGTTTTGGTAGACGTCTGATGGCTTTTGAGGCACTCCAAATCCACAGACACAGAGAAGAAGTTGTGAATATCCAGATCCCTCCTGTCTCCCCGCTGCTTATGTGCGAGGACATGATTGTCTGATTACTTTGTTTATTATGTTCTTATGTATGAGGACACTCTGGTTTAATGGTTTTATTGTCTGATTCTTTGAGACGACTGGTATGGTGGTGCATTTATTTTATTGTTGTTTTTGATCTCTTTAGCTTCCAACTTTAATTTATTTTTATTCTGTCCTTTGTTTTGTGTACATTAATGTCTCACCAAATGACGTTTAATTTAATTTATTAATTCATATTATTTCATAATTGCCATATAAAACTATTTTTAATGTTAATAGAATTATTTTACTGAATATTTTACCTACCTAACTGAGATTTGTACCTCTAGACCAATTTTATTATTTAAAAAGATTTATAGTAAATCATTCGTTTTTATTTCTTTATTACCATATAGATCTTTTCATTATTTTATTATATAAAAATTTTTTGCTCAATGTTTTTACCTACCTGACTATAATTTATATATATTGACTGGATTTAATGAGGTGTCTTTTGCTGTAATCATACCTGATGATGACCTTCTAGGTCGAAAACGCGTTTGTAATTTATTTTAAAGATTTAATCTTTTTAAATATCCAAGGAGCGTTTTGGCGCGTAAATTCAAACTTCATTTTTTGAACATGAATAACTTTGTAAAAAAAGCAAGTAAAAATAAAATTCAAGAAGTTTTATGATAAGCAAATATAAAGGAATTTAAATCCACAAGAATTTTTTTTTGTGAAATTTCCCTATTACGATAACAAAAAGTAAAGTAGAACCTAGTTTATTTGAGTTTTTTTAATTATTATTTATTAGTCGGCTTAACCGGGCTTACAGCTCGCTGTAAGGAAAAGTGGTATGTGTAATCTTTGTTAGCCAAAACAGAATTAAGTTCAGAAAAAGAAAAAAAATGAAGTTTCCCATTCTGAAACTTCAACTGCATTTCAAACTGTTTTAACTTCTGTGAAGCCGAAAAATCATGTTATGCCAGCAGAATAATTTCTCTTAAAGAAATGGGGAGACGTTGTAGCAAAAAATTACACTTCTCAATTACTTATGACAAACGGTTATAATAATAATAATAAACACAGAATTTATATAGCGCCTTTTATGACAATGTGTCACTGCAAAGGCGCTTAAAGGTATAATTCTAAGGTTATGTCATTATTTTTAATCCTTAGTTTGCTTATTATGGAATTATTTAACATATGTTCATGCATGTATATGTATGTTCTTGCATCTGTATTTTTATGAAATGTTTCAGCGGAAAAATTGTAGAACTCCATTTTGAAAATTAAAAAAATAAACACTGTTATTCTAATACTTTTTTTAATTGTAAAAAAACAAATGTATTAATTACATATTACGCTTTGGTTTATGTTAATTTAACACATTTATTTGTGATTTGATTTTAAATTATGTAAAATTTGACTCGGTCCACAATAACTCGGATAATCGAAGCTCTACAATAAAATCCAGGAATCTGTCAAACAATGTCCTTGTTTGACTAACATAACAATTGCATACATAACAACGCACTGTTCTCTCATGTACATTTTTATTTTTTGTATTTTCATTAGTTATTCCTGGTTGGTCGATCCAGAAACACATTCCTTTTTCCGGTATATTTTAATTAAAGTATTGTAAAATTTGATTAAAAATCGAGGAGGTGCCCTCATTGAATGTCCTCCGTGGAAAGTGAACGTTCTTTTTCGACCCTTAACCGAGTGCTTTCATTCCTTAGAAATACGATGGGTCAGGAAAGGCTTGTCGCATTGTGTTTGTTAAGTACTGAAAAAAATGATTCCAGACTTTAACAACAAAGTGATTGATGTTTTTGCAAAATCGAAGACCCGCTGAATGGATTTCATCCGTAAATTTTAGGTAAATTCATCTCAAAATAATAGAGGGGGGGGGGTAGGGGGGTAATCAATGACGGCTAGTATAAAAATGCACTGCTCGATGAAAAATTGACGAGCCGTCACTGGTTGCACGGTGTATGTTCATTTGAGATTTGGGTTTTTATATTGTAGGACTACATGCAGCATGTTTAAGCGCAAACATAACATGTCTGTTATGTGAAAATGCATACAATGTGAATCTCTGATGTTAGTTATATTTTGCAACTTAGATTAATTGCAAGTGAACAGCTGATCAATAATTCTAAGTTCTTCATACAAAGTACCTTAACGAAATACAGTAGATTTGGCGAATGATCATGTCCGGTGAATGACCAATCGAGACTTTCATTGACTGTTAACTGTCACCATACAATTTTTTTTTATCCAAGATGGCCGCAAGTGAACAGCTGATTGGACATTGACAGGTCTTCATACAAATATTACCGATATTGGGTAGGTAAGACTTCCAGCCCAGGAAGGCTAAAAATGTGATGTATGGACAGTGTTAATGCAGAGAAAGCAGACATATTATGTAGCTGGAGAACAAAGGCGATGGACAGACGAGAGTGGAGGAGAATCCTGGATTCAGCCAAGCCCCACACATAGCTATGGTGTGTCATCACTCATCATCAAATCACTCAGAGGAACGGCCCCTTCTTACTTAGCCGAACTATGTAAGCTTGACGAGATTTTTGATAAGCGGTACACTCTTTGCTCGGCGCAGAGTGATGCTATCAACAAGCTGAAAATACCATCTCGACGGAGCAGAACCACCATCTTCACAAGAAGAGAGTGAGCGGTGGGCGCCCTTGGGGTGGCTGGAGCCACTAAACGGCGCCCAAAAGAAGAAAGAAATAGAAGTCATCCAAATATATATATATTATAAGTATTTATATATGGTGACAGTCTATTCAAACATACAAGCTAAAGTAATTAATACTGACCCATCTCAATGTACTAACCTGAATGCCCCTCAATGTTAGTTCTGTCCACAAGACCGCGGGATTCCTTTAACAAGCCGTCAGGTGGAGGGGCAGATTCCTCATTCTTGACATTATCCACCACAGAGTCCTCGGCAAGCCATTCCTTCTTAATATCCAGTCTCTCTTGCTTCACATCGCTCTCTTCAATGTCTATTTGTTCATCTGAGTGCGCTAGTTGTGCATCCATAAACTCCGAGTCCGCCTCCACCTTCTCAACCTTCACAACAATGTCCATTGTGGCTTAATCACTTGCGCTAAGCAAACAACCAACAGTTCTTACACTAATCCACTAAAATATAAATCAACTTCCATCAGAACAACTGGTGAACAGAACCAAGAACAACGAAGTATTTTCCTCAGTTGCTCTCGGTCACAGCTGTCAGTAGGGATGGGCAAAATATATCGATATATCAAAAGTACCGATATTTTCTCTGAAAAATATCGATTAATCGATATTGTTTTTCAAGTACATCAAAATCGTATAAAAAACGATATTTTTTTGCAAATGTGACTTTATAGGTGGTTGTGTTTGGAAGCCAACATTTTTACGTAGCAAATCAAAAACTTAAAATTATTTAAGCCGTTGCCCGCCAAAAATTTCGAAATTTTGAGACCTTACCCGCCAGTGACCGATATTTTTTTTTGGAAAATTTCGATATTTTTTTATCATCGATATATCGAAATATCGATATTTTTTCCTGGATATATTTCGATCTGTACTGTACTGTATCCTGCCGCCGTTCCACTAGGGGTGGCCGGTACCTCCGCAGATGCGCCTCCACTTTTTTCTGTCCTTACAAACCACTTTCATTTCCTCAATATTCATCACCTTTTTCATACATACTCTTCTCTTATTCTCACTCTGCAGGTTCCATTCTTTCGCAATCTCACCCACTTGGTCTAACCATTCTTTCCTCGGCCTTCCCCTTCCGCGCTTTCCTCTGACATTTCCTTTATACACTTTCTTCGTTAGTCGTTCATCATCCATTCTTTCGAGATGTCCGAACCATCTCATCGTACATTTTGTACTTTCATTCTCACATTCTCTTTTATACCACACTCGTTCATCACCCAATCATTACGTGCTCTATCACTCAGTGTCTTTCCAGTCATTGCTCTCAGGTAAGCCATTTCAACCGTACATACTTTACTCAGTTCACATTCATTAACTGTCCAAGATAGTGTTCAAAAATATCGATTCGATATATATCGATATTTTTTTTCTATTTGCCCATCCCTAGCTGCCAGTTTTTCTTCACCTGTAGGGATGGGCGAAATATATCGATAGCAAAAGTACAGATATTTTTTTGGAATAATATCGATATTTTCCTCGATATTAAAAATATATTGATATATATATTTTTTTGAAGTATCAAAATCGTATCGAGCCTATTTATTTTTCCAGGTAAGGGGCCGGCCTTACGGTTTCTTAGCTCCCGAAAGGGCGTATATTACTCATTTCTTGTGAAGGCTGAGTAAACCATGTCGGTATTTTATTTTGGTTTGAAATAAACACCGAAACGGGAAATCATTTCTGACACCCTCGGTGGGATTCGAACCCGACCTCATGGCATGGAATACAAGCACTCTACCAACTGAGCTATTGGACCGGACTAATTCCACACAGAGTGGCAGCGGTTGAACTGCTTCTTCAGCTGACCACTATAAAGCGATGAGAAATAATCAACCCGAGACATCACAAATGCGCTCACCTGGATCTTTCTATTTGCCTTTATTTGGTGTTGTAAAGAAAAAGAGGAAGCTATGGTGGCATGTCAGGTTCTGATCTGGTAAGACTCCTAGATGTCTCACTGAACCAGCTCACCTCCATCTCATAATTTTTTTTACATTATTCATTATTAGTCATAATTATCCTTAACTTAAGTTCCTTGACTTATAGGTTGTTATGCGGCTGACCACCCATACTGTAAAAATTGGTTCACTTTGCCAATGTCACCCCTGTTTCAGGGAAGGACGGCAAGAGTTGCAAGGCTTATGTTCATTTGAGATTGGGTTTTATATTGTAGGTCCACATGCGGTATGTGTTAGCGCGAAATTATACATATCTGCTTGTGGGAATGCATTTAATATAAAACTTAAATGATATATATCTTTGCAGCTTAGATTAGATTAGATTAGATTCGATTAGATAAGTATTATTTGGTATTATTATATTCAGGATTTTGAGGATTGGGTCCATTTTGTGATCTCGCAAAGAAAAAATTATAATACATACTTCTTAAAGTTTATTCAATACTATCATACCAAAGTACACAATATAAATATAAGTTTACAAATTTTAACATTGCTTCTAAATCCAAATCTTAATCTAAGTTGCAAAGATATATATCATTTGAGATTCATATTAAATGCATTTCCACAAGCAGACACTCACAATTTCGCAGTAACACATGCTGCATGTGGACATACAATATAAAAACCCAATCTCAAATGAACATAAAAGTACTCCAAATCTCGCCGACCTTTCCTGAAACAGGGGTGACATTGGCAGAGTGATTAATTTATTTACATTACGGGTGGTCAGCCTCATACCAACCTATAAGTCAAGGATAGCCAAACTGTGAAAAATGGTTCACTTTGCCAATGTCACCCCTGTTTCAGGGAAGGTCTGCAAAATTTGCAGGGTTCATGTGCATTTAAGGTTTGGTTTTAATTTGTAAGTACGCACTTAGCATTTGTAAGCGCGAACTTACACGTGTCTGTTTGTGGGCATGCATTTGATGAGTTTTGAATGTTCATATATATTTGCAACTTAGATTACAGATCATAGATTTATATGGTATCTGTGATAGGGCCCTTGAGGTGTGACACACACAAAAACGGCGCTCTTCAATTATGTGTACCTTATAAATAAATGATCCTTGTTTAATATATTAATAATATATTTATGATAATCTATAATCTAAGTTTCAAGGATATATTTATTTAAAGCTCTCAGATGCATGCCCACAAACAAACACGTGTAGTTCCCGCTTACAAATAAAATCCAAACCTCAAATGAACCTACGCCCCACAACTTTTGCCAACTTTCCCTGAAATAGGGGTGACATTGGCAAAGTGAACCACTTTTTTCAGTATGGGTGGTCAGCCTCATACCAACCTATAATCAAAGGAATAACAATCATAATATAAAAAGTGTCACCGCGGTGTCACCGTCAAAATTTGTCACCGCGGAGCGACTATATTGCTCCGATTTAACTATAGGTAAATATTAATTGAAAGTATCTGTATGGGCACCGAGCCTCAAGCGTAAAATATAAAGCGTAAATAATAACAGAGCCATAGCTGAAGTTCTCAGTGTCCTTGCGTCACTTCCCCATGTAGTGCCTGCCAGTTTGGATATTATGTTATTGCGGGTTTTAACCTTTGCTTTGGTGGCTTCTATGTGGCTTCTATATGTAAGGGCCCGATCTAGTTTAATGCCCAGATATTTTGGGGTGGTTTCAGCAGGGATATTGTGCCCGCTCATTTGAACACTGTTTCATAATGACACTGATTACAAACATACAGCTTATGCTTATAATGTTTTCATTTGTGAGTTTTTAAATACATTGCTGATTTTGATTTATAATCACACTGATCACAAGCAAATGGTTTGTGCTGAGAGTGTATGATTTTGTGTCTTTTTAATATATTTGGTTTAATAGATTTAAAATCACACTGATCACAAGATTTTTTTTTTAGCCCAGAGTGAGTTAACATGTGAGCTTTCAATCCATTCAGACTTTTCGTTTTATGATCACACTGGTCACAAGCAAATGGTGTGTGCTCAGAGTGTATTAATTTGTGGCTTTTTAATAAATTTAGTTGATAAGTTTTAAAATCACACTGATCACAAACAAATTTTTCATACCCAGAGTGAGTTAACATGTGAGCTTTCAATTCGGCTATACTTTTCGTTTTAAAATCATATTGATCACAAGCAAATGGTTTCTGCTCGGTGTGTGTTAATTTGTGTTTTTTTAATATACTTAATTGAAAAGTTTTAAAATAACAGCGATCACATGAAATTTTTTTCAGCCCAGAGTGAGTTAACATGTGGGCTTTCAATCCACCCAAGTGCTTTGTTTTATGATTACACTGATCACAAACAAATACTTTGTGCTCAGAATGTGTCAATTTGTGTATATTTAATTTACTTGAGTGACGAGTTTTGTAATCACACTGATCACAAGCAAAGGATTTCTGTCGGTGGGAAATTTTTGTTGATCCAGAAGCACATTTGTATGTTTCCTTGCAGCAACTGAACATCTGATGGATCCTCAGGAGTTTTCTTTCATTGACTTTGTAGCTGCAGGCATGGCACACATGATCCACCTTGACTGAGTCCCTCTCACGACTGCCAACTGTAAACATAACAATGATAATTAGTTTTTCCACCAAGGACAAGTCCTTTTAGGAACGGTATTGTGGAGTGTAGTTAACTAAAACTTTCAATTTACTGCAGATATAAAATGTCGGTAGGTTGAACTTCAATTTTAGTTAACTAATAAACCGAATACACCTGAAGAGACAAATCATACAAAATATGATTACCATTTTATTAAAAATGTTAAAAAGAAACAACTAGTCATCAAAAATTGGATTATATAATATCCATAAAGCTGGACAACGACACAAAAACTGTTCCAGTAGCAGCAATTTTGATGTATCCTCACATGAAAACCCAAACGCTACTGTCTCTGAAGACGACAACATCTTGAGAATAGTATCTATGGTTACTGTGAGCTAGATTCATATCAAATGCATGCCCACAAGACACGTGAAAGTTCACGCTTACAAATGCTGCATGTGTCCTTACAAAATAAAATCCAAAATTTAAATGAACTTACAACCTGCAAATTTTGCTGACCTTCCCTGAAACAGGAGTCTCATTAGAAGGTGAACCATATTTTACAGTATGAGTAGTCAGCCCCATATCAACGTAAGAGTCAATGAATTCAAATAATAAATAACTATTAAAGATATAAACAACAAGGGAACCTTAAAAAGAAATCAATACAAAAAAGTCAAGAAGTATATCATCTAAATCTAAAAATCTAAATCTAAGCTGCAAAGATATGCATCATTTGAGATTCATATTAAATGCATTCCCACAAGCAGACACACATAATTTCGCGCTCACACATGCCGCATGTGGACCTACAATATAAAAAACCCAATCTCAAATGAACATAAGCCCTGCAACTCTTGCCGACCTTCTCTGAAACAGGGGTGACATTGGCAAAGTGAACCATTTTATACAGTATGGCTGTTAATGGTACGGCTCCTTCATACCTGTCTGACATGTTCTCACCTAATGAGATAGATTTGAGAGGCCTAACTCTCAGATCTGCAGGGTGTGGGGTGGTTTACTTAGTCCAGCCGTCACGTCAGACACGCACTAATTTTGGGGACCGTGCTTTCCGGTTTGCGGGCCCAATGGAGTAGAACAGACTACCACCTAATATGAGGAAGGCAGAAACTGTTGGTGTCTTTAAAGGAGCACTAAAGACAAATCTTTACAAAAAATCTTATCCGTGATTTGAGAGGGCCCTTGAGGTGTGACACACACAAAAACGGCGCTCTTCAATTATTTGTACCTTATAAATAAATTATCCTTGTATATATATACAAGTAGTCCATTTCCACTGTATGGACTTTACTAATCTAACTTTCACTCACCGTCCAGGCTTCACTTCCATACATCAGAGTGGGCACTAGTATACCACCGTGCACCGCCAGTTTTTGAAAGATTCTGGTTCTTGGCGATGCTAGCGGTAGCACCCAGTACACACCTGCCTTTCGTTATTCTTCTTTCAAATTCACCGGTCATTCTTCCATCTTTTTCAAACTTACTTCCCAGGTATACAAACTCATTTACGACATCAACATTCATTCCATTAATTTTAAATTCATAATTCATATTTTCATCATCTCTTTCAAAAAGCATTACTTTCGTCTTACTTATATCATAGTTCCTAAATATTAGGTTGGAGAAAAAGTCTTTTCGCATATCTGGCTGGTTTTCGTCACATTAAAAAGGGGGCATTTAAAAAAAAGAATAAAATTGGGAATATTTTGTTTCTCGATATTTTTCATTTGTAATAGTTAGGTTTAAGTTAGAATTACGGTCGTTTGACATTTTGACAATTATGTTAATTTTTAAAACTGAACAAATTTCAAAACTTAATTTAAATCGGATATTTAACGAACCGTTTAGAGAGAACTAAAATCATTCTCGACGTTTCGTCAGCGATGTAGCCGACGTCTTCAGGACGAGCGAATCGAATGAAGAAATAAGATACATTTCAAAATTTTCTTACAATAAAGGGAAAAATGCAACGCAAGCCGTGATTTTTTTTGTGACGTTTATGGACCTAATGCAGTGTCAGTAACCCCCGTATTCACGATCAAAACTGGCACTAACTTAAGGGCAAACTAGCGCTTAGATTGGGGAAATTCATTTCAAGAACAATACTTAAGGTAAAATTAGCGCTCAAGCGCTCCAAAAACTAGCACTTAGGTAAGTAAGATCGACACGTATATTAACCAACGCTTAAGCGCTGTCAAAATATTCCGTCATATTTCATTGTTATCACATTTTTTGTTTGATTGTGAATTTACATGAAAAAATGAAGTCTTACTATGAACATGATTTTTACAAGTGTATTAACATTGTTTTGACGAGTATATTTACATTGTTTGCCCATCAGAATTGGGTTTGTTCTCCAGTATGGTCTAGGACCATACTGCAATGACAGATGAACTGTCAAAATATTCCGCAGCATTTCATCAGCACAGTTTTTGTTTGGTTGTGAATTATTTACATAAAATAATGAATTCTTACGATGAAGTTGACTTCAACGAGAATAATAACATTGTTTTGTTCAAAAATAGTGTCCCAAGAAAACATATCAGAGACTGTAAAGACCCATTTACGTATTACGAAGAGGATGAATTTAGAAGACGTTTTTGATTGAAAAAATGCGTCGTTCTGTATACAGTTTTGCCGTTGCTCATTGAGGGTTGCAAAGCCAACAATTTCTTCGATCTGTTATTTTATCTTCTATTACAGGTTTTTCTTTAATCAGAGCCACCAGCAGCTCCTTTTCCGCTGGAGAAAACAACATCTTTTTGGCGCTGAAATCGATCAAAACACTTCACATTGGATATTACATAAATGTATTTTTAAAAACTAATAGAAATTGTAAACAAACAAATTCGTACTTACGGTTTACTTAAATTAGTAAGTGCGTTATACGTACTTATTTGTTGTCAAGTTTTATGCACAGCTGATATGACATTGAAATTTGAAAGAAGCGGCAATGATAAGAGTGAAGTACACCGAATATCGGTCGGAAGGTACTGACCAATTACAGAGCTGGGTTTTTTCGAGAGCCAATGACAAACCCGTACATCTCCTGGGGGTTGGGCACTAGGCTGATTACTACTTTAGTGTTCTTTGTAAAACAAAACGCTCCAGAATGTCCACCCTTGAGTTAGTGTAGCGCTTGAGTTAGGCACTTAAATCAGTTTTGATCGTGAATACGGGGGTAAGAGTAGCACAAAGTTGGTTTAAGTGTTTTCAATCCGGGAATTTGAATGTCAAAGATGCACCTCGCTCTGGTCCCCCTGTTACGGATAAAATAGACGCTATTTTTGAAAAGTGGAGCAAGATCGGCATATCAACAGCTACGACATAGCTGAAGAACTGGGAATTGACCACAAAACAGTTTTGACCCATCTGAAAAAAGCTGGGTACACAAAAAAGCTCAATATTTGGGTGCCACACAAGCTCACTGAAAGAAACCTAATGAACCGTGTACTCATTTGCGATTCTTTATTGAGACGTAATGAAACCAAACCGTTTTTGAAGAGATTGATAACTGGTGATGAAAAGTGGATCACGTGTGACAAGAACGTGCAAAAAATGTTGTGGTCAAAGGTCGGTCAGAAATATTCATGACAAACCTAATCTTAATAACTACCTTCACTCAAAGGCATGCCGTGATTTGTTATAGAGGAAAAAAATCAGTTAATCCCCAGTCGTCGTGCAGGGTGTCTCCTGAAGACGTTTGCTACGTCGCTAATAAAACATTGAGAATAATGTAAGTTCTCTATTTTATTTATTATTCAAGAACAAAAGTCACCAAGCACATATTTCCACTTGCAGACTTTTGAATTGTTGACCACAGATGTCAGGGATAAGTTCACAGTTGGATGACGTCTATGATTGACAGCCGCACTGTATGCAAGTCTACACTTGACGCCTGTGCGTGTCACCCGCAGTTGAATGGTTAACAGATGGCAGAATTTAATTGCCGACTCGGAATCAGCGTGCATGGCCTAAATCTATAAAAATCTAGTTTTTTTACCAAAATCCTCACTCTTGAAGATACCCTATTAGGAAATAGATCATATTATGCAAATGAATATTTCCAGGAGAGCCCGACATACAAATCTATTCAAATAGACTCCAACATTTCAAGCTAAACTAATTAATACTGACCTGAATACCCCTCAATGTTGATTCTCTCCACAAGCACGCGGCATTCCTTCAACAAGCCATCAGGTGGAGGGGCAGAGTCCTCATTCTTCACATTATCCCCCACAGAGCCCTCGGCAAGCCATTCCTTCTTAATAGCCAGTCTCTCTTGCTTCACATCGCTCTCTTCAATGTCTATTTGTTCATCTGAGTGCGCTAGTTGTGCATCCATAAACTCCGAGTCCGCCTCCACCTTCTCAACCTTCACAACAATGTCCATTGTGACTTAATCACTTGTGCAAAACAAACAACTAGCAGTTCTTACACTAATCCACTAAAATATAAATCAACTTCCATCAGAAACACTGGTGAACAGGACAACGAAGTATTTTCCTCAGTTGCTCTCGGTCACAGCTGTCAGTTTTTCTTCACCTGTAGGGATGGGCGAAATATATCGATATAGCAAAAGTAGGTATTTTTTTGGAATAATATCGATATTTTCCTCGATATTAAAAATATATCGATATATTTTTTGAAGTATCAAAATCGTATCGAGCCTATTTATTTTTCCAGGTAAGGGGCCGGCCTTACGACAACCACTTCAGTTGAAGTGGAGGTTTCTTAGCTCACGAAAGGGCTGGTAGTACTCATTTCTTGCGAAGGCTGAGTATACCATGTCGGTATTTTATTTTGGTTTGAAATTAACACCGAAACGGGAAATCATTTCTGACACCCTTGGTGGGATTCGGAGCCGAGCTCATGGCATGAAATGCAAGCACTCTACCAACTGAGCTATTGGACCGGACAAATTCTACACAGAGTGGCAGCGGTTGAACTGCTTCTTCAGCTGACCACTATAAAGCGATGAGAAATAATCAACCCGAGACATCACAAATGCGCTCACCTGGATCTTTTTAATTGCCTTTATTTGGTGTTGTGAAGAAAAAGAGGAAGCTATGGTGGCATGTCAGGTTCTGAGACTCCTGATGTCTCACTGAACCAGCTCACCTACATCTCATAATTTTTATTACATTAGTCATAATTATCCTTAAATTTAGTATTATATTAAGGATTTTGAGGATTGGGTCCATCTTGTGATCTTGCAAAGAAAAAAATAATAATACATACTTCTTAAAGTTTATTCAATACTATCATACAAAAGTACACAATATAAATATTAGTTTACAAATTTTAACATTGCTTCTAAATCCAAATCTTAATCTAAGTTGCAAAGATATATATCATTTGAGATTCATATTAAATGCATTTCCACAAGCAGACACTCACAATTTCGCAGTAACACATGCTGCATGTGGACATACAATATAAAAACCCAATCTCAAATGAACATAAAAGTACTACAAATCTCGCCGACCTTTCCTGCAACAGGGGTGACATTGGCAAAGTGATTCATTTTTTTACAGTATGGGTGATCAGCCTCATACCAACCTATAAGTCAAAGAACCCATACTGTGAAAAATGGTTCACTTTGCCAATGTCACCCCTGTTTCAGGGAAGGTCTGCAAAATTTGCAGGGTTCATGTGCATTTAAGGTTTGGTTTTAATTTGTAAGTACGCACTTAGCATTTGTAAGTGCGAACTTACACGTGTCTGTTTGTGGGCATGCATTTGATGAGTTTTTTGTTCATATATATTTGCAACTTAGATTACAGATCATAGATTTATATAGTATCTGTGAGAGGGCCCTTGAGGTGTGACACACACGAAAACGGCGCTCTTCAATTATGTGTACCTTATAAATAAATGATCCATGTATAATATTTATATAATATATTTATGATAATCTATAATCTAAGTTTCAAGGATATATTCATTTAAAGCTCTCAGATGCATGCCCACAAACAAACACGTGTAGTTCGTGCTTCCAAATGCTAAATGTGTACTTACAAATAAAATCCAAGCCTCAAATGAACGTACGCCCCACAACTTTTGCCAACTTTCCCTGAAATAGGGGTGACATTGGCAAAGTGAACACTTTTTTCAGTATGGGTGGTCAGCCTCATACCAACCTATAATCAAAGGAATAACAATCATAATATAAAAAGTGTCATAATTTGTCACCGCGGAGCGACTATATTGCTCCGACTTAACTATAGGTAAATATTAATTGAAAGTATCTGTATGGGCACCGAGCCTCAAGCGTAAAATATGCTATGTAAATTGGTTTAGCTTCAAAAGTGAAAATACCAGACCTAAGGCCCGGTTGTTGGTATTTGACAGCTGGTTTACAGTTAGCGACAGCTAATTTTAAGCCGGCTGTTTGTTTAAGCGCTCCGATTTTAGCGCCGGCTAAAAAATGGGTTGTTTTATGAAAAATTTTGCCCCAGCTAAAAATTAACCGACTGCTAAAAACCATAGACCATATATATATTGTTTTCTATGGTAGGTACACAACACGAAAAATATTACTATTACTTACTTACTTTCCGTGTCCGGATTCCGGTGATAGAAGGATTGGCCGGCTTGATGCCGTTTCCAGGGGACGCCCGATTACTTTCCGTATTATGAAACTTAATCTGCGTGGAGGCTCGAAAAAGTTTGATTTAACGATGCCTGTGCAGCACATTGGCAGCACTGCGCAGACGAAAATAAATAATACAAGTGACACACGCTTCGACCTGTTCAGAATTTATATAATCACTGTCCATGGCTATGTCAATGATGAATCTTCTGATTTCAGACGCCATATTAATTATATATATTCTATGATTTTATTGTAAACTGCAAGCGCTAAACCGTCGGATATGATTACGAAACGTACGAAACTTCAAAGCACTCGTATTTGAGAGAGTTTGACAGCTGTGTAACAGCCGGTCTAAAGTTAGCCCGAGAAATTCGGACAGGTTCGTTTTTAAGCCGGCTGTCAAAAAACAGACCGGCTGTCTAATTGACTTTTTCTTAAAACAACCGTTTTTTGTGCAAGCCGGAGATTTTAAGCAGCCGGTTGGCATTTTTAGCCCTGGCTAACTTTAGCCGGAGATGGTACAACCGGGCCTAAGAGTGTGTTAATTTGTGTTTTTTTAAAGAATCTGCTACTAATGATTTATAACTACACTGGTCACAAGCAAATACTTTTTCTTGGAGTGTCTTTCCTTGTGATCCCTCAAAGACTTTCGGTGTTTACTTTTAAAATTGCACTGATCACAAGCAAAAGGTTTATGATCTGAGTGTGTTTTCATGTGTCTCTTCAAGATTACGAAGGTTTTACTTTTAAAGGAACACTGATCACAAGCAAATGCCTTGTGCTCAGAATGTGTCAACTTATGTTGTCTCAAGACGCTTGAGTATATTGTTTTATAATCACACTGGTCACAAACAAACGGCTTCTGCTCAGAGTGTGTTAATTTGTGAGTTTTTAAATAGACTGCTAAATTTGTTTTATAATTACACTGATCACAAGCAAATGGTTTATGTTCACTGTGTATTAATTTGTGTCTATTGAAATCGCCTGATCGTTAACATTTAAAATCACATTGATCACAAGCAAAAGGTTTGTGATCAGAGTGTATTAACATGTGATTGCACAAGTTGTGGTAACTGTTTCATAATTACACTGATT
The DNA here is from genome assembly GCA_951799405.1 of Agapetus fuscipes. NCBI lineage: Eukaryota > Metazoa > Arthropoda > Insecta > Trichoptera > Glossosomatidae > Agapetus > Agapetus fuscipes. The sequence continues at coordinate 14,857,065 of OX637352.1, forward strand.
ACAAACAAACAGCTTATGCTCAGAATGTGTTAATTTGTGTGATTTTAAATGGACTGCTGTTTTTGATTTATAATCACACTGATCACAAGCAAATGGTTTGTGCTGAGAGTGTGTGATTTTGTGTCTTTTTAATATATATGGATTAATAGATTTAAAATCACACTGATCACAAGTTTTTTTGTTTTTTAGCCCAGAGTGTGTTAATTTGTGTTTTTTTAAAGTGCCTGCTAGCAATGATTTATAGCAACACTGGTCACAAGCAAATACTTCTTTCTTGGAGTGTCTTTCCTTGTGATCCCTCAAAGACTTTTGGTGTTTACTTTTAAAATTGCACTGATCACAAGCAAAAGGTTTATGATCTGAGTGCTTTTTCATGTGTCCCTTCAAGGCTACGAAGGTTTTACTTTTAAAGGAACACTGATCACAAGCAAATGCCTTGTGCTCAGAGTGTGTCAACTTGTGTTGTCTCAAGCCGCTTGAGTATATTGTTTTATAATCACACTGGTCACAAACAAACGGTTTCTGCCCAGAGTGTGTTAATTTATGAGTTTTTAAATAGACTGCAAAATTTGTTTTATAATTACACTGATCACAAGCAAATGGTTTATGATCTGAATGCATTTTCATGTGTCTCTTCAAGGTTTTCGAGGTTTTACCTTTAAAGGAACACTGCTCACAAGCAAATACCTTGTGCTCAGAGTGTGTTAATTTGTGGCTTTTTAATAAATTTAGTTGATAAGTTTTAAAATCACACTGATCACAAACAAATTTTTCATACCCAGAGTGAGTTAACATGTGAGCTTTCAATTCGGCCATACTTTTCGTTTTATAATCATATTGATCACAAGCAAATGGTTTCTGCTCGGTGTGTGTTAATTTGTGTTTTTTTAATATATATGGATTAATAGATTTAAAATCACACTGATCACAAGTTTTTTTGTTTTTTAGCCCAGAGTGTGTTAATTTGTGTTTTTTTAAAGTGCCTGCTAGCAATGATTTATAGCAACACTGGTCACAAGCAAATACTTCTTTCTTGGAGTGTCTTTCCTTGTGATCCCTCACAGACTTTTGGTGTTTACTTTTAAAATTGCACTGATCACAAGCAAAAGGTTTATGATCTGAGTGCTTTTTCATGTGTCCCTTCAAGGCTACGAAGGTTTTACTTTTAAAGGAACACTGATCACAAGCAAATGCCTTGTGCTCAGAGTGTGTCAACTTGTGTTGTCTCAAGCAGCTTGAGTATATTGTTTTATAATCACACTGGTCACAAACAAACGGTTTCTGCCCAGAGTGTGTTAATTTATGAGTTTTTAAATAGACTGCAAAATTTGTTTTATAATTACACTGATCACAAGCAAATGGTTTATGATCTGAATGCATTTTCATGTGTCTCTTCAAGGTTTTCGAGGTTTTACCTTTAAAGGAACACTGCTCACAAGCAAATACCTTGTGCTCAGAGTGTGTTAATTTGTGGCTTTTTAATAAATTTAGTTGATAAGTTTTAAAATCACACTGATCACAAACAAATTTTTCATACCCAGAGTGAGTTAACATGTGAGCTTTCAATTCGGCCATACTTTTCGTTTTATAATCATATTGATCACAAGCAAATGGTTTCTGCTCGGTGTGTGTTAATTTGTGTTTTTTTAATATACTTAATTGAAAAGTTTTAAAATAACAGCGATCACATGAAATTTTTTTCAGCCCAGAGTGAGTTAACATGTGGGCTTTCAATCCACCCAAGTGCTTTGTTTTATGATTACACTGATCACAAACAAATACTTTGTGCTCAGAATGTGTCAATTTGTGTATATTTAATTTACTTGAGTGACGAGTTTTGTAATCACACTGATCACAAGCAAAGGATTTCTGTCGGTGGGAAATTTTTGTTGATCCAGAAGCACATTTGTATGTTTCCTTGCAGCAACTGAACATCTGATGGATCCTCAGGAGTTTTCTTTCATTGACTTTGTAGCTGCAGGCATGGCACACATGATCCACCTTGACTGAGTCCCTCTCACGACTGCCAACTGTAAACATAACAATGATAATTAGTTTTTCCACCAAGGACAAGTCCTTTTAGGAACGGTATTGTGGAGTGTAGTTAACTAAAACTTTCAATTTACTGCAGATATAAAATGTCGGTAGGTTGAACTTCAATTTTAGTTAACTAATAAACCGAATACACCTGAAGAGACAAATCATACAAAATATGATTACCATTTTATTAAAAATGTTAAAAAGAAACAACTAGTCATCAAAAATTGGATTATATAATATCCATACAGCTGGACAACGACACAAAAACTGTTCCAGTAGCAGCAATTTTGATGTATCCTCACTTATATTCCTTGACTTATGGGTTGGTATGCGGCCTACCACCCATACTGTAAAATAATGGTTCACTTTGCCAATGTCACCCCTGTTTCAGGGAAGGACGGCAAGAGTTGCAGGGCTTATGTTCATTTGAGATTGGGTTTTTATATTGCAGGTCCACATGCGGCATGTGTTAGCGCGAAATTATACATGTCTGCTTGTGGGAATGCATTTAATATAAATCTTAAATGATATATATCTTTGCAGCTTAGATTAGATTAGATCCTCACATGAAAACCCAACAGCTACTGTCTGTGAAGACGACAACATCTTGAGAATAGTATCTATGGTTACTGTGAGCTAGATTAATATCAAATACATGCCCACAAGACACGTGAAAGTTCACGCTTACAAATGCTGCATGTGTCCTTACAAAATAAAATCCAAAATTTAAATGAACTTACAACCTGCAAATTTTGCTGACCTTCCCTGAAACAGGAGTCTCATTAGAAGGTGAACCATATTTTACAGTATGAGTAGTCAGCCCCATATCAACGTAAGAGTCAATGAATTCAAATAATAAATAACTATTAAAGATATAAACAACAAGGGAACCTTAAAAAGAAATCAATACAAAAAAGTCAAGAAGTATATCATCTAAATCTAAAAATCTAAATCTAAGCTGCAAAGATATGCATCATTTGAGATTCATATTAAATGCATTCCCACAAGCAGACACACATAATTTCGCGCTCACACATGCCGCATGTGGACCTACAATATAAAAAACCCAATCTCAAATGAACATAAGCCCTGCAACTCTTGCCGACCTTCTCTGAAACAGGGGTGACATTGGCAAAGTGAACCATTTTATACAGTATGGCTGTTAATGGTACGGCTCCTTCATACCTGTCTGACATGTTCTCACCTAATGAGATAGATTTGAGAGGCCTAACTCTCAGATCTGCAGGGTGTGGGGTGGTTTACTTAGTCCAGCCGTCACGTCAGACACGCACTAATTTTGGGGACCGTGCTTTCCGGTTTGCGGGCCCAATGGAGTAGAACAGACTACCACCTAATATGAGGAAGGCAGAAACTGTTGGTGTCTTTAAAGGAGCACTAAAGACAAATCTTTACAAAAAATCTTATCCGTGATTTGAGAGGGCCCTTGAGGTGTGACACACACAAAAACGGCGCTCTTCAATTATTTGTACCTTATAAATAAATTATCCTTGTATATATATACAAGTAGTCCATTTCCACTGTATGGACTTTACTAATCTAACTTTCACTCACCGTCCAGGCTTCACTTCCATACATCAGAGTGGGCACTAGTATACCACCGTGCACCGCCAGTTTTTGAAAGATTCTGGTTCTTGGCGATGCTAGCGGTAGCACCCAGTACACACCTGCCTTTCGTTATTCTTCTTTCAAATTCACCGGTCATTCTTCCATCTTTTTCAAACTTACTTCCCAGGTATACAAACTCATTTACGACATCAACATTCATTCCATTAATTTTAAATTCATAATTCATATTTTCATCATCTCTTTCAAAAAGCATTACTTTCGTCTTACTTATATCATAGTTCCTAAATATTAGGTTGGAGAAAAAGTCTTTTCGCATATCTGGCTGGTTTTCGTCACATTAAAAAGGGGGCATTTAAAAAAAAGAATAAAATTGGGAATATTTTGTTTCTCGATATTTTTCATTTGTAATAGTTAGGTTTAAGTTAGAATTACGGTCGTTTGACATTTTGACAATTATGTTAATTTTTAAAACTGAACAAATTTCAAAACTTAATTTAAATCGGATATTTAACGAACCGTTTAGAGAGAACTAAAATCATTCTCGACGTTTCGTCAGCGATGTAGCCGACGTCTTCAGGACGAGCGAATCGAATGAAGAAATAAGATACATTTCAAAATTTTCTTACAATAAAGGGAAAAATGCAACGCAAGCCGTGATTTTTTTTGTGACGTTTATGGACCTAATGCAGTGTCAGTAACCCCCGTATTCACGATCAAAACTGGCACTAACTTAAGGGCAAACTAGCGCTTAGATTGGGGAAATTCATTTCAAGAACAATACTTAAGGTAAAATTAGCGCTCAAGCGCTCCAAAAACTAGCACTTAGGTAAGTAAGATCGACACGTATATTAACCAACGCTTAAGCGCTGTCAAAATATTCCGTCATATTTCATTGTTATCACATTTTTTGTTTGATTGTGAATTTACATGAAAAAATGAAGTCTTACTATGAACATGATTTTTACAAGTGTATTAACATTGTTTTGACGAGTATATTTACATTGTTTGCCCATCAGAATTGGGTTTGTTCTCCAGTATGGTCTAGGACCATACTGCAATGACAGATGAACTGTCAAAATATTCCGCAGCATTTCATCAGCACAGTTTTTGTTTGGTTGTGAATTATTTACATAAAATAATGAATTCTTACGATGAAGTTGACTTCAACGAGAATAATAACATTGTTTTGTTCAAAAATAGTGTCCCAAGAAAACATATCAGAGACTGTAAAGACCCATTTACGTATTACGAAGAGGATGAATTTAGAAGACGTTTTTGATTGAAAAAATGCGTCGTTCTGTATACAGTTTTGCCGTTGCTCATTGAGGGTTGCAAAGCCAACAATTTCTTCGATCTGTTATTTTATCTTCTATTACAGGTTTTTCTTTAATCAGAGCCACCAGCAGCTCCTTTTCCGCTGGAGAAAACAACATCTTTTTGGCGCTGAAATCGATCAAAACACTTCACATTGGATATTACATAAATGTATTTTTAAAAACTAATAGAAATTGTAAACAAACAAATTCGTACTTACGGTTTACTTAAATTAGTAAGTGCGTTATACGTACTTATTTGTTGTCAAGTTTTATGCACAGCTGATATGACATTGAAATTTGAAAGAAGCGGCAATGATAAGAGTGAAGTACACCGAATATCGGTCGGAAGGTACTGACCAATTACAGAGCTGGGTTTTTTCGAGAGCCAATGACAAACCCGTACATCTCCTGGGGGTTGGGCACTAGGCTGATTACTACTTTAGTGTTCTTTGTAAAACAAAACGCTCCAGAATGTCCACCCTTGAGTTAGTGTAGCGCTTGAGTTAGGCACTTAAATCAGTTTTGATCGTGAATACGGGGGTAAGAGTAGCACAAAGTTGGTTTAAGTGTTTTCAATCCGGGAATTTGAATGTCAAAGATGCACCTCGCTCTGGTCCCCCTGTTACGGATAAAATAGACGCTATTTTTGAAAAGTGGAGCAAGATCGGCATATCAACAGCTACGACATAGCTGAAGAACTGGGAATTGACCACAAAACAGTTTTGACCCATCTGAAAAAAGCTGGGTACACAAAAAAGCTCAATATTTGGGTGCCACACAAGCTCACTGAAAGAAACCTAATGAACCGTGTACTCATTTGCGATTCTTTATTGAGACGTAATGAAACCAAACCGTTTTTGAAGAGATTGATAACTGGTGATGAAAAGTGGATCACGTGTGACAAGAACGTGCAAAAAATGTTGTGGTCAAAGGTCGGTCAGAAATATTCATGACAAACCTAATCTTAATAACTACCTTCACTCAAAGGCATGCCGTGATTTGTTATAGAGGAAAAAAATCAGTTAATCCCCAGTCGTCGTGCAGGGTGTCTCCTGAAGACGTTTGCTACGTCGCTAATAAAACATTGAGAATAATGTAAGTTCTCTATTTTATTTATTATTCAAGAACAAAAGTCACCAAGCACATATTTCCACTTGCAGACTTTTGAATTGTTGACCACAGATGTCAGGGATAAGTTCACAGTTGGATGACGTCTATGATTGACAGCCGCACTGTATGCAAGTCTACACTTGACGCCTGTGCGTGTCACCCGCAGTTGAATGGTTAACAGATGGCAGAATTTAATTGCCGACTCGGAATCAGCGTGCATGGCCTAAATCTATAAAAATCTAGTTTTTTTACCAAAATCCTCACTCTTGAAGATACCCTATTAGGAAATAGATCATATTATGCAAATGAATATTTCCAGGAGAGCCCGACATACAAATCTATTCAAATAGACTCCAACATTTCAAGCTAAACTAATTAATACTGACCTGAATACCCCTCAATGTTGATTCTCTCCACAAGTCCGCGGCATTCCTTCAACAAGCCATCAGGTGGAGGGGTAGAGTCCTCATTCTTCACATTATCCCCCACAGAGCCCTCGGCAAGCCATTCCTTCTTAATAGCCAGTCTCTCTTGCTTCACATCGCTCTCTTCAATGTCTATTTGTTCATCTGAGTGCGCTAGTTGTGCATCCATAAACTCCGAGTCCGCCTCCACCTTCTCAACCTTCACAACAATGTCCATTGTGACTGAATCACTTGTGCAAAACAAACAACTAGCAGTTCTTACACTAATCCACTAAAATATAAATCAACTTCCATCAGAAACACTGGTGAACAGGACAACGAAGTATTTTCCTCAGTTGCTCTCGGTCACAGCTGTCAGTTTTTCTTCACCTGTAGGGATGGGCGAAATATATCGATATAGCAAAAGTAGGTATTTTTTTGGAATAATATCGATATTTTCCTCGATATTAAAAATATATCGATATATTTTTTGAAGTATCAAAATCGTATCGAGCCTATTTATTTTTCCAGGTAAGGGGCCGGCCTTACGACAACCACTTCAGTTGAAGTGGAGGTTTCTTAGCTCACGAAAGGGCTGGTAGTACTCATTTCTTGCGAAGGCTGAGTATACCATGTCGGTATTTTATTTTGGTTTGAAATTAACACCGAAACGGGAAATCATTTCTGACACCCTTGGTGGGATTCGGAGCCGAGCTCATGGCATGAAATGCAAGCACTCTACCAACTGAGCTATTGGACCGGACAAATTCTACACAGAGTGGCAGCGGTTGAACTGCTTCTTCAGCTGACCACTATAAAGCGATGAGAAATAATCAACCCGAGACATCACAAATGCGCTCACCTGGATCTTTTTAATTGCCTTTATTTGGTGTTGTGAAGAAAAAGAGGAAGCTATGGTGGCATGTCAGGTTCTGAGACTCCTGATGTCTCACTGAACCAGCTCACCTCCATCTCATAATTTTTATTACATTAGTCATAATTATCCTTAAATTTAGTATTATATTAAGGATTTTGAGGATTGGGTCCATCTTGTGATCTTGCAAAGAAAAAAATAATAATACATACTTCTTAAAGTTTATTCAATACTATCATACAAAAGTACACAATATAAATATTAGTTTACAAATTTTAACATTGCTTCTAAATCCAAATCTTAATCTAAGTTGCAAAGATATATATCATTTGAGATTCATATTAAATGCATTTCCACAAGCAGACACTCACAATTTCGCAGTAACACATGCTGCATGTGGACATACAATATAAAAACCCAATCTCAAATGAACATAAAAGTACTACAAATCTCGCCGACCTTTCCTGCAACAGGGGTGACATTGGCAAAGTGATTCATTTTTTTACAGTATGGGTGATCAGCCTCATACCAACCTATAAGTCAAAGAACCCATACTGTGAAAAATGGTTCACTTTGCCAATGTCACCCCTGTTTCAGGGAAGGTCTGCAAAATTTGCAGGGTTCATGTGCATTTAAGGTTTGGTTTTAATTTGTAAGTACGCACTTAGCATTTGTAAGCGCGAACTTACACGTGTCTGTTTGTGGGCATGCATTTGATGAGTTTTTTGTTCATATATATTTGCAACTTAGATTACAGATCATAGATTTATATAGTATCTGTGAGAGGGCCCTTGAGGTGTGACACACACGAAAACGGCGCTCTTCAATTATGTGTACCTTATAAATAAATGATCCATGTATAATATTTATATAATATATTTATGATAATCTATAATCTAAGTTTCAAGGATATATTCATTTAAAGCTCTCAGATGCATGCCCACAAACAAACACGTGTAGTTCGTGCTTCCAAATGCTAAATGTGTACTTACAAATAAAATCCAAGCCTCAAATGAACGTACGCCCCACAACTTTTGCCAACTTTCCCTGAAATAGGGGTGACATTGGCAAAGTGAACACTTTTTTCAGTATGGGTGGTCAGCCTCATACCAACCTATAATCAAAGGAATAACAATCATAATATAAAAAGTGTCATAATTTGTCACCGCGGAGCGACTATATTGCTCCGACTTAACTATAGGTAAATATTAATTGAAAGTATCTGTATGGGCACCGAGCCTCAAGCGTAAAATATGCTATGTAAATTGGTTTAGCTTCAAAAGTGAAAATACCAGACCTAAGGCCCGGTTGTTGGTATTTGACAGCTGGTTTACAGTTAGCGACAGCTAATTTTAAGCCGGCTGTTTGTTTAAGCGCTCCGATTTTAGCGCCGGCTAAAAAATGGGTTGTTTTATGAAAAATTTTGCCCCAGCTAAAAATTAACCGACTGCTAAAAACCATAGACCATATATATATTGTTTTCTATGGTAGGTACACAACACGAAAAATATTACTATTACTTACTTACTTTCCGTGTCCGGATTCCGGTGATAGAAGGATTGGCCGGCTTGATGCCGTTTCCAGGGGACGCCCGATTACTTTCCGTATTATGAAACTTAATCTGCGTGGAGGCTCGAAAAAGTTTGATTTAACGATGCCTGTGCAGCACATTGGCAGCACTGCGCAGACGAAAATAAATAATACAAGTGACACACGCTTCGACCTGTTCAGAATTTATATAATCACTGTCCATGGCTATGTCAATGATGAATCTTCTGATTTCAGACGCCATATTAATTATATATATTCTATGATTTTATTGTAAACTGCAAGCGCTAAACCGTCGGATATGATTACGAAACGTACGAAACTTCAAAGCACTCGTATTTGAGAGAGTTTGACAGCTGTGTAACAGCCGGTCTAAAGTTAGCCCGAGAAATTCGGACAGGTTCGTTTTTAAGCCGGCTGTCAAAAAACAGACCGGCTGTCTAATTGACTTTTTCTTAAAACAACCGTTTTTTGTGCAAGCCGGAGATTTTAAGCAGCCGGTTGGCATTTTTAGCCCTGGCTAACTTTAGCCGGAGATGGTACAACCGGGCCTAAGAGTGTGTTAATTTGTGTTTTTTTAAAGAATCTGCTACTAATGATTTATAACTACACTGGTCACAAGCAAATACTTTTTCTTGGAGTGTCTTTCCTTGTGATCCCTCAAAGACTTTCGGTGTTTACTTTTAAAATTGCACTGATCACAAGCAAAAGGTTTATGATCTGAGTGTGTTTTCATGTGTCTCTTCAAGATTACGAAGGTTTTACTTTTAAAGGAACACTGATCACAAGCAAATGCCTTGTGCTCAGAATGTGTCAACTTATGTTGTCTCAAGACGCTTGAGTATATTGTTTTATAATCACACTGGTCACAAACAAACGGCTTCTGCTCAGAGTGTGTTAATTTGTGAGTTTTTAAATAGACTGCTAAATTTGTTTTATAATTACACTGATCACAAGCAAATGGTTTATGTTCACTGTGTATTAATTTGTGTCTATTGAAATCGCCTGATCGTTAACATTTAAAATCACATTGATCACAAGCAAAAGGTTTGTGATCAGAGTGTATTAACATGTGATTGCACAAGTTGTGGTAACTGTTTCATAATTACACTGATTACAAACAAACAGCTTATGCTCAGAATGTGTTAATTTGTGTGATTTTAAATGGACTGCTGTTTTTGATTTATAATCACACTGATCACAAGCAAATGGTTTGTGCTGAGAGTGTGTGATTTTGTGTCTTTTTAATATATATGGATTAATAGATTTAAAATCACACTGATCACAAGTTTTTTTGTTTTTTAGCCCAGAGTGTGTTAATTTGTGTTTTTTTAAAGTGCCTGCTAGCAATGATTTATAGCAACACTGGTCACAAGCAAATACTTCTTTCTTGGAGTGTCTTTCCTTGTGATCCCTCAAAGACTTTTGGTGTTTACTTTTAAAATTGCACTGATCACAAGCAAAAGGTTTATGATCTGAGTGCTTTTTCATGTGTCCCTTCAAGGCTACGAAGGTTTTACTTTTAAAGGAACACTGATCACAAGCAAATGCCTTGTGCTCAGAGTGTGTCAACTTGTGTTGTCTCAAGCCGCTTGAGTATATTGTTTTATAATCACACTGGTCACAAACAAACGGTTTCTGCCCAGAGTGTGTTAATTTATGAGTTTTTAAATAGACTGCAAAATTTGTTTTATAATTACACTGATCACAAGCAAATGGTTTATGATCTGAATGCATTTTCATGTGTCTCTTCAAGGTTTTCGAGGTTTTACCTTTAAAGGAACACTGCTCACAAGCAAATACCTTGTGCTCAGAGTGTGTTAATTTGTGGCTTTTTAATAAATTTAGTTGATAAGTTTTAAAATCACACTGATCACAAACAAATTTTTCATACCCAGAGTGAGTTAACATGTGAGCTTTCAATTCGGCCATACTTTTCGTTTTATAATCATATTGATCACAAGCAAATGGTTTCTGCTCGGTGTGTGTTAATTTGTGTTTTTTTAATATACTTAATTGAAAAGTTTTAAAATAACAGCGATCACATGAAATTTTTTTCAGCCCAGAGTGAGTTAACATGTGGGCTTTCAATCCACCCAAGTGCTTTGTTTTATGATTACACTGATCACAAACAAATACTTTGTGCTCAGAATGTGTCAATTTGTGTTGTCTCAAGCCGCTTGAGTATATTGTTTTATAATCACACTGGTCACAAACAAACGGTTTCTGCCCAGAGTGTGTTAATTTATGAGTTTTTAAATAGACTGCAAAATTTGTTTTATAATTACACTGATCACAAGCAAATGGTTTATGATCTGAATGCATTTTCATGTGTCTCTTCAAGGTTTTCGAGGTTTTACCTTTAAAGGAACACTGCTCACAAGCAAATACCTTGTGCTCAGAGTGTGTTAATTTGTGGCTTTTTAATAAATTTAGTTGATAAGTTTTAAAATCACACTGATCACAAACAAATTTTTCATACCCAGAGTGAGTTAACATGTGAGCTTTCAATTCGGCCATACTTTTCGTTTTATAATCATATTGATCACAAGCAAATGGTTTCTGCTCGGTGTGTGTTAATTTGTGTTTTTTTAATATATATGGATTAATAGATTTAAAATCACACTGATCACAAGTTTTTTTGTTTTTTAGCCCAGAGTGTGTTAATTTGTGTTTTTTTAAAGTGCCTGCTAGCAATGATTTATAGCAACACTGGTCACAAGCAAATACTTCTTTCTTGGAGTGTCTTTCCTTGTGATCCCTCAAAGACTTTTGGTGTTTACTTTTAAAATTGCACTGATCACAAGCAAAAGGTTTATGATCTGAGTGCTTTTTCATGTGTCCCTTCAAGGCTACGAAGGTTTTACTTTTAAAGGAACACTGATCACAAGCAAATGCCTTGTGCTCAGAGTGTGTCAACTTGTGTTGTCTCAAGCAGCTTGAGTATATTGTTTTATAATCACACTGGTCACAAACAAACGGTTTCTGCCCAGAGTGTGTTAATTTATGAGTTTTTAAATAGACTGCAAAATTTGTTTTATAATTACACTGATCACAAGCAAATGGTTTATGATCTGAATGCATTTTCATGTGTCTCTTCAAGGTTTTCGAGGTTTTACCTTTAAAGGAACACTGCTCACAAGCAAATACCTTGTGCTCAGAGTGTGTTAATTTGTGGCTTTTTAATAAATTTAGTTGATAAGTTTTAAAATCACACTGATCACAAACAAATTTTTCATACCCAGAGTGAGTTAACATGTGAGCTTTCAATTCGGCCATACTTTTCGTTTTATAATCATATTGATCACAAGCAAATGGTTTCTGCTCGGTGTGTGTTAATTTGTGTTTTTTTAATATACTTAATTGAAAAGTTTTAAAATAACAGCGATCACATGAAATTTTTTTCAGCCCAGAGTGAGTTAACATGTGGGCTTTCAATCCACCCAAGTGCTTTGTTTTATGATTACACTGATCACAAACAAATACTTTGTGCTCAGAATGTGTCAATTTGTGTATATTTAATTTACTTGAGTGACGAGTTTTGTAATCACACTGATCACAAGCAAAGGATTTCTGTCGGTGGGAAATTTTTGTTGATCCAGAAGCACATTTGTATGTTTCCTTGCAGCAACTGAACATCTGATGGATCCTCAGGAGTTTTCTTTCATTGACTTTGTAGCTGCAGGCATGGCACACATGATCCACCTTGACTGAGTCCCTCTCACGACTGCCAACTGTAAACATAACAATGATAATTAGTTTTTCCACCAAGGACAAGTCCTTTTAGGAACGGTATTGTGGAGTGTAGTTAACTAAAACTTTCAATTTACTGCAGATATAAAATGTCGGTAGGTTGAACTTCAATTTTAGTTAACTAATAAACCGAATACACCTGAAGAGACAAATCATACAAAATATGATTACCATTTTATTAAAAATGTTAAAAAGAAACAACTAGTCATCAAAAATTGGATTATATAATATCCATAAAGCTGGACAACGACACAAAAACTGTTCCAGTAGCAGCAATTTTGATGTATCCTCACATGAAAACCCAAACGCTACTGTCTCTGAAGACGACAACATCTTGAGAATAGTATCTATGGTTACTGTGAGCTAGATTCATATCAAATGCATGCCCACAAGACACGTGAAAGTTCACGCTTACAAATGCTGCATGTGTCCTTACAAAATAAAATCCAAAATTTAAATGAACTTACAACCTGCAAATTTTGCTGACCTTCCCTGAAACAGGAGTCTCATTAGAAGGTGAACCATATTTTACAGTATGAGTAGTCAGCCCCATATCAACGTAAGAGTCAATGAATTCAAATAATAAATAACTATTAAAGATATAAACAACAAGGGAACCTTAAAAAGAAATCAATACAAAAAAGTCAAGAAGTATATCATCTAAATCTAAAAATCTAAATCTAAGCTGCAAAGATATGCATCATTTGAGATTCATATTAAATGCATTCCCACAAGCAGACACACATAATTTCGCGCTCACACATGCCGCATGTGGACCTACAATATAAAAAACCCAATCTCAAATGAACATAAGCCCTGCAACTCTTGCCGACCTTCTCTGAAACAGGGGTGACATTGGCAAAGTGAACCATTTTATACAGTATGGCTGTTAATGGTACGGCTCCTTCATACCTGTCTGACATGTTCTCACCTAATGAGATAGATTTGAGAGGCCTAACTCTCAGATCTGCAGGGTGTGGGGTGGTTTACTTAGTCCAGCCGTCACGTCAGACACGCACTAATTTTGGGGACCGTGCTTTCCGGTTTGCGGGCCCAATGGAGTAGAACAGACTACCACCTAATATGAGGAAGGCAGAAACTGTTGGTGTCTTTAAAGGAGCACTAAAGACAAATCTTTACAAAAAATCTTATCCGTGATTTGAGAGGGCCCTTGAGGTGTGACACACACAAAAACGGCGCTCTTCAATTATTTGTACCTTATAAATAAATTATCCTTGTATATATATACAAGTAGTCCATTTCCACTGTATGGACTTTACTAATCTAACTTTCACTCACCGTCCAGGCTTCACTTCCATACATCAGAGTGGGCACTAGTATACCACCGTGCACCGCCAGTTTTTGAAAGATTCTGGTTCTTGGCGATGCTAGCGGTAGCACCCAGTACACACCTGCCTTTCGTTATTCTTCTTTCAAATTCACCGGTCATTCTTCCATCTTTTTCAAACTTACTTCCCAGGTATACAAACTCATTTACGACATCAACATTCATTCCATTAATTTTAAATTCATAATTCATATTTTCATCATCTCTTTCAAAAAGCATTACTTTCGTCTTACTTATATCATAGTTCCTAAATATTAGGTTGGAGAAAAAGTCTTTTCGCATAACTGGCTGGTTTTCGTCACATTAAAAAGGGGGCATTTAAAAAAAAGAATAAAATTGGGAATATTTTGTTTCTCGATATTTTTCATTTGTAATAGTTAGGTTTAAGTTAGAATTACGGTCGTTTGACATTTTGACAATTATGTTAATTTTTAAAACTGAACAAATTTCAAAACTTAATTTAAATCGGATATTTAACGAACCGTTTAGAGAGAACTAAAATCATTCTCGACGTTTCGTCAGCGATGTAGCCGACGTCTTCAGGACGAGCGAATCGAATGAAGAAATAAGATACATTTCAAAATTTTCTTACAATAAAGGGAAAAATGCAACGCAAGCCGTGATTTTTTTTGTGACGTTTATGGACCTAATGCAGTGTCAGTAACCCCCGTATTCACGATCAAAACTGGCACTAACTTAAGGGCAAACTAGCGCTTAGATTGGGGAAATTCATTTCAAGAACAATACTTAAGGTAAAATTAGCGCTCAAGCGCTCCAAAAACTAGCACTTAGGTAAGTAAGATCGACACGTATATTAACCAACGCTTAAGCGCTGTCAAAATATTCCGTCATATTTCATTGTTATCACATTTTTTGTTTGATTGTGAATTTACATGAAAAAATGAAGTCTTACTATGAACATGATTTTTACAAGTGTATTAACATTGTTTTGACGAGTATATTTACATTGTTTGCCCATCAGAATTGGGTTTGTTCTCCAGTATGGTCTAGGACCATACTGCAATGACAGATGAACTGTCAAAATATTCCGCAGCATTTCATCAGCACAGTTTTTGTTTGGTTGTGAATTATTTACATAAAATAATGAATTCTTACGATGAAGTTGACTTCAACGAGAATAATAACATTGTTTTGTTCAAAAATAGTGTCCCAAGAAAACATATCAGAGACTGTAAAGACCCATTTACGTATTACGAAGAGGATGAATTTAGAAGACGTTTTTGATTGAAAAAATGCGTCGTTCTGTATACAGTTTTGCCGTTGCTCATTGAGGGTTGCAAAGCCAACAATTTCTTCGATCTGTTATTTTATCTTCTATTACAGGTTTTTCTTTAATCAGAGCCACCAGCAGCTCCTTTTCCGCTGGAGAAAACAACATCTTTTTGGCGCTGAAATCGATCAAAACACTTCACATTGGATATTACATAAATGTATTTTTAAAAACTAATAGAAATTGTAAACAAACAAATTCGTACTTACGGTTTACTTAAATTAGTAAGTGCGTTATACGTACTTATTTGTTGTCAAGTTTTATGCACAGCTGATATGACATTGAAATTTGAAAGAAGCGGCAATGATAAGAGTGAAGTACACCGAATATCGGTCGGAAGGTACTGACCAATTACAGAGCTGGGTTTTTTCGAGAGCCAATGACAAACCCGTACATCTCCTGGGGGTTGGGCACTAGGCTGATTACTACTTTAGTGTTCTTTGTAAAACAAAACGCTCCAGAATGTCGACCCTTGAGTTAGTGTAGCGCTTGAGTTAGGCACTTAAATCAGTTTTGATCGTGAATACGGGGGTAAGAGTAGCACAAAGTTGGTTTAAGTGTTTTCAATCCGGGAATTTGAATGTCAAAGATGCACCTCGCTCTGGTCCCCCTGTTACGGATAAAATAGACGCTATTTTTGAAAAGTGGAGCAAGATCGGCATATCAACAGCTACGACATAGCTGAAGAACTGGGAATTGACCACAAAACAGTTTTGACCCATCTGAAAAAAGCTGGGTACACAAAAAAGCTCAATATTTGGGTGCCACACAAGCTCACTGAAAGAAACCTAATGAACCGTGTACTCATTTGCGATTCTTTATTGAGACGTAATGAAACCAAACCGTTTTTGAAGAGATTGATAACTGGTGATGAAAAGTGGATCACGTGTGACAAGAACGTGCAAAAAATGTTGTGGTCAAAGGTCGGTCAGAAATATTCATGACAAACCTAATCTTAATAACTACCTTCACTCAAAGGCATGCCGTGATTTGTTATAGAGGAAAAAAATCAGTTAATCCCCAGTCGTCGTGCAGGGTGTCTCCTGAAGACGTTTGCTACGTCGCTAATAAAACATTGAGAATAATGTAAGTTCTCTATTTTATTTATTATTCAAGAACAAAAGTCACCAAGCACATATTTCCACTTGCAGACTTTTGAATTGTTGACCACAGATGTCAGGGATAAGTTCACAGTTGGATGACGTCTATGATTGACAGCCGCACTGTATGCAAGTCTACACTTGACGCCTGTGCGTGTCACCCGCAGTTGAATGGTTAACAGATGGCAGAATTTAATTGCCGACTCGGAATCAGCGTGCATGGCCTAAATCTATAAAAATCTAGTTTTTTTACCAAAATCCTCACTCTTGAAGATACCCTATTAGGAAATAGATCATATTATGCAAATGAATATTTCCAGGAGAGCCCGACATACAAATCTATTCAAATAGACTCCAACATTTCAAGCTAAACTAATTAATACTGACCTGAATACCCCTCAATGTTGATTCTCTCCACAAGCACGCGGCATTCCTTCAACAAGCCATCAGGTGGAGGGGTAGAGTCCTCATTCTTCACATTATCCCCCACAGAGCCCTCGGCAAGCCATTCCTTCTTAATAGCCAGTCTCTCTTGCTTCACATCGCTCTCTTCAATGTCTATTTGTTCATCTGAGTGCGCTAGTTGTGCATCCATAAACTCCGAGTCCGCCTCCACCTTCTCAACCTTCACAACAATGTCCATTGTGACTTAATCACTTGTGCAAAACAAACAACTAGCAGTTCTTACACTAATCCACTAAAATATAAATCAACTTCCATCAGAAACACTGGTGAACAGGACAACGAAGTATTTTCCTCAGTTGCTCTCGGTCACAGCTGTCAGTTTTTCTTCACCTGTAGGGATGGGCGAAATATATCGATATAGCAAAAGTAGGTATTTTTTTGGAATAATATCGATATTTTCCTCGATATTAAAAATATATCGATATATTTTTTGAAGTATCAAAATCGTATCGAGCCTATTTATTTTTCCAGGTAAGGGGCCGGCCTTACGACAACCACTTCAGTTGAAGTGGAGGTTTCTTAGCTCACGAAAGGGCTGGTAGTACTCATTTCTTGCGAAGGCTGAGTATACCATGTCGGTATTTTATTTTGGTTTGAAATTAACACCGAAACGGGAAATCATTTCTGACACCCTTGGTGGGATTCGGAGCCGAGCTCATGGCATGAAATGCAAGCACTCTACCAACTGAGCTATTGGACCGGACAAATTCTACACAGAGTGGCAGCGGTTGAACTGCTTCTTCAGCTGACCACTATAAAGCGATGAGAAATAATCAACCCGAGACATCACAAATGCGCTCACCTGGATCTTTTTAATTGCCTTTATTTGGTGTTGTGAAGAAAAAGAGGAAGCTATGGTGGCATGTCAGGTTCTGAGACTCCTGATGTCTCACTGAACCAGCTCACCTCCATCTCATAATTTTTATTACATTAGTCATAATTATCCTTAAATTTAGTATTATATTAAGGATTTTGAGGATTGGGTCCATCTTGTGATCTTGCAAAGAAAAAAATAATAATACATACTTCTTAAAGTTTATTCAATACTATCATACAAAAGTACACAATATAAATATTAGTTTACAAATTTTAACATTGCTTCTAAATCCAAATCTTAATCTAAGTTGCAAAGATATATATCATTTGAGATTCATATTAAATGCATTTCCACAAGCAGACACTCACAATTTCGCAGTAACACATGCTGCATGTGGACATACAATATAAAAACCCAATCTCAAATGAACATAAAAGTACTACAAATCTCGCCGACCTTTCCTGCAACAGGGGTGACATTGGCAAAGTGATTCATTTTTTTACAGTATGGGTGATCAGCCTCATACCAACCTATAAGTCAAAGAACCCATACTGTGAAAAATGGTTCACTTTGCCAATGTCACCCCTGTTTCAGGGAAGGTCTGCAAAATTTGCAGGGTTCATGTGCATTTAAGGTTTGGTTTTAATTTGTAAGTACGCACTTAGCATTTGTAAGCGCGAACTTACACGTGTCTGTTTGTGGGCATGCATTTGATGAGTTTTTTGTTCATATATATTTGCAACTTAGATTACAGATCATAGATTTATATAGTATCTGTGAGAGGGCCCTTGAGGTGTGACACACACGAAAACGGCGCTCTTCAATTATGTGTACCTTATAAATAAATGATCCATGTATAATATTTATATAATATATTTATGATAATCTATAATCTAAGTTTCAAGGATATATTCATTTAAAGCTCTCAGATGCATGCCCACAAACAAACACGTGTAGTTCGTGCTTCCAAATGCTAAATGTGTACTTACAAATAAAATCCAAGCCTCAAATGAACGTACGCCCCACAACTTTTGCCAACTTTCCCTGAAATAGGGGTGACATTGGCAAAGTGAACACTTTTTTCAGTATGGGTGGTCAGCCTCATACCAACCTATAATCAAAGGAATAACAATCATAATATAAAAAGTGTCATAATTTGTCACCGCGGAGCGACTATATTGCTCCGACTTAACTATAGGTAAATATTAATTGAAAGTATCTGTATGGGCACCGAGCCTCAAGCGTAAAATATGCTATGTAAATTGGTTTAGCTTCAAAAGTGAAAATACCAGACCTAAGGCCCGGTTGTTGGTATTTGACAGCTGGTTTACAGTTAGCGACAGCTAATTTTAAGCCGGCTGTTTGTTTAAGCGCTCCGATTTTAGCGCCGGCTAAAAAATGGGTTGTTTTATGAAAAATTTTGCCCCAGCTAAAAATTAACCGACTGCTAAAAACCATAGACCATATATATATTGTTTTCTATGGTAGGTACACAACACGAAAAATATTACTATTACTTACTTACTTTCCGTGTCCGGATTCCGGTGATAGAAGGATTGGCCGGCTTGATGCCGTTTCCAGGGGACGCCCGATTACTTTCCGTATTATGAAACTTAATCTGCGTGGAGGCTCGAAAAAGTTTGATTTAACGATGCCTGTGCAGCACATTGGCAGCACTGCGCAGACGAAAATAAATAATACAAGTGACACACGCTTCGACCTGTTCAGAATTTATATAATCACTGTCCATGGCTATGTCAATGATGAATCTTCTGATTTCAGACGCCATATTAATTATATATATTCTATGATTTTATTGTAAACTGCAAGCGCTAAACCGTCGGATATGATTACGAAACGTACGAAACTTCAAAGCACTCGTATTTGAGAGAGTTTGACAGCTGTGTAACAGCCGGTCTAAAGTTAGCCCGAGAAATTCGGACAGGTTCGTTTTTAAGCCGGCTGTCAAAAAACAGACCGGCTGTCTAATTGACTTTTTCTTAAAACAACCGTTTTTTGTGCAAGCCGGAGATTTTAAGCAGCCGGTTGGCATTTTTAGCCCTGGCTAACTTTAGCCGGAGATGGTACAACCGGGCCTAAGAGTGTGTTAATTTGTGTTTTTTTAAAGAATCTGCTACTAATGATTTATAACTACACTGGTCACAAGCAAATACTTTTTCTTGGAGTGTCTTTCCTTGTGATCCCTCAAAGACTTTCGGTGTTTACTTTTAAAATTGCACTGATCACAAGCAAAAGGTTTATGATCTGAGTGTGTTTTCATGTGTCTCTTCAAGATTACGAAGGTTTTACTTTTAAAGGAACACTGATCACAAGCAAATGCCTTGTGCTCAGAATGTGTCAACTTATGTTGTCTCAAGACGCTTGAGTATATTGTTTTATAATCACACTGGTCACAAACAAACGGCTTCTGCTCAGAGTGTGTTAATTTGTGAGTTTTTAAATAGACTGCTAAATTTGTTTTATAATTACACTGATCACAAGCAAATGGTTTATGTTCACTGTGTATTAATTTGTGTCTATTGAAATCGCCTGATCGTTAACATTTAAAATCACATTGATCACAAGCAAAAGGTTTGTGATCAGAGTGTATTAACATGTGATTGCACAAGTTGTGGTAACTGTTTCATAATTACACTGATTACAAACAAACAGCTTATGCTCAGAATGTGTTAATTTGTGTGATTTTAAATGGACTGCTGTTTTTGATTTATAATCACACTGATCACAAGCAAATGGTTTGTGCTGAGAGTGTGTGATTTTGTGTCTTTTTAATATATATGGATTAATAGATTTAAAATCACACTGATCACAAGTTTTTTTGTTTTTTAGCCCAGAGTGTGTTAATTTGTGTTTTTTTAAAGTGCCTGCTAGCAATGATTTATAGCAACACTGGTCACAAGCAAATACTTCTTTCTTGGAGTGTCTTTCCTTGTGATCCCTCAAAGACTTTTGGTGTTTACTTTTAAAATTGCACTGATCACAAGCAAAAGGTTTATGATCTGAGTGCTTTTTCATGTGTCCCTTCAAGGCTACGAAGGTTTTACTTTTAAAGGAACACTGATCACAAGCAAATGCCTTGTGCTCAGAGTGTGTCAACTTGTGTTGTCTCAAGCCGCTTGAGTATATTGTTTTATAATCACACTGGTCACAAACAAACGGTTTCTGCCCAGAGTGTGTTAATTTATGAGTTTTTAAATAGACTGCAAAATTTGTTTTATAATTACACTGATCACAAGCAAATGGTTTATGATCTGAATGCATTTTCATGTGTCTCTTCAAGGTTTTCGAGGTTTTACCTTTAAAGGAACACTGCTCACAAGCAAATACCTTGTGCTCAGAGTGTGTTAATTTGTGGCTTTTTAATAAATTTAGTTGATAAGTTTTAAAATCACACTGATCACAAACAAATTTTTCATACCCAGAGTGAGTTAACATGTGAGCTTTCAATTCGGCCATACTTTTCGTTTTATAATCATATTGATCACAAGCAAATGGTTTCTGCTCGGTGTGTGTTAATTTGTGTTTTTTTAATATACTTAATTGAAAAGTTTTAAAATAACAGCGATCACATGAAATTTTTTTCAGCCCAGAGTGAGTTAACATGTGGGCTTTCAATCCACCCAAGTGCTTTGTTTTATGATTATACTGATCACAAACAAATACTTTGTGCTCAGAATGTGTCAATTTGTGTTGTCTCAAGCCGCTTGAGTATATTGTTTTATAATCACACTGGTCACAAACAAACGGTTTCTGCCCAGAGTGTGTTAATTTATGAGTTTTTAAATAGACTGCAAAATTTGTTTTATAATTACACTGATCACAAGCAAATGGTTTATGATCTGAATGCATTTTCATGTGTCTCTTCAAGGTTTTCGAGGTTTTACCTTTAAAGGAACACTGCTCACAAGCAAATACCTTGTGCTCAGAGTGTGTTAATTTGTGGCTTTTTAATAAATTTAGTTGATAAGTTTTAAAATCACACTGATCACAAACAAATTTTTCATACCCAGAGTGAGTTAACATGTGAGCTTTCAATTCGGCCATACTTTTCGTTTTATAATCATATTGATCACAAGCAAATGGTTTCTGCTCGGTGTGTGTTAATTTGTGTTTTTTTAATATATATGGATTAATAGATTTAAAATCACACTGATCACAAGTTTTTTTGTTTTTTAGCCCAGAGTGTGTTAATTTGTGTTTTTTTAAAGTGCCTGCTAGCAATGATTTATAGCAACACTGG
The DNA here is from genome assembly GCA_951799405.1 of Agapetus fuscipes. Taxonomy (NCBI): domain Eukaryota; kingdom Metazoa; phylum Arthropoda; class Insecta; order Trichoptera; family Glossosomatidae; genus Agapetus; species Agapetus fuscipes. Next base: position 14,878,979 of record OX637352.1, read on the forward strand.
TCACAAGCAAATACTTCTTTCTTGGAGTGTCTTTCCTTGTGATCCCTCAAAGACTTTTGGTGTTTACTTTTAAAATTGCACTGATCACAAGCAAAAGGTTTATGATCTGAGTGCTTTTTCATGTGTCCCTTCAAGGCTACGAAGGTTTTACTTTTAAAGGAACACTGATCACAAGCAAATGCCTTGTGCTCAGAGTGTGTCAACTTGTGTTGTCTCAAGCAGCTTGAGTATATTGTTTTATAATCACACTGGTCACAAACAAACGGTTTCTGCCCAGAGTGTGTTAATTTATGAGTTTTTAAATAGACTGCAAAATTTGTTTTATAATTACACTGATCACAAGCAAATGGTTTATGATCTGAATGCATTTTCATGTGTCTCTTCAAGGTTTTCGAGGTTTTACCTTTAAAGGAACACTGCTCACAAGCAAATACCTTGTGCTCAGAGTGTGTTAATTTGTGGCTTTTTAATAAATTTAGTTGATAAGTTTTAAAATCACACTGATCACAAACAAATTTTTCATACCCAGAGTGAGTTAACATGTGAGCTTTCAATTCGGCCATACTTTTCGTTTTATAATCATATTGATCACAAGCAAATGGTTTCTGCTCGGTGTGTGTTAATTTGTGTTTTTTTAATATACTTAATTGAAAAGTTTTAAAATAACAGCGATCACATGAAATTTTTTTCAGCCCAGAGTGAGTTAACATGTGGGCTTTCAATCCACCCAAGTGCTTTGTTTTATGATTATACTGATCACAAACAAATACTTTGTGCTCAGAATGTGTCAATTTGTGTTGTCTCAAGCCGCTTGAGTATATTGTTTTATAATCACACTGGTCACAAACAAACGGTTTCTGCCCAGAGTGTGTTAATTTATGAGTTTTTAAATAGACTGCAAAATTTGTTTTATAATTACACTGATCACAAGCAAATGGTTTATGATCTGAATGCATTTTCATGTGTCTCTTCAAGGTTTTCGAGGTTTTACCTTTAAAGGAACACTGCTCACAAGCAAATACCTTGTGCTCAGAGTGTGTTAATTTGTGGCTTTTTAATAAATTTAGTTGATAAGTTTTAAAATCACACTGATCACAAACAAATTTTTCATACCCAGAGTGAGTTAACATGTGAGCTTTCAATTCGGCCATACTTTTCGTTTTATAATCATATTGATCACAAGCAAATGGTTTCTGCTCGGTGTGTGTTAATTTGTGTTTTTTTAATATATATGGATTAATAGATTTAAAATCACACTGATCACAAGTTTTTTTGTTTTTTAGCCCAGAGTGTGTTAATTTGTGTTTTTTTAAAGTGCCTGCTAGCAATGATTTATAGCAACACTGGTCACAAGCAAATACTTCTTTCTTGGAGTGTCTTTCCTTGTGATCCCTCAAAGACTTTTGGTGTTTACTTTTAAAATTGCACTGATCACAAGCAAAAGGTTTATGATCTGAGTGCTTTTTCATGTGTCCCTTCAAGGCTACGAAGGTTTTACTTTTAAAGGAACACTGATCACAAGCAAATGCCTTGTGCTCAGAGTGTGTCAACTTGTGTTGTCTCAAGCAGCTTGAGTATATTGTTTTATAATCACACTGGTCACAAACAAACGGTTTCTGCCCAGAGTGTGTTAATTTATGAGTTTTTAAATAGACTGCAAAATTTGTTTTATAATTACACTGATCACAAGCAAATGGTTTATGATCTGAATGCATTTTCATGTGTCTCTTCAAGGTTTTCGAGGTTTTACCTTTAAAGGAACACTGCTCACAAGCAAATACCTTGTGCTCAGAGTGTGTTAATTTGTGGCTTTTTAATAAATTTAGTTGATAAGTTTTAAAATCACACTGATCACAAACAAATTTTTCATACCCAGAGTGAGTTAACATGTGAGCTTTCAATTCGGCCATACTTTTCGTTTTATAATCATATTGATCACAAGCAAATGGTTTCTGCTCGGTGTGTGTTAATTTGTGTTTTTTTAATATACTTAATTGAAAAGTTTTAAAATAACAGCGATCACATGAAATTTTTTTCAGCCCAGAGTGAGTTAACATGTGGGCTTTCAATCCACCCAAGTGCTTTGTTTTATGATTACACTGATCACAAACAAATACTTTGTGCTCAGAATGTGTCAATTTGTGTATATTTAATTTACTTGAGTGACGAGTTTTGTAATCACACTGATCACAAGCAAAGGATTTCTGTCGGTGGGAAATTTTTGTTGATCCAGAAGCACATTTGTATGTTTCCTTGCAGCAACTGAACATCTGATGGATCCTCAGGAGTTTTCTTTCATTGACTTTGTAGCTGCAGGCATGGCACACATGATCCACCTTGACTGAGTCCCTCTCACGACTGCCAACTGTAAACATAACAATGATAATTAGTTTTTCCACCAAGGACAAGTCCTTTTAGGAACGGTATTGTGGAGTGTAGTTAACTAAAACTTTCAATTTACTGCAGATATAAAATGTCGGTAGGTTGAACTTCAATTTTAGTTAACTAATAAACCGAATACACCTGAAGAGACAAATCATACAAAATATGATTACCATTTTATTAAAAATGTTAAAAAGAAACAACTAGTCATCAAAAATTGGATTATATAATATCCATACAGCTGGACAACGACACAAAAACTGTTCCAGTAGCAGCAATTTTGATGTATCCTCACTTATATTCCTTGACTTATGGGTTGGTATGCGGCCTACCACCCATACTGTAAAATAATGGTTCACTTTGCCAATGTCACCCCTGTTTCAGGGAAGGACGGCAAGAGTTGCAGGGCTTATGTTCATTTGAGATTGGGTTTTTATATTGCAGGTCCACATGCGGCATGTGTTAGCGCGAAATTATACATGTCTGCTTGTGGGAATGCATTTAATATAAATCTTAAATGATATATATCTTTGCAGCTTAGATTAGATTAGATCCTCACATGAAAACCCAACAGCTACTGTCTGTGAAGACGACAACATCTTGAGAATAGTATCTATGGTTACTGTGAGCTAGATTAATATCAAATACATGCCCACAAGACACGTGAAAGTTCACGCTTACAAATGCTGCATGTGTCCTTACAAAATAAAATCCAAAATTTAAATGAACTTACAACCTGCAAATTTTGCTGACCTTCCCTGAAACAGGAGTCTCATTAGAAGGTGAACCATATTTTACAGTATGAGTAGTCAGCCCCATATCAACGTAAGAGTCAATGAATTCAAATAATAAATAACTATTAAAGATATAAACAACAAGGGAACCTTAAAAAGAAATCAATACAAAAAAGTCAAGAAGTATATCATCTAAATCTAAAAATCTAAATCTAAGCTGCAAAGATATGCATCATTTGAGATTCATATTAAATGCATTCCCACAAGCAGACACACATAATTTCGCGCTCACACATGCCGCATGTGGACCTACAATATAAAAAACCCAATCTCAAATGAACATAAGCCCTGCAACTCTTGCCGACCTTCTCTGAAACAGGGGTGACATTGGCAAAGTGAACCATTTTATACAGTATGGCTGTTAATGGTACGGCTCCTTCATACCTGTCTGACATGTTCTCACCTAATGAGATAGATTTGAGAGGCCTAACTCTCAGATCTGCAGGGTGTGGGGTGGTTTACTTAGTCCAGCCGTCACGTCAGACACGCACTAATTTTGGGGACCGTGCTTTCCGGTTTGCGGGCCCAATGGAGTAGAACAGACTACCACCTAATATGAGGAAGGCAGAAACTGTTGGTGTCTTTAAAGGAGCACTAAAGACAAATCTTTACAAAAAATCTTATCCGTGATTTGAGAGGGCCCTTGAGGTGTGACACACACAAAAACGGCGCTCTTCAATTATTTGTACCTTATAAATAAATTATCCTTGTATATATATACAAGTAGTCCATTTCCACTGTATGGACTTTACTAATCTAACTTTCACTCACCGTCCAGGCTTCACTTCCATACATCAGAGTGGGCACTAGTATACCACCGTGCACCGCCAGTTTTTGAAAGATTCTGGTTCTTGGCGATGCTAGCGGTAGCACCCAGTACACACCTGCCTTTCGTTATTCTTCTTTCAAATTCACCGGTCATTCTTCCATCTTTTTCAAACTTACTTCCCAGGTATACAAACTCATTTACGACATCAACATTCATTCCATTAATTTTAAATTCATAATTCATATTTTCATCATCTCTTTCAAAAAGCATTACTTTCGTCTTACTTATATCATAGTTCCTAAATATTAGGTTGGAGAAAAAGTCTTTTCGCATAACTGGCTGGTTTTCGTCACATTAAAAAGGGGGCATTTAAAAAAAAGAATAAAATTGGGAATATTTTGTTTCTCGATATTTTTCATTTGTAATAGTTAGGTTTAAGTTAGAATTACGGTCGTTTGACATTTTGACAATTATGTTAATTTTTAAAACTGAACAAATTTCAAAACTTAATTTAAATCGGATATTTAACGAACCGTTTAGAGAGAACTAAAATCATTCTCGACGTTTCGTCAGCGATGTAGCCGACGTCTTCAGGACGAGCGAATCGAATGAAGAAATAAGATACATTTCAAAATTTTCTTACAATAAAGGGAAAAATGCAACGCAAGCCGTGATTTTTTTTGTGACGTTTATGGACCTAATGCAGTGTCAGTAACCCCCGTATTCACGATCAAAACTGGCACTAACTTAAGGGCAAACTAGCGCTTAGATTGGGGAAATTCATTTCAAGAACAATACTTAAGGTAAAATTAGCGCTCAAGCGCTCCAAAAACTAGCACTTAGGTAAGTAAGATCGACACGTATATTAACCAACGCTTAAGCGCTGTCAAAATATTCCGTCATATTTCATTGTTATCACATTTTTTGTTTGATTGTGAATTTACATGAAAAAATGAAGTCTTACTATGAACATGATTTTTACAAGTGTATTAACATTGTTTTGACGAGTATATTTACATTGTTTGCCCATCAGAATTGGGTTTGTTCTCCAGTATGGTCTAGGACCATACTGCAATGACAGATGAACTGTCAAAATATTCCGCAGCATTTCATCAGCACAGTTTTTGTTTGGTTGTGAATTATTTACATAAAATAATGAATTCTTACGATGAAGTTGACTTCAACGAGAATAATAACATTGTTTTGTTCAAAAATAGTGTCCCAAGAAAACATATCAGAGACTGTAAAGACCCATTTACGTATTACGAAGAGGATGAATTTAGAAGACGTTTTTGATTGAAAAAATGCGTCGTTCTGTATACAGTTTTGCCGTTGCTCATTGAGGGTTGCAAAGCCAACAATTTCTTCGATCTGTTATTTTATCTTCTATTACAGGTTTTTCTTTAATCAGAGCCACCAGCAGCTCCTTTTCCGCTGGAGAAAACAACATCTTTTTGGCGCTGAAATCGATCAAAACACTTCACATTGGATATTACATAAATGTATTTTTAAAAACTAATAGAAATTGTAAACAAACAAATTCGTACTTACGGTTTACTTAAATTAGTAAGTGCGTTATACGTACTTATTTGTTGTCAAGTTTTATGCACAGCTGATATGACATTGAAATTTGAAAGAAGCGGCAATGATAAGAGTGAAGTACACCGAATATCGGTCGGAAGGTACTGACCAATTACAGAGCTGGGTTTTTTCGAGAGCCAATGACAAACCCGTACATCTCCTGGGGGTTGGGCACTAGGCTGATTACTACTTTAGTGTTCTTTGTAAAACAAAACGCTCCAGAATGTCGACCCTTGAGTTAGTGTAGCGCTTGAGTTAGGCACTTAAATCAGTTTTGATCGTGAATACGGTGGTAAGAGTAGCACAAAGTTGGTTTAAGTGTTTTCAATCCGGGAATTTGAATGTCAAAGATGCACCTCGCTCTGGTCCCCCTGTTACGGATAAAATAGACGCTATTTTTGAAAAGTGGAGCAAGATCGGCATATCAACAGCTACGACATAGCTGAAGAACTGGGAATTGACCACAAAACAGTTTTGACCCATCTGAAAAAAGCTGGGTACACAAAAAAGCTCAATATTTGGGTGCCACACAAGCTCACTGAAAGAAACCTAATGAACCGTGTACTCATTTGCGATTCTTTATTGAGACGTAATGAAACCAAACCGTTTTTGAAGAGATTGATAACTGGTGATGAAAAGTGGATCACGTGTGACAAGAACGTGCAAAAAATGTTGTGGTCAAAGGTCGGTCAGAAATATTCATGACAAACCTAATCTTAATAACTACCTTCACTCAAAGGCATGCCGTGATTTGTTATAGAGGAAAAAAATCAGTTAATCCCCAGTCGTCGTGCAGGGTGTCTCCTGAAGACGTTTGCTACGTCGCTAATAAAACATTGAGAATAATGTAAGTTCTCTATTTTATTTATTATTCAAGAACAAAAGTCACCAAGCACATATTTCCACTTGCAGACTTTTGAATTGTTGACCACAGATGTCAGGGATAAGTTCACAGTTGGATGACGTCTATGATTGACAGCCGCACTGTATGCAAGTCTACACTTGACGCCTGTGCGTGTCACCCGCAGTTGAATGGTTAACAGATGGCAGAATTTAATTGCCGACTCGGAATCAGCGTGCATGGCCTAAATCTATAAAAATCTAGTTTTTTTACCAAAATCCTCACTCTTGAAGATACCCTATTAGGAAATAGATCATATTATGCAAATGAATATTTCCAGGAGAGCCCGACATACAAATCTATTCAAATAGACTCCAACATTTCAAGCTAAACTAATTAATACTGACCTGAATACCCCTCAATGTTGATTCTCTCCACAAGCACGCGGCATTCCTTCAACAAGCCATCAGGTGGAGGGGTAGAGTCCTCATTCTTCACATTATCCCCCACAGAGCCCTCGGCAAGCCATTCCTTCTTAATAGCCAGTCTCTCTTGCTTCACATCGCTCTCTTCAATGTCTATTTGTTCATCTGAGTGCGCTAGTTGTGCATCCATAAACTCCGAGTCCGCCTCCACCTTCTCAACCTTCACAACAATGTCCATTGTGACTTAATCACTTGTGCAAAACAAACAACTAGCAGTTCTTACACTAATCCACTAAAATATAAATCAACTTCCATCAGAAACACTGGTGAACAGGACAACGAAGTATTTTCCTCAGTTGCTCTCGGTCACAGCTGTCAGTTTTTCTTCACCTGTAGGGATGGGCGAAATATATCGATATAGCAAAAGTAGGTATTTTTTTGGAATAATATCGATATTTTCCTCGATATTAAAAATATATCGATATATTTTTTGAAGTATCAAAATCGTATCGAGCCTATTTATTTTTCCAGGTAAGGGGCCGGCCTTACGACAACCACTTCAGTTGAAGTGGAGGTTTCTTAGCTCACGAAAGGGCTGGTAGTACTCATTTCTTGCGAAGGCTGAGTATACCATGTCGGTATTTTATTTTGGTTTGAAATTAACACCGAAACGGGAAATCATTTCTGACACCCTTGGTGGGATTCGGAGCCGAGCTCATGGCATGAAATGCAAGCACTCTACCAACTGAGCTATTGGACCGGACAAATTCTACACAGAGTGGCAGCGGTTGAACTGCTTCTTCAGCTGACCACTATAAAGCGATGAGAAATAATCAACCCGAGACATCACAAATGCGCTCACCTGGATCTTTTTAATTGCCTTTATTTGGTGTTGTGAAGAAAAAGAGGAAGCTATGGTGGCATGTCAGGTTCTGAGACTCCTGATGTCTCACTGAACCAGCTCACCTCCATCTCATAATTTTTATTACATTAGTCATAATTATCCTTAAATTTAGTATTATATTAAGGATTTTGAGGATTGGGTCCATCTTGTGATCTTGCAAAGAAAAAAATAATAATACATACTTCTTAAAGTTTATTCAATACTATCATACAAAAGTACACAATATAAATATTAGTTTACAAATTTTAACATTGCTTCTAAATCCAAATCTTAATCTAAGTTGCAAAGATATATATCATTTGAGATTCATATTAAATGCATTTCCACAAGCAGACACTCACAATTTCGCAGTAACACATGCTGCATGTGGACATACAATATAAAAACCCAATCTCAAATGAACATAAAAGTACTACAAATCTCGCCGACCTTTCCTGCAACAGGGGTGACATTGGCAAAGTGATTCATTTTTTTACAGTATGGGTGATCAGCCTCATACCAACCTATAAGTCAAAGAACCCATACTGTGAAAAATGGTTCACTTTGCCAATGTCACCCCTGTTTCAGGGAAGGTCTGCAAAATTTGCAGGGTTCATGTGCATTTAAGGTTTGGTTTTAATTTGTAAGTACGCACTTAGCATTTGTAAGCGCGAACTTACACGTGTCTGTTTGTGGGCATGCATTTGATGAGTTTTTTGTTCATATATATTTGCAACTTAGATTACAGATCATAGATTTATATAGTATCTGTGAGAGGGCCCTTGAGGTGTGACACACACGAAAACGGCGCTCTTCAATTATGTGTACCTTATAAATAAATGATCCATGTATAATATTTATATAATATATTTATGATAATCTATAATCTAAGTTTCAAGGATATATTCATTTAAAGCTCTCAGATGCATGCCCACAAACAAACACGTGTAGTTCGTGCTTCCAAATGCTAAATGTGTACTTACAAATAAAATCCAAGCCTCAAATGAACGTACGCCCCACAACTTTTGCCAACTTTCCCTGAAATAGGGGTGACATTGGCAAAGTGAACACTTTTTTCAGTATGGGTGGTCAGCCTCATACCAACCTATAATCAAAGGAATAACAATCATAATATAAAAAGTGTCATAATTTGTCACCGCGGAGCGACTATATTGCTCCGACTTAACTATAGGTAAATATTAATTGAAAGTATCTGTATGGGCACCGAGCCTCAAGCGTAAAATATGCTATGTAAATTGGTTTAGCTTCAAAAGTGAAAATACCAGACCTAAGGCCCGGTTGTTGGTATTTGACAGCTGGTTTACAGTTAGCGACAGCTAATTTTAAGCCGGCTGTTTGTTTAAGCGCTCCGATTTTAGCGCCGGCTAAAAAATGGGTTGTTTTATGAAAAATTTTGCCCCAGCTAAAAATTAACCGACTGCTAAAAACCATAGACCATATATATATTGTTTTCTATGGTAGGTACACAACACGAAAAATATTACTATTACTTACTTACTTTCCGTGTCCGGATTCCGGTGATAGAAGGATTGGCCGGCTTGATGCCGTTTCCAGGGGACGCCCGATTACTTTCCGTATTATGAAACTTAATCTGCGTGGAGGCTCGAAAAAGTTTGATTTAACGATGCCTGTGCAGCACATTGGCAGCACTGCGCAGACGAAAATAAATAATACAAGTGACACACGCTTCGACCTGTTCAGAATTTATATAATCACTGTCCATGGCTATGTCAATGATGAATCTTCTGATTTCAGACGCCATATTAATTATATATATTCTATGATTTTATTGTAAACTGCAAGCGCTAAACCGTCGGATATGATTACGAAACGTACGAAACTTCAAAGCACTCGTATTTGAGAGAGTTTGACAGCTGTGTAACAGCCGGTCTAAAGTTAGCCCGAGAAATTCGGACAGGTTCGTTTTTAAGCCGGCTGTCAAAAAACAGACCGGCTGTCTAATTGACTTTTTCTTAAAACAACCGTTTTTTGTGCAAGCCGGAGATTTTAAGCAGCCGGTTGGCATTTTTAGCCCTGGCTAACTTTAGCCGGAGATGGTACAACCGGGCCTAAGAGTGTGTTAATTTGTGTTTTTTTAAAGAATCTGCTACTAATGATTTATAACTACACTGGTCACAAGCAAATACTTTTTCTTGGAGTGTCTTTCCTTGTGATCCCTCAAAGACTTTCGGTGTTTACTTTTAAAATTGCACTGATCACAAGCAAAAGGTTTATGATCTGAGTGTGTTTTCATGTGTCTCTTCAAGATTACGAAGGTTTTACTTTTAAAGGAACACTGATCACAAGCAAATGCCTTGTGCTCAGAATGTGTCAACTTATGTTGTCTCAAGACGCTTGAGTATATTGTTTTATAATCACACTGGTCACAAACAAACGGCTTCTGCTCAGAGTGTGTTAATTTGTGAGTTTTTAAATAGACTGCTAAATTTGTTTTATAATTACACTGATCACAAGCAAATGGTTTATGTTCACTGTGTATTAATTTGTGTCTATTGAAATCGCCTGATCGTTAACATTTAAAATCACATTGATCACAAGCAAAAGGTTTGTGATCAGAGTGTATTAACATGTGATTGCACAAGTTGTGGTAACTGTTTCATAATTACACTGATTACAAACAAACAGCTTATGCTCAGAATGTGTTAATTTGTGTGATTTTAAATGGACTGCTGTTTTTGATTTATAATCACACTGATCACAAGCAAATGGTTTGTGCTGAGAGTGTGTGATTTTGTGTCTTTTTAATATATATGGATTAATAGATTTAAAATCACACTGATCACAAGTTTTTTTGTTTTTTAGCCCAGAGTGTGTTAATTTGTGTTTTTTTAAAGTGCCTGCTAGCAATGATTTATAGCAACACTGGTCACAAGCAAATACTTCTTTCTTGGAGTGTCTTTCCTTGTGATCCCTCAAAGACTTTTGGTGTTTACTTTTAAAATTGCACTGATCACAAGCAAAAGGTTTATGATCTGAGTGCTTTTTCATGTGTCCCTTCAAGGCTACGAAGGTTTTACTTTTAAAGGAACACTGATCACAAGCAAATGCCTTGTGCTCAGAGTGTGTCAACTTGTGTTGTCTCAAGCCGCTTGAGTATATTGTTTTATAATCACACTGGTCACAAACAAACGGTTTCTGCCCAGAGTGTGTTAATTTATGAGTTTTTAAATAGACTGCAAAATTTGTTTTATAATTACACTGATCACAAGCAAATGGTTTATGATCTGAATGCATTTTCATGTGTCTCTTCAAGGTTTTCGAGGTTTTACCTTTAAAGGAACACTGCTCACAAGCAAATACCTTGTGCTCAGAGTGTGTTAATTTGTGGCTTTTTAATAAATTTAGTTGATAAGTTTTAAAATCACACTGATCACAAACAAATTTTTCATACCCAGAGTGAGTTAACATGTGAGCTTTCAATTCGGCCATACTTTTCGTTTTATAATCATATTGATCACAAGCAAATGGTTTCTGCTCGGTGTGTGTTAATTTGTGTTTTTTTAATATACTTAATTGAAAAGTTTTAAAATAACAGCGATCACATGAAATTTTTTTCAGCCCAGAGTGAGTTAACATGTGGGCTTTCAATCCACCCAAGTGCTTTGTTTTATGATTATACTGATCACAAACAAATACTTTGTGCTCAGAATGTGTCAATTTGTGTTGTCTCAAGCCGCTTGAGTATATTGTTTTATAATCACACTGGTCACAAACAAACGGTTTCTGCCCAGAGTGTGTTAATTTATGAGTTTTTAAATAGACTGCAAAATTTGTTTTATAATTACACTGATCACAAGCAAATGGTTTATGATCTGAATGCATTTTCATGTGTCTCTTCAAGGTTTTCGAGGTTTTACCTTTAAAGGAACACTGCTCACAAGCAAATACCTTGTGCTCAGAGTGTGTTAATTTGTGGCTTTTTAATAAATTTAGTTGATAAGTTTTAAAATCACACTGATCACAAACAAATTTTTCATACCCAGAGTGAGTTAACATGTGAGCTTTCAATTCGGCCATACTTTTCGTTTTATAATCATATTGATCACAAGCAAATGGTTTCTGCTCGGTGTGTGTTAATTTGTGTTTTTTTAATATATATGGATTAATAGATTTAAAATCACACTGATCACAAGTTTTTTTGTTTTTTAGCCCAGAGTGTGTTAATTTGTGTTTTTTTAAAGTGCCTGCTAGCAATGATTTATAGCAACACTGGTCACAAGCAAATACTTCTTTCTTGGAGTGTCTTTCCTTGTGATCCCTCAAAGACTTTTGGTGTTTACTTTTAAAATTGCACTGATCACAAGCAAAAGGTTTATGATCTGAGTGCTTTTTCATGTGTCCCTTCAAGGCTACGAAGGTTTTACTTTTAAAGGAACACTGATCACAAGCAAATGCCTTGTGCTCAGAGTGTGTCAACTTGTGTTGTCTCAAGCAGCTTGAGTATATTGTTTTATAATCACACTGGTCACAAACAAACGGTTTCTGCCCAGAGTGTGTTAATTTATGAGTTTTTAAATAGACTGCAAAATTTGTTTTATAATTACACTGATCACAAGCAAATGGTTTATGATCTGAATGCATTTTCATGTGTCTCTTCAAGGTTTTCGAGGTTTTACCTTTAAAGGAACACTGCTCACAAGCAAATACCTTGTGCTCAGAGTGTGTTAATTTGTGGCTTTTTAATAAATTTAGTTGATAAGTTTTAAAATCACACTGATCACAAACAAATTTTTCATACCCAGAGTGAGTTAACATGTGAGCTTTCAATTCGGCCATACTTTTCGTTTTATAATCATATTGATCACAAGCAAATGGTTTCTGCTCGGTGTGTGTTAATTTGTGTTTTTTTAATATACTTAATTGAAAAGTTTTAAAATAACAGCGATCACATGAAATTTTTTTCAGCCCAGAGTGAGTTAACATGTGGGCTTTCAATCCACCCAAGTGCTTTGTTTTATGATTATACTGATCACAAACAAATACTTTGTGCTCAGAATGTGTCAATTTGTGTTGTCTCAAGCCGCTTGAGTATATTGTTTTATAATCACACTGGTCACAAACAAACGGTTTCTGCCCAGAGTGTGTTAATTTATGAGTTTTTAAATAGACTGCAAAATTTGTTTTATAATTACACTGATCACAAGCAAATGGTTTATGATCTGAATGCATTTTCATGTGTCTCTTCAAGGTTTTCGAGGTTTTACCTTTAAAGGAACACTGCTCACAAGCAAATACCTTGTGCTCAGAGTGTGTTAATTTGTGGCTTTTTAATAAATTTAGTTGATAAGTTTTAAAATCACACTGATCACAAACAAATTTTTCATACCCAGAGTGAGTTAACATGTGAGCTTTCAATTCGGCCATACTTTTCGTTTTATAATCATATTGATCACAAGCAAATGGTTTCTGCTCGGTGTGTGTTAATTTGTGTTTTTTTAATATACTTAATTGAAAAGTTTTAAAATAACAGCGATCACATGAAATTTTTTTCAGCCCAGAGTGAGTTAACATGTGGGCTTTCAATCCACCCAAGTGCTTTGTTTTATGATTACACTGATCACAAACAAATACTTTGTGCTCAGAATGTGTCAATTTGTGTATATTTAATTTACTTGAGTGACGAGTTTTGTAATCACACTGATCACAAGCAAAGGATTTCTGTCGGTGGGAAATTTTTGTTGATCCAGAAGCACATTTGTATGTTTCCTTGCAGCAACTGAACATCTGATGGATCCTCAGGAGTTTTCTTTCATTGACTTTGTAGCTGCAGGCATGGCACACATGATCCACCTTGACTGAGTCCCTCTCACGACTGCCAACTGTAAACATAACAATGATAATTAGTTTTTCCACCAAGGACAAGTCCTTTTAGGAACGGTATTGTGGAGTGTAGTTAACTAAAACTTTCAATTTACTGCAGATATAAAATGTCGGTAGGTTGAACTTCAATTTTAGTTAACTAATAAACCGAATACACCTGAAGAGACAAATCATACAAAATATGATTACCATTTTATTAAAAATGTTAAAAAGAAACAACTAGTCATCAAAAATTGGATTATATAATATCCATAAAGCTGGACAACGACACAAAAACTGTTCCAGTAGCAGCAATTTTGATGTATCCTCACATGAAAACCCAAACGCTACTGTCTCTGAAGACGACAACATCTTGAGAATAGTATCTATGGTTACTGTGAGCTAGATTCATATCAAATGCATGCCCACAAGACACGTGAAAGTTCACGCTTACAAATGCTGCATGTGTCCTTACAAAATAAAATCCAAAATTTAAATGAACTTACAACCTGCAAATTTTGCTGACCTTCCCTGAAACAGGAGTCTCATTAGAAGGTGAACCATATTTTACAGTATGAGTAGTCAGCCCCATATCAACGTAAGAGTCAATGAATTCAAATAATAAATAACTATTAAAGATATAAACAACAAGGGAACCTTAAAAAGAAATCAATACAAAAAAGTCAAGAAGTATATCATCTAAATCTAAAAATCTAAATCTAAGCTGCAAAGATATGCATCATTTGAGATTCATATTAAATGCATTCCCACAAGCAGACACACATAATTTCGCGCTCACACATGCCGCATGTGGACCTACAATATAAAAAACCCAATCTCAAATGAACATAAGCCCTGCAACTCTTGCCGACCTTCTCTGAAACAGGGGTGACATTGGCAAAGTGAACCATTTTATACAGTATGGCTGTTAATGGTACGGCTCCTTCATACCTGTCTGACATGTTCTCACCTAATGAGATAGATTTGAGAGGCCTAACTCTCAGATCTGCAGGGTGTGGGGTGGTTTACTTAGTCCAGCCGTCACGTCAGACACGCACTAATTTTGGGGACCGTGCTTTCCGGTTTGCGGGCCCAATGGAGTAGAACAGACTACCACCTAATATGAGGAAGGCAGAAACTGTTGGTGTCTTTAAAGGAGCACTAAAGACAAATCTTTACAAAAAATCTTATCCGTGATTTGAGAGGGCCCTTGAGGTGTGACACACACAAAAACGGTGCTCTTCAATTATTTGTACCTTATAAATAAATTATCCTTGTATATATATACAAGTAGTCCATTTCCACTGTATGGACTTTACTAATCTAACTTTCACTCACCGTCCAGGCTTCACTTCCATACATCAGAGTGGGCACTAGTATACCACCGTGCACCGCCAGTTTTTGAAAGATTCTGGTTCTTGGCGATGCTAGCGGTAGCACCCAGTACACACCTGCCTTTCGTTATTCTTCTTTCAAATTCACCGGTCATTCTTCCATCTTTTTCAAACTTACTTCCCAGGTATACAAACTCATTTACGACATCAACATTCATTCCATTAATTTTAAATTCATAATTCATATTTTCATCATCTCTTTCAAAAAGCATTACTTTCGTCTTACTTATATCATAGTTCCTAAATATTAGGTTGGAGAAAAAGTCTTTTCGCATAACTGGCTGGTTTTCGTCACATTAAAAAGGGGGCATTTAAAAAAAAGAATAAAATTGGGAATATTTTGTTTCTCGATATTTTTCATTTGTAATAGTTAGGTTTAAGTTAGAATTACGGTCGTTTGACATTTTGACAATTATGTTAATTTTTAAAACTGAACAAATTTCAAAACTTAATTTAAATCGGATATTTAACGAACCGTTTAGAGAGAACTAAAATCATTCTCGACGTTTCGTCAGCGATGTAGCCGACGTCTTCAGGACGAGCGAATCGAATGAAGAAATAAGATACATTTCAAAATTTTCTTACAATAAAGGGAAAAATGCAACGCAAGCCGTGATTTTTTTTGTGACGTTTATGGACCTAATGCAGTGTCAGTAACCCCCGTATTCACGATCAAAACTGGCACTAACTTAAGGGCAAACTAGCGCTTAGATTGGGGAAATTCATTTCAAGAACAATACTTAAGGTAAAATTAGCGCTCAAGCGCTCCAAAAACTAGCACTTAGGTAAGTAAGATCGACACGTATATTAACCAACGCTTAAGCGCTGTCAAAATATTCCGTCATATTTCATTGTTATCACATTTTTTGTTTGATTGTGAATTTACATGAAAAAATGAAGTCTTACTATGAACATGATTTTTACAAGTGTATTAACATTGTTTTGACGAGTATATTTACATTGTTTGCCCATCAGAATTGGGTTTGTTCTCCAGTATGGTCTAGGACCATACTGCAATGACAGATGAACTGTCAAAATATTCCGCAGCATTTCATCAGCACAGTTTTTGTTTGGTTGTGAATTATTTACATAAAATAATGAATTCTTACGATGAAGTTGACTTCAACGAGAATAATAACATTGTTTTGTTCAAAAATAGTGTCCCAAGAAAACATATCAGAGACTGTAAAGACCCATTTACGTATTACGAAGAGGATGAATTTAGAAGACGTTTTTGATTGAAAAAATGCGTCGTTCTGTATACAGTTTTGCCGTTGCTCATTGAGGGTTGCAAAGCCAACAATTTCTTCGATCTGTTATTTTATCTTCTATTACAGGTTTTTCTTTAATCAGAGCCACCAGCAGCTCCTTTTCCGCTGGAGAAAACAACATCTTTTTGGCGCTGAAATCGATCAAAACACTTCACATTGGATATTACATAAATGTATTTTTAAAAACTAATAGAAATTGTAAACAAACAAATTCGTACTTACGGTTTACTTAAATTAGTAAGTGCGTTATACGTACTTATTTGTTGTCAAGTTTTATGCACAGCTGATATGACATTGAAATTTGAAAGAAGCGGCAATGATAAGAGTGAAGTACACCGAATATCGGTCGGAAGGTACTGACCAATTACAGAGCTGGGTTTTTTCGAGAGCCAATGACAAACCCGTACATCTCCTGGGGGTTGGGCACTAGGCTGATTACTACTTTAGTGTTCTTTGTAAAACAAAACGCTCCAGAATGTCGACCCTTGAGTTAGTGTAGCGCTTGAGTTAGGCACTTAAATCAGTTTTGATCGTGAATACGGGGGTAAGAGTAGCACAAAGTTGGTTTAAGTGTTTTCAATCCGGGAATTTGAATGTCAAAGATGCACCTCGCTCTGGTCCCCCTGTTACGGATAAAATAGACGCTATTTTTGAAAAGTGGAGCAAGATCGGCATATCAACAGCTACGACATAGCTGAAGAACTGGGAATTGACCACAAAACAGTTTTGACCCATCTGAAAAAAGCTGGGTACACAAAAAAGCTCAATATTTGGGTGCCACACAAGCTCACTGAAAGAAACCTAATGAACCGTGTACTCATTTGCGATTCTTTATTGAGACGTAATGAAACCAAACCGTTTTTGAAGAGATTGATAACTGGTGATGAAAAGTGGATCACGTGTGACAAGAACGTGCAAAAAATGTTGTGGTCAAAGGTCGGTCAGAAATATTCATGACAAACCTAATCTTAATAACTACCTTCACTCAAAGGCATGCCGTGATTTGTTATAGAGGAAAAAAATCAGTTAATCCCCAGTCGTCGTGCAGGGTGTCTCCTGAAGACGTTTGCTACGTCGCTAATAAAACATTGAGAATAATGTAAGTTCTCTATTTTATTTATTATTCAAGAACAAAAGTCACCAAGCACATATTTCCACTTGCAGACTTTTGAATTGTTGACCACAGATGTCAGGGATAAGTTCACAGTTGGATGACGTCTATGATTGACAGCCGCACTGTATGCAAGTCTACACTTGACGCCTGTGCGTGTCACCCGCAGTTGAATGGTTAACAGATGGCAGAATTTAATTGCCGACTCGGAATCAGCGTGCATGGCCTAAATCTATAAAAATCTAGTTTTTTTACCAAAATCCTCACTCTTGAAGATACCCTATTAGGAAATAGATCATATTATGCAAATGAATATTTCCAGGAGAGCCCGACATACAAATCTATTCAAATAGACTCCAACATTTCAAGCTAAACTAATTAATACTGACCTGAATACCCCTCAATGTTGATTCTCTCCACAAGCACGCGGCATTCCTTCAACAAGCCATCAGGTGGAGGGGCAGAGTCCTCATTCTTCACATTATCCCCCACAGAGCCCTCGGCAAGCCATTCCTTCTTAATAGCCAGTCTCTCTTGCTTCACATCGCTCTCTTCAATGTCTATTTGTTCATCTGAGTGCGCTAGTTGTGCATCCATAAACTCCGAGTCCGCCTCCACCTTCTCAACCTTCACAACAATGTCCATTGTGACTTAATCACTTGTGCAAAACAAACAACTAGCAGTTCTTACACTAATCCACTAAAATATAAATCAACTTCCATCAGAAACACTGGTGAACAGGACAACGAAGTATTTTCCTCAGTTGCTCTCGGTCACAGCTGTCAGTTTTTCTTCACCTGTAGGGATGGGCGAAATATATCGATATAGCAAAAGTAGGTATTTTTTTGGAATAATATCGATATTTTCCTCGATATTAAAAATATATCGATATATTTTTTGAAGTATCAAAATCGTATCGAGCCTATTTATTTTTCCAGGTAAGGGGCCGGCCTTACGACAACCACTTCAGTTGAAGTGGAGGTTTCTTAGCTCACGAAAGGGCTGGTAGTACTCATTTCTTGCGAAGGCTGAGTATACCATGTCGGTATTTTATTTTGGTTTGAAATTAACACCGAAACGGGAAATCATTTCTGACACCCTTGGTGGGATTCGGAGCCGAGCTCATGGCATGAAATGCAAGCACTCTACCAACTGAGCTATTGGACCGGACAAATTCTACACAGAGTGGCAGCGGTTGAACTGCTTCTTCAGCTGACCACTATAAAGCGATGAGAAATAATCAACCCGAGACATCACAAATGCGCTCACCTGGATCTTTTTAATTGCCTTTATTTGGTGTTGTGAAGAAAAAGAGGAAGCTATGGTGGCATGTCAGGTTCTGAGACTCCTGATGTCTCACTGAACCAGCTCACCTCCATCTCATAATTTTTATTACATTAGTCATAATTATCCTTAAATTTAGTATTATATTAAGGATTTTGAGGATTGGGTCCATCTTGTGATCTTGCAAAGAAAAAAATAATAATACATACTTCTTAAAGTTTATTCAATACTATCATACAAAAGTACACAATATAAATATTAGTTTACAAATTTTAACATTGCTTCTAAATCCAAATCTTAATCTAAGTTGCAAAGATATATATCATTTGAGATTCATATTAAATGCATTTCCACAAGCAGACACTCACAATTTCGCAGTAACACATGCTGCATGTGGACATACAATATAAAAACCCAATCTCAAATGAACATAAAAGTACTACAAATCTCGCCGACCTTTCCTGCAACAGGGGTGACATTGGCAAAGTGATTCATTTTTTTACAGTATGGGTGATCAGCCTCATACCAACCTATAAGTCAAAGAACCCATACTGTGAAAAATGGTTCACTTTGCCAATGTCACCCCTGTTTCAGGGAAGGTCTGCAAAATTTGCAGGGTTCATGTGCATTTAAGGTTTGGTTTTAATTTGTAAGTACGCACTTAGCATTTGTAAGCGCGAACTTACACGTGTCTGTTTGTGGGCATGCATTTGATGAGTTTTTTGTTCATATATATTTGCAACTTAGATTACAGATCATAGATTTATATAGTATCTGTGAGAGGGCCCTTGAGGTGTGACACACACGAAAACGGCGCTCTTCAATTATGTGTACCTTATAAATAAATGATCCATGTATAATATTTATATAATATATTTATGATAATCTATAATCTAAGTTTCAAGGATATATTCATTTAAAGCTCTCAGATGCATGCCCACAAACAAACACGTGTAGTTCGTGCTTCCAAATGCTAAATGTGTACTTACAAATAAAATCCAAGCCTCAAATGAACGTACGCCCCACAACTTTTGCCAACTTTCCCTGAAATAGGGGTGACATTGGCAAAGTGAACACTTTTTTCAGTATGGGTGGTCAGCCTCATACCAACCTATAATCAAAGGAATAACAATCATAATATAAAAAGTGTCATAATTTGTCACCGCGGAGCGACTATATTGCTCCGACTTAACTATAGGTAAATATTAATTGAAAGTATCTGTATGGGCACCGAGCCTCAAGCGTAAAATATGCTATGTAAATTGGTTTAGCTTCAAAAGTGAAAATACCAGACCTAAGGCCCGGTTGTTGGTATTTGACAGCTGGTTTACAGTTAGCGACAGCTAATTTTAAGCCGGCTGTTTGTTTAAGCGCTCCGATTTTAGCGCCGGCTAAAAAATGGGTTGTTTTATGAAAAATTTTGCCCCAGCTAAAAATTAACCGACTGCTAAAAACCATAGACCATATATATATTGTTTTCTATGGTAGGTACACAACACGAAAAATATTACTATTACTTACTTACTTTCCGTGTCCGGATTCCGGTGATAGAAGGATTGGCCGGCTTGATGCCGTTTCCAGGGGACGCCCGATTACTTTCCGTATTATGAAACTTAATCTGCGTGGAGGCTCGAAAAAGTTTGATTTAACGATGCCTGTGCAGCACATTGGCAGCACTGCGCAGACGAAAATAAATAATACAAGTGACACACGCTTCGACCTGTTCAGAATTTATATAATCACTGTCCATGGCTATGTCAATGATGAATCTTCTGATTTCAGACGCCATATTAATTATATATATTCTATGATTTTATTGTAAACTGCAAGCGCTAAACCGTCGGATATGATTACGAAACGTACGAAACTTCAAAGCACTCGTATTTGAGAGAGTTTGACAGCTGTGTAACAGCCGGTCTAAAGTTAGCCCGAGAAATTCGGACAGGTTCGTTTTTAAGCCGGCTGTCAAAAAACAGACCGGCTGTCTAATTGACTTTTTCTTAAAACAACCGTTTTTTGTGCAAGCCGGAGATTTTAAGCAGCCGGTTGGCATTTTTAGCCCTGGCTAACTTTAGCCGGAGATGGTACAACCGGGCCTAAGAGTGTGTTAATTTGTGTTTTTTTAAAGAATCTGCTACTAATGATTTATAACTACACTGGTCACAAGCAAATACTTTTTCTTGGAGTGTCTTTCCTTGTGATCCCTCAAAGACTTTCGGTGTTTACTTTTAAAATTGCACTGATCACAAGCAAAAGGTTTATGATCTGAGTGTGTTTTCATGTGTCTCTTCAAGATTACGAAGGTTTTACTTTTAAAGGAACACTGATCACAAGCAAATGCCTTGTGCTCAGAATGTGTCAACTTATGTTGTCTCAAGACGCTTGAGTATATTGTTTTATAATCACACTGGTCACAAACAAACGGCTTCTGCTCAGAGTGTGTTAATTTGTGAGTTTTTAAATAGACTGCTAAATTTGTTTTATAATTACACTGATCACAAGCAAATGGTTTATGTTCACTGTGTATTAATTTGTGTCTATTGAAATCGCCTGATCGTTAACATTTAAAATCACATTGATCACAAGCAAAAGGTTTGTGATCAGAGTGTATTAACATGTGATTGCACAAGTTGTGGTAACTGTTTCATAATTACACTGATTACAAACAAACAGCTTATGCTCAGAATGTGTTAATTTGTGTGATTTTAAATGGACTGCTGTTTTTGATTTATAATCACACTGATCACAAGCAAATGGTTTGTGCTGAGAGTGTGTGATTTTGTGTCTTTTTAATATATATGGATTAATAGATTTAAAATCACACTGATCACAAGTTTTTTTGTTTTTTAGCCCAGAGTGTGTTAATTTGTGTTTTTTTAAAGTGCCTGCTAGCAATGATTTATAGCAACACTGGTCACAAGCAAATACTTCTTTCTTGGAGTGTCTTTCCTTGTGATCCCTCAAAGACTTTTGGTGTTTACTTTTAAAATTGCACTGATCACAAGCAAAAGGTTTATGATCTGAGTGCTTTTTCATGTGTCCCTTCAAGGCTACGAAGGTTTTACTTTTAAAGGAACACTGATCACAAGCAAATGCCTTGTGCTCAGAGTGTGTCAACTTGTGTTGTCTCAAGCCGCTTGAGTATATTGTTTTATAATCACACTGGTCACAAACAAACGGTTTCTGCCCAGAGTGTGTTAATTTATGAGTTTTTAAATAGACTGCAAAATTTGTTTTATAATTACACTGATCACAAGCAAATGGTTTATGATCTGAATGCATTTTCATGTGTCTCTTCAAGGTTTTCGAGGTTTTACCTTTAAAGGAACACTGCTCACAAGCAAATACCTTGTGCTCAGAGTGTGTTAATTTGTGGCTTTTTAATAAATTTAGTTGATAAGTTTTAAAATCACACTGATCACAAACAAATTTTTCATACCCAGAGTGAGTTAACATGTGAGCTTTCAATTCGGCCATACTTTTCGTTTTATAATCATATTGATCACAAGCAAATGGTTTCTGCTCGGTGTGTGTTAATTTGTGTTTTTTTAATATACTTAATTGAAAAGTTTTAAAATAACAGCGATCACATGAAATTTTTTTCAGCCCAGAGTGAGTTAACATGTGGGCTTTCAATCCACCCAAGTGCTTTGTTTTATGATTATACTGATCACAAACAAATACTTTGTGCTCAGAATGTGTCAATTTGTGTTGTCTCAAGCCGCTTGAGTATATTGTTTTATAATCACACTGGTCACAAACAAACGGTTTCTGCCCAGAGTGTGTTAATTTATGAGTTTTTAAATAGACTGCAAAATTTGTTTTATAATTACACTGATCACAAGCAAATGGTTTATGATCTGAATGCATTTTCATGTGTCTCTTCAAGGTTTTCGAGGTTTTACCTTTAAAGGAACACTGCTCACAAGCAAATACCTTGTGCTCAGAGTGTGTTAATTTGTGGCTTTTTAATAAATTTAGTTGATAAGTTTTAAAATCACACTGATCACAAACAAATTTTTCATACCCAGAGTGAGTTAACATGTGAGCTTTCAATTCGGCCATACTTTTCGTTTTATAATCATATTGATCACAAGCAAATGGTTTCTGCTCGGTGTGTGTTAATTTGTGTTTTTTTAATATATATGGATTAATAGATTTAAAATCACACTGATCACAAGTTTTTTTGTTTTTTAGCCCAGAGTGTGTTAATTTGTGTTTTTTTAAAGTGCCTGCTAGCAATGATTTATAGCAACACTGGTCACAAGCAAATACTTCTTTCTTGGAGTGTCTTTCCTTGTGATCCCTCAAAGACTTTTGGTGTTTACTTTTAAAATTGCACTGATCACAAGCAAAAGGTTTATGATCTGAGTGCTTTTTCATGTGTCCCTTCAAGGCTACGAAGGTTTTACTTTTAAAGGAACACTGATCACAAGCAAATGCCTTGTGCTCAGAGTGTGTCAACTTGTGTTGTCTCAAGCAGCTTGAGTATATTGTTTTATAATCACACTGGTCACAAACAAACGGTTTCTGCCCAGAGTGTGTTAATTTATGAGTTTTTAAATAGACTGCAAAATTTGTTTTATAATTACACTGATCACAAGCAAATGGTTTATGATCTGAATGCATTTTCATGTGTCTCTTCAAGGTTTTCGAGGTTTTACCTTTAAAGGAACACTGCTCACAAGCAAATACCTTGTGCTCAGAGTGTGTTAATTTGTGGCTTTTTAATAAATTTAGTTGATAAGTTTTAAAATCACACTGATCACAAACAAATTTTTCATACCCAGAGTGAGTTAACATGTGAGCTTTCAATTCGGCCATACTTTTCGTTTTATAATCATATTGATCACAAGCAAATGGTTTCTGCTCGGTGTGTGTTAATTTGTGTTTTTTTAATATACTTAATTGAAAAGTTTTAAAATAACAGCGATCACATGAAATTTTTTTCAGCCCAGAGTGAGTTAACATGTGGGCTTTCAATCCACCCAAGTGCTTTGTTTTATGATTATACTGATCACAAACAAATACTTTGTGCTCAGAATGTGTCAATTTGTGTTGTCTCAAGCCGCTTGAGTATATTGTTTTATAATCACACTGGTCACAAACAAACGGTTTCTGCCCAGAGTGTGTTAATTTATGAGTTTTTAAATAGACTGCAAAATTTGTTTTATAATTACACTGATCACAAGCAAATGGTTTATGATCTGAATGCATTTTCATGTGTCTCTTCAAGGTTTTCGAGGTTTTACCTTTAAAGGAACACTGCTCACAAGCAAATACCTTGTGCTCAGAGTGTGTTAATTTGTGGCTTTTTAATAAATTTAGTTGATAAGTTTTAAAATCACACTGATCACAAACAAATTTTTCATACCCAGAGTGAGTTAACATGTGAGCTTTCAATTCGGCCATACTTTTCGTTTTATAATCATATTGATCACAAGCAAATGGTTTCTGCTCGGTGTGTGTTAATTTGTGTTTTTTTAATATATATGGATTAATAGATTTAAAATCACACTGATCACAAGTTTTTTTGTTTTTTAGCCCAGAGTGTGTTAATTTGTGTTTTTTTAAAGTGCCTGCTAGCAATGATTTATAGCAACACTGGTCACAAGCAAATACTTCTTTCTTGGAGTGTCTTTCCTTGTGATCCCTCAAAGACTTTTGGTGTTTACTTTTAAAATTGCACTGATCACAAGCAAAAGGTTTATGATCTGAGTGCTTTTTCATGTGTCCCTTCAAGGCTACGAAGGTTTTACTTTTAAAGGAACACTGATCACAAGCAAATGCCTTGTGCTCAGAGTGTGTCAACTTGTGTTGTCTCAAGCAGCTTGAGTATATTGTTTTATAATCACACTGGTCACAAACAAACGGTTTCTGCCCAGAGTGTGTTAATTTATGAGTTTTTAAATAGACTGCAAAATTTGTTTTATAATTACACTGATCACAAGCAAATGGTTTATGATCTGAATGCATTTTCATGTGTCTCTTCAAGGTTTTCGAGGTTTTACCTTTAAAGGAACACTGCTCACAAGCAAATACCTTGTGCTCAGAGTGTGTTAATTTGTGGCTTTTTAATAAATTTAGTTGATAAGTTTTAAAATCACACTGATCACAAACAAATTTTTCATACCCAGAGTGAGTTAACATGTGAGCTTTCAATTCGGCCATACTTTTCGTTTTATAATCATATTGATCACAAGCAAATGGTTTCTGCTCGGTGTGTGTTAATTTGTGTTTTTTTAATATACTTAATTGAAAAGTTTTAAAATAACAGCGATCACATGAAATTTTTTTCAGCCCAGAGTGAGTTAACATGTGGGCTTTCAATCCACCCAAGTGCTTTGTTTTATGATTACACTGATCACAAACAAATACTTTGTGCTCAGAATGTGTCAATTTGTGTATATTTAATTTACTTGAGTGACGAGTTTTGTAATCACACTGATCACAAGCAAAGGATTTCTGTCGGTGGGAAATTTTTGTTGATCCAGAAGCACATTTGTATGTTTCCTTGCAGCAACTGAACATCTGATGGATCCTCAGGAGTTTTCTTTCATTGACTTTGTAGCTGCAGGCATGGCACACATGATCCACCTTGACTGAGTCCCTCTCACGACTGCCAACTGTAAACATAACAATGATAATTAGTTTTTCCACCAAGGACAAGTCCTTTTAGGAACGGTATTGTGGAGTGTAGTTAACTAAAACTTTCAATTTACTGCAGATATAAAATGTCGGTAGGTTGAACTTCAATTTTAGTTAACTAATAAACCGAATACACCTGAAGAGACAAATCATACAAAATATGATTACCATTTTATTAAAAATGTTAAAAAGAAACAACTAGTCATCAAAAATTGGATTATATAATATCCATACAGCTGGACAACGACACAAAAACTGTTCCAGTAGCAGCAATTTTGATGTATCCTCACTTATATTCCTTGACTTATGGGTTGGTATGCGGCCTACCACCCATACTGTAAAATAATGGTTCACTTTGCCAATGTCACCCCTGTTTCAGGGAAGGACGGCAAGAGTTGCAGGGCTTATGTTCATTTGAGATTGGGTTTTTATATTGCAGGTCCACATGCGGCATGTGTTAGCGCGAAATTATACATGTCTGCTTGTGGGAATGCATTTAATATAAATCTTAAATGATATATATCTTTGCAGCTTAGATTAGATTAGATCCTCACATGAAAACCCAACAGCTACTGTCTGTGAAGACGACAACATCTTGAGAATAGTATCTATGGTTACTGTGAGCTAGATTAATATCAAATACATGCCCACAAGACACGTGAAAGTTCACGCTTACAAATGCTGCATGTGTCCTTACAAAATAAAATCCAAAATTTAAATGAACTTACAACCTGCAAATTTTGCTGACCTTCCCTGAAACAGGAGTCTCATTAGAAGGTGAACCATATTTTACAGTATGAGTAGTCAGCCCCATATCAACGTAAGAGTCAATGAATTCAAATAATAAATAACTATTAAAGATATAAACAACAAGGGAACCTTAAAAAGAAATCAATACAAAAAAGTCAAGAAGTATATCATCTAAATCTAAAAATCTAAATCTAAGCTGCAAAGATATGCATCATTTGAGATTCATATTAAATGCATTCCCACAAGCAGACACACATAATTTCGCGCTCACACATGCCGCATGTGGACCTACAATATAAAAAACCCAATCTCAAATGAACATAAGCCCTGCAACTCTTGCCGACCTTCTCTGAAACAGGGGTGACATTGGCAAAGTGAACCATTTTATACAGTATGGCTGTTAATGGTACGGCTCCTTCATACCTGTCTGACATGTTCTCACCTAATGAGATAGATTTGAGAGGCCTAACTCTCAGATCTGCAGGGTGTGGGGTGGTTTACTTAGTCCAGCCGTCACGTCAGACACGCACTAATTTTGGGGACCGTGCTTTCCGGTTTGCGGGCCCAATGGAGTAGAACAGACTACCACCTAATATGAGGAAGGCAGAAACTGTTGGTGTCTTTAAAGGAGCACTAAAGACAAATCTTTACAAAAAATCTTATCCGTGATTTGAGAGGGCCCTTGAGGTGTGACACACACAAAAACGGCGCTCTTCAATTATTTGTACCTTATAAATAAATTATCCTTGTATATATATACAAGTAGTCCATTTCCACTGTATGGACTTTACTAATCTAACTTTCACTCACCGTCCAGGCTTCACTTCCATACATCAGAGTGGGCACTAGTATACCACCGTGCACCGCCAGTTTTTGAAAGATTCTGGTTCTTGGCGATGCTAGCGGTAGCACCCAGTACACACCTGCCTTTCGTTATTCTTCTTTCAAATTCACCGGTCATTCTTCCATCTTTTTCAAACTTACTTCCCAGGTATACAAACTCATTTACGACATCAACATTCATTCCATTAATTTTAAATTCATAATTCATATTTTCATCATCTCTTTCAAAAAGCATTACTTTCGTCTTACTTATATCATAGTTCCTAAATATTAGGTTGGAGAAAAAGTCTTTTCGCATAACTGGCTGGTTTTCGTCACATTAAAAAGGGGGCATTTAAAAAAAAGAATAAAATTGGGAATATTTTGTTTCTCGATATTTTTCATTTGTAATAGTTAGGTTTAAGTTAGAATTACGGTCGTTTGACATTTTGACAATTATGTTAATTTTTAAAACTGAACAAATTTCAAAACTTAATTTAAATCGGATATTTAACGAACCGTTTAGAGAGAACTAAAATCATTCTCGACGTTTCGTCAGCGATGTAGCCGACGTCTTCAGGACGAGCGAATCGAATGAAGAAATAAGATACATTTCAAAATTTTCTTACAATAAAGGGAAAAATGCAACGCAAGCCGTGATTTTTTTTGTGACGTTTATGGACCTAATGCAGTGTCAGTAACCCCCGTATTCACGATCAAAACTGGCACTAACTTAAGGGCAAACTAGCGCTTAGATTGGGGAAATTCATTTCAAGAACAATACTTAAGGTAAAATTAGCGCTCAAGCGCTCCAAAAACTAGCACTTAGGTAAGTAAGATCGACACGTATATTAACCAACGCTTAAGCGCTGTCAAAATATTCCGTCATATTTCATTGTTATCACATTTTTTGTTTGATTGTGAATTTACATGAAAAAATGAAGTCTTACTATGAACATGATTTTTACAAGTGTATTAACATTGTTTTGACGAGTATATTTACATTGTTTGCCCATCAGAATTGGGTTTGTTCTCCAGTATGGTCTAGGACCATACTGCAATGACAGATGAACTGTCAAAATATTCCGCAGCATTTCATCAGCACAGTTTTTGTTTGGTTGTGAATTATTTACATAAAATAATGAATTCTTACGATGAAGTTGACTTCAACGAGAATAATAACATTGTTTTGTTCAAAAATAGTGTCCCAAGAAAACATATCAGAGACTGTAAAGACCCATTTACGTATTACGAAGAGGATGAATTTAGAAGACGTTTTTGATTGAAAAAATGCGTCGTTCTGTATACAGTTTTGCCGTTGCTCATTGAGGGTTGCAAAGCCAACAATTTCTTCGATCTGTTATTTTATCTTCTATTACAGGTTTTTCTTTAATCAGAGCCACCAGCAGCTCCTTTTCCGCTGGAGAAAACAACATCTTTTTGGCGCTGAAATCGATCAAAACACTTCACATTGGATATTACATAAATGTATTTTTAAAAACTAATAGAAATTGTAAACAAACAAATTCGTACTTACGGTTTACTTAAATTAGTAAGTGCGTTATACGTACTTATTTGTTGTCAAGTTTTATGCACAGCTGATATGACATTGAAATTTGAAAGAAGCGGCAATGATAAGAGTGAAGTACACCGAATATCGGTCGGAAGGTACTGACCAATTACAGAGCTGGGTTTTTTCGAGAGCCAATGACAAACCCGTACATCTCCTGGGGGTTGGGCACTAGGCTGATTACTACTTTAGTGTTCTTTGTAAAACAAAACGCTCCAGAATGTCGACCCTTGAGTTAGTGTAGCGCTTGAGTTAGGCACTTAAATCAGTTTTGATCGTGAATACGGGGGTAAGAGTAGCACAAAGTTGGTTTAAGTGTTTTCAATCCGGGAATTTGAATGTCAAAGATGCACCTCGCTCTGGTCCCCCTGTTACGGATAAAATAGACGCTATTTTTGAAAAGTGGAGCAAGATCGGCATATCAACAGCTACGACATAGCTGAAGAACTGGGAATTGACCACAAAACAGTTTTGACCCATCTGAAAAAAGCTGGGTACACAAAAAAGCTCAATATTTGGGTGCCACACAAGCTCACTGAAAGAAACCTAATGAACCGTGTACTCATTTGCGATTCTTTATTGAGACGTAATGAAACCAAACCGTTTTTGAAGAGATTGATAACTGGTGATGAAAAGTGGATCACGTGTGACAAGAACGTGCAAAAAATGTTGTGGTCAAAGGTCGGTCAGAAATATTCATGACAAACCTAATCTTAATAACTACCTTCACTCAAAGGCATGCCGTGATTTGTTATAGAGGAAAAAAATCAGTTAATCCCCAGTCGTCGTGCAGGGTGTCTCCTGAAGACGTTTGCTACGTCGCTAATAAAACATTGAGAATAATGTAAGTTCTCTATTTTATTTATTATTCAAGAACAAAAGTCACCAAGCACATATTTCCACTTGCAGACTTTTGAATTGTTGACCACAGATGTCAGGGATAAGTTCACAGTTGGATGACGTCTATGATTGACAGCCGCACTGTATGCAAGTCTACACTTGACGCCTGTGCGTGTCACCCGCAGTTGAATGGTTAACAGATGGCAGAATTTAATTGCCGACTCGGAATCAGCGTGCATGGCCTAAATCTATAAAAATCTAGTTTTTTTACCAAAATCCTCACTCTTGAAGATACCCTATTAGGAAATAGATCATATTATGCAAATGAATATTTCCAGGAGAGCCCGACATACAAATCTATTCAAATAGACTCCAACATTTCAAGCTAAACTAATTAATACTGACCTGAATACCCCTCAATGTTGATTCTCTCCACAAGCACGCGGCATTCCTTCAACAAGCCATCAGGTGGAGGGGTAGAGTCCTCATTCTTCACATTATCCACCACAGAGCCCTCGGCAAGCCATTCCTTCTTAATAGCCAGTCTCTCTTGCTTCACATCGCTCTCTTCAATGTCTATTTGTTCATCTGAGTGCGCTAGTTGTGCATCCATAAACTCCGAGTCCGCCTCCACCTTCTCAACCTTCACAACAATGTCCATTGTGACTTAATCACTTGTGCAAAACAAACAACTAGCAGTTCTTACACTAATCCACTAAAATATAAATCAACTTCCATCAGAAACACTGGTGAACAGGACAACGAAGTATTTTCCTCAGTTGCTCTCGGTCACAGCTGTCAGTTTTTCTTCACCTGTAGGGATGGGCGAAATATATCGATATAGCAAAAGTAGGTATTTTTTTGGAATAATATCGATATTTTCCTCGATATTAAAAATATATCGATATATTTTTTGAAGTATCAAAATCGTATCGAGCCTATTTATTTTTCCAGGTAAGGGGCCGGCCTTACGACAACCACTTCAGTTGAAGTGGAGGTTTCTTAGCTCACGAAAGGGCTGGTAGTACTCATTTCTTGCGAAGGCTGAGTATACCATGTCGGTATTTTATTTTGGTTTGAAATTAACACCGAAACGGGAAATCATTTCTGACACCCTTGGTGGGATTCGGAGCCGAGCTCATGGCATGAAATGCAAGCACTCTACCAACTGAGCTATTGGACCGGACAAATTCTACACAGAGTGGCAGCGGTTGAACTGCTTCTTCAGCTGACCACTATAAAGCGATGAGAAATAATCAACCCGAGACATCACAAATGCGCTCACCTGGATCTTTTTAATTGCCTTTATTTGGTGTTGTGAAGAAAAAGAGGAAGCTATGGTGGCATGTCAGGTTCTGAGACTCCTGATGTCTCACTGAACCAGCTCACCTCCATCTCATAATTTTTATTACATTAGTCATAATTATCCTTAAATTTAGTATTATATTAAGGATTTTGAGGATTGGGTCCATCTTGTGATCTTGCAAAGAAAAAAATAATAATACATACTTCTTAAAGTTTATTCAATACTATCATACAAAAGTACACAATATAAATATTAGTTTACAAATTTTAACATTGCTTCTAAATCCAAATCTTAATCTAAGTTGCAAAGATATATATCATTTGAGATTCATATTAAATGCATTTCCACAAGCAGACACTCACAATTTCGCAGTAACACATGCTGCATGTGGACATACAATATAAAAACCCAATCTCAAATGAACATAAAAGTACTACAAATCTCGCCGACCTTTCCTGCAACAGGGGTGACATTGGCAAAGTGATTCATTTTTTTACAGTATGGGTGATCAGCCTCATACCAACCTATAAGTCAAAGAACCCATACTGTGAAAAATGGTTCACTTTGCCAATGTCACCCCTGTTTCAGGGAAGGTCTGCAAAATTTGCAGGGTTCATGTGCATTTAAGGTTTGGTTTTAATTTGTAAGTACGCACTTAGCATTTGTAAGCGCGAACTTACACGTGTCTGTTTGTGGGCATGCATTTGATGAGTTTTTTGTTCATATATATTTGCAACTTAGATTACAGATCATAGATTTATATAGTATCTGTGAGAGGGCCCTTGAGGTGTGACACACACGAAAACGGCGCTCTTCAATTATGTGTACCTTATAAATAAATGATCCATGTATAATATTTATATAATATATTTATGATAATCTATAATCTAAGTTTCAAGGATATATTCATTTAAAGCTCTCAGATGCATGCCCACAAACAAACACGTGTAGTTCGTGCTTCCAAATGCTAAATGTGTACTTACAAATAAAATCCAAGCCTCAAATGAACGTACGCCCCACAACTTTTGCCAACTTTCCCTGAAATAGGGGTGACATTGGCAAAGTGAACACTTTTTTCAGTATGGGTGGTCAGCCTCATACCAACCTATAATCAAAGGAATAACAATCATAATATAAAAAGTGTCATAATTTGTCACCGCGGAGCGACTATATTGCTCCGACTTAACTATAGGTAAATATTAATTGAAAGTATCTGTATGGGCACCGAGCCTCAAGCGTAAAATATGCTATGTAAATTGGTTTAGCTTCAAAAGTGAAAATACCAGACCTAAGGCCCGGTTGTTGGTATTTGACAGCTGGTTTACAGTTAGCGACAGCTAATTTTAAGCCGGCTGTTTGTTTAAGCGCTCCGATTTTAGCGCCGGCTAAAAAATGGGTTGTTTTATGAAAAATTTTGCCCCAGCTAAAAATTAACCGACTGCTAAAAACCATAGACCATATCTAGGGTCGGCGGACAAAAGCATATAACTCAAAATAACGTATTTTACAGGAAGAACAAAAAACTGTTTTAAAAAAAAACGAAGTATAAGAGTGCTTCAAAAAAAAAATTTTATTACATAAAACATATACAACACACACAAATAATAAGTTTTTTGTCACCCAAGATCAATAATTTAGCTTTTGATTGACTTATATGGTCAGGTACACGAGCAAGACCAACTGAATGAAGGAGATATATGGTTTTGTCAGTATAAAATAATCAAATTAAAATAAATATTGTGAAAATAAAACAACGTTTAATAAAAAATAATTTGATTTTAAATTAAAATATCATCAAAAATATAAAATATTATTTTTAAAAAGGCGTATTAAGCTTAATATATAAGCTTATAACCATCAAATTAAAAAAAAGTAAATGAAATTCTTAGAATAAAATATTTTTGTGTGAATTTAAAATTAGATAGGTAATAAAATTGTACAAGATTTCAAATAAAAATGTGTTGTATAAACATGGGTAAGTAAGTAAGTAAAGTAAGATAAAAAAAAAGAATTAACATTCAATTTCTTCGTCACTGAGGATGTCGGGATCAGTGTTTTTGGTTGATGCTGAAGTTTTCAAATTTTTGTAAAAGTCATGAAAAACGGTCGGAATAAGTGGTAAAAGCGATAGTAGATCTTGTTTTTTTTCTCTTGAAATTGCCATAGTTTGGAGCGATATTATGGGTATGGTATCAGGTACACGGCCGCTTCTTCTATTAAAATCTATAGTTTTAAACGGAGAATCGACATCAAGTGTGTTTTTGAATAAAATGTTTCCAAACTGATGTGAATAACGAAGCCATCTTTTTTCTAGCCACTTAAATTGGATTCCCTCAGAATCTTTGTGTCTCAAAACTAGAGGTCCTTTTAAAAGCGAAGAGTTTTAATTTTACTAATTTCTATCAATTAAATAAATATCTGTTTAATAAAGTTTTAAACTTTCAATTTTTTTTATGGTCGAAGTTAAATGAAATCACAAAGACAACGTGTTACTATGAAGACCTCGAAAATGCAACTGCAACCATTGAGGTTATTATAGAGGCGCAACCGTCATACAATCAGGAGAAAAATGTCAAGCCAAAGTCCGTTGGAAACGTTCTAATGCAGATGCAAGGAGACAATCAGTTTTTATCCCGCT
The DNA here is from genome assembly GCA_951799405.1 of Agapetus fuscipes. Lineage (NCBI taxonomy): Eukaryota > Metazoa > Arthropoda > Insecta > Trichoptera > Glossosomatidae > Agapetus > Agapetus fuscipes. The sequence goes on from OX637352.1 coordinate 14,912,129, forward strand.
TCTGCATTGAATAACGCGCACTGTACTCTTAGGTTAAAACCAGATAGCAATAGTTTTAGCAAACACATGCCAGACTTCAGACATGACAAAAAGGGTTGAGATGTCATCATTCTATGACATAAAATTTCCCTACAATAATAATATTAAAATATGAATGTCAGATTAAAATGAAATGTAACTTTAGTACCTACTTTACTTCTAAAAAGAATATAAGTAAGTCTTCAACCAGCCACCCGGCAGTATAAAACCTCATCTGGCTTTATGCCAGAAAGAGGTTGCGTAGACCAGATATTCGCGCTTCGGCAGATAGTCGAAAAACAGTTGGCCGTAAATAAAAAGGTCTACGCGGCTTCTGTGGATCTTGAGAAAGCCTTCGACTCGGTGGATAGAAGTATGATGTGGTGTGTGCTAGAGAAGTATGGTGTAAACAAAGCACTTTTGAATGCGATACGCGCCATCTATGTAAATAGCAGGGCGTGTGTCAGGGTGGATGGAGAATACAGCGAGTATTTTAATGTGTACAAGGGTGTGAGACAGGGTTGCATAATGAGTCCATGGTTATTCAATATAATCATGGATCATTGTGTTAAACAAGCGAATCTGGAAGGACATGGCATACAAATTGGAGAGAGAAAAGTCGGAGTTCTGCTTTATGCTGATGACGCAGTATTAATTGCTGATTCTGCAGCGGAGCTCCAGACAATGCTCTCTAGTTTGAACCATGCCCTATGTGTGAACAAGTTGAAAATTAATGCAAGTAAGACGAAAGTACTGATTTTTGACAGAACGGATGAAAATGAAGAATGCACGTTTATGTTGAATCGTACGAAAGTTGAAATTGTGGATGAATTTAGATACTTGGGAAGTATGTTTGAGAAGAATGGAAAGATGACAAGAGAACTCGAGAATAGGGTGTGCAAGGGAAAGCAAGTGGTCGGTGCAATAGGAAGAATAGCAAAGAACAAGCGACTGACGATGGATCTGAGAATGGCGGTACACAATGGCATATTGTTACCGACTTTGATGTATGGAAGTGAAGCATGGACAGTGAATGATAGTGAAATGAGTAAAGTATGTACGGTGGAAATGAAGCATTTGAGAAGTATGAAGTAGAAGGCTCTGGCCACCCCTAGCGGAATGGCGACAGAGTTACAGTTACAGTCTGTGTCAAATGCGTGACATTAATTAAAATAGAATTCAAAAACTTATTTTTTTTGAAAAATAAATTACATCACGTACAATATTGTTAAATTGCAAACAGCGCATTAGTTGATAAACATCGATTGAAACACAAAATATAGCTCATACGTTGTTTCGTATTTTTATTAATATTTTTTCCCCTACTTTTAAGGGAACTCTTGCCGTCCTTCCCTGTTTCAGGGAAGGACGGCAAGAGTTGCAAGGCTTATGTTCATTTGAGATTGGGTTTTTATATTGTAGGTCCACATGCGGCATGTGTAAGCGCGAAATTATACATATCTGCTTGTGGGAAAGCATTTAATATAAGTCTTAAATGATATATATCTTTGCAGCTTAGATTAGATTAGATTAGATTTAGGGGAAAAATATGAAGCTCTCAAGTTTATTGCAATCTCAATTGCACCAAACCATATAACTTCTTTCTGAAATAGAGAACGCTAACGATCAAAACCATATATGTGGAGTTATATCGTTTTGTCCATCTAGATTTTAGATGAAATAAAATATATGATTTGGGACACCTCTTGGCTCCGATACTTCCATAAGCTTTAGAGTTATATGGTTTTGTCAGTTGATGGAGCGATTTTTTTTATCAGGCCTGGTGAAATATCTCATTTTTCGACTTTTTGTAGTTATATGCTTTTGTCCGCCGACCCTAGATATATATATTGTTTTCTATGGTAGGTACACAACACGAAAAATATTACTATTACTTACTTACTTTCCGTGTCCGGATTCCGGTGATAGAAGGATTGGCCGGCTTGATGCCGTTTCCAGGGGACGCCCGATTACTTTCCGTATTATGAAACTTAATCTGCGTGGAGGCTCGAAAAAGTTTGATTTAACGATGCCTGTGCAGCACATTGGCAGCACTGCGCAGACGAAAATAAATAATACAAGTGACACACGCTTCGACCTGTTCAGAATTTATATAATCACTGTCCATGGCTATGTCAATGATGAATCTTCTGATTTCAGACGCCATATTAATTATATATATTCTATGATTTTATTGTAAACTGCAAGCGCTAAACCGTCGGATATGATTACGAAACGTACGAAACTTCAAAGCACTCGTATTTGAGAGAGTTTGACAGCTGTGTAACAGCCGGTCTAAAGTTAGCCCGAGAAATTCGGACAGGTTCGTTTTTAAGCCGGCTGTCAAAAAACAGACCGGCTGTCTAATTGACTTTTTCTTAAAACAACCGTTTTTTGTGCAAGCCGGAGATTTTAAGCAGCCGGTTGGCATTTTTAGCCCTGGCTAACTTTAGCCGGAGATGGTACAACCGGGCCTAAGAGTGTGTTAATTTGTGTTTTTTTAAAGAATCTGCTACTAATGATTTATAACTACACTGGTCACAAGCAAATACTTTTTCTTGGAGTGTCTTTCCTTGTGATCCCTCAAAGACTTTCGGTGTTTACTTTTAAAATTGCACTGATCACAAGCAAAAGGTTTATGATCTGAGTGTGTTTTCATGTGTCTCTTCAAGATTACGAAGGTTTTACTTTTAAAGGAACACTGATCACAAGCAAATGCCTTGTGCTCAGAATGTGTCAACTTATGTTGTCTCAAGACGCTTGAGTATATTGTTTTATAATCACACTGGTCACAAACAAACGGCTTCTGCTCAGAGTGTGTTAATTTGTGAGTTTTTAAATAGACTGCTAAATTTGTTTTATAATTACACTGATCACAAGCAAATGGTTTATGTTCACTGTGTATTAATTTGTGTCTATTGAAATCGCCTGATCGTTAACATTTAAAATCACATTGATCACAAGCAAAAGGTTTGTGATCAGAGTGTATTAACATGTGATTGCACAAGTTGTGGTAACTGTTTCATAATTACACTGATTACAAACAAACAGCTTATGCTCAGAATGTGTTAATTTGTGTGATTTTAAATGGACTGCTGTTTTTGATTTATAATCACACTGATCACAAGCAAATGGTTTGTGCTGAGAGTGTGTGATTTTGTGTCTTTTTAATATATATGGATTAATAGATTTAAAATCACACTGATCACAAGTTTTTTTGTTTTTTAGCCCAGAGTGTGTTAATTTGTGTTTTTTTAAAGTGCCTGCTAGCAATGATTTATAGCAACACTGGTCACAAGCAAATACTTCTTTCTTGGAGTGTCTTTCCTTGTGATCCCTCAAAGACTTTTGGTGTTTACTTTTAAAATTGCACTGATCACAAGCAAAAGGTTTATGATCTGAGTGCTTTTTCATGTGTCCCTTCAAGGCTACGAAGGTTTTACTTTTAAAGGAACACTGATCACAAGCAAATGCCTTGTGCTCAGAGTGTGTCAACTTGTGTTGTCTCAAGCCGCTTGAGTATATTGTTTTATAATCACACTGGTCACAAACAAACGGTTTCTGCCCAGAGTGTGTTAATTTATGAGTTTTTAAATAGACTGCAAAATTTGTTTTATAATTACACTGATCACAAGCAAATGGTTTATGATCTGAATGCATTTTCATGTGTCTCTTCAAGGTTTTCGAGGTTTTACCTTTAAAGGAACACTGCTCACAAGCAAATACCTTGTGCTCAGAGTGTGTTAATTTGTGGCTTTTTAATAAATTTAGTTGATAAGTTTTAAAATCACACTGATCACAAACAAATTTTTCATACCCAGAGTGAGTTAACATGTGAGCTTTCAATTCGGCCATACTTTTCGTTTTATAATCATATTGATCACAAGCAAATGGTTTCTGCTCGGTGTGTGTTAATTTGTGTTTTTTTAATATACTTAATTGAAAAGTTTTAAAATAACAGCGATCACATGAAATTTTTTTCAGCCCAGAGTGAGTTAACATGTGGGCTTTCAATCCACCCAAGTGCTTTGTTTTATGATTATACTGATCACAAACAAATACTTTGTGCTCAGAATGTGTCAATTTGTGTTGTCTCAAGCCGCTTGAGTATATTGTTTTATAATCACACTGGTCACAAACAAACGGTTTCTGCCCAGAGTGTGTTAATTTATGAGTTTTTAAATAGACTGCAAAATTTGTTTTATAATTACACTGATCACAAGCAAATGGTTTATGATCTGAATGCATTTTCATGTGTCTCTTCAAGGTTTTCGAGGTTTTACCTTTAAAGGAACACTGCTCACAAGCAAATACCTTGTGCTCAGAGTGTGTTAATTTGTGGCTTTTTAATAAATTTAGTTGATAAGTTTTAAAATCACACTGATCACAAACAAATTTTTCATACCCAGAGTGAGTTAACATGTGAGCTTTCAATTCGGCCATACTTTTCGTTTTATAATCATATTGATCACAAGCAAATGGTTTCTGCTCGGTGTGTGTTAATTTGTGTTTTTTTAATATACTTAATTGAAAAGTTTTAAAATAACAGCGATCACATGAAATTTTTTTCAGCCCAGAGTGAGTTAACATGTGGGCTTTCAATCCACCCAAGTGCTTTGTTTTATGATTACACTGATCACAAACAAATACTTTGTGCTCAGAATGTGTCAATTTGTGTATATTTAATTTACTTGAGTGACGAGTTTTGTAATCACACTGATCACAAGCAAAGGATTTCTGTCGGTGGGAAATTTTTGTTGATCCAGAAGCACATTTGTATGTTTCCTTGCAGCAACTGAACATCTGATGGATCCTCAGGAGTTTTCTTTCATTGACTTTGTAGCTGCAGGCATGGCACACATGATCCACCTTGACTGAGTCCCTCTCACGACTGCCAACTGTAAACATAACAATGATAATTAGTTTTTCCACCAAGGACAAGTCCTTTTAGGAACGGTATTGTGGAGTGTAGTTAACTAAAACTTTCAATTTACTGCAGATATAAAATGTCGGTAGGTTGAACTTCAATTTTAGTTAACTAATAAACCGAATACACCTGAAGAGACAAATCATACAAAATATGATTACCATTTTATTAAAAATGTTAAAAAGAAACAACTAGTCATCAAAAATTGGATTATATAATATCCATACAGCTGGACAACGACACAAAAACTGTTCCAGTAGCAGCAATTTTGATGTATCCTCACTTATATTCCTTGACTTATGGGTTGGTATGCGGCCTACCACCCATACTGTAAAATAATGGTTCACTTTGCCAATGTCACCCCTGTTTCAGGGAAGGACGGCAAGAGTTGCAGGGCTTATGTTCATTTGAGATTGGGTTTTTATATTGCAGGTCCACATGCGGCATGTGTTAGCGCGAAATTATACATGTCTGCTTGTGGGAATGCATTTAATATAAATCTTAAATGATATATATCTTTGCAGCTTAGATTAGATTAGATCCTCACATGAAAACCCAACAGCTACTGTCTGTGAAGACGACAACATCTTGAGAATAGTATCTATGGTTACTGTGAGCTAGATTAATATCAAATACATGCCCACAAGACACGTGAAAGTTCACGCTTACAAATGCTGCATGTGTCCTTACAAAATAAAATCCAAAATTTAAATGAACTTACAACTTGCAAATTTTGCTGACCTTCCCTGAAACAGGAGTCTCATTAGAAGGTGAACCATATTTTACAGTATGAGTAGTCAGCCCCATATCAACGTAAGAGTCAATGAATTCAAATAATAAATAACTATTAAAGATATAAACAACAAGGGAACCTTAAAAAGAAATCAATACAAAAAAGTCAAGAAGTATATCATCTAAATCTAAAAATCTAAATCTAAGCTGCAAAGATATGCATCATTTGAGATTCATATTAAATGCATTCCCACAAGCAGACACACATAATTTCGCGCTCACACATGCCGCATGTGGACCTACAATATAAAAAACCCAATCTCAAATGAACATAAGCCCTGCAACTCTTGCCGACCTTCTCTGAAACAGGGGTGACATTGGCAAAGTGAACCATTTTATACAGTATGGCTGTTAATGGTACGGCTCCTTCATACCTGTCTGACATGTTCTCACCTAATGAGATAGATTTGAGAGGCCTAACTCTCAGATCTGCAGGGTGTGGGGTGGTTTACTTAGTCCAGCCGTCACGTCAGACACGCACTAATTTTGGGGACCGTGCTTTCCGGTTTGCGGGCCCAATGGAGTAGAACAGACTACCACCTAATATGAGGAAGGCAGAAACTGTTGGTGTCTTTAAAGGAGCACTAAAGACAAATCTTTACAAAAAATCTTATCCGTGATTTGAGAGGGCCCTTGAGGTGTGACACACACAAAAACGGCGCTCTTCAATTATTTGTACCTTATAAATAAATTATCCTTGTATATATATACAAGTAGTCCATTTCCACTGTATGGACTTTACTAATCTAACTTTCACTCACCGTCCAGGCTTCACTTCCATACATCAGAGTGGGCACTAGTATACCACCGTGCACCGCCAGTTTTTGAAAGATTCTGGTTCTTGGCGATGCTAGCGGTAGCACCCAGTACACACCTGCCTTTCGTTATTCTTCTTTCAAATTCACCGGTCATTCTTCCATCTTTTTCAAACTTACTTCCCAGGTATACAAACTCATTTACGACATCAACATTCATTCCATTAATTTTAAATTCATAATTCATATTTTCATCATCTCTTTCAAAAAGCATTACTTTCGTCTTACTTATATCATAGTTCCTAAATATTAGGTTGGAGAAAAAGTCTTTTCGCATATCTGGCTGGTTTTCGTCACATTAAAAAGGGGGCATTTAAAAAAAAGAATAAAATTGGGAATATTTTGTTTCTCGATATTTTTCATTTGTAATAGTTAGGTTTAAGTTAGAATTACGGTCGTTTGACATTTTGACAATTATGTTAATTTTTAAAACTGAACAAATTTCAAAACTTAATTTAAATCGGATATTTAACGAACCGTTTAGAGAGAACTAAAATCATTCTCGACGTTTCGTCAGCGATGTAGCCGACGTCTTCAGGACGAGCGAATCGAATGAAGAAATAAGATACATTTCAAAATTTTCTTACAATAAAGGGAAAAATGCAACGCAAGCCGTGATTTTTTTTGTGACGTTTATGGACCTAATGCAGTGTCAGTAACCCCCGTATTCACGATCAAAACTGGCACTAACTTAAGGGCAAACTAGCGCTTAGATTGGGGAAATTCATTTCAAGAACAATACTTAAGGTAAAATTAGCGCTCAAGCGCTCCAAAAACTAGCACTTAGGTAAGTAAGATCGACACGTATATTAACCAACGCTTAAGCGCTGTCAAAATATTCCGTCATATTTCATTGTTATCACATTTTTTGTTTGATTGTGAATTTACATGAAAAAATGAAGTCTTACTATGAACATGATTTTTACAAGTGTATTAACATTGTTTTGACGAGTATATTTACATTGTTTGCCCATCAGAATTGGGTTTGTTCTCCAGTATGGTCTAGGACCATACTGCAATGACAGATGAACTGTCAAAATATTCCGCAGCATTTCATCAGCACAGTTTTTGTTTGGTTGTGAATTATTTACATAAAATAATGAATTCTTACGATGAAGTTGACTTCAACGAGAATAATAACATTGTTTTGTTCAAAAATAGTGTCCCAAGAAAACATATCAGAGACTGTAAAGACCCATTTACGTATTACGAAGAGGATGAATTTAGAAGACGTTTTTGATTGAAAAAATGCGTCGTTCTGTATACAGTTTTGCCGTTGCTCATTGAGGGTTGCAAAGCCAACAATTTCTTCGATCTGTTATTTTATCTTCTATTACAGGTTTTTCTTTAATCAGAGCCACCAGCAGCTCCTTTTCCGCTGGAGAAAACAACATCTTTTTGGCGCTGAAATCGATCAAAACACTTCACATTGGATATTACATAAATGTATTTTTAAAAACTAATAGAAATTGTAAACAAACAAATTCGTACTTACGGTTTACTTAAATTAGTAAGTGCGTTATACGTACTTATTTGTTGTCAAGTTTTATGCACAGCTGATATGACATTGAAATTTGAAAGAAGCGGCAATGATAAGAGTGAAGTACACCGAATATCGGTCGGAAGGTACTGACCAATTACAGAGCTGGGTTTTTTCGAGAGCCAATGACAAACCCGTACATCTCCTGGGGGTTGGGCACTAGGCTGATTACTACTTTAGTGTTCTTTGTAAAACAAAACGCTCCAGAATGTCGACCCTTGAGTTAGTGTAGCGCTTGAGTTAGGCACTTAAATCAGTTTTGATCGTGAATACGGGGGTAAGAGTAGCACAAAGTTGGTTTAAGTGTTTTCAATCCGGGAATTTGAATGTCAAAGATGCACCTCGCTCTGGTCCCCCTGTTACGGATAAAATAGACGCTATTTTTGAAAAGTGGAGCAAGATCGGCATATCAACAGCTACGACATAGCTGAAGAACTGGGAATTGACCACAAAACAGTTTTGACCCATCTGAAAAAAGCTGGGTACACAAAAAAGCTCAATATTTGGGTGCCACACAAGCTCACTGAAAGAAACCTAATGAACCGTGTACTCATTTGCGATTCTTTATTGAGACGTAATGAAACCAAACCGTTTTTGAAGAGATTGATAACTGGTGATGAAAAGTGGATCACGTGTGACAAGAACGTGCAAAAAATGTTGTGGTCAAAGGTCGGTCAGAAATATTCATGACAAACCTAATCTTAATAACTACCTTCACTCAAAGGCATGCCGTGATTTGTTATAGAGGAAAAAAATCAGTTAATCCCCAGTCGTCGTGCAGGGTGTCTCCTGAAGACGTTTGCTACATCGCTAATAAAACATTGAGAATAATGTAAGTTCTCTATTTTATTTATTATTCAAGAACAAAAGTCACCAAGCACATATTTCCACTTGCAGACTTTTGAATTGTTGACCACAGATGTCAGGGATAAGTTCACAGTTGGATGACGTCTATGATTGACAGCCGCACTGTATGCAAGTCTACACTTGACGCCTGTGCGTGTCACCCGCAGTTGAATGGTTAACAGATGGCAGAATTTAATTGCCGACTCGGAATCAGCGTGCATGGCCTAAATCTATAAAAATCTAGTTTTTTTACCAAAATCCTCACTCTTGAAGATACCCTATTAGGAAATAGATCATATTATGCAAATGAATATTTCCAGGAGAGCCCGACATACAAATCTATTCAAATAGACTCCAACATTTCAAGCTAAACTAATTAATACTGACCTGAATACCCCTCAATGTTGATTCTCTCCACAAGCACGCGGCATTCCTTCAACAAGCCATCAGGTGGAGGGGTAGAGTCCTCATTCTTCACATTATCCCCCACAGAGCCCTCGGCAAGCCATTCCTTCTTAATAGCCAGTCTCTCTTGCTTCACATCGCTCTCTTCAATGTCTATTTGTTCATCTGAGTGCGCTAGTTGTGCATCCATAAACTCCGAGTCCGCCTCCACCTTCTCAACCTTCACAACAATGTCCATTGTGACTTAATCACTTGTGCAAAACAAACAACTAGCAGTTCTTACACTAATCCACTAAAATATAAATCAACTTCCATCAGAAACACTGGTGAACAGGACAACGAAGTATTTTCCTCAGTTGCTCTCGGTCACAGCTGTCAGTTTTTCTTCACCTGTAGGGATGGGCGAAATATATCGATATAGCAAAAGTAGGTATTTTTTTGGAATAATATCGATATTTTCCTCGATATTAAAAATATATCGATATATTTTTTGAAGTATCAAAATCGTATCGAGCCTATTTATTTTTCCAGGTAAGGGGCCGGCCTTACGACAACCACTTCAGTTGAAGTGGAGGTTTCTTAGCTCACGAAAGGGCTGGTAGTACTCATTTCTTGCGAAGGCTGAGTATACCATGTCGGTATTTTATTTTGGTTTGAAATTAACACCGAAACGGGAAATCATTTCTGACACCCTTGGTGGGATTCGGAGCCGAGCTCATGGCATGAAATGCAAGCACTCTACCAACTGAGCTATTGGACCGGACAAATTCTACACAGAGTGGCAGCGGTTGAACTGCTTCTTCAGCTGACCACTATAAAGCGATGAGAAATAATCAACCCGAGACATCACAAATGCGCTCACCTGGATTTGGTGTTGTGAAGAAAAAGAGGAAGCTATTGTGATCGGTAAGACTCCTGGGGCCTGTATTTTCAACGTACAAATTGACAAGTTACAATTTACAAGTAACAAGCCTTGTAACTAACAAGTTACAATTACTAGTGTATTTCTAACATTCCATTTTCATAGGTATTTCTTTTTTTTACAAGTCTTATCGTTTTACAAGTCTGCAACATGATTTTACAATTTTTGGTAACATCTCTACGAAAAAAAAAACTTTGCTCTATGATATGCACCAAACCCGGAAATCTCGGTCCTACGGCTCGTTGTAATGAGCTTCTCTCGTTTTGGAAGAGGCGCTGATGTCGGTTGTTTTAGATACTAAAAGGATCATGTGCTTTAATAAATATATTTGTTCAAGTTTTGGGTCAATGAAGGCAGATATTAGGAAATATAAAATACAGGAATCTGTAAAACTTATAACTTCACTGGTTTATGAAGTTTTGTATAAATCGCCGTGTCTAATTCATGGTCAAATTATAAAGTGAAATATAATTACTACGCTCGCTCTGCATGTAGCAAAAACTTGCCATTTCCGTTCAGTTTGCCCCACCCCACTCCTTCACCCCCCGCCGCCACCTTCAACCCACGCGGAGTTAAAATGTTTGTCGTCGATCTAAAAAACGTGAAATATTCAGTAAAAAGGACAATATATTCCATCGCTGCAAGTTTTCCTCGTAGAGAAGGTAATATTACACTTATTATTATATGGTGAAGTTCATTTCAAACATCGGATACGATATTTTATCATATTGTTTTTTTGCAGGTGGGATGCATGTTTTTCTCGACCAGAAAATTTCAAGCCGCAGGAAAAAGCGATCCAGCAAGTGTCTCAACCTGAACCAATGTACGTGTATTGCAATAAACGTGTATTGCCGCTTCCACTTCGAAGAAAACTTTATTAGAAATCCGTCGGGAAGATTATATGGACCGCTACTCATAGTGTTATTTTATTCATTCGCTGAACGCTGCTTATGTTCTCCGCTGGGAACCGAACTCAAGACCTTCGGATATTGAGTGGTGGCGTCAACCACTAGACTGTACACCGGTGAAATATGTGAAGAAATGTTTTGTGATTTTGGAGAAAAGTGTCAAAAGGTCCTTACATAGGTAGTTTATGTTATATTTCTGATACATTAGATTTCAAAAACATATAATTTTCTGTATGTGATCTTGTATCTTATCTGCTAATAAATGAAACACGTAAATATTCACTTTTTGTTTTATTTTTTGTACGAAATGGGAGTAGGTATGGAATAATAATATGAGATAATATTATAGGAGCATGGCATAGCGCGTATGTATGAGTGCACTAACACACTCACGTACACGCACACGTCGTGGTTCGCGCTCGTTACATTACGTGACGCTAGTATCTCTAGCCTGATATAATTATTATTATTAAACCGGAAATACAAAGATATATTAGGAACTCAGTTCTCTATATATATGCACATTTCGAGGTTATTGGGTGTTGTCTCTGTGAGTGTTGTTTAGTTGATTACCATGGATATTGTGAAGCAAGAACAGGATTCCGACACGGAGTCAGCGGATCCACAACTAGTGCACTTGTGCGAACAAATAGACATTGAAGAGAGCGATGTGAAGCAAGAGAGACTGGCTCGAGAGAGGGCCTGGGAAGCCGAGGACTCTGTACTGGATAAGATAAAGAATGAGTGCGCTGCCTCTCCACCTTCTGGCTTGTTGAAGGACTGCCGCGTACTTGTGGCCAGAATCAATGTGGCGGGACATTCAGGTAACTGGGCGCGCGTTCTGTCATATACACGTTGTTATTGTGAGGATGCCTCAACTATTGTACATTTACGCTTGCATTCAATAAAAACACTGAGAATTCATCTTTTCTAAACAAGAAGAGTTTAATCTAGATTAAAACTTCCCTTCAGTCACTGTGCTGAAGTTTTATTGAATTATATTAAATCATGTCGCCTAGCAACAGACTTGGAACAATATTGAATTCAGAGCTTTCTTCTCAGCAAGCAAACATCACACTTGTATGTGTCAGTGAGGATCCACACATAAATCCACATGGACAAAATAGTGTCGTCACGCCACCAGTTTGCTAACAAACAAGCATTGAGCACTCTGGAGCGCTTGAGTGCTCTGGAATGTTCCGTGTAATAAGAGTTTATTTGTAGTTTTAGTTTAACTCAAATAAATGAAAAAACTAAATAAATAAAACACAAACAAATCCATTCTTTTTTTTTTCCCCTCCATAGAATTTGTCCCATACTATAGTCTGAACCTCCTTGTGTTTTTAGGAGTTGGAATTAAGGAGGCTCTACTGTTATTGTGTTCATGTGCCCTTATTCAAAAATAAAATAAACATATGTATGGTTCGGGGAATTACCGATTAAGTATAATGATTCCATTCAGTCATAATATTATCATATTCATTTGTTTCAACGCTTCATACCATCGACATGCGATGGTCTATGCTCGATACGGGATCATCCGAAAACGATCTGTGGGATTCATTTACGCTGGCGTCAAAAGCTTGTGCATGGAACCTGCGTCGTACTTACAGGGTCTCATGCACACATGCACACAATACTATAAGAGGGACACGACTGTAAATCCCGTCCCACCCAAAACCAGGAATGTGCTCAGGAACCTTTTTATAACAAACATTATTAAAAAATAAATTAAAAAAAATGTTTTATTCCACTTTTATTGTTTTTGAGTAAGTTACAAATATTTTCGGAATTACTTCCATCTTCGGGTAACTAACAATAAAACAATCAAAGTGGAATAAAACAAAGCTTTTAATTTTTTTTTTTTTATTGAAAAATAATCAATTTTTTAAAATGAATTTCCACAGTGTTTCACAAAAATCTTTTAAAATTTAAACATTATTACTTCTACATCAACAAGTATATTCTCCGTCAGTCTTGGGTAGTGCGTGTGCTGTCGCTGCTCAATACTCTGGCCTCCTCAGCCCCACACCTGGATATATTTACAACTGGTGTGGATCGCTTACTATCTGAGTCTGTCTGTGTACTAGAACGACGTATGGACGTGTAGAATAATGTATCTGCGTATTGTTCTCTTATGTTTATGATGTTATATGTATTGTGACGTTTTGGTGTCTCACTGTCAGTCCTGTACATACTTATTAAATAAATAAATTGGTGTGTGTCATTGCGTACATACTATCATGTACGAACAGTAAAATAGTTAAGAAAACATTAGTTTGTAATTCTATTCACATATTTCTCATTATATAAATGTAAATAACAGTTTTTTATATTTCAGGTGTTGGTGCTCCTGCGCAGAATCCTGCCACTAAGCCCCATGTGTGTCCTGTCTGCAGCTACACATGCAGTATAATAAAACAAATGCGGATCCATCGACTGTTGTTCTGCCACACGATAGAGGCCACGTCTGATGGCTTGCTACAACGCAAAGCCAAGTCAAGGGTCCCAGCCCAGAGAAGAAGGAATATGAATTATTTGTTATCTTCAAAAAAATGTGACATGACTCGCACTGGGGAGAAGCCATTTGCGTGTAACATTTGCAGCTATAAAACAAATCGTAAGAATGATTTGAAAAGCCATCAGTTGATACACACCGGGGAGAAGCCATTTGGGTGTAACATTTGCAGCTTTAAAACAAATCTAAGGAGTTCTTTAAAAAGCCATCAGTTAATGCATACTGGGGAGAAGCCATTTGGGTGTAACATTTGTAGCTATAAAACAAATAAAAGGGGAAATTTAAAATACCATCAGTTGATACACACTGGGGAGAAGCCATTTGGGTGTAACATTTGCAGCTTTAAAACAAATCAAAGGAGTTCTTTAAAAACCCATCAGGTGATACATACTAGGGAGAAGCCATTTGCATGTAACATTTGCAGCTATAAAACAAATCGTAGGCCTCATTTAAAAACTCATAAAATGACACACACTGGGGAGAAGCCATTTGCGTGTAACATTTGCAGCTATAAAACAAATCATAAGAATGATTTGAAAAACCATCAGTTGATACACACCGGGGAGAAGCCATTTGGGTGTAACATTTGCAGCTATAAAACAAATCGAAGGACTCGTTTAAAAACTCATAAAATGACACACACTGGGGAGAAGCCATTTGCGTGTAACATTTGCAGCTATAAAACAAATTATAAGAATGATTTGAAAAACCATCAGTTGATACACACCGGGGAAAAGCCATTTGGGTGTAACATTTGCAGCTTTAAAACAAATCTAAGGAGTTCTTTAAAAAGCCATCAGTTGATACATGCTGGGGAGAAGCCATTTGGGTGTAACATTTGCAGCTACAAAACAAATCGAAGGACTCATTTAAAAACTCATAAAATGACACACACTGGGGAGAAGCCATTTGCGTGTAACATTTGCAGCTATAAAACAAATCATAAGAATGATTTGAAAAGCCATCAGTTGATACACACCGGGGAGAAGCCATTTGGGTGTAACATTTGCAGCTTTAAAACAAATCTAAGGAGTTCTTTAAAAAGCCATCAGTTGATGCATACTGGGGAGAAGCCATTTGGGTGTAACATTTGTAGCTATAAAACAAATATAAGGGGAAATTTAAAAACCCATCAGGTGATACATACTGGGGAGAAGCCATTTGCATGTAACATTTGCAGCTATAAAACAAATAGTAGGACTCGTTTAAAAACTCATAAAGTGACACACACTGGGGAGAAGCCATTTGCGTGTAACATTTGCAGCTATAAAACAAATCATAAGAATGATTTGAAAAACCATCAGTTGATACACACCGGGGAGAAGCCATTTGGGTGTAACATTTGCAGCTTTAAAACAAATCTAAGGAGTTCTTTGAAATGAAAGAAGTGTGTAAGGACAGAAAAAAATGGCGGTTGATCTGTAATGTTGGCGGCTAGGGCTTATTAAAATGAAATTTGTTTTTATGTTTTAAGTTTTTGATGTCCATGTATATTATTATTTATTGATTTAAAAAATGTAATTTGTCGTGTATGTTCCTTGACTTATAGGTTGGTATGCGGCTGACCACCCATGCTGTAAAAATGGTTCACTTTGCCAATGTCACCCCTGTTACAGGGAAGGACGGCAAGAGTTGCAGGGTGTATGTCCATTTGAGATTGGTTTTTATGTTGTAGGCTTACATGAGGCACGTGCAAGCGCGAACTTGTACGTGTCTGGTTGTGGGAATGCATGTAATGTGAATCTCCAATGTAACATATCTTTGCAACTTAGATTAGATTAGATCTTTAAAAAGCCATCAGTTGATACATACTGGGGAGAAGCCATTTGGGTGTAACATTTGTAGCTATAAAACAAATATAAGGGGAAATTTAAAATACCATCAGTTGATACACACTGGGGAGAAGCCATTTGCAGCTATAAAACACATCAAAGCAGTTCTTTAAAACCCATCAGTTGATCCACACTCAGTGCTGGTTTTAGCACTGCCAGTGCCCTGGGCGAGATTTCGAAGGCGCCCCCCCCCCCCCCATATTCACCATTAAAAAATTCAAACTCAGACGAAAGTATTTTTTTTTAGATTTATTTGGTGAACACCGTTTTGTGTGAATCATACAATTATACAAGAAAGATCCTTGACTTATAGGTTGGTATGAGGCTGACTACCCATGGAGTAAAAAATAATTCACTTTGACAATGTCACCCCTGTTTCAAGGAAGGTCGGCAAGAGTTGCAAGGTTTATGTTCATTTAAGATTTGGTTTTAATTTTTAAATACACATTCAGCATTTGTAAGCGCAAACTTAGACGTGTCTGTTTGAGGGCATGCATTTGATATGAGTTTTGAATGTTAATACATCTTTGCAATTTACATTCTGGATTATTATAGATGGTCATTCTTTCACAAATTTCATGATGGTCACAACTCACAAATTTCCGAAATAGCGGAAGATTTTTTCTGAAAATAATCACAGTTTAAAAGCATTTAAAATCGAATTCTCCTCGTCTACTTCAACGTATACTACTTTTTATATTACTTTTTTCCCATCCTTGAAAAACTTTTCTCGTCTATAAAATCACCAACTACGAGGGGCGGTAGGCCTAGGCCTAGTCAGATATTTTTCTATTGAATCAATGGGGGGCAGTGATGCAGTGTCTGTCATCTGACTGCAGGTGAGGCATTTAGAGGAGCTTCAGAGCTAGGACCAATTATTTCTCTATGGACTCCTAGGCCTAATGCCCCCACAAAAATGATGACGAAAAAGAAAAATATAGGCCTACATTCATGGAGGAAGTATTAATATATCCATGTATATTAATATATCTATATATCCATGCCTACATTGTCATTTTCTAGGTTGTAGGACCTACTAAACATATTGAACTATCTAGAATAATAGATGTTAGAATGACCAAATGTTCAATTTTTAAATCGTTTTTCTCTTTTTTGTTTATAGATTAATCTCGTTGGTCAATTGTGGCAAAACAATCTGGAAGAACTAAACACAGTAGTTTCAAAAGTAAAGAGTGACTTTTTAAACACGAGGAAACACAAGCACAAATACTTAGAATTCCTCCGTCTGTTTCCCATGCCTGTCCTTACCAGTGGAACAGCTGGTTTCACTCGGTGACATATTTGGCGGATCACTTGGCAGACATCTTAGAGTTTTTAGATGAGCTGTCGTTTGTTTGTCGTAGATGAGCAGGTGTTTCCCATCTTAAGAACATGACACCAGAGTTGGTTCTTACTACGCAGATGCAGGCTACTTTTGTTGCTGAAAACTGTGTGGCACTGGTTGAATTGATTAACCTTTTGGAGGGAAACTCATATCCTACAGCCCACCTACTAAATATGCGATTTGAGATCCTTTCAACTAAGCTGACCCTTTTGGCAAATGGGGTTTTTTCAGCAGGACTGGAAGAGAAAATCAGTGAAATTCTGCTTGTGAAGAAGGCCGTTTTGAAACAGCAATTCAAACTTGTAGCCCAAACAAGCCTGACCAAACTTAAAAAAACTTGAGGGCTTCTGATCCTGCACGATCGGCTTTTTGTAGCATAGGGGTCATTCCATTTCAAATCACCCAATGGGTGTTGCATCATGATTTTTAATCTTTTTCAAAAAATTCATGTGGATTGCAACTTACATTCTGAGCTCAAAACACACTTTAAAAAAAAATTAGGACCAGCGGTTCTCAAATTATAGCCCTCCGAAGTTTTGAATTTGAGTGAATTTGTCCGTTTCAAGCGTTAGCGATTAATCCTACAACATCTAAACCGTTTGAGATACATAAAAAATTTGAAGGAACAAGTGGTTTACAATTAAATGTTCTTTACTATACGTTATGTTATAAATAGCTACATGTGAAATAATGTAAGGTTATAGCTTGCCTAATGTTAGATAAATTTTTGTTTTTTTCTACAACTTTAGCATCAAAATTTTCCAAGAAGGGTATAGAACTACATTTTGAATTTTTTTGTGTATATTTAATGACATCTTAGGTGCTTAAATTCAATCTAAAATTCAAGTATTTTTACCTTCTTTTACCATAAAAAAATCATGAAGTCACACAAAAACACTGAAATGACCTTGGCCTTCCTCATTTTCCTCAAAAGGGGGGAGGGGTAAAAAAAAAGTTGGTATTGGAATAGAAGCTTCTTAAGGTCTTGTCTTGTCTTGTATCCTGCCGCCTTTCCTCTAGGGGTGGCCAGTACCTCCACACAAGTGCCTCCACTTGACTCTGTCCTTGCATACTTCTTTCATCTCATCTAATTTCATCACTCTTTTCATGCATGCTCTTCTCTTGTTTCCACTCTGTAAATTCCATTCATTCGCAATCTCATTTATCTGATCAATCCATTGTTTCCTAGGTCTTCCCCTTCCACGCTTACCTGTTACATTCCCTTTATACACTCTTTTTGTCAGTCGGTCTTCATTCATCCTTTCAATATGTCCAAACCATCGCATCACACTTCTTTGAACTTTCACTTTCACGCTTTCTTTTACTCCGCATTCATTTAGAACCCATTCGTTTCTCACTCTATCTTTCAGTGTTTTTCCTGTCATACTTCTCAGATGGGCCATTTCTACGGTGCATACCTTATTTACTTCTCTTTCATTCAACGTCCATGACTCGCTTCCATACATCAGGGTCGGCAACAAAATACAATTGTGTACCGCCATTTTCATTTTCTTTGGTATCCTTTTATTCTTCGCTATTCTACCAAACGCTCCTATCACGCATCTTCCTTTGCTGGCACGCTTCTCTAATTCTTTCGTCATCTTACCATTCGCCTCAAACTTACTTCCTAAATAGTCAAACTCATTCACTACTTCAACTTTTATTCCATTCAAATTAATTGTAAGTTCCTCACATACTTCATTCCTGTCAAAAACTAATACTTTTGTCTTATTCGCATTTACTTTCAAGCTATTCTTACAAAATGCATCATTTAGTTTGGTTAACATCGTTTGGAGTTCCTCCGCCGAGTCAGCTAAAACTATAGCATCATCAGCATAAAGAAGTACTCCAACTCTTGTTTCACCTACTTTCACTCCGCTCTCTGATATTCCAGCTTCTTTTATGCAACTGTCCATGATTATATTAAACAACCATGGACTCATCACGCAGCCTTGCCTCACTCCCTTATATACATCAAACCAGTCACTATATCTCCCATCCACTCTTACACATGCCGAACTATTTTCATAGATGGCACGTATCACATTCAGAAGATTATCATTCACACCGTACTTCCTGAGAACATTCCACAGCATACATCTGTCCACCGAGTCAAAGGCCCTCTCGAGATCTACGAATGCTGCGTAGACCACCCTCCCCACAGCCAGATGTTTTTCAACAATCTGTCTGAGAGTAAAGATTTGGTCCACACAACCTCGTCCTGGCATAAAGCCAGATTGAATATCAGAGACCCTGTGATCGGTGGCCATTCTCACTTTTTTTATGACAATTTTGCATAAGACTTTCCCAGGTTACTAAGGAGACTAATGGGCCTGAAGTTACGGCAGTCTTTCTTGTCCCCTTTACCCTTGTAAATAGGGACAATGACCGCCTTTCTCCAGTCCATCGGTACTACCCTGTCTTTCATACACATCTTGCATAATTCAAACATCCACTCTACCACACATTCTCCTCCTGCCTTTAACATCTCAGCATTCAATCCATCCATACTTGCAGCCTTTCCATTCTTCAGCTCTTTTATGCTTGCTTTTATTTCCTCTTTCAAAATATCCTCATTACTTTCATTTGTAGGGTCACATTCATATAAATTTCTTTCACCCTGTCCTAATATTTCTTCAAAGTATTCTTTCCATCTATTACATACATCATCTTCATCCCACAGCAAGACTCCCTGCGCATTCTTTATGCCCGGAGTTGTTGCTCCCACACTTTCGTTATTATTCTGAACCCAACTCCAGAACATTTTTTTGTTGGTGTGGAAGTCCTGCTGTGCCTTTTCATTATTTTTCTTCTCTAATTCCATCTTACTTTCATACACAAGCTTTTTAGTATTCATTTTTGCCCTTTTATACATCATTTCCAAATTTAAATTACCTTTATCTTTCAACCATTTCATATACGCTTCCTTCTTTTGCTCTACTGCTTCTTTCACTCCATCATTCCACCAGGCATCACCTTTTTTCTTACCAACATTTGTTTCTCCGCATGTCATCCTAGCAGATTCGGTCAGTTCTTTCTTCATCATTTGCCACACTTTTTCCACACATCCTTCATCTTTCATTTTTTGTAGTTCATCCATATTTAATCTTTTGGCAATCTCACTTTGATATTCATCTTGCACACTGGAATCATCTACCACCAGAAATCCGGAGGTCTAAGACGATTGAGGACCTAAAGAGGAGGATGAAGACATTTTTCTTCGCCCAGTAAATTACTAAGCGCCCTTGGAGTGACATTGAGTTACGAAACGGCGCTGAAAAGGAAATCATCATAATCATCATCATCATCATTGTCATCGTTCAAATTTTCCACTTTTATTCTTTTCATTCTTAACAATATTTTTTTCTTTCCTTTCTTACAATCCCCTACCATTATTCTCGCGCATAACAAATAGTGGTCTGTGCTGAGTTCAGCTCCACGGTACACTCTTGCATCTCTCACATATCCTCTCATTCTTTCATCTACGCATATATAATCAATAATTGTTCGATTGCCTGCCCTATTTTGCCATGTATAGAGATGCAAGCTTGGTGTTTAAACCAGGTGTTTGTTGCAAAAAGTCTGTGTTCTATACATGTATTGACAAGCTTTCGTCCATTATTATTGATCCTTCCTCTGCCACTCGGACCCACAACCATTCCGCAATCATCTCGTTTCATACCAATCCATCCGTTCATATCTCCTAATAAGATAATTCGTTCATTCTCATCTTTCATTCTTAGTACATTATTTACACTCTCCCAGAATTCATCTCTTTCTTCTCTGCTATCAGATTCTACTGGAGCATAACACGCTACCATTAGAATTTTCACACGTCCTAATCTCATTCTTACCAACAGAATCCTAGGACATATTCTTTCATAATTACTTACACACATTTTAGCCCGTTCGCTCAAAATTACTCCCACGCCTTGTCTCTTATATCCATCCTTAATTCCACTCCAAATAAAATACTCCTCATTCTTCAATACCTTTTCTCCATCCCCGATCATTTTTATTTCAGTCACGCACATCACTTGTATTCTTCTCTTTTCCATTCTTGTCTTGTCTTGTATCCTGCCGCCATTCCTCTAGGGGTGGCCAGTACCTCCACATAAGTGCCTCCACTTGACTCTGTCCCTGCATACTTCTTTCATCTCATCTAATTTCATGCATGCTCTTCTCTTGTTTCCACTCTGTAAATTCCATTCATTCGCAATCTCACTTATCTGATCAATCCATTCTTTTCTAGGTCTTCCCCTTCCACGCTTACCTATTACATTCCCTTTATACACTCTTTTTGTCAGTCGGTCTTCATTCATCCTTTCAATATGTCCAAACCATCGCATCACACTTCTTTGAACTTTCACTTTCACGCTTTCTATTACTCCGCATTCATTCATAACCCATTCGTTTCTCACTCTATCTTTCAGTGTTTTTCCTGTCATACTTCTCAAATGAGCCATTTCTACGGTGCATACCTTATTTACTTCTCTTTCATTCACCGTCCATGACTCGCTTCCATACATCAGGGTCGGCAACAATATACAATTGTGTACCGCCATTTTCATTTTCTTTGGTATCCTTTTATTCTTCGCTATTCTACCAAACGCTCCTATCACGCATCTTCCTTTGCTGGCACGCTTCTCTAATTCCTTCGTCATCTTACCATTCGCCTCAAACTTGCTTCCTAAATAGTCAAACTCATTCACTACTTCAACTTTTTTTCCATTCAAATTAACTGTAAGTTCCTCACATACTTCATTCCTGTCAAAAACTAATATTTTTGTCTTATTCGCATTCACTTTCAAGCTATTTTTACAAAACGCATCATTCAGTTTGGTTAACATCGTTTGGAGTTCCTCCGCCGAGTCAGCTAAAACTATAGCATCATCAGCATAAAGAAGTACTCCAACTCTTGTTTCACCCACTTTCACTCCGCTCTCTGATATTCCAGCTTCTTTTATGCAACTGTCCATGATTATATTAAACAACCATGGACTCATCACGCAGCCTTGCCTCACTCCCTTATATACATCAAACCAGCCACTATATCTCCCATCCACTCTTACACATGCCGAACTATTTTCATAGATGGCACGTATCACATTCAGAAGGTTGTCATTCACACCGTACTTCCTGAGAACATTCCACAACATACATCTGTCCACCGAGTCAAAGGCCCTCTCGAGATCCACGAAGGCTGCGTAGACCACCCTCCCCACAGCCAGATGTTTTTCAACAATCTGTCTGAGAGTAAAGATTTGGTCCACACAACCTCGTCCTGGCATAAAACCAGATTGAATATCAGAGACCCTGTGATCGGTGGCCATAATATCAGTAATTTCATTCTCTTTACAGTCATTCCATTCTCTAACATTCCACGTTGCAAATATCCATTCTTCCTGTTTCACATACTTCCTTTTACACACACTTCCATTCCTGACAGAATTGTCAGCTTCAACACCTCCGCAGAGGCCATTTGACACTTCCTTCGATTCCGGGCGGTGGACATTGTCAGCTTCCACGGGCCCCTCCTTGTCTGCAGCTGTCCCCGGGTTTCTGCGGTCATTGCGGCCGCCTCGTCTGCCTCTTGGTCTTCTTTTAACTCCTCTGCACAAGTTATTCTCACGGATAGTTTTAAATGTTGAATCACTTATTAAATATGTTGAGTCTTTAAGTGCAGAGAGTTCTTTTGTCGAGTAGATTTGAATCGTTAAATTTGAATGATTTTAAAAACACAAGAACACAGAATTAATAATAGTCCGACTGCAAAAATTATTTATAATAATAAAAAGCGCGGAGCTCTCGAGATACAGCACGTCGCCATTGGCGCCAGCGACAAGATCCCAAGGTCTTATTCTATAATAATCTATAATCTAAGTTGCAAGGATATATTCATTTAAAGCTCTCAGATGTATGCCCACAAACCAACAAGTGTAGTTCGCGCTTACAAATGCTGAATGTGTACTTACAAATAAAATCCAAACCTCAAATGAACATAAGCCCCACAACTTTTGCCGACCTTCCCTGAAACAGGGGTGACATTGGCAAAGTGAACCATTTTTTACAGTATGGGTGGTCAGCCTCATACCAACCTATAAGTCAAGGAATATGAATAATAAATTACATTTAAATATAAAAAAGAACAAAACCTTACAAAGAAATCTATACAAAAAAAGTCAAAAATTTCCTATGCAAAAAATGTAGCAAATGAATACACCAACATTAGAAATCAACATTGCAGATTAGCCGCCACTTCTTCCTTTCCTTGCATACTTCTTTCATTTCATCCAGAGTCATAACCTTTTTCATACAAGTCCTCCTTTTATTATGACTGGATATCCCATTCATTCGCTATTTCAGAGATTTGATCCTTCCATACTTTTCTCGGTCTTCCTCTACCACGACATCCATCTATTCTAGCAACATATACTTTCTTCGTCAATCTTTCATCACTCATTCTCTCCAAATGCCCGAACCATCTTAACATACTTCTTTTAATCTTCACTTTCACACTTTCCCTTACACCACATTCTTCTCTTACAAAATCATTCCTCACCCTGTCACTTCGTTTTTTCCCAATCATACTTCTTAGATAATTCAATCTCTAAAAATTAATTTATGTATTTCGAAGCGGTATGGAAGATACAATTTTTTTTAAGTGATCAAAAATAGTATTTTTAAGAGGCAAGTAATCACTGAAATACACACTACAGCCAAGAATGACTGAAGATTTTAAATGTTTTTTGTCACAAGGGAGTAAGAATATGAACCTTTTATCATTTTGACATCATATGGGTTCATGCCGGGCTTAGTCATATAGGACAGTTGGTACCAAAAGATAATTATAGTTACAAGAAATCCGAAAGTACCCCGCGATAAAACGCATCATACATGATTTACAAAAACACATCATACATCCCTTATCTTTATAAAAAGCAACGGCCTCCCCATACAAAATAGTTGTGCGTTAATGGCATTCAAACTGAAGAACTCCTGAACAGATGCACGTCATATTCACAACAAATATTGTTCAGGACTTGGGATGTGCTTCCTCATCATTAGTAGATTTTAAATTGTTGTTTTTTAAATAAATAAACATGATCAATCACAACACCTTTTTTTGTAAAACCTATGCGAGAAACAAAACTCATTTTGACATTCGAATTTCAAATAAATTGCCAGCACTTCAACATAGGCTTCAAAGTTGCCATCGTTGCCATTGCCAAGTCGATTCTTTTTCGGTTGAATTCCGTTGAGTACCTACCTATATTCTTTATTTACTTCAAAATTATACTTCAACCAGTTATAACATGTATTTTTTAGAAATAATGACGATCGATTAGGTCAACTTTTTATATGAAACCGTACTTATTGCGGCATTTAATTTTTTTAAAGTATTATTACAATATACAATCTAAGTTGCATAGACGCATTAACATTTATAATTCATATTCAATGCACTCCTCTTCGGAGACACGAGTGAGTTTGCGCTTACAAATCCTGCATGTGTATTTACAAATAAAAATTTCAGCCTCTCATGACCATAATAAGCCCTGCAACTTTTGCTGACCTTTTCAGAAACAGGGGACACATTTGTTAAGTGAACCCATTTATGCGATATGGGTGGTAAACCTCATACTGACCCTTAAGTCAAGGAATTTGAGTTTGAAAAATCCTTAAAGAACGGTAATCTTAATTTATAATCTAAAGTTGCAAAAAAAGTTATTTGATGATTCAAATTGAATGCACGCCCACAAACTGGCAAATGTCATTTCACGCTAACATATAGTTGTGGCGCTTGATTTTTTTTAAATATTAGAATATATAATCTAAGTTGCACAGATACAATAACTTTTATAATTCATATTCAATGCATGCCCCCCTGGAGACACGAGTGGGTACGCGCTTATTAATGCTGCATGTGAACTTACAAATTAAAATTAAGGCCTCTAATGAACATAAGCCCTGCAACTTTGGCCAACCTTTTCAAAAACAGGGGGAACATTTGTCAAGTGAACCATTTTTTTCGATATGGGTATTCAAGCTCATACTTACCTATCCGTCAAGGATTTGAGTTTGAAAAATCCTTCAACAACGTTAAATTTAATTTATAATCTAAAGTTGCAAAAAAAGTTATTTAATGATTCAAATTGAATGCACGCCCACAAACTGGCAAATGTCATTTCACGCTAACATATAGTTGTGGCGCTTGATTTTTTTTAAATATTAGAATATATAATCTAAGTTGCACAGACACAATAACTTTTATAATTCATATTCAATGCATGCCCCCCTGGAGACACGAGTGGGTTCGCACTTATAAATGCTGCATGTTAACTAACAAATTAAAATTAAGGCCTATAATGAACATAAGCCCTGCAACTTTTGCCAACCTTTTCAAAAACAGGGGAAACATTTGTCAAGTGAACCATTTTTTGCGATATGGATATACAGGCTCACACTAATATATAAGTCAAGGAATTTGAGTTTGAAAAATCCTTCAACAACGTTAAATTTAATTTATAATCTAAAGTTGCAAAAAAAGTTATTTGATGATTCAAATTGAATGCACGCCCACAAACTGGCAAATGTCATTTAACGCTAACATATAGTTGTGGCGCTTGATTTTTTTTAATATTAGAATATATAATCTAAGTTGCACAGATACAATAACTTTAATAATTCATATTCGAGACACGAGTGGGTTCGCACTTATAAATGCTGCATGTGAACTTACAAGTTAAAATAAAGGCCTTTAATGAACATAAGCCCTGCAACTTTTGCCAACCTTTTCAAAAACAGGGGAAACATTTGTCAAGTGAACCATTTATTGCGATATGGATATACAGGCTCACACTAATATATAAGTCAAGGAATTTGAGTTTGAAAAATCCTTCAACAAAGTTAAATTTAATTTATAATCTAAAGTTGCAAAAAAAGTTATTTGATGATTCAAATTGAATGCACGCCCACAAACTGGCAAATGTCATTTCACGCTAACATATAGTTGTGGCACTTGATTTTTTTTAAATATTATAATATATAATCTAAGTTGCACAGATACAATAACTTTTATAATTCATATTCAATGCATGCCCCCCTGGAGACACGAGTGGGTACGCGCTTATTAATGCTGCATGTGAACTTACAAATTAAAATTAAGGCCTCTAATGAACATAAGCCCTGCAACTTTTGCCAACCTTTTCAAAAACAGGGGAAACATTTGTCAAGTGAACCATTTTTTGCGATATGGATATACAGGCTCACACTAATATATAAGTCAAGGAATTTGAGTTTGAAAAATCCTTCAATAACGTTAAATTTAATTTATAATCTTAAGTTGCAAAAAAAGTTATTTGATGATTCAAATTGAATGCACGCCCACAAACTGGCAAATGTCATTTCACGCTAACATATAGTTGTGGCGCTTGATTTTTTTAAATATTAGAATATATAATCTAAGTTGCACAGATACAATAACTTTAATAATTCATATTCGAGACACGAGTGGGTTCGCACTTATAAATGCTGCATGTGAACTTACAAATTAAAATAAAGGCCTCTAATGAACATAAGCCCTGCAACTTTTGCCAACCTTTTCAAAAACAGGGGAAACATTTGTCAAGTGAACCATTTTTTGCGATATGGGTATTCAGGCTCATACTTACCTATAAGTCAAGGATTTGAGTTTGAAAAATCCTTCAACAACGTTAAATTTAATTTATAATCTAAAGTTGCAAAAAAAGTTATTTGATGATTCAAATTGAATGCACGCCCACAAACTGGCAAATGTCATTTCACGCTAACATATAGTTGTGGCACTTGATTTTTTTTAAATATTAGAATATATAATCTAAGTTGCACAGATACAATAACTTTTATAATTCATATTCAATGCATGCCCCCCTGGAGACATGAGTGGGTTCGCGCTTATAAATGCTGCATGTTAACTTACAAATTAAAATTAAGGCCTCTAATGAACATAAGCCCTGCAACTTTGGCCAACCTTTTCAAAAACAGGGGGAACATTTGTCAAGTGAACCATTTTTTTCGATATGGGTATTCAAGCTCATACTTACCTATAAGTCAAGGATTTGAGTTTGAAAAATCCTTCAACAACGTTAAATTTAATTTATAATCTAAAGTTGCAAACAAAGTTATTTGATGATTCAAATTGAATGCACGCCCACAAACTGGCAAATGTCATTTCACGCTAACATATAGTTGTGGCGCTTGATTTTTTTTAATATTAGAATATATAATCTAAGTTGCACAGATACAATAACTTTAATAATTCATATTCGAGACACGAGTGGGTTCGCACTTATAAATGCTGCATGTGAACTTACAAATTAAAATAAAGGCCTCTAATGAACATAAGCCCTGCAACTTTTGCCAACCTTTTCAAAAACAGGGGAAACATTTGTCAAGTGAACCATTTTTTGCGATATGGGTATTCAGGCTCATACTTACCTATAAGTCAAGGATTTGAGTTTGAAAAATCCTTCAACAACGTTAAATTTAATTTATAATCTAAAGTTGCAAAAAAAGTTATTTGATGATTCAAATTGAATGCACGCCCACAAACTGGCAAATGTCATTTCACGCTAACATATAGTTGTGGCACTTGATTTTTTTTAAATATTAGAATATATAATCTAAGTTGCACAGATACAATAACTTTTATAATTCATATTCAATTCATGCCCCCAAGCAGACATGAGTGACTTTGCGCTTACAAATGCTGCATGTTTAATTACAAATAAAAATTTCAGCCTCTCTTGACCATAAGCCCTGCAATTTTGCCGACCTTTTCAGGAACAGAGAAACATTCGTTCAGTGAACATTTTTTTAGGTATGGGAGGTCAGCCTCATACCTCATGCTTCATACAAGATACTCAGAACATGAAAGAACTAAATAACCCTTTTACCGCAATTTTTTTTTCAAATTACTTCTTAAAGCATTTAATTACTATGAAGGAGGTCTGAGGAAAAATTTTGCGAAGCCAGACTTACACTGCCCGAAGGGCCTAGCAGACAACCGTACGCAGTACGGTCAGTCTGCTAGTTATTTTATAAATTTGAAAATATTAAAATGTATGTTTTATTTCAAACATCTACTTTTTATGTATTAAAGCAAAATAATACATTACTTTTTATTTTTCGAAACAAAAAAAAACTTTTTTATTAATAATTAAAACGTTTGATCTGGGCGTAGGGTCCCGTTCAACAGAACAATAGGGTAATTGCACTTTTTTATTTTATTTCATAAAGTGGTAGGATATATTTTTTAAAATGCATTTGCGTTTTTAAAAAAATTATATGCGGCTTAGTTTTTAAATTATAGCTCTTTAAAATTCGCGTATTTTCCATTTCCGCTAAAACAGGTCATGTCTTTATTCGGGCGGATATGACGTCAGATCTTCGGAGTTTCGGTGTCAAATGGCCCAGGTAGTCCGTTTGACAGCGACGTTTGTCGTCAAAATGACGACACACGTCCCTAGCTGTTTACATTTCTTTTTTGGCGGGATCCAAATTCTC
This sequence comes from Agapetus fuscipes, assembly GCA_951799405.1. NCBI lineage: Eukaryota > Metazoa > Arthropoda > Insecta > Trichoptera > Glossosomatidae > Agapetus > Agapetus fuscipes. The sequence continues at coordinate 14,940,544 of OX637352.1, forward strand.
CGCATTTTGTTTTTCAAAATTATCAATGATATCTTTATTTTTACTACTTAAAAAATATATGGTTGTGATCCTTGAAATGTACTCTACACAACCATATTATTTTCAACTGTTGTCCCTACCACTGCAACTTCCCTATTGATATTGTTTTCGTGACGCCATGCCTAGGAAACTTAGGGCATATTTTTGTTCCGGGCAACATTATTTGGATAGTTATTCACAGTCACAGTCTCTCCGACCAATCAAAGCTCCGATTGGGTCACATGTCTGGTCACGAGGTACACCGCCAGTCGCCATTGTGTTTTTGAAATCTGCGCGAGGAGCGCTTCCCTTTTGAAAATTCTTTAAATTTTGTGATTTTGCAATTTACAATGTTCAGTCGCCGTTGTTGTGTACCTCATTGTTTTAACACGGAATTAAAGTAATCGGATTCGTTTCTATTTCACGATTAGTAATGCACTTACTGGAAAAAACAAAAAGTTTAGGTAAACTGTACTTTTTGTATGAAATGAAGGACTGTACTTTCTGTGTGAAATGAAGAACTGTTTTTTTAGAAAGGTTAACTAAATAAGTGTGAACTTAAATGTGTCTACTTGTGGGAATACATTTAATGTAAATCTTAAGTGTGATATATCCTTAGATTATGGACATAATTATTAAATTTGAATTGAGCAAGTTACAATGTATATATGAAAGAAAAAAATTGTAAAAAGAATTATAACATTAAAAAAGAAGAAAGTATTTATAACATAGATGTAATTTATAATCAATTGTTGTAATGTAATTTAGTTGTACTATTTGAAGTTTTTTTTTAAATAAAATATGTTAAACCATCTTCAATTGTTTTTATTTACTTCGCCAACTGAGTAGAAAAGTAATAATATAGAATGATAGTTTAGTATTGTCTAGACCCATGGCTTGTATAATAAATATGAGTTATCACTCGCGTAGAAATGTACATTTTTGAAGCTACGTATTGTAAGGTTATGTGACATGGACTCTCGAACATTTTTGGATTTGAAACATTTTTCTTGGCAGCAAAATATGTCAGCCTTGTCTGGGACTGCCGTCATTAGCAACCAATACTAAAATATTTGCCTTTTCCCTAAAAACTCAGCTGGGTGACGAGTGATGACACAGTTTGTCGAAGTGAATTCATGTGCTGACATCGTGTTAGGTTATCATATCTCAATAATGGTTGTATAAAATGAAAAAGGGGTATTTTCTCGGTGGCGACTTAAATTTTTCAAGTATTTATCTTTGTCCTTGCAATTTGCATGCTCCGCATTTAATTTAGACAATATTGAGGAATGCTGAAACCAAGTTATAGTAATATTTCATTTATAAGATGTTGTTTTGTCGTTGGTCTTGTCGCGTTTTGAAAAAATATTGTTTTGTAAATATTTACGTAAATAAATAATTAAAAAATATATTTAAAAATGGTTTTATTTTGTTTAACAGGGTAGGTAACCTTGAATAATAATACGCAAGTAGATAATAATATAAATATAATAATATAGGCATAATAATATTATGTATGTATATATAGTACGATGAAATTGTCTATGAATCGTAGTAGAGTTGGCCCCTTGTTGCGCCAGGTCGCTATGGTCCCATGCGATGTACCTTTGGTACCTACTCTCAACGCAGGAGTGGCAACTCTAAGTACCTTACTCTGTGGGCTAGATCTAGCACTTTTTACTGTAGGCGAACTCGTTGTTTAATGATTTAGCCCGAAAAGGGCTATCTAGCCCTTTTCATTTACTTAAAAATATTGTACGAAAATCTGAAATTTGCGCCATGCTAACATCGCGATAACATCGAACTTTCGCGATTTTTGTCATATATATTGTTTTTTTTTTTTTTTGGTAGCTATACCATTTTGTTCGATTATGGCAACATATCTATGGCAACTAAATGATTCTAAACGGAAAATTTGTTAATTTTAGTTTGTAAAATAACTAATGTGGTGCAGTCTGTCCTCATATACATACAATGTAGCGCCACTGCGTTTCCCCCAGTCAACTACAACAGAACGCCACTGGTCATTGCCCGGCGAAAACAATAGACGGCCCGGAACAAAGGGATCTACGGCGATCTCTCATTGGCCGACACTAGCTAGGAGCCGACAGTGGACTTATCAACTGTAGTATAAAGATAGGCCGCTGTCGGCTGGGAGGGCAGTACAATCTCAACACTCGACGAATACACACGCTCGCCCGCTCGCCCTCGCCTGACGCCAACACTTCGCCTGACGACCGAACACTGCCAGCGCCCTCTCCGCCACTCTTCAACCGCAAGAAACTCGAGGAACTGCATTGCTGCCTACAATACCTGGCCGCCACAGCTAACTGCTCTCGGGATCGAGACACCTCTCCAAGCCCATCCTTTCCTTCCGAGCTCAACAGACGCAAGTTTCAATCCCATAGTGGACCTTTTCAGGACCACTCTTTCTCTCAAAAGTTTTCGCCTTGCGTCTAGCAGCTCAGCTAACCTTTCCCCTCCTCCTTTTTATCATCACACTCCTCCAAACTCTTCCACACTCTCGGACATCCTCCATGAGCCCACGGGAACTATTTGGAAACCGGAGATCGACACGCCGCGACAGTCTCTGGAAACAAGACTGCCGAACGCCCTTCAAGAAATCACAATAATAATATAAAAAAGCTGTACACAGAATTTTTCCAATAAACGAAGTTTCCACAGTGGTGAACCCGACGTTAGTACTCCGTTTAACTACATGGTGACCCTCAAACATTTAAAAATAAAACGTGTGTTGTACTCACAGCAAAATTAAATCAGTGCTAAAAAAAAAAATATCGCTTAAAAATAATATAAGTGTGTTTTAAATATAATATCTCTAAATATTTTTTCCCGCGCAAAAATAATTCTTGTCCATACGTGTTCTGCTAATTTACAACCCCAATAACAATAGTGCGTCATAACAAAGACATTCCAGTCTGACAAACTTTCTAATACCCGACCTTTCTTTTCAACAAGTGTTTTTTTTTTTTAAACTTTTTTGTGCATTGCGAGCCTGTGTTTTACAAAATGGCACAAGAAAATAACCCAACCGAGGTCGTGGCCAAAGTGAGTGTGAGGATGCCTCCATTTTGGAGCGAAAATGTAGTGCTGTGGTTGGCTCAAGCCGAATCACAATTTTCTACAGCCGGCATCACGGCAGATGCAACAAAATATCACTGCATTGTCAGCGCACTGGACCAGGAAGCACTGGTCGGCGTCAGCGACATTATAATATCTCCACCTGCAGACCGAAAATACGAGGCTCTAAGAAGAGGATTAATCGCCCGCTTTCAAGAGTCGGAAGATAAATGCATGGCAAGACTCCTCAACGGTCTATCCCTAGGGGATAAAAAACCTTCTGCCTTATTGCTGCAAATGAAACAGCTGGCAGGGCCGCTCCTTGCTGAGAGTCCAATTATCCGGAGCTTATGGACACAGCACCTCCCACAACAAGTCCAAGCTATCATCTCCATGTCTTCAGACTTGTCACTCACACAGCAAGCTGCGAAAGCTGACAAAGTAATGGAAATTTACCAAGTTGAGCACGTGCACAGCGTACACAAGCCGAATGCCCACAATGAAACAGCCCTCCTTCGCGCAGAAATGCAGGAGATGAAAGAGCTTATCCACAAGTTGGGCAGGCAAAGCCGGACCAACAGTAATGATCGTTCTCACAGCCCTCGGAGACAGAGCAGCGGTAGCCGCCGCAGCAAACCTCAGCAAAGAAACAGCGACGAATGCTATTACCACTCCAAATTTGGTAAAAAAGCAATTAGATGCACACCACCCTGCAAGTTTGATAAAACAGCGGAAAACTTCAACGGCGCTCAACATTAGCAGCCTGTGGAGCGTCACCTCAAACCAACAGGAGCTGCAGACTACAAATCTGGGACTTGAATTCCGCGAGAAAGTATTTGATTGATACAGGATCGGATATCTCAGTAATCCCAGTACATCACAAGAACAACGTTCAAAAAGCATCCCACAATGCAGATATCTACGCTGCTAATGGGACAAGGATACGATCGTATGGAACTCAAACCATGCATGTCAGTTTGGGACTCCGCAGATCATTCATCTGGTCATTTGTTATCGCTGATGTAGACCAGCCCATTATTGGAGCAGATCTTCTTCATCACTACAACATTTTAGTCGATTTACGACAGAGATGCCTAATCGACGGGACAACCGGACTGAAATCAAAAGGGCAGACGACGTTCCAAGCAGCTCCAGGTCTTTCCATGATCAATCAACAAGACCCGTATCACAAAATCATCGCTAAATACCCGAGCCTCACGCATGGCCAACCTGGAAAAGCAACTACTCCTCATTCCACAGTGCATATCATAGAAACAAGAGGACAACCGGTTACTGCAAAACCAAGAAGACTGGCTCCTGAACCTCTTGAAGCAGCCAAGAAAGAATTCGCCACAATGATGGAACTGGGAATATGCCGACCTTCAAAGAGCAACTGGGCGAGTCCATTGCACATGGTTAGCAAGCCAAGTGGAGGCTGGAGACCGTGTGGGGATTATCGAGCCCTGAATGCTCAAACAACACCGGACAAATACCCAATCCCACACCTGCACGACTTTGCACACCGCCTACAAGGATCCACTATATTCAGCACAGTCGACCTTGTCAGAGCATATCACCAGATACCAGTCAACGAAGAAGACGTAAAAAAAACAGCCATTATAACACCGTTTGGACTGTTTGAATTTACCGCCATGCAGTTTGGTTTATGCAACGCGGGACAGACGTTCATGCGATTCATGCATCAGGTTACAAGGGACCTAACCTTCGTGTTCGCATATATAGATGACATTTTGATCGCCTCATCCAACGAAGAGGAACATCGTGATCATCTCAATATCCTGTTCAAAAGACTGGCACAGTACAACCTGATCATCAACCCCGAAAAATGCCAGTTCGGAAAAAACGAGGTGAATTTCTTGGGATATCGCATATCAGCCAATGGTACAGCACCCCTGCCTGAAAAAGTGAAACAAATACTGGAATTCACCAAACCCCAGAACGCAAAATCACTTCGAAGATTCCTGGGCATGGTGAATTTTTACAGAAGATTCATCCCACACGCCATGAACTGTCAGCAGCTCCTGTTCGAGGCAATAGTAGGACACAAGAAGAATGACAAACGACCAATTATCTGGACAGCAGAAATGGAAACTGCATTCAACCAGTGCAAGACGGACCTGTCACAAGCCGCCATGCTAGCACACCCCAAGCAGGACGCTGACATTTCACTGGCAGTCGACGCATCTGATAACGCCATGGGAGCAGTACTCCAACAACTTCATGATGGAGAATGGCAGCCACTTTCTTTCTTCTCGAAAAAGTTCACAGAAGCTCAAAAAAAGTACAGTACATATGACAGAGAACTCGCAGCCATGTATGAAGCCACAAAATACTTCAGACAGCTCATCGAAGGAAGAACATTTCACATCCTCACGGACCACAAACCGTTGACATTTGCATTTAACACGAAGAAAAATTGTTCATCCCCAAGGCAAGGAAGGCAGTTGGACTTCATATCACAATTTACCACAGACGTCAGACACATATCAGGACAAGATAACATAGTAGCTGACGCACTATCAAGAGTCGATGCTATTACAATTCAGCCCGACATCAACTATGAAGAAGTCGCCAAAGCTCAAATAACCGACCCCGAACTCGTCGAACTGAGGAAAAAGGACACCGCATTGGATTTACAGCTCACACAGCTACGCAATAGCACACTCGCTTTATGGACAGACAAATCCAAAGGCGTATCGAGGCCATACATACCCAAAGGTATGAGAAAGCAAATCATACGTGCTTACCACGAAACGGCGCACGCAGGAGCAAAAGGCACATATAGAACTCTCAGCTCGAGGTTCGTATGGCCTGGATTACAGCGCGACGTCACACAATACGTTCGCACATGCGTCACATGCCAACAAACTAAGATCTCAAGGCATACAAAAAGTCCTATCCACACTCTACCAACGCCAGATACAAGATTTACCTACATACATGTAGATCTGGTTGGCCCACTCCCACCATCTCAAGATTACACATATCTACTCACCATCATAGATAGATTCACAAGATGGCCGGAAGCTATTCCACTCAAAAATATAAATGCTGAAACAGTCGCAAACGCCATCCTGAACAACTGGATTTCAAGATATGGCGTGCCTACACACATAATTACTGACCAAGGACGACAGTTCGAGTCAATGTTATTCAAGGACATTACACGACTAATGGGCGCAAAACATATTCACACCACAGCCTATCATCCACAATCAAACGGACTAATTGAAAGATGGCACCGCACAGTGAAAGCCGCAATACGAGCACACACATCATCAAAATGGACTGAAGTCCTACCCATGATTCTATTAGGACTAAGAAACACCATCAGAGAGGATATCAAGTACTCTCCAGCCCAACTTACATATGGTACATCTTTACGGATGCCTGGAGATTTTTTTGAAGACTCAGCACCCATGGAACCAGAAACTTTCGCCAGGAAACTTCAAAATACATTGAGAAGCATCAGACCAGTACCTACATCAAACCACAGCAAGGAACGACCTTTTGTACATAAACATCTACAAGATTGCACACACGTATTTGTGCGAGTAGACGCATCCCGTAAGCCTCTGCAAGCCCCCTACGAAGGCCCATTCGCCATTATAGAGCGAAACGACAAACACTTTTCCGTGGACGTAAACGGTACACAAAAAGTTATCTCAATCGATAGATTGAAGCCTGCATACATGCCGGAAGAAACAACTGCATCACAACCACCGCGAAACACAGAACATCTACCCATAACGACAGTATGTTCCAACGCACCAACACAACTTCAAGAACAAAACAACACGCCTCAAGAAAATGTGTCAAGAAGAGGAAGAAAAATACGATTTCCAGACAAACTGAACCTCTAACCACGATTATCGTGTCGGTGACGTCACAACTCACCTTACCACCGACACTAGGGGGGACTCATGTGGTGCAGTCTGTCCTCATATACATACAATGTAGCGCCACTGCGTTTCCCCCAGTCAACTACAACAGAACGCCACTGGTCATTGCCCGGCGAAAACAATAGACGGCCCGGAACAAAGGGATCTACGGCGATCTCTCATTGGCCGACACTAGCTAGGAGCCGACAGTGGACTTATCAACTGTAGTATAAAGATAGGCCGCTGTCGGCTGGGAGGGCAGTACAATCTCAACACTCGACGAATACACACGCTCGCCCGCTCGCCCTCGCCTGACGCCAACACTTCGCCTGACGACCGAACACTGCCAGCGCCCTCTCCGCCACTCTTCAACCGCAAGAAACTCGAGGAACTGCATTGCTGCCTACAATACCTGGCCGCCACAGCTAACTGCTCTCGGGATCGAGACACCTCTCCAAGCCCATCCTTTCCTTCCGAGCTCAACAGACGCAAGTTTCAATCCCATAGTGGACCTTTTCAGGACCACTCTTTCTCTCAAAAGTTTTCGCCTTGCGTCTAGCAGCTCAGCTAACCTTTCCCCTCCTCCTTTTTATCATCACACTCCTCCAAACTCTTCCACACTCTCGGACATCCTCCATGAGCCCACGGGAACTATTTGGAAACCGGAGATCGACACGCCGCGACAGTCTCTGGAAACAAGACTGCCGAACGCCCTTCAAGAAATCACAATAATAATATAAAAAAGCTGTACACAGAATTTTTCCAATAAACGAAGTTTCCACACTAATATTTTTAATTTTTGAACCTAATCTAAATCTAAGCTGCAAAGATATGTATCATTTGAGATTCATATTAAATGCATTCCCACAAGCAGACATGCATAATTTCACGCTTACACATGCCGCATGTGGACCTACAATATAAAAAACCCAATGAACATAAGCCCTGCAACTCCTGCCGACCTTCCCTGAAGCAGGGGTGACATTGGCAAAGTGAACCATTTTTACAGTATGGGTGGTCAGCCTCATACCAACCTATAAGTCAATCAAATATATAAAACAAATAAACTCTAAACAATTAAACAGTAAAAAATTAAAAAACTACAAAACATATTTTTTTAAATTTAAAAGCCTCAGCTTTAACCGCCAGCATTACAGATCAACCGCCATTTCTTTCGATCCTTGCATACTTCTTTCATTTCATCCAGAGCCATAACCTTTTTCATACAAGCTCTCCTTTTATTATGACTGGATATCCCATTCATTCGCTATTTCGAAAATTTGGTCCATCCATACCTTTCTCGGTCTTCCTCTCCCACGACATCCATCAATTCTCGCAGCATACACTTTCTTCGTCAGTCTTTCCTCATTCATTCTCTCCAAATGTCCAAACCATCTAAGTATACCTCTTTAAATCTTTACTTTCACACTTTCTCTTACACCACATTCCTCTCTAACAAAATCATTCCTCACCCTATCACTCCGTCTTTTTCCAATCATACTTCTTAAGTAGTCCATTTCCACTGTATGGACTTTACTAATCTCACTTTCACTCACCGTCCAGGCTTCACTTCCATACATCAGAGTGGGCACTAGTATACCACCGTGCACCGCCAGTCGAACATTTTTTGAAAGATTCTGGTTCTTGGCGATGCTAGCGGTAGCACCCAGTACCTAATTTTGAAAAAAAAAAATCGTGATTCAAACTAAAAAATAAATACATAAGTAAGTAATTGAAATCATTAGTCCAGGTTTTTTTAGCCTTTTTTTAAACCAATTTTTTTTGCGCTCCTTTTAGCCCGATCTAGCCCTTTTTAGCTTCTTCAATTGCCCCCATTACTAAAACTAAGGTGGCAACACTGGCCGAGACCATGACACAGCGGACCCATTTTTACTCGCTCAGTCCGCTCCGCTCACTCCGCTGTCGGTGGAAGCACTTCTATGAAATTTACTGTTGCTAGTCGAGCGGAGTCCGTATGGAGTCCGCTGGAAACTCGCTCAACTCTGCGACCACTTTTGTAACTCTTTGTACTCGCTCAGTCCGCTCCGCTGACTCGCTGTCGGTGGAAGCACTTCTATGAAATTTACTGTTGCTAGTCGAGCGGAGTCCGTACGGAGTCCGCTCCGCTCGCAGTGGAAAGCGGGCATATTGTTTTGATACAACTATATGCAGACGATACCATCATATTTTATCATTCGCAAATGATAGAAGAACTTGAAAAATTAATGCAAAGAGACGTTTCACATCTTTCTAATTGGTAAAGGTTAAATAAATTAAGTTTGAATGTCAAGAAAACGTCATATATGCTGTTTGGAAAATCAAGAAATACGTCCTTTAACATTACTATCGGATCGAATAATATTGGTAGTCAGCTTTGTAAGATATCTTGGTTTATATTATATTGATCAACAACCTTCTTGGAATTACCAAATTGACCATGTTAAATCAAAGAAAGTGCCAATTACTGGCGTTCTGTACAGACTGAGGGGATTACTTCCAAAGCGTTGAGGTATATATACCTCAATGTTCCAAAGTCAACATTAGTCGCTATTTACTATGGCATGATTGGGCATGATCCATTCCCACCTTTCGTATCTGACTTGTATATGGGGGGCTGCCATAAAAAAACAAATATCGGAGCTGCAAGTTGTCTAAAACAGAGCTTTGAGGGACATTCTTAGCATAGGTACCATGGGATACATGCGTGAAGGCTATTTATCGACAGAGCAATGTTCTTCCATTCAAGGTCCTGCCATTGTACGACATCACTGTCTAACATTATTCAAATTCTGAAATCCTCAATTCACACAAATTTAGAGTACCATTATAAAGATGTTTTTCATAATTATAGCACTCGAAGCTCAGAAAATTTACGTACCTATTACCTAAAGGTTTTCGATCGACAAAGTTTGGAAAGAGGGCTCTTTCAAATGTTGTACAGTCCCTATATAACGGACTTCCGATAAAAATAAAGAGGGATATGAAAAATAAACAACAAAATGATGCAATAAAGGCTCATCAAAAGCTCAGTGCAAAGCATGCAAAGCAAGTTACTGAAGCAAGTTTACAAGTCTACCTAACTCCACAGCTAGGTAGACTTGTTAAATTTTGACAGCTAATAATTTACAATTTTGTAAGACTTTTGTTTATGTTCGTAATACACTTGTTCGATTAGGCATTTTTTTTAACGTTTTCTACAATAAAGTGAAAAAAGTTGTCTATGGATAGTAGACTTGTAATTGTAGCTTGTACTTTACAAGTTGTGTACTTGTAGTTTCAAAATACACTAGTTACCTCAGATCTGTCAAATTTTAACAATTGTGAGCTACAATTGTTAACTTGTACGTTGAAAATACAGGCCCCTGGATGTCTCACTGAACCAGCCCACCTCCATCTCATAATTTTTATTACATTATTCATTATTAGTCATAATTATCCTTAAATTAAGTATTATTTAGTATTATTATATTCAGGATTTTGAGGATTGGGTCCATTTTGTGATCTTGCAAAGAAAAAATAATAATACATACTTCTTAAAGTTTATTCAATACTATCATACAAAAGTACACAATATAAATATTAGTTTACAAATTTTAACATCTTATATATAAAAAAGGAGAGGGTATTTGCGTCTGTTTTTTTCGAATTTGCAAAAATGTTTTTCTACAAAGTGTTTCTATTGACAAACTGAACTAACGCTCGATTCCAGAATTTTTGGTGTTTGTTTGTTTGTATATTTGTACCACTATAGGCGCCCAGACCGTTCGCAGCACGATGCTGTTATTTTGCATACCCCCATAAAATGCTCAAACTTAAACAACTGTCAGGGTCCGGATGACGCACGTGCATATTTCGCATACCTGCCATACAGACTGAAAATTGAAATCTTGCCGCTGGCGGCCATTTTGAATTTACAGACTTGATATTCGAAACGGTTATGCCTCTTAGTAATTTTAACAACTTTTGAAAGAAACTTTTTCGCAAAAAGTAAATTCTTCAATCAAAATTTGTAAATACCTACATAGAAAAAAATACAAAACAATATCTTTCAGTTGGCACAACGGGCGCATGCATTAAGTTGGAACAATGAAATTGAGCATGCCACTTAAACATAAAGAGACTTAAGTATTTTCAAAAGAACAACAAAATACATGAAGGATTAAGAGTAGCTGCCATACATTTTTTTTGGTTTCTCTAATAATCAGAGGTCTGCTGGCGTCCATTTTGAATTTTGGAGGCTAACTTTTACATTTTTTGAGTTTGTTTTGATTATGTCAACAACTTTTGAAAGAAAACTTTTTTCAATGACAATTTTTTCCAACAAAATTTTGAAAAACCTGATTTTCACAAAAAAAGTCAAATTTATAAGTAAAAAAATCAACTGATTTGATGCTACACAAACAATTATAATTAAGCGAAATGTAATGATATGTAATAGGACAATCCCGCCAAGTATATATTTTGCATACCCGCGATACCAACTAAAAAAATACATTGCTCTGCAGGCGGCCATTTTGGATGTCTAGGCCTCAAACTCAAATTTTAAATGCATTTTAGTAAACCCCATAAATGTTGGAAGAAATTTTTTTTCTACGGCAAATTTCTTTGAACAAATATTTAAAAAGTAAAATTTCATACAAAGTGTCTTATATATAAAAATAAAAAAAGTTAAAAAGTTTTTTTTTTTTTAATTTTCAAAAGTCATTTTTTTCTTAGAGTTCTGTCGATGGGTCGAACGTTTTCCCATACTTAGATTTTTTGTAGATTGTGAGTTTAGGCATTTTAAGGTATCTTCAGGTACCAAGCAGTATCAGACACTAAAATATCGTAAAAACTATCACAACCAGTTTTAAGATGTCAAAAGATAATTCAGAGCAGGACGAGCAGTTTGAAGGCATTTCATGACAATACTGGAACAATCTAAAAATAAAAGCACCAGTACCAACAAAACAATGCCGTATGGCAAACGCAGTCATGTTTCATGCCACTATAAGACAATTGCAAGCAACACAGGTACGCTTAAGATACTATTACCAGCAAAACGAAAAAGAGCAGAAAAGACAAGTTATACACTTAAATGGTAATGAACGGGTCGACAATCATTAAAAACCAACCCCAGAAAATTAAAGAGCAGAAATAAAAAACAGGATAAAGACTTCAGCACCTGCACAACAATAGGAAGTAGCACGATCAGGCCTGGGATTCTACCATAAAATTGTCCACTTTTTGTTGTTGTTGTTGGTCAGTTCTCATGTATCTTTTAAAAATTAAAGCAAGGGTAAAGTGTGCTGGCGAAGCCGGACTTTAAACTGCCAGTAGGGCCTAGCAGCCAACCGTGCGAGAGCGCGGTTTGGTCTGCTAGTTGCTTATAAAAATAAATCTAAATCTAAGTTGCAAAGATATATATCATTTGAGATTCATATTAAATGCATTCCCACCAGCAGACACTCACAATTTTGCAATAACACATGCCGCATGTGGACATACAATATAAAAACCCAATCTCAAATGAACATAAGTCCTACAAATCTTGCCGACCTTACCTGAAACAGGGGTGACATTGGCAAAGTGATTAATTTTTTACAGTATGGGTGGTCAGCCTCATACCAACCTATAAGTCAAGGAATAACAATCATCATAATATAAAAAGTGTCATAATTTGTCACCGCGGAGCGACTATTTTGCGCCGACTTGACTATAGGTAAATATTCATTGAAAGTGTCTGTATGGGCACCGAACCTCAAGAGTAAAATATGCTATGTAAATTGGTTTACCTTCAAACGTGAAAATACCAGACCTAAGAGTGTGTTAATTTGTGTTTTTTTAAAGTGCCTGCTAGCAATGATTTATAACTACACTGGTCACAAGCAAATACTTCTTTCTTGGAGTGTCTTTCCTTGTGATCCTTCAAAGACTTTCGGTGTTTACTTTTAAAATTGCACTGATCACAAGCAAAAGGTTTATGATCTGAATGCATTTTCATGTGTCTCTTCAAGTTTTCTGAGGTTTTACCTTTAAAGGAACACTGCTCACAAGCAAATACCTTGTGCTCAGAGTGTGTCAATTTGTGAGTTTTTAAAGCGCCTGCTAAAATCGTTTTATAATTACACTGATCACAAGCAAATGGTTTATGTTCACTGTGTATTAATTTGTGTCTATTGAAATCGCCTGATCGTTTACATTTAAAATCACATTGATCACAAGCAAAAGGTTTATGTTCTGAGTGCGTTTTCATGTGTCTCTTCAAGGCTCCTGAGGTTTTAGTTTTAAATGAACACTGATCACAGGTAAATGCCTTGTGCTCAGAGTGTGTTAATTTGTGAGTTTTTAAAGTGCCTGCTAAAATCGTTTTATAATTACACTGATCACAAGCAAATGGTTTATGTTCACTGTGTATTAATTTGTGTCTATTGAAATCGCCTGATCGTTTACATTTAAAATCACATTGATCACAAGCAAAAGGTTTGTGATCAGAGTGTTTTAACACGTGATTGGACAAGTGGCCTTTGGATACTGTTTCATAATTACACTGATTACAAACAAACATTTTTTTATCAGAATGTGTTAATTTGTGTGTTTTTAAATAGACTGCTGATTTCGATTTATAATCACACTGATCACAAGCAAATAGTTTGTGCTCAGAGTGTGTTAATTTGTGTATATTTGATTTACTTGTAACACGAGTTTTGTAATCACACTGATCACAAGCAAATGATTTCTGTCGGTGGGAATTCTTAGTTGATCCAGAAGCACATTTGTATGTTTCCTTGCAGCAACTGAACATCTGATGGATCCTCAGGAGTTTTCTTCCATTGACTTTGTAGCTGCAGGCATGGCACACATGATCCACCTTGACTGAGTCCCTCTCACAACTGTCAGCTGTAAATATAACAATACTCATTAGTTTTGCCACCTTCACTTAAAAACCAAAATGTTGTAATGATCAGATGTTTGTTGTTGGACAACTGTTGTAAAGGCGTGTTACTAAGGACAAGTCCTTTAAGGAACGGTTTTATGAAGTATATTTCACTAAACATTAAATTTACTGCGGATTCAAAATTTTAGTAGTCTGAAAATCAATTTTAGTCAACTTGTAAACCTAATACACCTGAAGAGACAAGCCCCGCAACAAATCTTACAATTGATAATCATTATTTTTTTCAAAACAAGCAACCTGTCATGAAAATTTAATTACATATTATCCGTGAAGCTGGAAAACGACACAAAAACTGTTCCGTTGGCGGAAATTTTGATGTATCCTCACATAAAAACCTAACAGCTGCTGTCTGTGAAGACGACGCCATCTTGAGAATAGTACTCAATCTGGATAATCTACAGACAGAAGATGCTGAAGGCAAGATGGTAAAGGTTCAACTGTGGCCTTCCATCCTCGTGTGGTCTATTCATCAACTTTTGGGTGACGCCAATATTGATTTGAATACAGGATCCTCATTGGTTGGATCCTGCGTGAGGATGGCTTGGCTAGCTTGATATAAAAAATAGGAGCGTACAATGCTCGGCCCTGCAGATTGTAAATGTTATGTCACACCTCATGTGACAGGGTGCTCGAACCGTAACAACCCTGTAACTCCTGCTGACCTTCCTTGAAACAGGAGTGACATTGGCAAAGTGAACCATTTTCTACAGCATGGGTGGTCAGCCGCATACCAACCTATAATTCAAGGAACAAGGACGGAAGGAGTTGCAGGGTGTATGTCCATTTGAGATTTTGGTTTTTATGTTGTAGGTTCAAATGCGGCATGTGCAAGCGCGAACTTGTACGTGTCTGCTTGTGAGAATGCATATAATGTGAATCCCCAATGCTAAATATCTTTGAACTTAGATAAGATTAAATTAGATTAGGAGAAGATAAAACAGTTTTCTTGGAGTCAGATCGGGGCACAGATCAGTATTATACGTACAGTATTATACACCAATGGGCCCGGATATGTTCGGTGAAGCCATTGAGCGCTGAGTTCAACACCTTCAATGTATAAAATATGTGTAATGAATGTATTATATACGTGTAAATATTCTGTATATGTGTGTACTCATAGATAGAAGGATGGTTGCCATGAGTAAAAGTAATATTGTATTCATTGTCAGGGTTCAACAATGTACAACATGTTCAACAAACGTACCTTTTATTAATAAATCAAATGATATCAATAGTTAAAAGGCATAATCGACAAAAACTTAATTAATAATTTGTTAATTTTTAAGATTTGAATCAATCAAATCAAATCATTGAATTTAATGATAAATATAAAAATAAACTAGAGCATGTGTACCAAACAAGATTTACATCTAATGAAGGACTAGTTGTGCCAAGAATTAAAAACAAATATGGACAAAGAACGCTGGATTACCTTGTGCCAAAAATATTTCTGTGCCTCCTGTGAAAAGTGATACAACTCAAAAATCATCATTTTACAGGAGAGCAGAAACAAGATTTAAAAAATTCTAATTCATGAACTAAGTGGGCTAGATTACACATAAGTACCTTATTTTGTAGATAAAAACATTCACTTTCACTGTGCATTCTAATTTTTATGGTTACTATTATAGTTTACAAATAATTTATTAAACTCTGTCAGTTGTACCTTTTTTTTGCCTGTACTTGTATCATTTATTACGTGATAAATGATACAAGTCGAGTTATATTATATTGCACCTATAAGTTGTCTTTGAGTAAAGTGATACACAAAAAGCTTAATATTTTTTAAATTTAATAACTCATAAGATAATGGTCCAGGCAGAATGTTGCTCAAACTAATTATAAAAATACTACCCCAAAGACACAATTGTTGTACTTAAAATAGTAGTATTTTCATAATTTACCTGAATCGTATAACTTGGCTAAAATTCCAGTCAAAAATTGGTGTAAAGTGATATAAGTCGAGATGTATCAATATTCACGATATCTATAATAATCTATAATCTAAGCTGCAAGGATATGTAAGCATTTAAGGCTCATATTAAATGCATGCCCACAGACAGGCACATGTAGGTTCGCGCCTACACATTCTGCATGTGTGCATACAAATAAAGAAAACCTCACATGGACATAAACCTTGCAACTCCTGCCGCCGTTCCCTGAACCGGGGTGGCATTGGCAAAAGTGAACCGATTTTTACAGCACGGGTGGTCAGCCTCGTACCAACCTATCAGTCAAGGAGCACAAAAAATTATAAATGATATACAGAAATTCATAATGAGACACATTACAAATTAAAATTAAAATAAAGTAAAATTAAAATTAAACTTAATATTACACTTAGAATTAATTCCCTAGCCGCCATTGTTGCAAATCAACCGCCATTCCTTTCGGTCCTTACATACTTCTTTCATTTCATTCAGAGTCATAATCTTTTTCATGCACTCTCTCCTTTTGTTATGACTCTGAATATCCCATTCATTCGCTATTTCGGAAATTTGATCCATCCATACTTTCCTCGGTCTTCCCCTACCACGGCTTCCATTCATAGTTGCAGCGTACACTCTCTTCGTCAGTCTTTCGTCATTCATTCTTTCCATATGTCCAAACCATTTTAACAAACCCCTTTTATATAACCCCGATAGATTTGTAAAAAACAATGTGTGGATCAATTACTAAAAGGGATACAACTTGACTTATATCACTTTTCACGTTTTTTTGCCTAAATCCTGCCAGTTATATTTCCTAAACTATAGCAGATAGAAGAATGTGAGTAAGACCAAAAAATCGCTAATTTTTTTCTGATTATTTCTATGTAAAAATCTCAAAAAGGGTATAACTCGAGTTGTATCACTTTTCACAGGAGGCACAGATTTAATTTGTTGCCAAAGGACTTTAAAAAGGAATCTACAAACATTAATAAAATTATAATATCTTTGAAGATTTGGCTGGGAGAAAGAACTTTTTTATATTAATTACCTTAACTATATTTGTGTTTTTACTCTACTCTTGTCTCCTAATTTTAATTTACTTTTTATTTCATACTAGCACTAAATACTAAGACTTTTATTTTTTAATTTGATTGTTGCACCCGATGACAAACTGAAAATTTTTGGTTTATCGAGACAAAAATGTTTAATTTTTAAGATTTATATTTCTTGTAAAAATTGTTTATGAAATAAAAAAATAAATAAAAAAAAAACACTATTTTATTTCCACTTCTATAGTTTATTTAAAAAAAAAATTACAAACATTTTCGATTTACAATCATTTTCAGGTAATAAAATTCAAAATAAAAGTCATAATGGTACCAGAATAAAATAATCATATAGTGTGGTCATTTGAATAAAATAATATAAATTAAGAGCGCTCTCGAAATTTTTTAATTTTAAAATCTGCGTTCGCTTAATACCTATCTATGCCACAGCCGCGGGCTCGGAGCTCTTATTTTGTAGTTTTTGAAAGGTACGTATATTAACTTATAATATCTGTGGACTAGAAATTATTTTAACCAAAAAAGACATATATATATATGTCTCAACTTACTTACGAAAATGGTCATTAGTAATAAAAATAACAAAGAACTTCACAGTTGCATTTCATTAGTAATAAAAATAACAAAGAACTTCACAGTTGCATTTCCATGTGTACAAAAAACTCGGCACAACGAAAAAAAAATCTTGAATGTTGGTGCCATTTCAAATAACGGCTGCCGACTAGACCGGAAATAACTAGAGTTGACAGATAACACACGTTATAAATATTGTGATCGCCAAAGTCGTGGCAATATTTCATATTTTAACTTTATCACTTTTCATTTCATATTTCATATTTTAACTTTATCACATTATAACCACTGCAACGTGTGACAGGAGAGAAACGCAAGTGGTAGCATGTCGCTGCCTTTGTTCTTGTTTGCCGTAGAGACCATTAAGCTAATTTTACATGAGCAATTTTTGCATGTGTACTGGACCAATGTGTCTTATGAAAACAGGAAATTGATTTCAAAAATATTTAAAACAACTCTCACATTACGAATTTTACGCTTATTCTTAGCTCAGATTGTGAAGAATTTTATTCTTATGACAACTGCAGTATGTATCAAATCAGCACGTTAGTTTCCGCTCCTCTATGTTATTACTCATAGTAGCTTGCAGTACACTTTTTGGCAGCCATTTTTTTATGCCGGTCAGATAGACTCAACCTTTTCCATCCTTCAACATCAAAACTAAAAATGTTCAACAATAAATCAATAGTTTCGCAAATTATATTTTTAGTAATAATAATATCAGGATGATTTTTGCGAGCGCTGTTTTTGTGTAAATCACACCCCAAGAGCCCCCAGCGAGCTTGGTCGTCGCTAAAGAAAGCGTCGATTCTCAATCAAGACCAAGTTGCTGTAGGGCTGGATGAACTTTGGTGACGGGTCTTGGTAATGGTTTGTGTATTTCCACTTTATTAATTCATTAGAACTTTGAAAAACATTAAATAAAAAAAAAACAAGTTTTTAGTTACTCGTAAGCGTAACTACAGATGTTATGGATATGTGAAGGTTCCAAGGAATTTTATGAAAAAAGTGGTCAATATAGTGCATACACGCAGAATTTCTTAGTAAATATTTAGTTTTTACATACTGTAAAATTGCGTTTCCTTTCTCGCAATTTCGCTTTCTTGATGACTAAAATTATTTTTTAGCGTAAAATCCGTAGGAAGTAGAATGTCGACCGATTATTTCTAAAATAGTAATAATAAATTTCTAAGTTAAGTATCAAAGTCTTAATCTAAATTAAAGTTGCAAAGATATATATCATTTCAGATTCATATTAAATACATTCCCACAAGCACACACATAGTAGTTGAACATAAGCCCTGCAACTTTTGTCGACCTTCCCAGAAACAGGGGTGACATTAGCAAAGTTAACCATCTTTGTACAGTATGGGTGGTCAGCTTCATACCAACCTATAAGTCAAGGAATGTATTATTAAGAAATTGTTGATTGCAAAAAGTAATATTTTTGTAAAAATGTAACATGGAAAATCGTAAAATGTTCTCGCTTCGAAAATGTTGCATATCACTTGCCGACGAAACAAAGGTTTGTTATGAGATAGTTTTAGCGAAAAAAAAAAAAGTGCCGCAGGTCCCGCCTTCTGTGAGCGTTGGCGCTCGACTGAGGTTTACCCCGCGAATCTCGCATTTAAAAGCCATTTGTAAAATAATAATAAAAAATACATCTTGTGAAATAAAAAATTAGAAAAAAAATACAACTAAGCTCAAGATTATATTGTTCAATATTTGAAAATAATTGGGCACAAATAATCATTTTTTGAGATTTTATTCGAAGATACAATGTACACTTTTTTGTCCGTTTTTGCTTCTAGATTTTTTTTTTTAATTCAGGTTTCTTCATCTGAATCACATTTTAAATCACACCACGAACTAAAACAGGATATAAAGTATATTTGTAATTTTTTTTTAGATTTCAAAACACCACCAATTTACAGAAAAACTGGTTCAAAAATTGTATGTTTTCCACTTACCGCAAGAAGGTGTTCGTAATTTATATTTTTTCAAGTAATAAAAGCGTTTATAGACATATATTATTTGATGCATATTGCAAATGAAATGTTTAACTAACACTTAAAGTTATCAAAAAATTATATTTGTCCATATTTATTGAAAAAAACCACGTCAAAAACTGTGTTTTCGAGAAATTTCCTAGCACCCTCTTAAGATAAAACATCAAATAAAATTACAATTTATTATTATTATTATTTATAACACTTACAAATTTTTCTGAAATAATTAGCAATTGTACATTAATCTATATTCAAATTTACCTATCCAACTCTTTATTTGATTAATTTTGATAAAATCTAAAACTATTTGTAGTAGAGCACTTCTCCCGGTTTTTTTAATTTCTCCTATCGCGCGCCATGAGTAAGTACTGTGGTAGACAAGTCTGTCCACTGCCGCATTCGTACAAGTACTGACCCTTATAAATATTTAAATTAATTTATTTTTGAATATATATTTGAAATTTATAAAAATAAGTACTCACGTAATCGAAAACAAAGCTGTTTTTCTTTTATCATTAGGAGTGGTCAGTTTATAGGCGAAAGGACAAAAGATTTCATGGCCAGCCACCTATAAACAAATCAAACTAACAATCCGCCCAAACAACGGGCTTGGTGTATTTTTTGCATTTTTTGAGATCTAGGGCGCATTGCTTTCCACTTCGATTTTGTCTTTTATTTCTAAATGATCACACTGTGCAAGCACTTTTTCACTGTCCTCACAAACATCGCGAACAATGTTTTTTTTTCTGTTTTCATGATATCTATTACGGGCTTGGTGTAATTTTTGCATTTTTTGAGATCTACGGCGAATGGGCTTGTACTTCGTTTTTGTCTTGTCTTTTATTTCTAAATGATCACACTGTGCAAGCACTTTTTCACTGTCCTCACAAACAACACCAACAATTGTTTTTTTTCTTTTTTCATCATACTTATTACAGTCTTGGTGTGATTCTTGCATTTTTTGAGATCTAGAGGGCAATGCCTCCCGCTCCTTTTCATTTATTTTTATTTCTAAATGATCACACTGTGCAAGCACTTTTTCACTGTCCTCAGGAACATCGCGAACAAAGTTTTTTTTTCTGTTTTCATAGTACCTATTACGGGCTTGGTGTAGTTTTTGCATTTTTTGAGATCTAGGGCGTAATGTCTTCGGCTTCTTCTTTGCATTGTTTGTTATTTTTAAATGATAGCACTGCGCAAGCACATTGTAGCTGCAGGCATGGCTCACATGATCCACCTTGACTGAGTCCCTCTCACAACTGGCAGCTGTAAATACAATATTGATAAATAGGTTTTCGATGTAACTTAAAAATCGAAAAGTTGCCAAAATAGATCAAATTTTGTATGATCACCCCTGCTAAAGTGAGCTTAATGAGATTATTTCCATCAAGGTTTATGACAGAAAGAGGTTGCGTAGACCAGATATTCGCGCTTCGACAGATAGTCAAAAAACAGCTGACCGTAAATAAAAAGGTCTACGCGGCTTTCGTAGATCTTGAGAAAGCCTTCGACTCGGTGGATAGAAGTATGATGTGGTGTGTGCTAGAGAAGTATGGTGTAAACAAAGCACTTTTGAATGCGATACGCGCCATCTATGTAAATAGCAGGGCGTGTGTCAGGGTGGATGGAGAATACAGCGAGTATTTTAATGTGTAAAAGGGTGTGAGACAGGGTTGCATAATGAGCACGTGGTTATTCAATATAATTATGGATCATTGTGTTAAACAAGCGAATCTGGAAGGACATGGCATACAAATTGGAGAGAGAAAAGTCGGAGTTCTGCTTTATGCTGATGACGCAGTATTAATTGCTGATTCAGCAGCGGAACTCCAGACAATGCTCTCTAGTTTGAACCATGCTCTGTGGCAAGCAAGTTGAAAATTAATGCAAGTAAGACGAAAGTACTGATTTTTGACATAAGGGATGAAACTGAAGAATGCATGTTCATGTTGAATGGTACGAAAGTTGAAATTGTGGATGAATTTAGATACTTGGGAAGTATGTTTGAAAAGGATGGAAAGATGACAAGAGAACTTGAGAATAGGGTGTGCAAGGGAAAGCAAGTGGTGGGTGCAATAGGAAGAATAGCAAAGAACAAGCGATTGACGATGGATCTGAGAATGGCAGTACACAATGGCATATTGTTACCGACTTTGATGTATGGAAGTGAAGCATGGACAGTGAATGATAGCGAAATGAGTAAAGTATGTACGGTGCAAATGAAGCATTTGAGAAGTGTGACAGGAAAAACTTTGAGGGATAGAGTTAGGAATGAATGGGTAAAAAAAAAATGCATGAAAAAGGTGATAGATATTAAGGAATTGAAAGAGGTATGTCAGGATAGGAAAAAATGGAGGCAACTCTGCAGAGGCTCTGGCCACCCCTAGCAGAATGGCGACAGAGTTACAGTTACAGTTACAGTTACAAGGTGGGACACCTGCAGTGGGCTGGTCACATAATGAGTACATGGATTACGCTAACCCTATTAAGCGCTTAACACTCTCAGTGCCACAAGGTCGAAGGAGACCAGGGCTGGGAGTCTCATCACCACGGTAATTCTTACCTACCGAGCATCGCTAAAAACACACACAACTAAGCTACACATCTTGTGCAATTTCTTGCCTGCGTTATCCCCGAAGGAGTCATATGTCGTGATTCGGACCTTTAAATTTTACCGGTAAAGGGGCCGGCCTCACACCAATCACTTTCAGTTGAAGTGGGGGTTTCCCAGCTCTCAGAGTGGCTGGTTCTCATTTTTTGTCAAGGTTGAGGACACTTTGCGGTATTTATTTTGGTCTGAAATAGACACCGAAACAGGAAATCATCAAACTTTTGCTCTCGGAATTGAATGCAAGCATTCTACCAATTGAGCTATCGACAGGACTTTTTACGAGTTTGGTCATCGCTACAAAGCGCCAATTCTCAAGCAAGAAAAATTATAAATGGTAAAAATATTTTTTGTGCTCCGCCGGGATTCAAACTCATAACCTTCCATTTACGAGGCCGAAGTGTTACCACTGGACTACAGACCGGTCTTAGGGAGATGAAAGTAAACAATTTCAACCCATAGGGGCATGGCAACAGAGTTACAGTTACAGTTCCCAACTATGAAATATGTATAATTTTAACTACAAACTAGTTATTTAAAATGTTTTAAAAAACAAAATACTGAAGTCCAACCAGGTGTTGATTGTAAATGAAATTCTTTTTTTTTTATTAAAACCATAAAAGAAATAAATTTATAAATGAAATAAAATGAAAAAAATTAAAATGATATATTCCTTGACTAATGGGTTGGTATAAGGCTGACACCCCGTGCTGTACAAATTGGTTCACTTTTGCCAATGTCACCCCGTTCCAGTGAAAGGCGGCAGGAGTTGCAAGATTTATGTTTTAAAAAGTGAGGTTGGTAAAGTGTGAGGTTTTGTTTATTTGTTTGCACCATAGAGTTATAAAGGTATAGAGATGAAGTCCAGACCAAAATAATGTCGCCTATTTTTTGGACTGAAGCGCTGAACCTCGATCCGCGTGAAATTGTAATGCTCGGTTTTGCCCTCATTACTTCGTCAGCGCTCGGATCGTTAACATCTCAATAAAAATAGTTTTCTGAGTGAAAGGATGCAAAAATAGGTCCGAAAAAAATTAAAAAGTGGATGGAATCACATTTCACAAGTAATTTTATGTTTTTTATATGCTTATTAACGTTTTATTTATATTTTGAACAAATTATTAACAGTCGCGTGCTAGAGGAGCGCGTTCACTAGATAGATAGTGTTCCAGCGTGTGTAAGAAAGGGACAACAGCGCCCAGGGCTGTACTCAAAATAATGACATGACTAAATAATGACAATGGACATGCTGTCGGTGGACATTATGTCGGGGGAACATTTTGTCCATGGACATTGTATCGGTGGACATTATGTCGGTGGGACATATGTCGGTGGGCATTCTTTCCGTGGACATTCTGTCGGTGGACATTCTGTCGGTTGACATTATGTCGGGTGAACATTTTGTCCATGGACATTGTATCGTTGGACATTATGTCGGTGGCACATATGTCGGTGGGCATTCTTTCCGTGGACATTCTGTCGGTGGACATTCTGTCGGTTGACATTCTGCCGGTGGACATTTTGTCGGGGAACATGTTTGTCCGTGGACATTGTATCGGTGGACATTGTGTCGATGGACATTCTATCGGGTAGACATTTTGCCCGTGGACATTGTATCGGTGGACATTTTGTCGCGTGGACATTGCATCGGAGGACATTATGTCGGTGGACATTTCGTCGCGTGGACATTGTATCGGTGGACATTATGTCGGTGGACATTTTGTCAGGTGAACATTCTGTCGGGTGAACATTTTGTCCGTGGACATTGTATCAGTGGACATTATGTCGGTGGGACATATGTCAGTGGACCTTCTTTCCGTGGACATTTTGTGGGTGGACATTTTGTCGCGTGGACATTATGTCGGTGGGACATTATGTCAGTGGACATTCTTTCCGTGAATATTCTGTCGATAGACATTCTGTCGGTTGACATTCTGCCGGTGGACATTTTGTCGGGGGCCATGTTTGTCGGGGGCCATGTTTGTCCGTGGACATTGTATCGGTGGACATTGTGTTGGTGGACATTCTGTCGGGTGGACATTTTGTCCGTGGACATTGTATCGGTGGACATTTTGTCGGGTGGACATTCTGTCGGGTGAACATTTTGTCCGTGGACATTGTATCGGTGGACATTATGTCGGTGAGACATATGTCAGTGGACATTCTTTCCGTGGACATTTTGTGGGTGTAGTCGGAGGACATGTTTGTCCGTGGATATTGTATCGGTGGACATTGTGTCGGTGGACATTCTGTCGGGTGGACATTTTGTCCGTGGACATTGTATCGGTGGACATTATGTCGGTGAGACATATGTCAGTGGACATTCTTTCCGTGGACATTTTGTGGGTGTACATTTTGTCGGAGGACATGTTTGTCCGTGGATATTGTATCGGTGGACATTGTGTCGGTGGACATTCTGTCGGGTGGACAGTTTGTCCGTGGACATTGTATTTGTTTGGTATTTTGTATTTGCATTGGTGGGCATTATGTCGGTGGACATTTTGTCGCGGGGACATTGTATCGGTGGACATTATGTCGGTGGACATTTTGTCGGGTGGACATTCTGTCGGGTGAACATTTTGTCCGTGGGCATTGTATCGGTGCACATTATGTCGGTGGACATTTTGTTGCGTGGACATTTTGTCGCGTGGGCATTTTTTCACGTGGACATTTTGTCCGTGGACATTGTGTCGATACACATTCTGTTGGTGGACATTCTGTCGGGGGACATTTTGTCGGTGGACATTTTGTCGGGTGGAAATTTTATCAGGGGGACATTTTGTCCGTGTACATTATGACGGTGGACATTTTGTCGCGTGGACATTTCGTGGCGTGGACATTTTGTCACGTGGACATTTCGTCCGTGAACATTATGTCGATGGACATTCTGTTGTTGGACATTCTGTCGGTGGACATTTTGTCGGTGGACATTTGGTCGGGTGGAAATTTTGTCGGGGGGACATTTTGTCCGTGTACATTATGTCGGTGGACATTCTATCAATGTACATTTTATCGTCGCACCGATTAATTTTACTCGTCCCGTAACCATATACAAGTTATATTTTGATTTTAAATAATTAAATATGAAAATCTTTTTTGTTTTTATTATTTATTCGTACCCTGAATCGGCTCTGGTAATATTTTTTTGCCAGGGCGATCTGTGACCGTTTTGATCGTAAAAGTTCTGTACACAAATGGATTTTGGTGTCATTGGTTTGAACTAATCATATAACATCGCGTAAAAACCATATATGTGTGTACAGAAATTTATGCCCATTCGTTTCATAACACCCATTTGTACATCGTGTCGGCAGAGCAAGACAAAGATATACTGTCTTCGCATACAATGTAAAAAACATCTGTCAGATGGACAATAAAGTATTCAACACAAACGTGCCCGGCTCAAGATGCAAAAAATGATTTTTTTGTGTACTACATGTGTAGACACTGTGTGACCAATATTTGAATTTGTCATTTGACCCTTCTAGAGTTGGCTCCATATTTCGTCTTTTCTTTTGTATGGAACACGTACTACGTAGTCTATTTCTTAATATGTCAATGGTTTGCACACATGCAGGATGTGTAGGAGCAAACCTACATTTGCCTGTCTGTGGGTGTGCATTTGATATGAGCCAAAAATATTAACATATATTTGCAACTTAGATTAGAGATACAGATTTTAGGATTTATTTTATTTCATTTTTTAATTTTTGTTATTTTACTTGTTGAATTTATTTTTATTTTTTTGTTAACTTTTAATCACAAGCAAAAATGTGAAAGTCCGCGCTTACTCATGCTACACGTGTGTTTACCAAATAGAATCGGCAAATGAATAGCATAAGCCCCGCAACGTCCACCTTAGGTTTTATACAACGAAGACTTCCGGCATATCTTAGTGGCAGATTTGGTCAAAAATAATGTACGGTAGCCCAAGTGTTGAGATAACCATGTTAATGATACCTTGACCATCTCCATACAATAAAACCATCCAAAATGGTCGCAAGTGAACAGCTGATCAATAATTCTACAGTCTTCATACAAAGTATCTAAACGAAATACGGTAGATTTGGTGAATGATCATGTCCAGTAGCTGACAAATCGAGAGTCGACGGGGGGGGGGAGTTGTAGGCATGCTACGCAAAAAAAAATGCAACTAAGCTACACATATAGTGTAACTTCTTGCCGCGTTATCCCCGAAGGGATCGCATGTGGCGAGTTGAACCTATTTATTTTTACAGGTAAAGGGGCCGGCCTTACGCCAACCACTTCAGTTGAAGTGGGGGTTTTTCCAGCTCCCGAGAGGGCTGGTACTCATTTCTTGTGAAGGTTGAGTAAACCTTGCCGGTATTTTTATTATGGGGTTTGAAATAAACACCGAAATAGGAAATCATTTCTGACACCCTCCTCAGTGGGATTCGAACCCGAGCTCACGGGGTAGAATGCAAGCACTCTACCAACTGAGTTATCAACCGGACAGCTCAGCGATTTTAAGAAAATAATTTTACCCGCAAAACCTCTGTTGGCGTGAGGAGGGGGGGGTAGGCCCATAATTTTCAAAAGTTGCCTTCCTAAAAAAAACTCTTCGCACCTCTCTTTCTATGTTTTATTTATTATTTTTCATACAACTACTACTTTTTCACATATTTCTCGCGCCCCCCACTTTGGAAACCGCTGCCATACATTGAAAATTATCCAAGATGGCCGCAAGTGAACAGCTGATTAGACATTGACAGGCCTTCATACAATTTCTTGAATGAAGACATTGACAGGCCTTGTATTGAGACTTCCAGCCCAGGAAGGCAAAAAATGTGATGTATGGACAGTGTTAATGCAGAGAAAGCAGACATATGTAGCTGGAGAACAAAGGCGATGGACAGACGAGAGTGGAGGAGAATCCTGGATTCAGCCAAGGCCCACACATAGCTAAAGTAACAGTCTATTCAAACATACAAGCTAAAGTAATTAATACTGACCCATCTCAATGTACTGACCTGAATGCCCCTCAATGTTAGTTCTGTCCACAAGACCGCGGCATTCCTTCAACAAGCCATCAGGTGGAGGGGCAGAGTCCTCATTCTTCACATTATCCACCACAGAGTCCTCGGCAAGCCATTCCTTCTTAATATCCAGTCTCTCTTGCTTCACATCGCTCTCTTCAATGTCTATTTGTTCATCTGAGTGCGCTAGTTGTGCATCCATAAACTCCGAGTCCGCCTCCACCTTCTCAACCTTCACAACAACGTCCATCGTGACCGATCGTGACTTAATAACTTGGGCACAGAGTATAACTTGGGAAAAAGCCACCACCACGCCACCACCAACGAATGGCTCAGTGCACAGAGTCACAGAGTAAAGGTTTATAGAGAGCTGAGTTCCTAATATTTCTTTGTATTTCCGGTTTTATCGAGATACGAGCACCACGTAGTGTTAAGAGCATTAACCACGACGTGTGCGTGTACTATGTGCGTGTGTTAGTGCACTTATACATACGCGCTATGCCATGCTCCTATAATATTACCTCATATTATTATTCCATACCTACTCCTATTTCGTACACAAAATAAAACGAAAAGTGAATATTTACGTGTTTCATTTATTGGCAGATAACATACAAGATCAGATACAGAAAATTATAAAATATAACCTAAACTACCTATGTAAGGACCTTGGTTAGCAATTATTGTAGTAACAAATATTTATTTTGACACTTTTCTCCAAAATCACAACACAAAATCACAAAACATTTTTTCACATTTTTCACCGGTGTATAGTCTAGTGGTTGAAGCCACAGATTCAATATCCAAAGGTCTTGAGTTAAGTTGCCAGCGGAGAACATAAACAGCGTTCAGCAAATGAATAAAATAACAATACACATGCCATTTTATGAGTAGCGGTCCATATAATCTTCCCGACGGATTTCTAATAAAGTTTTCTTCGAAGTGGAAGCGGCAATACACGTTTTTTGCAATACACGTACATTGGTTGAAGTTGAGACACTTCCTGGATCGCTTTTACCTGCGGCTTGAAATTCTTCTGGTCGAGAAAAACATGCATCCCACCTGCAAAAAAACAATATGATAAAATATCGTATCGGATGTTTCAAATGAACTTCACCATATAATAATAAGTGTAATATTACCTTCTCTACGAGAAAAACTTAAAGCGATGGAATATTATGTCCTTTTTATTAAATATTTAACGTTTTTTAGATCGACGACAAACTTTTTCACTCCGCGCGGGGTGAAGTACCGACATGCAAACAACAAACGGAAATGGCTGTTCAATGTTGTTGATTTTTCTACATGCAGAGCGAGCGTAGTAATAATATTTCACTTTATAATTTGATCATGAATTAGACACGGCGATTTAAACAAAATTTCATAAACCAGTGAAGTTATAAGTTTTACAGATTCTTGTATTTTATATTTCCTAATATCTGCCTTCATTGACCCAAAACTTGAACAAAAATGGTGATTAAGACGCATGATCCTTTAGTCAAACTGAGATATTAGCGCCTCTACTTATAAGAGCAGTCAAAGCTCTTTATAACGATAGGTAGGTCCGACTCTTCCGGGTCTGCACAGAGTAGGATAAATAGAGGCGCCACTCCTGCGTTGAGCATAAGTACCTAACATAGATTATAGTAACTTGTGCTGCCACCTGCTGCGACCAGTACCCCTAGTACGGGTTTTCGTAAGTATTCTATGAGTTATGAGTATTCGAGAAAAATGTATGTAAACATGAAAAGCACCTCCGGCGAAAAAGTTTCGAAACTTTTTTTGCGAGTATGTGCTTACGTAAACTCATATGAGTTTTAAAATACTTTACCGAAACTTAAAATTGTATTGCTTGCGAGACAACTTATTGCGTTTTCATACAAAATGCTGTCTGACAAGAGTACGGGCGCACATTTCCGTTGCTTGGAAGGCTGTCTCCATGGCAACGTCGTATTCATCCGTCACCTCTTGTCGATAGCATTTTGAAAAGTGAGAGAGTTTGACAGACGAAGAAAATGGAAAATAAGTACGATCTAACGTCTTAAAAACATTTCAATTGAATAAGGTATGTTATTGAAATAAATTCGCAATATTTTTTTCACTTTTTTAGTGTTTCTTACCAAAAAATAATTACTTTACGAAATTCCAACGCATGTAGTTTTGACAGTGAAACGTGGAAATAATGTACATTTCTTTTAGAATATTACGATGGAACAACTTAATTCCAGTCTATGGCAAGATGCCGCCTCCAATTATGGAGCCTTGGGGCCTCCTCGCCGCAGAAGAGGACGAAGTGCATGCAAGTTTGAACAACGACCGGGCTAATCTTCGCAGAGTGGAAACCTGCCACAGCGTTGTCTGACGTACCGAATTTAAGATGACGCAACGCATTTCTTTGGAAACAAAGGTAATTTACACATTTCTTGAAGTGTAAAATATAATATAGGTAGTTAGTAGGTACCTAACCTCAAAAATGTTATTACAGTGAATAATCGTCCATTGCTTATAGGTGATGTGCGCATTGTTTTTTAATGCCT
Source organism: Agapetus fuscipes (assembly GCA_951799405.1). Taxonomy (NCBI): domain Eukaryota; kingdom Metazoa; phylum Arthropoda; class Insecta; order Trichoptera; family Glossosomatidae; genus Agapetus; species Agapetus fuscipes. Next base: position 14,970,201 of record OX637352.1, read on the forward strand.
GTGGATTCTACCAGCGGCCAGTGGCCAGTGGGTGGCTAAGTATTTAAGCCAGAAGTCCTGGAGCAACTTCGTCCAAAAAGTAACGCAGGCGCTTATCCACCCCAAGGTGATAAAGAAATGGATTAAAATCCCGCAAACTTCAGCTGCTTTACAGGAAGTCACCCAAAAGTAAATTAATTTATTGTATTTTTTGCGTTATGTAAAATTTTAACTGTTTTGTACCATTAAATAATACATACCTACATCTTTTCAGCTTTTTCATTAAGTATGCCATTCCTGGCATTGGTGGCTGTAGAGATGGCAGCCTTTTTGAAATCCATAAGCCAGAGAAAAGAAAAAAAGACTGAGCATTTGTATTTTTGCAGGAAGCAATACCACTCCCGGAACGTACAAATGGTAAAATTATAATGAAGAATAAGTCTGTTAATATATTAAGATGAAATCCATTATTAATTTACATGAATATGATTTAAGGTGTCCGACAGCGATTACCGCATCCTGAGTGTGAACCCAAAATTTGGTGGGGCGAGCCATTATTCCTTCATCTGAGAAGTGTGCTTAACACATGCATGCAATCATATTTGAAGATGATACAGGTAATTCTATTATTTACAATAGTATGTTAAAATTTTAACTTGGAAGTGTTACTTTAAGATATAATATTTGTATTTACATGGCAGTTGAAAGTGCTGAATTGACTGAAAGACAAAATAAATATAGACACATATTTAAAATAAATTTATTTAATCAAAGTAAAACATTTACATGATATGATGGTAAAATCTTATATAAATACAATTTAACTGAATAATTTCAGATATTGAATTCAACGAGGATGGACCTGCAGTGAATGCAGAAGAAATGGACGGGAGCAGAAGGGAGAGGAAGAGCATACAGAGATAATTTGGTCACCAGATTAAATATGCCAAGATAATTCTTAATTTTTTTTTTACATCTATACTTTGTACCTATATATTTTAACAACTTTTGACCATTTTTTTCCAATTACAATAACTACACAGTTCATTTTTTTATTTTCTTCGGATATTAGACGAACCGCGATAAGATAACTCACATTATTCTCGACGTTTCGTTAGCCACGTAGCCAACGCTTTCAGCAGACACCCTCTCCGCATGACGACTATAGATTGAACATTTCATGTGATATTATGAACAGTATCCTCACTCCTCAGTAGTCGTGCAGAGAGGGTGTTTCCTGAAGATGTGACTAAATCGCTAACACAACATCAACAATAATGCAAGCTCTCTTTAAATGGTTTGTCTAATATCCATAATCTTAGGTTAATATTTTGTCCATCCATACTGTAAAAAATGGTTCACTTTGCCAATGTCACCCGTGTTTCAGGGAAGGCCAGCAAGAGTTGCAGGGTGTACGCTCATTTGAGGTTTGGATTTTTATTTGTAAATACATTCAGCATTTGTAAGAGCGAACTTACACGTGTCGGTGTGGGCATGGCTATGAGTTTTGAATGTAAATATATCTTTGCAACTTAGATTATACAGGCTACAGTTTTAAAACAGGTTTCAACAGTTGTTATGACAAATATGGAAATTACACTGAGTTAAGTTATTTTTATACAAAATGAAATCATGAAAAAACAAAATTTTAGTGTGCCTGAATGCCGGAAAAGTATAAAGGGTTATTGGTTTTGTAAAAATAGTTAAATTATTGTATAACTTGTAAAAAAACATTGCAAGTACTGAATTTATGTTATTTTCTACAAAATTAAAGAGTAAAAAAAAAAAAGAAACGGAGACTAGCGAAAATTGAGTTTTATTACTTTTTGGTTTTATGGAAGCGACTAAACAGGATTGAAACAATGTTATTCAATATTTTCAGGGATATATTATATACTAATTATAATTAGACAGTGTAAATAAATCCATTTAACTTTTGGTTATATTTCTTAGAACTATTTCAATGTTGAAAACTCTAACAGACGGCAGAATACACTTTGCCTGAAGAAGTAGGAAGTGTGTTGAGAAATTTTATTCAATAAATCTATCTGTAAATTTCTCTACGGCCTTTGCTATATCTCCAGTCCCCTCTTCATGACGCCGAGTAATCTCCACCTGCTGCCGAGCATTCTCCTCCTGCCGCTCAAGTTTCGCCTTCCAGGTGTTCCTTCCACACTATCGCCTCCGCAAAACGGTCTATGCTTCTGCAGCTTCTAGAAAGTGGTGCTGCTCGCCAGTCCACGCCGTCTTGGCGTTACTTGAGGCACAGATTCAGGAGAAGACGGGCCACCAAGAAGAACTTCTGAAAAAAAAGTTTTATTTTATTTTTAATTGTGCACACTGGATATGTGAGTGGGAAAAAAATGCTTGTTTCGGTCAATGATAAGAGCTCGTTCCCACTCGTCAGGTGTCGGATCCGTATATTAATCAGAGGCTCCGGTGGCAGAACATTTCTGACAAAATCGGTTTCCGATAAGTGTGAATAGCTTCATACATAATGTTCTGCCACTGGAACCTCCGATTAATATATGGATCCGACACCCGACAAGTGGGAACGAGCTCTTAGGTTTTTTTTTTTTAAGATATCCTGTGCGGGAGACTCCCTAAATTCTAGAGACTCTAGGGGTCTATGACACTTGTTGTAGTGCCGCAGAGGTGTACAAGCTTGGTCGTCGCTACAAAGCGCCAATACTAAAGCAAGACCCAGTTGCTGTAAGGCTGGATGGATCTTTTAGTGACCAGTCTTTGGTAAAGGCTTTATGATTTGTTTCAACTCAGCGAAGTGCATATTTGGAAATATAAATGGTATATTTTTTGTGCTCCGCCGGGATCCAAATCCACAACCTTCCATTTACAAGTCCGAAGTGTTTCCACTGGACTACAGACCGGTCAAGGTATTAAATATTAATTGATACAAAAATAGCCAGATGGAATTTAATGTAATCTAAGTTACAAAGATACAGATTTAATCACATTTCCCTAAAAAATATGAGGTCTTGAAATTAAAACCTATTTTTGGTGAGCCCAATACTTAAATTTGGAAAGGTTAGGGTTCGTGACAAATTGCGGGTGTATATAGAGAATCAAACGTTAAAAAAGTCCGCATATCTACAGTGGTCCAATATAGGATGTAACGCAAATATAATATACAAATTTAACAAGGAAGCAAGTATTCTGTGAGAGAAAGATAGTTTAATGTACTCACTGTTCCATGAATCCCACCATGATGAGAAACTGGCTCTCTGTCGTTCTCATGTTTGTTTAGGATCTATAAAAAAAACATTATTACTTTTTTTATTATACAAAAAACAACAGCACATATTAATTACATAGAAAGAATTTCATTTAACAAAGTACAAGGCCAATTATAGGTTTTCAGTTTTAAAAATTAGTAATATTAAAAAATGCAAGAATAGCAACAAGAGTAAAAAGACAGCAAACAAAAATCAAATAAAAAGTGAATTTTACTTCAGCCGGAATATAAAAATATTCTCATCATCTCTTGACTTATAGATAATAAGGCTGACCACCCATACTATAAAATAATGGTTCACTTTGCCAATGTCACCTAAATCAAATCATCTACTTGCAGAGGAATGTTAGGTAAAGAATTTGACGTGAAATATCTGCGACAAAAAGTTACAGCATTTGCAATGTCTTTTCACCAATACACATAGTGAAATTCACGTAGGAGACTAATGTAATATTAATTGTACATAAGCAAGATCTTACAAAAAATACCCACTTACCGTTTTGAAAATAAAAACAAACGCACGGCAACGATAACACAAAACATCAAATCCACAAGGAAGGCGCGAGAATTGTTGACAGTTGGGCGCTGTGCGCGTGCGTGACGTCAGGTATCGTGGTGCCAGTAGAGAAAAATAAATACCACTCTTGAATATTAATAATTATCATGTAAAATAAGTCAAATTTTCGTATAAAAATACACAATTTAAGCATTATTATTCATTTATATAATTGTTTTGCATTACTTTATGTTGAAAATATAATTTAGATATTTTTTAAGACGTTGCGTGTTTCTGTCTAGGAATTTTTTTTTGTAAACGGCCGCACTTTTCAATTCTGTGTTTACGAAAGCATACGCACAGCATACGCAAATGAAACTTCTAGTAAACGCACAAGACCGGCTGCACGTACTCGCGCTGAAATTGAAGTTAAATCCATTCGATCACGTTTTGCTTTACTCAAGTTTAGCTAAATGTGCAACCCGTACTAGGGGTACAGAAGGCAACGTTACCACGATTCATACTATATATACCTACCTGTATGATACCTATGTACATATTGTTATTATTATGCCTGTATTATTATCGGTATATTATTATTTACTTCATATTATTATTCAAGGATACTCTGTTATTCAAAATCAAACCATTTTTTTTATATTTCTTAAAGATTTATTAACGTAGGTATATATTTACAAAACAATATTATTTCAAAACATGATAAATATCTTATAAAATATTACTATAACTTGGTTTCATCATTCCTCAATACTGTCTTAATTGAATGCTGAGCATGCAAATTGCTAGGACAAAGCCAAATACTTGAAAATTTAAAGCCGCCACCAAGAAAGTAGTCCTTTTTGATTTTATACAACCATTATTGAGAAATGATTACCGAACACAATGTCAACACACGAATTCACAACGACAAAACTGTATCGTCACTTGTCACCCAGCCGAGTTTCTAGGATAAAGGCAGATATTTTATTATTGGTTGCTAACGACGGCAGTCCCAGACAAGGCTAATACATTTTGCTGTCGAGAAAACATTTCAAATTCAAAAATGTTCGAGAGTCCATGTCACATAACCTCACCATACGTAGCTACAAAAATGTACATTTTCACGCGAGTGATAACTCATATTAATTATACAAGCGGATCAACGAAAAAATACGATGATAATAAAGTTAATTAAGCGTGATTTCGTAACATGAATACAAAATAAAAATCACTTAAACTTTGACAGCACGGACGGCGTCACTAAAAATTTCAACTGAAGAATGGGTGGCCCTACGCCCAGATCAAGTGTTTTAATTATTTCCAAAAAAGTATTTTTTTGTGTTACGAAAATAAAAAGTAATGTATTATTTTGCTTAAATATATACAAAGTAGATGTTTGAAATAAAATGAACATTTCTATATTGTCAGATTTGTAAAATAATGTATCATGCGTTTTTACAAAGGCTATCACTCATTCTGTTTTTAACAGGGTCGTGCCCGTAAATAATCATACTCTTTGGTAAGGCTCAGTTTAGACACACGAAATTTTTTTGAATAAGTTTCGATAGTGACGTCAAGCAAGATGGCCGCTCCGAAGTGACAGATGCTGGCAATTTTGATATTATGATGATTTTTAAAAAATGCCGCATGACCCGCTTATTCCGTAATGTTGGTCAGACTGAGTTGTCATGGGGCATCCACACGCTTGCCAACCTAGCACAAGTCAAGCGCACAGTGTGTCGTCTAGAACATGCTAGCTGGACAAAATTTTGTCTAATGGACTAATTTTGTCCAGCTAGCATGTTCTAGACGACACACTGCACACTTGGCTTGTAGCTAAGCGCACAGTGTGTCGTCTAGAACATGCTAGCTGGACAAAATTAGTCCATTAGACAAAATTTTGTCCAGCTAGCATGTTCTAGACGACACACTGTGCGCTTGACTTGTGCTAGGTTGGCAAGCGTGTGGATGCCCCATCAGACATTCCACTTCGGAGTTAAAATGTCTGAAAAGTCAAAGACAATAATGCTATGGACTCGACACGGACTCGACAATTTTGGTAGGTATTTTAAAATTTTTTGTTAATTTAAAACTCGAAAACCTTTATTTTCTGTGAAAACTAAAAACAATTTGGAAAATATAAAATAATTGTTAACCCCTTGAAAAGAAAAAGGAAGTAGGTAATAATTAAATTGAGTTTGTTCTTACTTTTGGATTAAACACAATTTTATTTCACAACGGTGTTTTTTCCATTGCAACGTTTTAATTATGAAATGATTCCGTGAAACTTTTCACGGAAGAAACATGTAAATCAATTATTTTTATAAGTCGTAAAAAATTTCAGTCGTAAGGGAAAATTAAATTTAATGTTGGTCTCGGCAAATAAGCGCCAAAAACAATGACACAATATAATGTGAACACAATATAAAATACCAATGCAATATTAAGCAATATTGCATTCTGTTTCATAAAAATATTTTTGAGGTTAAGAACCCGTAATATATTTTCACAACTAACATTGGAATATTTAGCCAGTTTGTACAACACCACGATGAATTTTAAATTATCTGTATGATTCTTTTTTTTACCGACGCATAGTTAAACTTAACACGTAAAATAATTTAATTCCTACATTATTCATTTAATCCCATTCGATCCCATCGGAAAAAATCCCATCGGAAAAAATGGAGGCAACTCTGCAAAGGCTCTGGCCACCCCTAGCGGAATGGCGACAGAGTTACAGGTACAGTTACAGTTACAGATGTTTGAATAAACCGCAACAGCTAAATGCCATTAGAAGAAAAAGATTCTGTTTTGTTCAAAAAATATTTTGTTCAAATGTGTGTGGAGACGGAAAACCGATAGCTGCCGCTAAAAATCGCTGTCTGACGTCACTATCGAAACTTTTTCAAAAAAATTTCGTGTGTCTAAACTGAGCCTAACTTATGTTTCATCGGGAACCGGCTGTTCAATATGACTCAGCCCGGCATGGCTCAGTGTACACCCACGAATAGGGATGGGCAAAATATGTCGATATATCAAAAGTACCGATATTTTTTTTGAAAAATATCGATATTAGAAATATCGATTAATCGATATTTCGATATTGTTTTTCAAGTATCAAAATCGTATCAAAAACGATATTTTTTTGCAAATGTGACATTTCTCCCCACACTTTTTAAGGTGGCTGTGTTTTGAAGCCAACATTTTTACGTAGCAAATTGCATGTCTCCTCTCCCTCCCCCACCCGTCGACAGATTTTTAACTCAAAATAATTCGAAATTTTGAGGCGTTACCCGCCAGCGACCGATATTTTTTTGGAAAATTTAGATTTTTTTTTGAAACGCGTTTCTATCCCCCCGTCGACAGATTTTTAACCCAAAAATTTCGAAATTTTGAGACGTTACCCGCCGGCGACCAAAACGTATTGAGGAAAAATATCGATATTTTTTCCTCGATATATTTCGATAGTGTTTAAAAATATCGATATATTTTTTTTCATTTGCCCATCCCTACCCACGAATATTTTTTGAATAAGTTTCGATAGTGACGTCAAGCAAGATGGCCGCTCCGAAGTGACAGATGTTGGCAATTTTGATATTATGATGATGGTTTTTCTATTTCCTGATTCCTCTGCTGTGACGTCACTTTCTTTTATTGACATTCCATACTCTGTTAACATGTGTTGTTGACAACTGAAACAAATGAAAACAACAGAAACAAATGAAATGATTTTAAAGAAACACACAAACTTCTTGAAAAAACAACAGCCTCAACGGTGTAAACATGAAAAAGCGATGTTTGAATGACATGAATGTGAGGGCTGTCAGTTGATACGGCGATGTTTACAAGACCGTGACGTCACGCGAGAAAATTTCATTTTGTAGCGTTTTGGCGCGAAAGTTCAAAAATCGATTTTAAAATGCTTATAACTTTGTTAAAAATACAACTAAAATTAAAATTCAAGAAGTTTTGGGCTAATAAAGCATAAACGAATCTAAATCACGAAAAAAAGAAAAATGTGAAAATACCCTATTATGAAATGATTCCGTGAAACTTTTCACGGAAGAAACATGTTAATCCACTATATTTTATAAGTCGTAAATAATTTCAGTCGTAAGGGAAGTTTTAAATTTAATGTTGGTCTCGGCAAATAAGCGCCAAAAACAATGACACTATATAATGTTTACACAATATATAGGGATTTCCAATAAGAGGTGTTATTTTGATATTCAAAGAAAAATTACATTTTTTGAGATAAATGATCGCATGTTTATTTCATAATAAAGAGGAAGGTATGCCGTTAATAATGAAAAACAACATCAACCAAATGGCCACCACGACCACGCTTACAGGACCATATCCTTTTCAGGAAATTTTCCATAACCAAATCGCAAAGTGGCTGCCCTATGTCCTCGATGGCCTCACGAATTCCATCTTTGAGGTCTTGAATCGACGCTGGGCTTTTGGCGTAGACCTTATCTTTCACGTGGTCCCAAAGGAAGAAGTCGCAAGGCGTTAAATCACAAGATCTCGGTAGCCAATTGTGATCACCTCTTCGAGAGATAACACGGTCCAGAAACTTTTCCCGTAAAAGATCAATGGTTTCGTTGCTTGTGTGGCACATAGCGCCGTCTTGTTGAAAGTATACGTTGTCCAGATCAATACCATCCAACTCCGGCCATAAAAAATCATTAATCATCTCTCGATAGCGCAATCCATTTACCGTAACTGTTGATCCAACCTCATTTTCGAAAAAGTAAGGTCCAATAACCCCGCTGGACCATAAACCGCACCAAACAGTCACACGTTGAGGATGGAGAGGCTTCTCAACAATAACTTTTGGGTTTTCCGAGCCCCAGATGCGATAATTTTGCTTGTTGACGTAGCCACCGAGGTGGAAATGGGCCTCATCAGTCATGATGATTTTCGATGGAATTCCGGAAATTTTCTATGGAATTTTTGTAGTGAATTTTAATAATTTCAATGCGTTGTTGCAGCGTGTATCGTTCCATTTTTAGTAATGGCGTAGTTTCTACTTGTCAAATGTCAAAAAATAACAGCTCCAAAAGTGACAGCCACGTGACAAGTGACCACGATGAATTTTAAATTATCTGTATGATTCTTTTTTTACTGTTAAACTTAACACGTAGTACAATAATTTAATTCCTACATTATTTTAATCCCATTCGATGTTTGAATAAACCGCAACAGCTAAATGCCATTAGAAGAAAAAGATTCTGTTTTGTTCAAAAAATATTTGTTCAAATGTGTGTGGAGACGGAAAACCGATAGTTGCCGCTAAAAATCGCTGTCTGACGTCACTATCGAAACTTATTAAAAAAAAAATCGTGTGTCTAAACTGAGCCTGATGGGGCTTCCACACGCTTGCCAACCCATCACAAGTCAAGCGCACAGTGTGTCGTCTAGAACATGCTAGCTGGACAAAATTTTGTCTAATGGACTAATTTTGTCCAGCTAGCATGTTCTAGACGACACACTGTGCGCTTAGCTACAAGCCAAGTGTGCAGTGTGTCGACTAGAACATGCTAGCTGGACAAAATTAGTCCATTAGACAAAATTTTGTCCAGCTAGCATGTTCTAGACGACACACTGTGCGCTTGACTTGTGATGGGTTGGCAAGCGTGTGGAAGCCCCATAAACACCATGATGGGGCGTCCACACGCTTGCCAACCATTCACAAGTCAAGCGCACAGTGTGTCGTCTAGAACATGCTAGCTGGACAAAATGAGTCCATTAGACAAAATTTTGTCCAGCTAGCATGTTCTAGACGACACACTGTGCGCTTGACTTGTGAATGGTTGGCAAGCGTGTGGACGCCCCATGACAGCTCCGACAGCTCTTCTAGAAAGTAGAGATGGGCGAAATAAATCGATTACCCAGAAGTATCGATACTGATTGTATCGATATGTTTTTTTTTGTATCTTGTTGACCTGTGCTCACCCGCTTCTTCTTCTGAAATTTATTTCTCAGAACAATATAAAATTATACGATTGACTCCCGCCAGTAGGCTCTTGGCTGGGGAACAGGAAATATATGAATGGTGGTAAATTTAAATTGGCTGCAGTTTGAAAATATTAATCTGAATGACCGGTCCGTAGCTTAGTGGTAACACTGCGGACTCTGAATGGGAAAATTGTGGGTTCGATTCCCGGCGGAGCACACAAAATATACCATTTATTTTTTCAAATTTGCTCTTCGCTGGGTTGAAAAATTCATAAAACCTTTACCAATGACCGGTCACCAAAGGTCCATCCAGCCTTACAGCAACTGGGTCTTGCTAGAGAATTGGCGCTGTGTAGCGACGACGATCAAGCTCGTAAAAAGGTCGATAGCTCAATTGGTAGAATGCTTGCATTCCATGCCGAGAGCAAGGGTTCGATCTCAAAGGTTTACTCAGCCTTCACAAGAAATGAGAACCAGCCCCCCCGGGAGCTGAGAAACCCCCACTTCAACTGAAAGTGGTTGGTGTGAGGCTGGCCCCCTTACCTGTAAAAATAAATAGGTCCCGAAGCGCCACATGCGACCCCTTCGGGGATAACGCAGGCAAGAAGTTACACTATATGTGTAGCTTAGTTGCGTTTTCATCTTCAGTCAAACACCAAGAAAACTGCTATTCGCCTTTTCGACGTAGATCAGGTAAGTTAGATTTTTGATAAGTAGGTACGTGTACAAAAATTGTGAGTGTTTTGCTCCCCCCTAGATTGTGTTCTTTCGACGGCCATGCTTGCAGCCAATTTAAATTTACCTTACCTTAATTTATTTTTGTATGAAGAAGGTTATGACTCTGGAGGAAATGAAAGAAGTATGCAAGGATAGAAAGAAATGGCGGTTGATCTGTGATGTTGGCGGCTAGGGTTTGTTAAAGTGAAATTGGTTTTTATGATTTAGTTTTTTATGTCCATGTATATATTGTTATTAATTGATTTAAAAAAATGTAATTTGTCATGTATGTTCCTTGACTTATAGGTTGTTATGCGGCTGACCACCCATAATATAAAAAATTGGTTCACTTTGCCAATGTCACCCCTGTTTCAGGGAAGGACGGCAAGAGTTGCAGGGCTTATGTTCATTTGAGATTGGGTTTTTATATTGTAGGTCCACATGCGGCATGTGTTAGCGCGAAATTATACATGTCTGCTTGTGTGAATGCATTTAATACAAATCTTAAATGATATATATCTTTGCAGCTTAGATTAGATTAGATTAGATTAGATTCATGTATTTCCGGTTCCCCAGCCAAGAGCCTACCGGCGGGAGTCAATCGTAAAATTATAAATTATTTTACCCAAATTACTTTGTTTACTGTTTTTTACTTTGCTGATATCCCTCTCTTCGTGACGGTGCCTCTGTTAGCTGCAGGTTAAAAGAATGATCTGTGCATATGAATGCAAATTACTCTCCCTCAGCTATTAATTCCCATCTATCCCAATCCCTACATTAATCAACTTGATACTCCGCTCCGGAATCCGACACAAAGAAGAAGTTGAAGATCTGTAAAGGCAAATTTATACAGGGTCAGTAACTGTCTTCAGTCCACTGCCGAGTCAGTGCTGACCTGGCACTGCCATCGCCGCGCCGTGTAAATTGATTCAAGTCAGTACTGTCGCGACAGTAACTGACTTCAATATTGTCGCTTGATATTTTTGCCTGTTATTTAGAACAGTTCTTTGGAATGGCTTACAAATTCGTAAGACAAAAACAAAAAAAATGTAGGATTTACATGGTCCTTCACCTTCCACACTGGATTGATCAAATCTTGGACACGCACGTAACACTGCTTCAGACTTGCTCACAGGCTTATTGACACAAAAACACATTTATTTTGCCACAGATCTAATCTAATCTAAGCTGCAAGGATTTATATCATTTAAGATTTATATTAAGTGCATTCCCACAAGCACACATGTATAATTTCGCGCTAACACATGCCGCATGTGGACCTACATTATAAGCCCCATCTCAAATGAACATAAGCCCTGCAACTCTTGCCGTCCTTCCCTGAGACAGGGGTGACATTGGCAAAGTGAACCATTTTTTCACAGTATGGGTGGTCAGCCGCATACCAACCTATAAGTCAAGGGACATACATGACAAATGAACAAGATGAACAGCAAAAATAAAAGAAGACCAAGATGAGTTGTTAAAAAGACTTTTTAACATAAGTCAAATTTCATAGATTGTTCCAGAATGAAGGAAGGTAGCTACATACATTATGTACTCACATTTTTGTTTTTTAAAATAATTCTTTGAATAAGTCAAATATGCACTGTCAGTAAGGAACGTGGAAGAAAGAATTTGCTGATCTAGTATTATTGTATTTTATTGTATCTACATTCTGGATTTATATAATTATCAATTAATTGAATTTCTCAAATAATGCTTTGTAAAGAAAGAACGTGTAAGATGGAATGTGCTGATGAGATATTTCAAGAATTATTGACGAAGAAAGTATATGCTGCGAGAATTGATGAATGTCGTGGAAGAGGAAGACCGAGAAAGGTATGGATGGACCAAATTTTCAAAATAGCGAATGAATGGCAAAAGTTGTGGGGCTTATGTTCATTTGAGGTTTGGATTTTATTTGTAAGTACACATTCAGCATTTGTAAGCGCGAACTACACTTGTTGGTTTGTGGGCATACATCTGAGAGCTTTAAATGAATATATCCTTGCAACTTAGATTATAGATTATTATAGAATGGGATATCCAGAGTCATAATAAAAGGAGAGCTTGTATGAAAAAGGTTATGACTCTGGATGAAATGAAAGAAGTATGCAATGAAGTATGAAGTAAAGTCCATATGGTCGAAATAGACTTTCTAAGAAGTATGATTGGAAAAAAACGGAAAGATAGGGTGAGGAATGAGTTAGTGAGAGAAGAATGTGGTGCAAGGGAAAGTATAAAAGTAAAAATCAAAAGGGGTTTGTTAAAATGGTTTGGACACATGGAAAGAATGAATGACGAAAGACTGACGAAGAAAGTGTACGCTGCAACTATGAATGGAAGACCGAGAAAAGTATGGATGGATCAAATTTCCGAAATAGCGAATGAATGGGATATTCAAAGTCATAACAAAAGGAGAGAGTGCATGAAAAAGATTATGACTCTGAATGAAATGAAAGAAGTATGTAAGGACCGAAAGGAATGGTGGTTGATTTGCAACAATGGCGGCTAGGGCATTAATTCTAAGTGTAATATTAAGTTTAATTTTAACTTTACTTTATTTTAATTATAATTTGTAATGTGTCTCATTATGAATTTCTGTAAATCATTTATATTTTTTTGTGCTCCTTGACTGATAGGTTGGTATGAGGCTGACCACCCGTGCTGTAAAAATCGGTTCACTTTTGCCAATGCCACCCCGGTTCAGGGAACGGCAGCAGGAGTTGCAAGGTTTATGTCCTTGTGAGGTTTTCTTTATTTGTATGCACACATGCAGAATGTGTAGGCGCGAACCTACATGTGCCTGTCTGAAGGCATGCATTTCATATGAGCCTTAAATGTTAAATATCCTTGTAGCTTAGATTATAGATGCAAGGATCGAAAGAAATGGCGGTTGATCTGTAATGCTGGCGGTTAAAGCTGAGGCTTTTAATTTTTTTTTTTTTTTAAATATGTTTTGTAGTTTGTAAATTTTTTACTGTTTAATTGGTTAGAGTTTATTTGTTTTATATATTTGAATGTATTAATTGCTTGTATTCTTTGACTGATAGGTTGGTATGCGGCTGACCACCCATACTGTAAAAAATGGTTCACTTTGCCAATGTCACCCCTGCTTCAGGGAAAGTCGGCAAGAGTTGCAGGACTTATGTTCATTTGAGATTGGGTTTTTTATATTGTAGGTCCACATGCGGCATGTGTAAGCGCGAAATTATGTGTGTCTGCTTGTGGGAATGCATTTAATATGAATCTCAAATGATACATATCTTTGCAGCTTAGATTTAGATTGCATTTTGTGAAACATTGCATGGAAATTTCTAGATTTATATAATTATTGTAGTCGACCAAAAAGGAAAAAGTATATACGACTTTGTACTATAAAAGGAGGAATCAATGACTCAATAAATTAGTATCATCTGACCATTGATCATCGGAGTTTTATTCCCTTGAATCAGAGCTGGTGCTCCGGCGCACAACTGGGCGAGTCTCGAGTAAGCCTAAGTTGGTGTCGTCAGAAACATGAGTTCCTTGTGGCACACCAGGATGAGTTGTCCACATGCAGAGCTGACACCTCCATCGTTTCAGAAATTGTGCTGCAGCACACGAGCCACCGGAGTAGATCGCTGCATGCTCAATACAGACTCTGACTTTCCACAAATTGAAACAAAAACAGCAGTTTCATAACAAAAAACATTTTTTTACAGTTTATTTTATAATTAAGTACTTTCAACATTTCCAAGTAAAATTTCTGTCACATGGGTTATGCATTTTTTTTTGCACATAACATGACTGTTATCAGTCTTATGTTTATCGCTTCAGACTCACAATCAGAACGTAGACGGTTCCTTTTCAAGCTGGACTGAAATAAATGACTAAAATGTGACAAAAAATTTCATTTTTATGTAAAATTTCAGTGTTTTGGTCACAGATATGAATTATTTTTGCACGTAATATAGCAAGCAGTCTGATTTTATCCCTTCTAACTCGTAATCAGAAGATAGTGGGTTCCATAACCAGCTGGGTTAAAGAAAATGATATTTCATTTTATGAGATTCCTTGACTTATTGGCTGGTATGCGGCTGATCACCCATGCTGCAGAAAATGGTTCACTTTGCCAATGTCACACCTGTTCCAGGGAAGGTCGGCAAGAGTTGCAGGGTGTGTGTTTATTTGAGATTTGGGTTTTTATATTGTAGGTCCACATGTAGCATGTTTATGCGCGAACTTATACGTGTCTGCTTTTGAAAATGTATATTATGCGAATCCCCAATGTTACATACATTTATATTTTTTATGGTTTGTGTATTAACACTGTGAAAATTCATGTTTTTGGATTGTTATTTAAATAAACAACACTTTTTAAATTTTTAAAACACTGTTTTTAATTTCACACATAGGTATATAATATATTTAAAAAATTAAATTTTAAATATTTTAAGTAATACTAATGTTTTCGACTAATATAGTTATCTTCAGGTAGGAAAAAAATTTCCTACCTGAAGATGACTATATAGGTAGACTATATAGGATGACTATATACAGGTAGGAAAAAAATTTCCTACCTGAAGATGACTATATTAGTCGAAAACGTTAGTATTATTTAAAATATTTAAAATTTACTTTTTTAAATATATTATATATGTGTGAAATTAAAAACAGTGTTTTAAAAAATTAAAAAGTGTTGTTTATTTAAATAACAATCCATTACGTACATTTCTTCGCAACTTAGATTAGATTAGAAGATGCTTATGGTATCTTCTGAAAAGATTACGTACCCCTGTCAGAGTACAATGACTAAAGGTTCATTTTTAGCCTGAGGGCGACTGGCATTGATTGAGTTGGCACTGTATGCTACCACTAGGCCTCCATAAATCATGCAAAGGCTACAAAGTGACGTCAAATCATAAAGGTTGTAACATGTAAATATAAAGGGATAATTTGCAATAACCCATAATCCTTACTGATCACAAGTATTTGGATTATGCCTTGAGTGTGTTAATTTATGAGATTTCAAATTACTCATTCGTACAGTTGTATAATCACACTGTTCACAAGAAAATGACTTATGTTTGGAGTGTGTCAATTTGTGAGATTGCAAATTATTCATTCGCACGGATTTATAATCACACAGATCACAGGAAAATGACTTATGTTTGGAGTGTGTGAACATATGTCTTCTTATATACCTTACATGACTTGTTTTGAAATCACACTGATCACAAGCAAATGACTTGTGTTTGGAGTGTGTCAATTTGTGATCCTTCAAGCTACTTGAGTATTTGGTTTTATAATCACATTGATCACACACAAGTGGTTTATGCTCAGAGTGTTTTAACAAATGTCTTTTTAAATAAGGTATCCTATTTGTTTTAAAATCACATTGATCACAAGCAAATGGTTTATGCTCAGTGTGAGTTATTTTGTGAGCTTTTAAACTTACCAAGTGTCTTGATTTATAATTACACTGATCACAAGCAAAGGGTTTATGTTCACTGTGCGATAGTATGTGAAATTTTAAATTATTCAGGTGTTTAGTTTCATAGTTACACTGATCACAAGTAAATGGTGTATGCTCAGAGTGTGTTAGAACATGCTTTTTTAAATCAGGTCTCCGGTTTGTTTTAAAATCACACTGATCACAAGAAAATGGTTTATGTCCAGTGTGACTTATTTTGTGAGATTTCAAACTACCCAAGTCTTTTGTTTTATAATCGCACTGATCACACGCAAATGGTTTTTGTTCCGTGTGCGATAATTTATGAAATTTCAAACTACTTAGATGTTTTGTTTTATAATCACACTGATTACAAGCCAATGGCTTATCCTCAGAGTGAATTACTTTGTGAATTTTCAAATACCCCGATCGTTTAGTTATAAAATCACACTGATCACAAGCAAATGGTTTATCTTTTGTGTGTGTTAATTTATGCCTCTTTAAATTAACAACTTGCCCAGTTTTATAATCACACTCATTACAAAAAATTGACTTCCCCTCAGAATGGGTAAGCTTGTGTTTTTTGAAATTCCCTAAATGTTCTGTATTGTATTCACATTGATTACAAGTAAATGATTTATGTTCAGTTCTAATATGATCATTTGTGTCAAAATTGTTTCCTTGTGTTTGTGATTTATGATCTGTGTTTACTTGTTTTGTGTTCTCATGTTTATTAGTCTCAAGCAGTATTAGTTGGTTTGTGTCTCCCCGCCCTGCTGAGGTGGATGGCTCGCTCTCTAAGGTTGTGTGTCCGTGATGTTGGCTCTCGCTTGTTCCCGGGAAACATCCATAGTCTGCTGTGTGCTCCAGCTCGCAGCAACTGTTCATCTGATGGAGCTCCAACAGTTGTTTGTCATTGCTCCTGTAGCTGCAGGCATGGCACACATGATCCACCTTGACGGAGTTCTGGCATCTGTCAGCTGGAAATATAACATTGAAGTTTCTATATCTTTACAAGTGTATGTTTTGATTGATTGATGGTAATAACTAGCACATAACTTAGTTATTTTTCTTAAGAATGCAAGTACGCACTGTGCAGGCTGCGGTTTGCTACTCTCATTTTTAAGATGGGAGACAAAGAAGCTGCAGCTAGTTACTATTTTAACGTGCGATGTATAAAGAAGAAGAATCAGACGAACACAAAAAGAGAGCAAGTATTTCAATGTATTTTTTGAACAGCTTTATTTGTTACCAGTGTAACAAATAAAGACACAATTTTTTTTTTTTTTTTAGAAAGCCTATGCGGGAGACTCCCTAGATTCGAGAGACTCTAAGGGTCTATGACACTTGTTATAGTGCCGCAGAGGTGTTGGTGATGTGGCAGTTGTCCATGTCCGGTTGCAGGGTCGTTAGCTGCGCAGTGCTGTGGTGTGTGTGGCATTGTTTTGTTTTGAGACACTGAGAGGAAATGGCGATTGATATTGGATTTAAAAAGGGTAAGGTTAAATTGGGATGGAAACACAGATATCGGTAACTCATTCCAAAAGCGGGCAGTTTGGCAGAGGAATGAGTCGTGAAAACACCAAGTTCTCATAGTTTTGATATCGACTGAAAATGGTTGAATGTGAGCCGTTCTACGAGTTGCCCTGTTGTGACGAGAGGAGGGGGTATAAGTGAGGATATTTCATCAGAGCAGACGCCATTGTAGTACCTATAGAAGAGACTGATCTTTCCAACTTTCCTTCTATGCTCAAGAGGGTGTAGGTTGGCTGTGAGAATGGGATCATCAATCAGCTTCACCGCTCTTCTTTGCACAGAATCAAGTTGGTCACGCAGCCTCTTTGGTATACCGGACCAGAGATGGCTGTTATACTCTATAATTGGACGGATTTGAGATTTATATAGAGCCAGCAGTTGGGCTGAAGTAAAAAATCTATGAGCTCTGTATAGTACGCCTAGTCTCCGGAAGGCTGAAGTACAATAGTTCTGAGGTAACTTAAATAAAATCCATTATATTGTAGCATTGGGGAAAGGTTTGAAAAAACACTGGAACGGGAAACCATTTCTCTTTCGGCATAGAATGCAAGCGCTCTACCAACTGAGCTATCGGCCGGACCGAAGTTTGCTTAAGAAGTTCTTGCTGCTGCAGCGAGCTAACAGAATGAATGAATAATGTGAACCACACGCAGAGAAGTGAGGTCTTCAAGGATGCAGCACGCCTGGTTTACGTAGTTTACGGTCTTAGGAGAAATACTGACCTGAACACACCTCAACGTTGTTTCTCTCCACAAGTCCGCGGCATTCCTTCAACAAGCCATCAGGTGGAGGGGCAGAGTCCTCATTCTCCACATTATCCACTGCAGAGTGCTCAGCTTCCCACTCTATCTTAATATCCAGTCTCTCTTGCTTCACATCGCTCTCTTCAATGTCTATTTGTTCATCTGAGTGCGCTAGTTGTGCATCCATAAACTCCGAGTCCGCCTCCACCTTCTCAACCTTCACAACAATGTCCATCGTGACTTGATCACTTGTACGAAACAAACAACTAGCAGTTCTTACACTAATCTGCTGAAATATAAATCAACTTCCATCAGAAACACTTCTGGAGAGACAAACAAATTACTTTTATTAATCGCTCTCGGTCACAGCAGATGCTGTCAGTGATGCTAGGGATGGGCGATATATACCTATCGATATATCAAAAGTACCGATATATTTTTTTAACTCGATAATTTTATTGAAGGATCAAAATAAATTGGTCAAGCTACATTTTTTGCATAGGAAATTTCTGACTTTTTTGTATAGATTTCTTTGTAAGGTTTTGTTCTTTTATATATTTAAATGTAATTTTTTATTCATATTCCTTGACTTATAGGATGGTATGAGGCTGACCACCCATACTGTAAAAAATGGTTCACTTTGCCAATGTTACCCCTGTTTCAGGGAAGGTCGGCAAAAGTTGTGGGGCTTACCTATGTTCATTTGAGGTTTGGATTTTATTTGTAAGTACACATTCAGCATTTGTAAGCGCGAACTACACTTGTTGGTTTGTGGGCTTACATCTGAGAGCTTTAAATGAATATATCCTTGCAACTTAGATTATAGATTATTATTATAGATCAAAAGCAATATGTTTTTGCCATGTTTTTGCAGATGTAATTTTGCCCTCCTTGCTTTATTTTATGTGGGGTTGTTTTGAAGCAAACACTTGATATAATAATAATAAATAAAGGTCTTTATTGTTTCCTTGACTTATAGATTGGTATGAGGCTGACCACCCATACTGTTAAAAATGGTTCTATAATCTATCTATAATCTAAGTTGCAAGGATATATTCATTCAAAGCTCTCAGATGTATGCCCACAAACAAACACGTGTAGTTCGCGCTTACAAATGCTGATTGTGTACTTACAAATAAAATCCAAACCTCAAATGAACATAAGCCCTGCAACTCTTGCCGACATTCCCTGAAACAGGGGTGACATTGGCAAAGTGAACCATTTTTTACAGTATGGGTGGTCAGCCTCATACCAACCTATAAGTCAAGGAATACGAGTAATAAATAACATTTAAGTATAAGAAAACAACAAAACCTTAAAAATAAATCTATACAAAAAAAGTAAAAAATGTCTTATGCAAAAAATGTAGCAAGCCAATAAACCAACATTAAAACTTCACTTTGCCAATTTGTCACCCCTGTTTCAGGGAAGGTCGGCAAGAGTTGCAGGGCTTATGTTTATTTGAGATTGGGTTTTTATATTGTAGGTCCACATGCGGCATGTTCTGCTTGTGGGAATGCATTTAATATGAATCTCAAATGATACATATCTTTGCAACTTAGATTAGATTGTTTAATCAATATGTAGGTAGGGTCAAGGAGGCAACAGTGGCTCAGTTTTTTTCAGAGATAAAAAAAATATAAACATCATAGCCATATAATTATATGCATTTGTGCTGTCGAAAATCGACTACTGTAATGGCATATATGCCGGGCAGCCCCAGAGCCAGCTGAAGAGACTCCAGTCTGTACTGAATGCAGCGGCCAGACTTATACATGGCGCCTCAAAATTTTGCCACATTACGCCGCACCTGGAGCCTTCACTGGCTCAAGATTCATGAACGGGCCCAGTATAAGATAGGGTTGCTGGTCTTCAAGAGCCTAGGCGGGACTGCACCGAAATATTTGATACCTATGATAGCTCCAGCCACCACAAGCAGCAGAACAGCAACACTGCGATCAGTAGCATCATGTCGCAGTCGGATAGAGTTTCCAAGAAGGGAAAAGACCATTTTTGGAGATCGAGCCTTCAAGGTGGCTGCTCCAACGATATAAAACGGCCTCCCAGATGACCTGCGCGAAATGGATATGGAGAGCACTTTTAGAAAGGGATTGAAGACCCACCTGTTCGCGTGCTCATATGAGCAAGCGCCTTTGGGATGACCAAGAGTCATGAAAAGGCGCTATAAAAATATTGTATTATTATTATTATTATCATAGGTTTGGCTTAAAATTTACAAACATTGTAGCTGAACTAAATAAGCCTGAGTGATTCTTCATTATTTACTAAGTACATAGATAAAACTAGGGGCATGAAACAAAAATATGGGAATTGAGTCACTGTGTACACTGACTCACCACCTTAGTACATACTGACAAATGCTACTCAGTGACTCGGTAGTAGCTATAATAACAAAAAGAATGTCAAAAATCTTATTGTTTTATTAGAAATATCCAAATAAATTTTATAAAAATCACCAATACTCAATGTCAGAGAATAGAGGACGTTTGACTGAAGAAAACATTAATTTTGCTGCAGATGAACAACAAAAATAGAAGAGGGCCAAGATGAGTTCCTTGTGGCACACCAGGATGAGCTCTCCACATTCAGAGCTGATAATATAATAATAATATTGGGATGATTTATTTGGTGAGCGCTGTTTTGTGTGTATCACACCTCAAGAGCCCTCTGCGAGCTTGGTCGTCGTTGTAGAAAGCGCCAATTCTCAAGCAAGAACCAGTTGTTGTAAGGTTGGATGGACCTTTCAGTGACAGGTCTTCGGTAAAGGTTTATGAATTATTCAACCCAGCAAAGAGCACATGTGGAAATATCAATGGTATATTTTTGTGCTCCACCGGGAATCAAATCCACAACCTTCCATATACGAGTCCAAAGTGCTGCCACAGGATTACGGACCGGTCCAAGAAATACCAACAACACGCGGTGTACCTAGCGGTCACCCATCCAAGTAGCATCCGCGTCCAATGTTTCTTAACTTCGGTGATCTCTACCCTTAGTACGAGTTGCAAAACTTGAGAAAAGTATTGCAACTATATTAAAATAATATAATATTAAAGAGCGATTTCTCCCAAAATCTGCCGTTTTTGTTTCTTACACTTTATGGTCTTAGCAAAAGAGTTACAGTGATGAAGAAAATCAAGTTCAAACAAACAAAAAACGGCAGATTTTGGGAGAAATCACCTTTAATAACTGCCGTAAACTTTGCATTACTCAAGTTTTGTAACTCGTACTACGGGTACTGATAAGAATAGAACTCACAAGAATGGCTTCAGTTATATCGTTATCGTTTCAGAAATTGTGCTGCTGGACACGAGCCACCGGAGTAGATTTCTGAATGCTCAATAAAACCTCTCTCACTTTTCACCAATTGAAGCAAAAACAACAGTTCCATTAAAAAACTTTTTTTTTTTCACAGTTTATTTTATATATTTTATAATTACATAATTGTGTAACAACAGGTTCAAGTAAAATTTCTGTGTTTTAGTCACATGGATCATGCATCATTATTGCACGTATTATGACTGCTAGTAGTCTCGTGGTTATCGTTTCAGACTTGTGATCCAAAGGTTGACGGTTCTATTTCTAGCTGGGTTCATATAAATTACATTAATTATTATTTATATTAACTCTCATCGCGTCTTGTGAAAAAATTACCAACCTCTGTCAAGGAACAGTGACAGCAGGTTCATCCAGCGTGAGGCTCAATTTACACACAACACATTCTGCCAGGATTGTCTATGGTTTTTTATATCTACATTTTACGTTTGTATACACCGAGCCACTAGTCTAGTAGGGTATGATATATGAAACCTTTCACACAATTTTTCTAGTATTTCATTGACCAACCAGCCAGAATAGATTGTCTCTGAAATGGGCTTTCCGGCAACTGGGTATTCCTTGAGTTGGCACTCTATACTGACTATTCAGCCTTCCTTGATTTCATGCTGAGTAAATAAAGTGACATGGACATAATCAAAGGTGTGACATGTGAAAATAATGAATTAAAATTCAGTGAGATTTAAAACTATTCTATTTATAGTCATTATTGATCACAAGCTTTGGGTTATGCCTCAAGTGCAATGATTTGTGAGATTTCCAACTAATCAATTGTACAGTTTTATAATCACACTGATCACAAACAAATGACTTACGTTTAGGGTGTATTAGTTTGTGAGGCAATTACATAAGTGTTATTTTTTTAATTTCACTGATTGCAAAGGAATTGAATGTGTTGATTTTTGACGCACTGTTCTTAACACATCGTTAGCGGGAAACTAGTTAACTCGTCATACACCTCTTTATAGTAAAGTGCAGGAGATGTGTAAACTCGTTTCGTCGCGCCTAACGGTAGGGCGCGGGAAACTTGTAAAAACGTGGCAAAAAATTTCAAAAAAATTTCAAATTAAAAAAATGAAAAGGTGAAAATTTAAAAAAACACCCACTCTACGCCGCCATCTGGCGGGAAAATGCCCGCATACATAGTGTTAAGTAAATGGTTTATGATGAGTGTTTTGATATATGAACTTTTAAACAGGCTACTGTTTTTGTTTTAAAATCACACTGATCGCACGCAAATGATTTATGTTCGGAGTGTGTCAATTTGTGAGAACTGAAGCTGCTTGAGTATTTGGTTTGAAAATCACACTGGTCACATGCAAATCGTTTATGCTCAGAGTGTTTTAAAAAATGTCTTTGTAAATAAGCTATCTGATTTGTTTTAAAATCACACTGATCACAAGCAAAGGATTTATGCTCAGTGTGAGTTATTTTGTGAGTTTTTAAGCCCCCCAAGTATTTTGTTTTAAAATCACACTGATCACAAGCAAAGGATTTATGCTCAGAGTGAGTTTTTTTGTGAGTTTTTAAATAACCCGGAAGATTTGTTTTATAATCACACAGGTTACAAGCCAATGGTTTATCCTCAGAGTGAGTTAATTTATGAATTTTCAAATATCCTGAACGTTTAGTTGTAAAATTACACTGATCACAGGCAAATGGTTTGTGTTTTGAGTGCATTAATTTGTGTTTCTTTAAATTCTCAACTTGTTTTGTCTTAAAACCACACTCATTACAAAAAAATGATTTTTGTTCAGAGTGGATATTATGTTCGTGTTTTTTTAAATTCCATGAATATTTTGTTATGAAATCACATTGATTGCAAGCAAATGGTTTAATCTCAGAGTGTGTCATTTCATGTTGTTTTAGATCTTTCAAAAATGCTGACTTGTAATCACAATGATCACAAGCAAAGTGTTGATCTGGGGTGTGTATTTTTGTGTGTCTTTTAAAACTCAATAATTTTTCAGTTGCATAATCACACTGATCGCAAACAAATATTTTTTGGTCAGTGTGTGATAATTTATGGCATTTCAAACTACTTAGGTGTTTTGTTTTATAATTACACTGATCACAAGCAAATGGTTTATCTTTACAGTGAGTTAATTTGTGAACTTTCAAGTTTCCCAGTCGTTTAGCTGTATAATTACACCAATCACAAGCAAATGGTTTGTGTTTTGTGTGTGTTAATTTGTGTTTCCTTAAATTCTCATCGTTTTTTGTTGTATAATCACACTCATTACAAAAAATTGACTTCCCTTCAGAGTGGATAGATTTGTGTTTTTTCAAATTCCATGAATGTTTTGTTTTGAAATCACATTGATTGCAAACAAATGGTTTAATCTCAGAGTGTGTCACTTCATGTTGTTTTACATCTTTCAAAAATGCTGATTTATAATCACATTGGTCACAAGCAAATCGTTGATCTGATGTGTGTATTTGTTTGTGCCTTTTAAAATTCACCAATTTATCTGTTGTATACTCACACTGATCGCAAGCAAAGGCTTGATCTTGTGTGTGTTTTTTTTTGTGGCTTTTCAAGTTCACCAATTTTTCAGTTCTATAACCACATTGATAACAAGTAAATGATTTATGTTCAGTTCTAATATGATCATTAGTAGGAGTTGTTTGTGATTTATGATCTGTGTTTACTTGTTTTGTGTTCTCATGTTTATTAGTCTCAAGCAGTATTAGTTGGTTTGTGTCTCCCCGCCCTGCTGAGGTGGATGGCTCGCTCTCTAAGGTTGTGTGTCCGTGATGTTGGCTCTCGCTTGTTCCCGGGAAACATCCATAGTCTGCTGTGTGCTCCAGCTCGCAGCAACTGTTCATCTGATGGAGCTCCAACAGTTGTTTGTCATTGCTCCTGTAGCTGCAGGCATGGCACACATGATCCACCTTGACTGAGCCTTGTTCAAAACTGTCAGCTGAAAATATAACATCTAAGTTTATTTTTCACAATAAAACTAAGTGTATATTTTTATTAGTGGATGTGTGTAACTGCAAGGATAGATTAATAATAATAATATAATATTAGGCTGATTTATTTGTATCACACCTCAAGAACCCTCTGCGATCTTAGTCATCGCTGTAGCAAGCGCCAATTCTCAAGCAAGACCCAGTTTTTGTAAGGTTGGATGGACCTTTCAGTGACTGGTCTTTGGTAAAGGTTTATGAATTTTTCAACCCAGCGAAGAGCACATTTTGGAAATATAAATGGTATATTTTTTGTGCTCCGCCGGGATTCGAATCCACAACCTTCCATTTAAGAGTCCAAAGTGTTGCCACTGGACTACGGACCGGTCCTACAACCGGACCAATAAGTGGGATAGTTTCAATAACAGACCGCAAATACTTGTAATCACTAAAAGTGCGCTCATAAGCAAATTAGCTGAGAGATGTTCAGGCATTGGTGTGTAATATAAGCAGACCCAAAATTCTTCCAACGCAAACAGATGCTATATATTGTAACGGAATACACTGGTAGATGCTTATTGGTGTGCGTGTGTTTTGAGAGAATGTTCTGGGCCAGACGATTGTAGTTGTGAGGTGTGTATGTGGGTAGAACACGGACTCTTCAAGAAATAAATATGAGCCAGAATCGTCTATACAGGTGTGGTGGTGGAACTTTCTAGGGCCTGCTGGAATGGCCCCTAGGTTCTGCTATAAGGGTCACAATCGGCTGGAGCGAGTAGTCTTTCAAAGCACTCACACAGTGGAATAGCTAGTTACTAGGGCGACCAATATGGTGTAAAATAACTGTAATCTGTACAAAATAAATAAGTCTGTTAAAACAAATCTATTGTAAGAAAGTCTGTGTAAATAAACTGTATGGCTAACTTGTGTTGAACTTGTGTTTTAATTAAAAGGACCCTCAGAAGAAACGTAACAATATTATATAATTCAACCTTTCGTAACCTGTTAACCGGGGGGTTTTGTTTTAAATTACGCAACATATGACGGGCTCGAATTTTTTCACTAGGGCGTGTCAGTACATCACGCCCGGTGAACATAAATTTCATATTATTTTTATTTTTTATTTATGCTCAAAATAAATGAAAAGACTATGAAATATATTTTCTCGTGTATTTATATATAAAGCACAAAGGAAAATACGAAATTACAATGAAATAGAAAAGAAAATAATACCATAAAAAAAAAATTTAAACATCGTAAAAAAAATTGAAATTTTACAAACAATTATAGAGATTACAAAAAATATGTTTTTATTAT
Organism: Agapetus fuscipes; assembly: GCA_951799405.1. Taxonomy (NCBI): domain Eukaryota; kingdom Metazoa; phylum Arthropoda; class Insecta; order Trichoptera; family Glossosomatidae; genus Agapetus; species Agapetus fuscipes. The sequence goes on from OX637352.1 coordinate 14,995,913, forward strand.
TTTGATCCACAATAAAAAATATAAAAAGGTAACAATTACAGAACAATAAACCAAAACACACAAATAAAATATAAATATTGAAAAATTAAAATACATAAAAATTCAAAACTCAACTTCCGTGTGATATTTTTGAAAACAATTGTTGATACATAGTGGTACCTTACAATCCGGGCACCAGTATGTAGATTCTTTCCTTATACCTTTTTTGTAGCAAACTCTGCATTTTCTGGATTTGGTTTTTCCTGTATCGCTTTTCATTTGTTCTGGAAAATGCCTTTCAACTAAGCGTGCTGGTTTAGGTGTAGAGCTGCTCGTTGATGTCTTTGGGCGGGTGTTCACAATGTTGTTATCTGCCAATTTCTCTGCACATTCTAACAAGAAGTGTAATCGATCCAAATGCCCTTTATCTTTTTTGTATATAATATGTGCATTGAAGCAGCACATATCAATCAGCCGTAGAAATGTTTTTTTATAATATTTTTTAAGTCTATTACGGGCAGCCGTGTAGGCCACCATAGCTCCATCTCCCAAATCTACTCCGCCCATATTCTTGTTATAATCCAGGACAACATTCGGTTTTTCTTGCCTTCTTCCTTTCTTTTCAATCATTGTCTTTTCGTCATTATGAATAGAACTGAGCATCAATACGTCTTTTTTATCCTTCCATTTTAAAACCATAAGGCCCGGTAGTTTCATCGTTAGCATAGCGACTTTATACAGCATGAAAAGGACGCACTTATGTCAATCGAGTGGGTAGTTTTTTTTATCAGTTTAAAGTCACATATGCTAACGATGAAACTACCGGGCCTAAGTTTGTCTTTAAATCTTACTATTTGTTAATTTTTCTGTAATTTTTTCGTTTTTATTTCACTGGGGATTTTGACTCATTGTTAGAACCTGTATTGTTTTGACACAAGAGTTTAGCCAAATGAATTGACGTATAGAAATTATCTAAGTAAATCCTATACCCTTTATTCAGTAAGTCATGTGTTAACTCCAAAACAATTCTGGTTGTTTGTTTTTCTTGTGGGTAGTTTGAACCATAATTTGTATCCTTGCCTGTGTATACAATTATATTTTGTATGTATCCAGATTGGCTTTCACTCAAAGTAAACAACTTCATTCCAAATCTAGCTCTTTTTGTAGATATATATTGTTTCCAAGACAAATTCCCTTTCCATAATAGAAGAGATTCATCTACACATATTTCTCGTTCACATTTATAAAAACTTTTAAATTTTTCTGACAAATTGTTGACGATCGGATCAATTTTATATGTTTTTCTATTAGATGTGTTCGAATCAAAACTTAGATTGTCTGCAAAATGCAAAAACTTACATAATAATCCAAATCTGCTTTCGCTCATAGTTTCATAAAAAAATGGTGTTTCAATTATTCCTCTTCTTGAAAAATAAAGTTCCGAAGACGGTTTTCCAATTATTCCTTGTAAAATTAGGAGCCCCAAAAAAATCTTTATTTCAGCTTCATTTGTATCCTTCCATTTTCGAATTCTCGAACGTGGTTTCAACTCAGGATCATTAGCAAAAAATTGGGCGGCGCACAAATTTGTTTGTTCTGTAATTATTTTGATAAGTTCCTCATCTAAAAACTTCTCAAGATAAAACAAAGGAACTTTTTTTGGAGGAGTATCGAAAGTTTTTCCAGGATGTGCAGTGAAAGGAAATGGTGGTCTTTCTTCATTTTGATGTAGCCATTCTTCAGAAACAATGCTGGTTGTAGGACCAACTTCACCAACTTCTTTACCATCTTCATTCTCAGTATCGCTCAATTCCGTGTCGTAGTCAGAATTACTGTCGGATGACTCCGATGACGTACTAATAATACGTCTCCTTTTTCTACCTGCCGGTACATTGATTGCGTCATCGCTGATTTCGCTTTCATTCATTTTGATGGATTCTAAAATAAAATTAATAATCTAAATACGTATTCTAAAATAAAAAGGTTGGAAATATAAAAGAATATAAGTAAATAATATAAAATGCGAAAATAGGTAGGAAGTGTAAGTACGCACCCGTCGCCGCCCACTCAAAACACGTCCACCACTCGCGATGGCGAAATGATACTGAATCTCTCCATGTCTCAGAACTGTACGCATGAGTCATGCATGACTAATACTTCTGTTGCTCGGAAATATTTACGTCCCGCCCGTTCCAGGGCACAACATATAATTCAAGGACGTATTCATATGTCCTACCCGTACCCGATACTGTTTACGTTTGACGTATTTATATGTCCCGCTCGGTTACCAGGTTAAAGGTAAAACTGGAAAAGTGAAATTTTAACTTAACATGGGTTCCTCAGATAAATGCACCTTTTCTACGAGAATAAACACAACAAAAGTGGGAAAATTCCGTAATTTAGAAATTTGTCATGAGCACTTTCTTATGATTAATTCACTTACTATGAGAAGTTACACCCAATGGAATCTACGATCCACGATTTCTCAAATCAGTGAATCAGCACTTATTCAGTTTTACTTTTAAGGTGGCGATATTGACTGCTCCAAGGAAGACAGCACTATGTCAAAAAAGATAGTTTTGCAGGAAAGCCAATTGAATGTTATTTATTCCATTGAGTACAATGCATAAACTGAATAAGAGTTTTAGGCTTACACGGCCGGCTGATGATGCTGGAGTGAAGTTTTCCGGGACCTGTTGCCGTGGTCTGTGGGAGCTGGAGCTTCCGGACGTTTCGCCCATTTCTACGATGGGCTTCTTCAGCGTGAAGTATGATGATGATGAAGATCTTGATGAGAACTGTGCCTCATTGCACACACACTGACATCACAGTTCTCATCAAGATCTTCATCATCATCATACTTCACGCTGAAGAAGCCCATCGTAGAAATGGGCGAAACGTCCGGAAGCTCCAGCTCCCACAGACCACGGCAACAGATCCCGGAAAACTTCACTCCAGCAATGCATAAACTATTTTTTTACATTAATTAAAAGAGATAGAGATACGGCTGTCATCTTGGAATGAAGATAATGATTTGTTACCTTCAGAAATGGAAATAAGTCAAAAACCTCAATTTCGGAGTTACTTCCTTCTTCCTTGGAGCAGTCGATATGTACCTACTATATGTACATGAGGGACCACTGAGCATTAGGATTCTAAACACCATTTCTTCACAACTCCTTGACTTATAGATTGGTATGAGGCTGACCACTCTAACTGTAAAAATGGTTCACTTTGCCAATATCAGCCCTGCTGGTCGCCAAAAGTTGCAGGGTTTATGCTCACTTGTGATTTTAATTTGTAAGTAAGCATGCATGTAAAATACAAATTTGGGAACCTCTGCGCTAGTCGGACATGCGCCTCTACTCCCTCAGCCATAACACTGACTAATATATATTTGCAACTAAGATTACAGATGGAAAAATAGGAGACTGGAGTGGAAAGGGGAGTAGAGACGCATGCGCTACCTCAGGCCGGTTGCGCCCGATGGTTGTTAGCTATTAACTTACCGGTTAACTATTCTATAGTGTTCTAATTGTGCAAACACGCAAAGAGTGAGGTCTTCAAGAATGCAGCACGTCTATTCGACGTGGTTATCGCTTTTAGGGGAAATACTGACCTGAATACCCCTCAATGTTGATTCTCTCCACAAGTCCGCGGCATTCCTTCAACAAGCCATCAGGTGGAGGGGCAGAGTCCTCATTCTCCACTACAGAGTGCTCAGCAAGCCATTCCTTCTTAATATCCAGTCTCTCTTGCTTCACATCGCTCTCTTCAATGTCTATTTGTTCATCTGAGTGCGCTAGTTGTGCATCCATAAACTCTGAGTCCGCCTCCACCTTCTCAACCTTCACAACGATGTCCATTGTGATTTTATAACTTGCACAAAACAAGCAAACAGTCCCTCTACAAACCAACTCTAATTATATCCAAATCAATACCAGCCATTACAAAATATAAATAACGACCAAACAAACGCAGTGACGACAAATTTCGTGACAAATGATAATCAGTTAGAGATGAGCGAAATAACAAAAGTACCGATATATTTTTTTTTAATATCGATATTTGCTTCGTTTTTTTTTTTGGAATAGCAAAAATGATGTTTTTGCTAGCAATTCGTTTGCGACGATTTTCTTGAGACGAAATTTTTTGAAGGTGTCCTCCGCCAGTGACCGATATTGTTTATGCACAAATATTGATTTTTTTTTATTTCGAATTTTAGCACCCATGTGCTCATCACTATATTTCTACATTTTGACAGCTGTCATCTAAAAGAGCCGTGCAATATACTCTGTGGAGCCGTGGTGGAGCCGTGCTCAAGGTGCTTTAGGCTCAGTTTAGACACACGAAATTTTTTTGAAAAAGTTTCGATAGTGACGTCAAGCAAGATGGCCGCTCCGCAGTGACAGTTGCTGGCAATTTTGATATTATGATGATTTTTAAAAAATGCCGCATGACCCGCTTATTTCGTAATGTTGGTCAGACTGAGTTCTCAGACATTTCCACTTCGGAGTTAAAATGTCTGAAAAGTCAAAGACAATAATGCTATGGACTCGACAATTTTGGTAGGTATTTAAAATTTTTTTGTTAATTTAAAACTCGAAAACCTTTATTTTCTGTGAAAACTAAAAACAATTTGGAAAATATAAAATAATTGTTAACCCCTTGAAAAGAAAAAGGAAGTAGGTAATAATTAAATTAAGTTTGTTCTTACTTTTGGATTAAAAACAATTTTATTTCACGACGGTGATTTTTTCCATTACAACGTTTTAATTATGAAATGATTCCGTGAAACTTTTCACGGAAGAAACATGTTCATCAACTATTTTTATAAGTCGTAAATAATTTCAGTCGTAAGGGAAGTCTAAAATTTAATGTTGGTCTCGGCAAATATGCGCCAAAAACAATGACACAATATAATGTGAACACAATATAAAATACCAATGCAATATTAATGACACAATTGCAATATTGCATTCTATAATCTATAATCTATAATCTAAGTTGCAAAGATATATTCATTTAAAGCTCTCAGATGTATGCCCACAAACCAACAAGTGTAGTTCGCGCTTACAAATGCTGAATGTGTACTTACAAATAAAATCCAAACCTCAAATGAACATAAGCCCCACAACTTTTGCCGACCTTCCTTGAAACAGGGGTGACATTGGCAAAGTGAACCATTTTTTACAGTATGGGTGGTCAGCCTCATACCAACCTATAAGTCAAGGAATATGAATAATAAATTACATTTAAATATAAAAAAGAACAAAACCTTACAAAGAAATCTATACAAAAAAAGTCAAAAATTTCCTATGCAAAAAATGTAGCAAATGAATACACCAACATTAGAAATCAACATTGCAGATTAGCCGCCACTTCTTCCTGTCCTTGCATACTTCTTTCATTTCATCCAGAGTCATAACCTTTTTCATACAAGTCCTCCTTTTATTATGACTCTGGATATCCCATTCATTCGCTATTTCAGAGATTTGATCCTTCCATACTTTTCTCGGTCTTCCTCTACCACGACATCCATCTATTCTAGCAACATATACTTTCTTCGTCAATCTTTCATCACTCATTCTCTCCAAGTGCCCGAACCATCTTAACATACTTCTTTTAATCTTCACTTTCACACTTTCCCTTACACCACATTCTTCTCTTACAAAATCATTCCAAAAGCATTCTGTTTCATAAAAATATTTTTGAGGTTAAGAACCCGTAATATATTTTCACAACTAACATTGGAATATTCAGCCAATTGGTACAACACCACGATGAATCTTAAATTATCTGTATGATTCTTTTTGTTTACCGACGCATAGTTAAACTTAACACGTATTAAAATAATTTAATTCCTACATTATTTTAATCCCATTCGATGTTTGAATAAACCGCAACAGCTAAATGCCATTAGAAGAAAAAGATTCTGTTTTGTTCAAAAAATATTTTGTTCAAATGTGTGTGGAGACGGAAAACCGATAGTTGCCGCTAAAAATCGCTGTCTGACGTCACTATCGAAACTTTTTCAAAAAAATTTCGTGTGTCTAAACTGAGCCTTAATGACGAGACGTTCGCGCCAGTGGGCTCTTGGCTGGGGAACCGGAAATACATGAATGGTGGTAAATTTAAATTGGCTGCAAGGCGGTACATTTAAATTGGCTGCAGTTTGAAAATTACTATTCTGAGTATTAAAATCATGATATTTTATGGTCGTTATTATAATGGCGGTAAATTTAAATTTCTGGCAGTTTGAAAATATAAATCTTAGTATTAAAATTATGTTATTAGGTATTATTGCAAAAATGTCTTTCAAATTTAAATTAAATTAAAATTTATTTTCACTAAATTTTGTATTTTTAGTTAGGCTTTTGGCTGGGGAACCGGAAATATATAAATGGTGGTAAATTTAAATTGGCTGCAGTTTGAAAATATTAATCTGAGTATTAAAATCAGGTTATTATATAGCCTTTATTATAATGGAAGCAAATTTAAATTTGTGGTAGTTTGAAAATATAAATCTTAGTATTAAAATTATGTCATTAGGTATTATTGCAAAAATGTCTTTCAAATTTAAATTAAATTGATTTTTTTTTCTAATAGATTTGGTATTTTTTTAGCTATTAAATATATATCACTATTGTGAGTAAATGGATGTGTGTGTGTGAGTTTCTGCAATCTATTTATTGTAAAGGTAAATGTGCGCAACTATTTTTCCCTATTTGTATCTTATTTATTACTTTACTTATTTTTATGAGTGAAACTAATTTTATTTTTTTAGAATCTTGGTATCTTTTAATGTCAACATGTAATTGGAGCAATACGTAATTTTTTTTTTTTTCAAATTTTTTTTATATTCTGAAGTATCCTATCCATTATTGTATTGTTCTAAATCAGGCCTGGCCAACCCAAATTGCACCCCGGGCCGCATTGATGGCCTAAAATTTCCCCAAGGGCCAAGGGCCACACATACAAACATTTTACAAAAAAAAATTATATAAAAAAACGAAACCACAACCAGATGTGAAAAGAAAACACGCATTGAACCAACAACAAAAAATGTATTTATGTAGTAAACAACATAAAAAAAATTAAACAATAGAAAAATATTTTAACAATGAAAATTATTAATTAACCCTTAACTTCATAGAGGAACAAATTCTTAATTTTTCATTTCAAAACAATATTACAAATAAAACCAATTATCAAGGACTTCTCTTTTCAGTGCAAGATTTGAGATTCTTTTCGCTTACTTAATTTTTCTAAATCTAGGTATTTCAATATTTGAAGTTACACACCTTAACTGGTTTTCCAGATTTACGTCTGTTATAGACGCCCAATTTTTATTTTTATTATTTTTCATTTTTATTTTTCATCACACATGACCGCGGGCCGCACGTAAAGGCGCCGCGGGCCACGGGTTGGCCAGGCCTGTTCTAAATAAATAAATAAATATGTAATTATATGGCCCATATATAACGGCGGCAAATTTAAATTAAAAATATAAATCAGTTATCTTTAAATTTTAGTATTATAATCCCGTGATTCAATAGCCCTTATTTTAAAAGTTAAACTTGTTTGCAATAAAACCTAATGACATAATTTTAATACTAAGATTTATATTTTCAAACTGCCACAAATTTAAATTTGCTGCCATTATAATAAAGGCTATATAATAACCTGATTTTAATACTCAGATTAATATTTTCAAACTGCAGCCAATTTAAATTTACCACCATTTATATATTTCCGGTTCCCCAGCCAAAAGCCTAACTAAAAATACAAAATTTAGTGAAAATAAATTTTAATTTAATTTAAATTTGAAAGACATTTTTGCAATAATACCTAATAACATAATTTTAATACTCAGAATAATATTTTCAAACTGCAGCCAATTTAAATTTACCGCCTTGCAGCCAATTTAAATTTACCACCATTCATGTATTTCTGGTTCCCCAGCCAAGAGCCTACTGGCGCGAACGTCTCGTCTTTAATGGGGCTTCCACACGCTTGCCAACCCATCTCAAGTCAAGCGCACAGTCCGCACAGTGTGTCGTCTAGAACATGCTAGCTGGACAAAATTTTGTCTGATGGACTCATTTTGTCTAGCTAGCATGTTCTAGACGACACACTGTGCGCTTGGCTACAAGCAAAGTGCACTCTGTGTCCTTGACTTATAGGTTGGTATGCGGCTGACCACCCATACTGTAAAAAAAAAAGTTCACTTTGCCAATGTCACCCCTGTTTCAGGGGAGGACGGCAAGAGTTGCAGGGCTTATGTTCATTTGAGATTGTGTTTATATATTGTAGGTCCACATGCGGCATGTGTTAGCGCGAAATTATACATGTCTGCTTGTGGGAATGCATTTAATATAAATCTTAAATGATATATATCTTTGCAGCTTAGATGATCTATCAGTCGAGTCCATAGCTCAGTTCGTAGTGCTTGCATTCTGTGACGAGAGCTCCGGTTGGAATCCCACTGAGGGTGTCGGAAATGATACCTATCCAGTTTCGGCGTTTATTTCAAAACAATAAATAAAATTGTACATTAAGGCTTTCACGGCCGGCACTTGACACAATCTTAAAATTTTTCTCAGGTTGTGTAGCCATGTTCTATCGGAAGTTTGTTACACTTTTTTTGTTACACTTTTTTCCGGACGTTTCGCCCATTATCTGCGATGGGCCTCCTCAGCGTATTTTTTCTTCAGGCGTTCTGATTTCCTTAGCACGGAACTGTCAACGGCCTGTGGGTTGGTTATTGTTGTGTTTATGTCATGGTTCTGGAAAGCTAAATAAATAAAATATCAGCAAGGCTTACTCAGCCTTCACAAGAAATGAGTATGAGCCTCCTCGGGAGCTGGGATACCCCCAAATCAACTGAAACAGTTGGCGTATGGCTGGCTTCTTTACCCATAAAAGTAAATAGGTTGCACTCACCAAATGCTAAATCCTACGGGGCCAACACAGCAAAATGTTGCACTATTTGTGCAGCTTAGTTGCATGCATTCCTTTTTCATTATATTATTCTGTGGACAAATGCTTTTCGAACTTTACCCACAGGCTTCTTCATTTACTTTCCATCATAATCATACACCAGCATGTTCCTTAACTTGTAGGTTGGTCACCCATGTTTCAGAGAAGGTAGGCAAGAGTTTCAGGGTATATGTTCATTTGAGATTTTGGTTTTTATGTTGCAGGTTTACATGCGGCATGTGCAAGTGCAAACTTGTACGTGTCTGCTTATGAGAATGCATTTAATACGAGTCCCTAATGTTACATATCTCTATAACTTAGATTAGATTAGCACTCTATCACACGGACACCACTATTGTTTATATAATTTAATTAATTTCCAAGATAAATTACCCTTCTTGGAAATATGATGAACCGTTATGGGAGATCTTTCATTATATTACTCTCGACGTTTCGTTGGGGAAACAGCCAACGTCTTCAGCAGGCACCCTTTCCGTACAACGATTGACGAAGAACCCGTGTCAAGTTGCTTGCTTTACTCCTTAAGTGAGCGACCGCCCGCGCCCCTGCACTACTTTATAACCACTGTGAAGATGGACACAATAAAACAACACAAAGCTTCAATACTCTTTATTATGTCTTCTTACATGTTCACTCATTCTCCAAAACAGACCAATATTTATGAAAGGAACAAAGTTATCATTTTGGTGACGGGCTCTGTATAGTGATACCACACATCAGTAGTGGCTCTCACTGAAGCCTGGGAGAGGGGGCCTTGTTAGATAGTCAGATAAGATATTCCATGTAGAACCCACTGTACACATGTATTGTTTTTACTTATAATGATAACAAAAAACAATTTCTCTCAATTTAAAAACACTGTTTTATTTTCACTAACTGTTGTAAAGATTACAGATCACAAACGTTTTCGGTGCTCAGCCCATCATCACTATTGACTTATAATGTAAGTAGACTAGAAACTATTTTGTTGGTTTTAAGCTGGAATTAAGGTCGTCAGACGTATTTACAAATAGTAAGTACACAATTAAGTAATTAAACTTTTCGGATATTAGACGAACAGTAATAAGAGATTGATTTCTCACAGTAAAAACGACAATACTATTCCAAAGGCTGGCGTTGTTTCTAGTACAACAGATCCTGTAAGAAGATCACAGCGACTAGCTAACCGCTGATAATGCCCATCGGAGCAATGGGCGAAACTGTCCGGAAAGAATCAACCAGACCACTGCTACATAGCCCGAATAAAGTGATTGTTGTGTCAGTAATGGGAGACATTACATCACTCTTTATGTTTCATTTTATGTTACCCCAGGGCCGTACATCTCATAAAGATGAAAAGTTCTTGCCGAACTAGAATCTGTTGATAAATGATACTTTAATAAATAAAGTCAGTGTGTTTGAGTGTTGTATGGCATGCACCTCCGCTGTTCTTAGCCATTTCAGCCTTCTGGTCTGTGACTAAAACTTGCTTTTGAAAGTTGAAAAAAAGTTGCCAAACAATTTTAATAGTTAATAATTAATAGTGTTACCCGTGATATTGTGTCACTAGCGACATAGACTCAAAACAAATTAAAAGTTTTTTTTTTTTACTAAGCTATATAGTCTAACTTCTTGCCTACGTTTCCCCAAAGGGGTCGCATGTCGGGACCTATTTATTTTTACAGGTAAGGGGGCCGGCCTCACACCAACCACTTTCAGTAGAAGTGGGGGTTTCCCAGCTCCCGAGGGCGCTGGTTCTCATTTCATGTGAAGGCTAAATAACCTTTGAGATTGAACCCTTGCTCTTGGCATGGAATGCAAGCATTCTACCAATTGAGCTATACGAGCTTGATCGTCGTCGCTACAAAGCGCCAATTCTCAAGCAAGACCCAGTTGCTGTAAGGCTGGATGGACCTTTGGTGACCGGTCATTGTTAGAGGTTTTACGAAATTTTTCAACATAGGGAAGAGCCAATTTAAAAATATAAATGGTATATTTTTGTGCTCCGCCGGAATCAAACCCACAACCTTCCCAAAGTCCGAAGTGTTACCTACTGAACTACGGACCGGTCATGGTGACATACCAAAAAGTAATTACTATCTCGGGGCCAGGGTATCTAGAGACATGTGACAATTTTTGTTATTCAAAAAATTAATTCATCCTAAGACGTTGTGCAGAGAGAGTGTCTCCCGAAGACAATTCGTTGCCAACAAAACGTCGAGAATGATTTAAGTTGAATGTTTTGTCTAATATCCAATAAATTTAATTACCTAACTGTGCAGTTATTATAATCAGGCCCAGAATAAGGACGGTTCGAGCATGTCCTACCGAACCAAGGTTCCCGCGTACTAGGGGGCTCCAAGACATTTGAGGTCTGACTCGACATGTTGAAAAAATGTTCCAACCTCATTAGAGAAAATAAAACAGAAAAGTGTTGCAGCTTAAAAAAAATATATTATTTAGATTTACAGCGGTAACTTTGTGATTTTTTATTTTATAAAATTAAAATAAAATTTTATTTTATTAAAAATAAATATTTGAAAGTGAATATAAATTTTATTTGTAATAAATGAAGTCCGAACATTAGAAAACCGAGAATCCAAACATTCACTGCTTTGATGTATAATAATAATAATATTGGGTAAAAAAAATTATGAGCGTTGTTTTTGTGTGAATCACACCTAAAGAGCCCTCTGCGAGCTTGGCCGTCCCTGTAGAAAGAGCCAATTCTCAAGCAAGATCCAGTTGGTGTACAGCTGGATGGACCTATGGTGACCGGTCTTTGGTAAGCGCAGATAAACTTTTTAACCCAACGAAGACAAAATTTGAAAAATGCCATAATATTTTTTCGTGCTCTAACCTACCACCTTCCAAAGTTCAAATACAATATAATGTGCAAAATCCAACTTTAAAAGTTATTTCACAATCATAAATATTTTTAATTTGGGTGTATTTTTTCATGACAAATAATATATTGTTAGTTCTTTCTTTGACCTGAGAGGGGCTGTCAAATGCTGTGAGCTAGCAACAATTCCCTGTTTATTGGGAATTTACTATGGCTGACTTCACATAGCTGAGGGATATTTTGAATGTTCAGACCTCATTGTTTTTTTTTTTTAAATAATAATTAAATTGTATAAACAGTGAACCACCAAACCTTTACAAACATAATATTTAGATATTTATACAAACTACAATGGAATCCGCACGTGAATTGACAGAACAAAATTGTGATGCAACACTGCCGGGTTTCTAGTAAAAAGGCAAACAAATATTTTGTTAAAAAAACATACATATTAAGTGAATTTAAACTGTATGTTTTTTTAGAAAAATAAATACAATGGACTTTCACAGTGTGAACCACCAAACCCTAACAAATATAAATATTTTGTTTTTGGTTGCTCAAGAGGATCGCTCAATGCAAGATTAACGTTTGCCCGCCGAGAAAAAAATTCTCAATTCAAAATTGTGCCGACTTCATTGTAATTCTTTTAACACTAATAAAAATTATTAATTTACTTCAAAACAGGATATTATAAGAGTCTTGCAGCAAGACTCACTGGAGGTATAATAGAATTATTTATCAGGTGAGCGCTGTTCTTGTGTGAATCATACCTCAGGAGCCCCCTGCGAGCTCGGTCGTCGCTAAAGAAAGCGCCAATTCTCAAGCAAGACCCAGTTGCTGTAAGGCTGGATGGACCTTTGGTGGTCGGTCTTTTTTTTATTAAGACACATTAATTTTTCAACCCAGCAAAGAGCATAAATATTTTTTTAAGCTCCACCGGGAATCAAACTCATGACCTTTGGATAACCAGTCCGTAGCGTTAACCACTGCACTACAGACCGGTCTTGGTATGGTTTATGCTATTTATCTATGATCTAAAGTTGCAATGATATTTTAACATGATAAATGGACACCGTTACCACCTTTGCACACGAGAACCATTCTGCCCGGATTGTTTATGGATCACCGGACAGACAGTGTGAAAGGTTCCATACATACCCGTACACCACTAGACTTCTGACGAGGTAATCTATAGACAAACCATACAATGAATGTGTTCTTCTGTAAAAAGGCTATTAAGCAGACACATATAAGATCAAGCTTACACATGCCGCATGTGGATAAAATAAAAACCCAAATCTAAAATGAACATAAACCCAGCAACTCTTACCAACCTTGGTAAATTAACAATGTGAATAGTTTTTTTACAGTATGGGCAGTCCGCCTCATAAAAACCTACAGTCAAGAAACAGTCACTTGATTTGTGAATTACAATGTCCAATTCCTCAACTAGATTTGTTTTACAATCACACTGATCATAAGCAAATGGTTTATGTACTGAGTGTGTTAGTTTGTGAGATTTTAAGTTCTTTCAATTATTCTGTATATCTTTCATTTTGTCCACAATCAAACAGCTTTACGTGCAGTGTTTTAATTTGTGACTTTCCAAATAATGTGCTCTCTTGGCTTGATAATCACACTGATCACAAGCAAATGGCCCTTGGTTGGAGTGTGTTACTTGGTGTTTCTTTAAGGCGTCTAGTTTGACTGATTTATAATCGCACTGATCACAAGAAAATGGTTTGTGCTCAGAATGTGTTAACAAATGTTTTTTCAGAGAAGTAAACGTATTGGTATTAAACTCGCACTGCTCACAAACAAAAGATTTATCCTGCGTGTGTCTTAATTTGTGAGCTTTCAATCTACCCAAGTACAATGTTTTATAATCACACAGATCACAAGTGAGTGGTTCAAGGTCAGAGTGTGATAATTTGTGAGCATGTAAATTGACTGCTCGTTTTGCTCTATAATCACACTCATCACAAGCAAACGGTTTCTCCTTGGAGTGTTTGAATTTGTGAAGTTTCAAACCGCACAATCGTAATGCTTTATAATCACACTGATCACAAGCAAACGGTTTGGACTCCGAGTGGATCAATTTGTGACGTTGCAAGTAGCCTGGATGCTTGGTTTTATAATCACAGAGATCGCAAAAAAATGGTTTGTCATCAGAATGGGTTATTGCGTGTCTTTTCAAAGTAATCAATTGTTTAGTTTTAAAGTCGCACAGACTGCATGCATATGGTTTATAATCAGTGTGAGTCAACATGTGAGATTTCAACATGCGAGGTAGTTTGGTTTTATAATCACACTGGTCACAAGCAAATGGTTTGTCTTCAAAGTGGACTACTTGGTGGGCTTTCAAAGAGGATGACTTTTTGGTTTTATAATCACACTGATCACAAGCGAACGGTTTATGATCAGAGTGTGTATTGTATATGTGAGCTTTCAAGCAGCTAAAACTTTTCCCTGTATAATCACACTGATCACAAGCAAATGGTCTTAGCAGAGAGTGTGTTATTTTGTGTTTTTTTAATCTACTTGGACTACTGGCTACATGATCACACTGATTGCAAGGAAATGATTCGTCCTCAGAATGTGCTAGTTTTTGTGTGCGGGGTTTTTTTGTTGATTTTTTTGATGATTTGGATGATTCCTTCCTGCAACTCAACACCTGATGGATCCTCAGGGGATTTATTTCATTGCCTTTGTAACTGCAGCCATGACACTCATGATCCACCTTGACTGAGTCCTTCTGACAACTGTCAGCTGAAAAGATAACATTGCAAATTAGAAATTTGAAGTGTAGCGTAACCATAGACAAAATACCAACCCACTGTAACTGTAACTCTGTCGCCATTCTGCTAGGGGTGGCCAGAGCCTCTGCAGAGCTACCTCCATTTTTTCCTATCCTTACATACCTCTTTCAATTCATTCATATCCATCACCTTTTTCATGCATTTTCTTCTCTTACGCTCACTTTGTATATCCCATTCTTTCACAATATCCTCAATCTGATCACTCCATACTTTTCTCGGTCGTCCCTTACCTTGTTTTCCTTTCACACTACCTCTGTATACATATTTTGACAGTATATCATCATTTATTCTTTCCACATGCCCAAACCATCTCATCACATTCTTTTGTACCTTAACTTTCACATCGTCTTTCAAATTACATTCTTTCTTTACCCATTCATTCCTAACTCTATCCTTCAGAGTTTTTCCTGTCATGCTTCATTTCAATCGTACATAATCTACTCATTTCGCTACCAACCATATCATATATGATCACATTCCAAGAATTATAATCAAACTTAATAATTGATTTCAATAGTACAGAAAAATCTTAAGCTAACACTGTGCCCAAATAATAAACAAGTACAGTAAACTGTGGAATGCCCGACCCCATGAGCTTAGAGCTATAGAGAGTGCAAGTGCATTTAGGTCGGGACTGAAGACATGTTTGTTTGGGAGATGTTACAGTTGAGTAGTGCCCTTGCCGTGCTTTATCATAAAACAACACTATAAATATTGCCTTTGTTAATTGTCATTTAAGAATTATTCACAAAACTTAATAATTGATTGAATTGAATGAATAATAATTGAAAAAAATAATATCAACAAGAGAGCAAAAAGTGATTTCAAAACTATGCAACAATTTTAAAAAATTTGAAAAAATGCCAATGTCACCCCTGTTTCAGGATTTCAGGGAGGGTCGGCAAGAGTTGCAGGGCTTATGTTCATTTGAGATTGGGTTATTGGGTTTCGCGCTCACACATGCCGCATGTGTAGGTCCACATGCGATCCGTCAATGGAATTTGTAGCCCCCGTAACGTCATTTTGCGCTGCTAGTATTGCGAGTTTGCGATGCTAAAATATGAATAAAGAAAATGACGTCACAGCCGAAAACTCAATCCAAGGAGCGTTTTAGCGCTTAAATTCAAACTCCATCTTGTGAACATAGATAATAATATAATAATAATCTATAATCTAAGTTGCAAGGATATATTCATTTAAAGCTCTCAGATGTATGCCCACAAACCAACACGTGTAGTTTGCGCTTACAAATGCTGAATGCGTACTTACAAATAAAATCCAAATCTCAAATGATCATAAGCCCCACAACTTTTGCCGACCTTTCCTGAAACAGGGGTGACATTGGCAAAGTGAACCATTTTTTACAGTATGGGTGGTCAGCCTCATACCAACCTATAAGTCAAGGAATAGGAATAATAAATTTCATTTAAATATAAAAAAAGAACAAAACCTTAAAAAGAAATCTATACAAAAAAAGTCAAAAATTTCCTATGCAAAAAATGTAGCAAATTAATACACCAACATTAGAAATCTACATTGCAGATTAGCCACTACTTCTTCCTGTCCTTGCATACTTCTTTCATTTCATCCTTTGATAACTTTGTAAAAAAAGCAAATCAAAATAAAATTACAGAAGTTTTATGATACGCAAATAAAAAGAATTTAATGATAAAAGAAAAACAGCTTTGTTTTCGATTACGTGAGTATTTATTTTTATATACCACAACCGGTTTCGCAAACATCCGTTCGCATCATCAGGTGGATAAATTAATACTAAATGGTGTAGAAACGGAATCAATCTTAGAGGGTGTCATTGTGTGGGGGTATGAGGGACTTCTGCACCCTAGTTCCTACGGACCAACTCTCTCTGCACTTGAAACAATCGAAATTAACAAATTAAAAAATTCACCTAATACACTTATAAATAATATGTTAGTACCCAATCCATCCCCCCTGTTGACCATATTCCCAAGGAAGCTAAACGATCCAGATGACACAAGCCACATGGCCATCCTGCACCCCCCCCCCCCCTCCCTCATACCCTCACACAATGACACCCTCTAATGGGGCTTCCACACGCTTGCCAACCCATCTCAAGTCAAGCGCACAGTGTGTCGTCTAGAACATGCTAGCTAGACAAAATGAGTCCATCAGACAAAATTTTGTCCAGCTAGCATGTTCTAGACGACACACTGTGCGCTTGACTTGAGATGGGTTGGCAAGCGTGTGGAAGCCCCATAAGATGTTTGCGAACGGATGTTTGCGAAACCGGTTGTGGTATATAAAAATAAATACTCACGTAATCGAAAACAAAGCTGTTTTTATTTTTTTATCATTAATGATGAACGATTACAAAGTTAATGCCTCTACAATCAATAAAAAAGAATTTAAATCGACAAGAAAAATAAATTGTGAAATTTCCCTATAGTACCGTGTACGTCTGTTTCTTCCCGTGGTAACTAATGGGTCATGAACGCACAATAACAGGTTAAACAAAGAAATGACTAATGAGACACAAGATATTAACGTCTAATATAATCTAAGTTGCAAAGATATGCTACATTGGGGATTCACAGTAAGTATATGCATTCTCACAAGCCTACAAGTTCGCACTTGGAAATGCCGCATGTGAACCTACTACAAAAAACCCAAATCTCAAATGGACATACGCCTTGCAACTCTTGCCGTCCTTCCCTGAAACACGGGTGACATTGGCAAAGTGAACCATTTTTACAGCATGGGTGGTGGTCAGCCGCATACCAACCTATAAGTCAAGGAACGTCATACCTCAAAGAGACGTCAACATGATGGTTGCCTGGAAACTGATTATAACAAGACCTCGTTTGTATGAAGATGACGCCCCAGGGTGCACTCTTTTTTGGCACACGACGGCTCAGACGCTCAATCTATATATTGTATATGTCGATCGATGCGTAGACTTCAACACTATAAACTTAAGTAATAAATACTGACCTGAACAGCCCTCAAGCACGCGGCATTCCTTCAACAAGCCATCAGGTGGAGGGGCAGAGTCCTCATTCTTCACATTATCCACTACAGGTTCCGGCTCCCATTCTATTTCAACTTCCACTGGCTCTTGCTTCACGTAGACCTCCTCAATGTCTACTTCGGCATATGGATATGAGTGCTCTGGTTGTGAATCTTCTGACTCAGCGTCAGAATTCTGTTCTGTTTTCACGACAACGTCCATTGTAACGCATAAACTTGTACAAAACCAACAATAAACAGTTCCTGCAATAACTCTGAATGTAAATCTACACAAAAAGCGAATCAAATTCTATCAAAAACAACAATTATTGTCAACAGTATTCTTCTACTATTTTTGCTTCTTGGAGAAACAGCGCAGCTGCAGTGACGCCATGACGGATGCTAGGGATGAGCAACAAATATCGATATTTCTAAAGTAGCGATATATATTTTGAATATTATCGATATCATTTAAAAATTATATAAAGGTAATCCGAAGGAAAGTTGCAGCCACTGCAGCTGAAGATAAAATAATAATTGGCATGCTCTTGTAACCTCCAAACCCTCTTCCAGGAAATCATTTCCGAACACCATTAAAGAACTCACCGTCACACAAGAACAGAAGCGCCTGAGATTGTGGAGGAATGATATTAGTTGAATAAAACCAGCCGAGACTCTACCACCAGGCAACAAAAGTACCTGGAGAGCCTTCGCAGACTAGACTGAAGTGAGAAGGTGCAAAATAAACGTTTAAAGATGGGGCCTACTTGACAGGAGTCATTGGACCGGCACCCTGTGTGATTGCGGGGATATCAGGACTCGGCGCATATATATGTGTCAGTGTGCCCCTTAGTTGGTGAAAAATGTACTGACGGACCTGTTGCAAGCAAAATACTATTCAATGGCTGCCGCTAGTCACATATGGCATAGGTGATTCTGATCACCTTAAAAAAGTACGAATTTAAAATATCGACATTTTGTTTTGGTATGAAATCGATACTTTTTTGAAGTGTGTGTACCCCTGAGTTGCTGGTGACTGGATGCAGAAAACCCAGGACAGAGACGCCTGGATAAATATGGGGGAGGCCTAAGTATGTCCAGCAGTGGGCAAGAAGTGGTTAGTTAAAATTTTACCCCTGACGACGACTTGCAACTCAAAATTGAGTATTCAGCCCGCCGTCAATGGTTTTGTTAAGATTTCATGAGATTCACTCGTGAATTGACATATTATAATGATGTCGTCACCCAGCCACCCAGCTAGGTTACTAGGTAAAAAGCTAACCATGTTTTGTTATTGGTTGCAAAGGACGACAGTCCAAATGCGTGCAAACCCCCCCACCCCATGATAATTTAAAAAATATCGGCTAGGTTACTAGGGAAAAAGCAAACCATGTTTTGTTATTGGTTGCAAAGGACGACAGTCCAAATACGTGCAAACTCCCCCACCCCATGATAATTTAAAAAATATCGATATCTTTTTCAATACTTTTTAGATATCGATATTTTGTTCTCATTTGCTCATCTCTATTACGCACAGAGGATATAGCTCTTCTAAAAGAGCCGTGATGTAAGATCCGGTTCTAATAGGGCTAATATTGTGACGTCACTCTGCCTACTCTGTCGGGTTGCTAGGGAAAAGGCAAATAAATATTTCTTCATTGGTTGGTAAGTATGGGAGTTCCATACAAGACAAGATCAACTACTAGCCGAGAAAAAAGATCCAAATTAAAAAAAACGCAACTAAGCTACACTTATAGTGTTACTTTTTGCCCCGTTATCTTAGAAGTGCTTCGCATGTGGCGAGTGTACCCTATTAATTTTTACAAATAAGGGGGCCGGCTCACGCCAACCACTTCATTGTAGTGGGGGCTTCCCAACTCTCGAGGAGGCTGGTACTCATTTCTTGTAAAGACTGAGTAAACCTTGCCGGTATTTCATTTTGGTGCTTGAAGTAAACACCAAAACGGGAGATTATTTCTGACACCCTCGGTGGGATTCGAACCCGAGCTCACACCATGAAATGCAAACACTCTGGTCTCTACCAATTGACCAGACTAACAAAAAAATTCTATTTTAGGTAAAAAAAAAACATGTGTTTGAATCAACTGGTTAGAAAAAATCAGAAACCTTGGAGCTTAAATTATATTTTTTGATTATTAACTGCATGAAGATCTATAATCTATCTATAATCTAAGTTGCAACTCAGATGTATGCCCACAAACAAACACGTGTAGTTCGCGCTTACAAATGCTGATTGTGTACTTACAAATAAAATCCAAACTCAAATGAACATAAGCCCTGCAACTCCTGCCGACATTCCCTGAAACAGGGGTGACATTGGCAAAGTGAACCATTTTTTACAGTATGGGTGGTCAGCCTCATACCAACCTATAAGTCAAGGAATACGAGTAATAAATGACATTTAAGTTTACAAAAAAAAACAACAAAACCTTAAAAATAAATCTATACAAAAAAAGTCAAAAATTTCTTATGCAAAAAATGTAGCAAACTAATAAACCAACATTACAAATCAGCATTGCAGATTAGCCGCCACTTCTTCCTGTCCTTGCATACTTCTTTCATTTCATCCAGAGTCATAACCTTTTTCATACAAGCTCTCCTTTTATTATGACTCTGGATATTCCATTCACTCGCTATTTTCGAAAATTTGGTCCATCCATACCTTTCTCGGTCTTCCTCTTCCACGACATCCATCTATTCTAGCAACATATACTTTCTTCGTCAATCTTTCATCACTCATTCTCTCCATGTGCCCGAACCATTTTAACATACTTCTTTTAATCTTCACTTTCACACTTTCCCTTACACCACATTCTTCTCTCACAAGATCACTTGCAATAACCCTGCCTAATCAAACTCAGTCATGAAGCCCTGGCGACAAGTACTCAGAATCGCTACAGCAAGAAGGATTCATTCAATCAGCCAAACACCTATAAGAATTTGGGGGAATGACATTTTTCCTTCAACAAGCGTAAGACTTCTTGGTGTAGAAATAGACCGCTGTCTGTGACTATGGAAGAACACGTCAGCAAGACTGTTAGAGCAGGTTTTTTTGGGCGACGGCAGCTGTACTCCATCAGAAGATGTCTCCCCACAGATGCCATCAAGTCCATGGTGAACTCTTTTATCATCAGTAAACTCGACTACTGTAATTCAATATTCGCTTCTCAGCCAAAGACGCAACTGTCGGTCCAGAATGCAGCAGCGAGGCTTAAATTTGGTCAGTCCAAATTTTGCCACATAACGCCCCTTCTGTTTGAACTTCACTGGCTTCAGATTTTCCAGAGAATACAGTACAAGCTGTGTGTACTCACCTTCAGGATACTAAATGGAGCAGCACCTCCCTACCTGTCTGAACTGATCACCAAAATGGAAGTCACTACCTGCGGACAGACACTCGGATCCAGGGACTCAAATAAAAGTCTGCTCCAGCTACCGCGCAAAGCCACGAGGACGGTGTTTGGTGACCGAGCCTTTAGCGTTGCTGCGCCGACGGCCTGGAATTCTCTTCCTGCGACCCTCAGGGAGCTGAAGACTGAGGCAGCTTTTCGCAAAGGGCTCAAAACCTACTTTCTCAAAGACTCTTACAAAGCGCCTTTGCAGTGACTCAGTCACGAAAAGGCGCTATACAAATGCTTATTTTATTATTATTATTATTAGTGGGTCGCCAAGCCTTAGGACTTCAGGGATCATACATGCTTTGGTCACATTATTTTGTGGTCAGAAGCTTTGGGAATTTTTCTTGCAGGTTTCCTAACCTATTTTCCATTATGGCCAATCTGTAGTCCATGGACTCGTTAACTAAAGATCATTAGTTTGATTCCCAGCGGAGCACAATTTTTTTTCAGATATGATCTTCACTGGAATGAAAAATTAATTTGCCTTAAAAAAAGACCAATTTTACATTTATTTTAATTAAAGGTATTTTTCCATGAACAATATTTACCTCTCTCCTAACCAACCAGAGACAGGTTGTAAAGTCCTGTGACTCCCATCTCATCCTGACTCTGTAAGGCGGGCCTGAGTTTGGGTCTTATATTTTTGAGAAGTAAAGACCTGACTCGGTGAGACCCACTGTACACATTTATTGTTTTTACTTATTCCTCGGAAATAAAGTCAATAGATGGGATGAATTGGGCACCAGGATGGTATTGAAAAGTGTGTTAGTGGAATTTTTTTATTTATATTTTGTATGGTTTGTGTATTAACACTGAAAATTCATATTCAATAATTTATTTAGGATTTAAATCAAACACTGTTCTATATTTTCACTTTTATAATTTTTTTTTTTAAATTTTAATAACGTTTTCGATCTTAGATCATCGTCAGGTATACACTTTTTTTTAAATAAAAGTCAATGGTACCATTTTTATAGTTGTTGGATTATTTCTAGTGTGGAGAGAGTTGGTCTGTAGGAACTTGGGTGCAGAAGTTTAGTAACTTAGATTAGTATCTTAATCGGCACTAAGGCTATGAATTTGTCCACAAACAAACAGCTTTACATGGAGTGTTTTAATTTGTGATTTTCTAAAAAGTGTGACCGCTTGGCTTGGTAATCACACTGATCACAAAAAAATGGTCCTTGGTTGAAGTGTGTTAATTTGTGTTTCTTTAAGGAGCCTAACTTAATACATTTATAATCACACTGATCACAATTAAACGGTTTATGTTCAGAATGTGTTAACAAATGTTTTTTTAAATTAGTGAACGTATTGGTATTAAACTCACACTGATCACAAACAAAAGGTTTATTAGGTGTGTGTGTTAATTTGTGAATTTTTAATCTACCTAAGTACAATGTTTTATAATCACACTGATCACAAGCAAGTGGTTCAAGGTCCGAGTGTGATAATTTGTGAGCTTGTAAATTGATTGCTCGTTTTGCTCTATAATCACACTGATCACAAGCAAATGGTTTCTCCTTGGAGTGTTTACTTCTGTGAAGTTTTAGACCGCTCAGTTTTAATGCTTTATAATCACACTGATCACAAGCAAATGGTTTATCATTGGAGTGTTTGTATTTGTGAAGTTTCAAATCGCACAATCTTAATGCTTTATAGTCACACTGATCACAAGCAAATGGTTTGGACTCAGAATGGATCAATTTGTGACGTTGTATATAGCCTGGTTGCCTGGTTTTATAATCACACTGGTCACAAGAAAATGGTTTGTCATCGGAGTGGGTTCTTGCGTGTCTTTTTAAAGTAATCATTCGTTTTGTTGTAAAGTCACACTGATTGCAAGCAAATGGTTTCTGGTCAGTGTGCGTCAACATGTGAGTTTTCAACATGCAAAATAGTTTGGATTTATAATCACACTGGTTGCAAGAAAACGGTTTGTCCTCAAAGTGGATTACTTGGTGGGCTTTCAAAGACGATGATTTTTTAGTTTTATAATCACACTGATCACAAGCGAATCGTTTATAGTCAGAGTGTGTATGTGTATTAAATATGTGAGATTTTAAGCAGCTAAAGCTTTTACCTGCATAATCACACTGATCACAAGCAAATGGTCTAAGCAGAGAGTGTGTTATTTTGTGTTTTTTTAATCTACTTGGACTACTGGCTACATGATCACACTGATTGCAAGGAAATGATTCGTCCTCAGAATGTGCTAGTTTTTGTGTGCGGGGTTTTTTTGTTGATTTTTTTGATGACTTGGATGATTCCTTCCTGCAACTCAACACCTGATGGATCCCCAGGGCATTGCCTTCATTGACTTTGTAGCTGCAGGCATGGCACACATGATTCACCTTGACTGAGTCCCTCTCATAACTGTCAGCTGTAAATATAACAATGATAATTAGAAATTTTGAAATGAAACGCTGTGGTGAGCCACATAAACTCTCACGGCTTGATTATTACTATGGAATGTACAGCGGCCTATCTGTAAAGTTGAACAGACGTTATTCTGTGCTCAGTATGGAAGCATGTCTATGATATAATTTAAAAATAAGACTCCGGATGAAATGAAAGAAGAATGTAGGGACAGGAAGAAATGGCGGCTAATCTGTAATGTGGATTTGTAATGTTGGCGGTGGAAAAAAGTGGAGGCGCATCTGCGGAGGTACCGGCCACGCCTAGTGGAACGGCGGCAGGATACAGTGACAGTGGCTTATTCATTTATTTATAGATTCATAATTTAATGCTTTATTTTTTGTGTACCTCTTTTTTTTGTCTAGATTTATTTTTAAAGTTTTGTTATTTTTAAGTATACATAGATGTTATTTCTTATTTGTATTCCTTTACTTACAGGTTGGGATGAGGCTGACCACCCATACTGTAAAAAAATGGTTGACTTTGCCAATGTCACCCCTGTTACAGGGCAGGTTGGCAAAAATTACAGGATTTATGTTCATTTGAGGTTTGGATTTTAATTTGCAAGTAGGTACACATTCAGCATTTGTGAGTGCAAAGTTACACATGTTTGTTTGTGGATTTTATATGAGTATATAGATTATAGATTATATCAGTATATAGATTATAGAGATTATATGTATTCATTTGCTACATTTTTTGCATAGGAAATTTTTGACTTTTTTTGTATAGATTTCTTTGTAAGGTTTTGTTCTTTTTTATATTTAAATGTAATTTATTATTCATATTCCTTGACTTATGGGTTGGTATGAGGCTGACCACCCATACTGTAAAAAATGGTTCACTTTGCCAATGTCACCCCTGTTTCAGGGAAGGTCGGCAAAAGTTGTGGGGCTTATGTTCATTTGAGGTTTGGATTTTATTTGTAAGTACACATTCAGCATTTGTAAGCGCGAACTACACTTGTTGGTTTGTGGGCATACATCTGAGAGCTTTAAATGAATATATCCTTGCAACTTAGATTATAGATTATATGAGCTTTGAATGTTAATATATCCTTGCAACTTAGATTAGAGATTATTATAATTAAAGAGAGAACCACAACACTAGAACACCAGCTTCACTGGCTTTAAATTGAGAAAAGGATTGAGTACAAGGTCTGACTAACAGAGGGTTAGCAGCTGACACAGCGGGGGGTAACAGCTGCAATAGACTATGCATGCAACTTCTTGCCGCGTTATCCCCGAAGGGGTCGCATGTGGCGAGTCAAACCTATTTATTTTTACAGGCAAGGGGGCCGGCCTTACGCCAACCACTTCAGTTGAAGTAGGGGTTTCCCAGCCCCCGAGAGAGCTGGTACTCATTTCTTGTGAAGGCTGAGTAAACCTTGCCAGTGTTTTATTTTGGGGTTCGAAATAAACACCGAAACGGGAAATCATTTCTGAGACCCTCGGTGGGATTCGAACCCGAGCTCACGGCATGGAATGCAAGCACTCTACCAACTGAGCTATCGACCGCAATCATCTTTGCTAATTAGATGATAGATTATTATAGACACACTAGATGATGATGAGTTGATGATTTCTTTATAGCGCCGTTTTGTGATGTAGTCACTCCAAGGGCGCTGGTGCAAACAATACCAGAAATTTGTTTGTCTTCAGTGCATTCCGGAACTTTCCATGGTCCTCTATTTCTCTCACATGATATGGCAGGTGGTTCCAGGCCAGAGGACCAGCAACTGCAAATGCACACTCTCCTAGCATTGCGTTAACTCTTCTTATAAGTTCTTCAATCCTTGGCTTCAGTCTCAGCCGAGCGCAGTGTTAGGCTTTTTTACCGAGGGTGACTGGTTTGATTAAATCAGCGAGATATTTGGGTGTTTTTCCAAATAAAGCTTTGTGGACGATCGTGCACACTTTAAACTCGATGCGCTCCGGGATACGGGGCCAGTGAAGCTTCTGGAGAAGAGGAGTAATGTGAGTAAATTTTGACTGACCAGCAATCATGCGAGCGCATGCATTGACGACCAATTGTAGCCTATTCAATTGACATTTTGTTTGGCCTGCATATAAGCTATTGCAATAGTCATTTTACTAGAGCAGGCCTGTCCAACATACGGCCCGCGTAAGCTTTCCATCCGACCCGCGACGACATCAACAGATATTGCGCAATAAGTTCAATCAACTATGAGAGTGGTCGGCAAAGTGCGGCTCGGACGTGATAATTTTCATTGAAAGGAAAAGTGGGAAGAAAACAATGACTTGATTTGAAATTGCATGCCTACCATCCCCCCGTAAACAAAAAAAATGCAGACGAAATTTCAACAGTTGCCAGCAGTGGCACAAAACGGCTATGATGCTCCTTCTTTAATATTTACGTCTTTTAAGCATATTCTTCAACCTATCAACTGAAGTAATTAATACGGACCTGAATACCCCTCAATTTTCTTCGCAAGTCCGCGGCATTCCTTCAACAAGCCATCAGGTGGAGGGGCAGAGTCCTCATTCTTCACATTATCCACTACAGAGTGCTCAGCTTCCCATTCTATCTTGATTTCCACTGGCTCTTGCTTCACATCGCTCTCTTCAATGTCTATTTGTTCATCTGAGTGCGCTAGTTGTGCATCCATAAACTCCGAGTCCGCCTCCACCTTCTCAACCTTCACAACAATGTCCATTGTGACTTAATCACTTGCACAAAACTAACAAACAACGATTCCTAAAATAACACTGTAAATATAAAATGGAGGAAATGAAAGAAGTATGTAAGGACAGAAAGAAATGGCGGTTGATCTGTAATGTTGGCGGCTAGGGTTTATTAAATTGGAATTTGTTTTTATTTGTAAATGGATATTTTGTGTTTGGATTTTATTATTTAGTGATGTATAAAATGTAATTTGTCGTGTGTGTGTGTTCCTTGACTTATAGGTTGGTATGCGGCTGACCACCCATGCTGTAAAAATGGTTCACTTTGCCAATGTCACCCCTGTCTCAGGGAAGGACGGCAAGAGTTGCAGGGTGTATGTCCATTTGAGATTTGGTTTTTATGTTGTAGGTTCACATGAGGCATGTGCAAGCGCGAACTTGTACGTGTCTGGTTGTGAGAATGCATGTAATGTGAATCTCCAATGTAACATATCTTTGCAACTTAGATTAGATTAGATTAGATAAAAAAAAATCTATAGAAAATTATTGTGAACAGAAAAATTAATAATTTTCTGTCCAAAACAACACAACCACAGTGACGCCATGACAGATGAGTTAGGGATGGGCAAAAATATCGAAATAATAAAAGGACCTATTATATATTTTTTTAAATATCGATATTTATTAAATATTTAAATACGGGTACTAATCTGAAAGAAAGTTGCAACCAAGGAGAAAATAAGAAAACAGGAATGACCCAAGGCTCCGCTTGCATGAGTCTCCAACCTCCAGGCTCAAGTCAGAAAATCATTTGTAAACCCCCATGTAGAATTCTCACCATCTCTCAAGATCAGGGGCGCCTGAGACTGGAGGAATGATATTAGTTAGTAGAGTTAAGGCTGGTTCGGACAAGGCGAGTAATTTAGTCAAGTAACGAGTAATTTAGTGGCTAAACGTGTGCGAACCACAACAATTTAGTCCAGTAGTTAAGTCAATGGTTTAGTCAAGCCGATCCATTTCATTCTATTTTTTCGGGCAAGTAGCGGCCCCGCCCACCGTCCGTGGGCGAGTGTTGCCGAGAAGCCACGGAAAAGTCCGAGTCCGAAGAGCCACGGAAAAGCCCGAGTCCGAGTCGAGTTTATTAGCGGCCGCGCCATTGGCCGCTCACTCTTGGCGGGGAAACGGAAATGCAAGAATGGCGGCAATTTAAATTGGCTGCAGTTTGAAAAGATAATGCCCGTTTTCAGCAAGAATATTTAAAGATAAAGTGCTGTTTAAAAATATTTAAGTACTTAAGAACTTCTTATATTTGCGAGCCCGATGTTCCGCTCCCTAAACTTAGCGACCTGTCAGTGAGGTTATGTCATGTTTAAACTGTAAATAAGTGGATATGCACACCGATATCCTTGGTTTTTTAGAAACTCTTGAGAATATAGAAGTTGCTAGGACTTATCTACGTCCAAAAAGTTTTGAGAAAGGTAATTTTTTTTCGATAAGAATAGTAGGTATGACATCGATTTTTGGTGCGGATATCAGCTGTCAAAAATACAATCATGTAGGTCCTTGCTGACAATAGAGCTGTACAAATATAGTTTTGGTAAAGATGTTGTGGAAATAACTATTATCGTCCATGAATTTATTACGTATTTAAAAACATCGATCTTTTACATTGATCGATGTTTATAGGTACCTACCATAAATTTGTCATATCACAGGCCTTATGATATCCTTCAGATGGATTGTTACTTGTTGTTTTGTACAGAAACAATTCAGTGACACACGGGGATAACTAATTAGAGGCATTACAATTTTATGCCACTGTAAGCCATCAGCTGGTATCTGTGACAGACGTGAGAGGCGTATGTAGCAGGATTGAACAAGTTTCTCGCGGTCAGCCTCTGAAAAGTTGAACCATGTTTCTTCTTTAACTTGATAATTGATTGGTGACCGCCGTGTATTTGAAAATGCCGATTTTACATGTCGAATATTGATGTTAATTGTCAACAACGAAAAACGCAACAGAGAAATGCATCTGAATGCAGCTGCAGACTACGAGCCGTATTATAGTGTGTGCATACAAAATATACTTTGTACACATCATTGAAAAGATAAAAATTCAATTAAAAAATAATGTTTGCAGCGTAAATGGTAGATATTATTATAAACATCAAATAGTCATGTGTTGTTTTTATTTAAAATGTGTATATTATTTTATAAACCATAAAATACATTTCGAATTTACAAAAGTCGAGTTTCGAAGTTGTTTGCTAAACAGGCTCCTAGCTAGGTGGCCGGGCATAAATCAGTTAATATTACCAAACTATAGCCAATTTAAAGGGCTTTATAATAACATGATTTTAATACTCAATTAATATTTTCAAACTGCAGCCAATTCAAATTTTCCGCCATTATAGAAAGGGCTTTCTGCAGCCAACTTCGCACTTGTGTACTGTACTGGACCGTAATGCGAATGCTTCACGGGCGAGTAGCGCCCCGCCCACTACTAAATTACTCGCTACTTGACTAAATCAGTGGCCTCGTGCGAACTAGCCTTGAGTACCTGTGGTTAGTACATAGATGACATACATACATTCAATGCATACATAGAACCAATCGAGACTCTCCAAATAGGCAACCATCTACCATAATAATACCTATCTGGAAAGCCTTCAATAGATTTAGAACTGAGGTAATACGACGACGATACTGTGTTGAAAGCACCGCTTCCCATCATCACCGAAGTTAAGCAACATTGAGCGCGGATGCTACTTGGATGGGTGACCGCTCAGATACACCGCGTGTCGTTGGCATTTCTTGGACCGGTCCGTAGTCCAGTGGCAACACTTCGGACTCGTAAATGGAAGGTTGTGGATTCGGATCCCGGCGGAGCACAAAAATATGCCATTTATATTTCCAAATGTGCTCTTCGCTGGGTTGAAAAATTCATAAACCTTTACCAAAGACCGGTCACTGAAAAGTCCATCCAACTTTACAACAACTGGGTCTTGCTTGAGAATTGGCGCTTTCTGCAGCGACGACCAAGCTCGCAGAGGGCTCTTGAGGTGTGATACACACAAAACAGCGCTTACCAAATAAATCAGCCTAATATTATTTAATTAATAAGGTTCAACACAAGCCTTAAGTGTCACACTGACAGCCAAAATATATGAACTTGTATGAAGGGTTGCGCGCTGACAGCTATGCGCCATTCTAAAACGCTTCCTTCAAGTTCATATATTTTGAATGGGCAGCGCGACACTAAAACCAGCCTTAAATGTAAGGCCTATTTGACCGTAGACACCCTGTGTGGCTGCGGGGATATCAGGAACGTCAGTGTGCCCCTTAACTTATGAAAAATGCACACTGAAGGACCTGTTTCAAGCAAAAGACACTGAAGTGGCTACCGTTAATTACAAGAGACACCTCGCAAAGGTGGTTCTGGACACATAAAGGAAGTAAGAATATAATTTTGAGGCCTCAAAATCCTTATTTTTCTTAAAATTTGATTTTATTCCTCCTCCCACTGATGACTACTTTTTTGAGGCCCATATTTTCAACGTCTATCAAGACAGCGTGGCGTGTCTTTACCCTCCGTCTGTGACACTTTTGTTGAGATGAAATTAGACGTATTTACTTTTTGGCAAAACGTGTGCTAAAATTTCGGACTTCATTAAATTCACAGGCAAGACAGTTGCTGTAAAGCTGGATGGACCTTTGGTGACCAGTCTTTGATAAAGGCAGTGAATTTTCAACGTAGCGAAGAGCATATTTAAAAGGATAAACGGTATTTTTTTGTGCTCGGCCAGGATTAAAACTCAGAACCTTCCATATATGAGTTTGGAGCATTAACCACTAAGTAGACTATGGAAAGACGATGAATAATAAAGTTGTCCCACAGGATGTTTTGTTATCTGTGACATTTGTCAAGTTGCTTGCTTTCCTCCTTAAGTGAGCGACCGCCCGCGCCCCTGCACTACTTTATAACCACTGTGAAGATGGACACAATAAAACAACACTAAGCTTCAATACTCTTTATTATATCGTAGCCTATTTTTAAATTACTAAATTTATTGACCAGAACATTTATTCCATTAAATATTAAATCACAACACATTTACTTAGTCAAAGGAAACTTTACCCAAGGAAACCCCCATAAAGATGGCACTTAGTTCATACTGATCCAACATTTAAAGAGAATGTTATGTTAGATTGAAAGGTATCTTCAGGATACTTACATCCGGCTAGCTCTCATCAGCATCACTCTCAGGGCGTGGGGGTCTTTCTTTCGGTTGCTCACTTGTACTTTGGGAAGGGTTTTATAATTAAAAGATAAAGTTAACATGAACAAATAAGGGTTTATTACTGTACTAATATGGGAGGAAAAAAGGGGAAATAAGGGATTGGCTAGACCTACAGGTTGTCACTAGAACACTCCCTATTCCGTTGGCTGGAGTTCGAAACGGAAGGCCTGGGGCAGCGCCCCAGGCTAGCGGCGGTTCACAAGGCCGACGCCTTCACACGTTGGAGCCCCTGGGGGGGCGCTCCTATGCCTCTGGTCCACAAGGCGGGTGCCTTGCTGGCAGGAAATCCAAGTAGATGGGAGGGGGGGGGAGCTCCATTGTAGTGCCCCCTCTTGCACCGCTTGGTGCTTGGTCGCTAACGTCTTAATCGCTTGGCATCTTGCCGGGAACTAACGATGAACTCACGAGCGTGGGCCGATTGATTCGCACGGCGCAGTTCGGCCGTTTCCGTGACCGTTCGGCCCACAAACAGACACTGCACACTTCGGGATTGTTTTTTATAATATGTTATTTAAAATAACATAACAAGAAGATGAGATGTTCGGGTTCCTTGATACATGTAAACATGAAATAACTGAAACTATTCATCAATTAAATTTTTGCAAACAATCAAAAACTATCTACCTTATCAACAATTGTTTTTAATCTATAATCTAAGTTGCAAGGATATATTCATTTAAAGCTCTCAGATGTATGCCCACAAACAAACACGTGTAGTTCGCGCTTACAAATGCTGAATGTGTACTTACAAATAAAATCCAAACCTCAAATGAACATAAGCCCTACAACTTTTGCCGACTTTCCCTGACACAGGGGTGACATTGGCAAAGTGAACCATTTTTTACAGTATGGGTGGTCAGCCTCATACCAACCTATAAGTCAAGGAAGTTTCATTATCAACAATAGGGTAATTTCACTTTTTTATTTTTTTTTCATAAAATGGTAGACTATATTTTTTAAAATGCATCTGCGTTTAAAAAAAAATTATATGTGGCTTAGTTTTTAAATTATAGCTCTTTAAAATTTGTGTATTTTAGATTTCCGCCAAAACAGGTCATTTTTTTATTCAGGCGGATACGATGTCGATGACTCTAGTCGACAAAACTGCCCGGAAAGAATCAACCAGACCACGGCTACATAGCCCGAAAAAAGTGATTGTTACGTCAACAAAAACCGGCTGTGAAAGTTTCCATGTACAATTAAATTTGTTTTTATTTAACCAAAGCAAAATTTAACACTCTTTGAATTATTTCGCAGATTCAACCAATTAAGTAGGTGTATTAACTTATTTTGCATTAAAAGAATGTGCAAAGACGGTTTAGAATCCAACCACCAAAAAATTTACAGATAAAAGAGCTCTGTTTGGACTAGCGCCTCTGGCTGTCAAATTTGGAAGTAATCTGGCCGAATCAAAAGGTTTATTTCTGCACCCTCTTCAATGCTCCTACCTCATTGTCTGTATAATTATCAGTTTATTCAAAATCAACAGCCTTACTGAGTATGCCTTAATTTGTGATATTTTAAATAGTCTGACCTTTTGCTTTTATAATCACAGATATCACAACTAAATGGTTTCTGATCTGAGTGCGTTAATTTGTGTCTTTTTAAAGTGCCTGCTTGAGTCGTTTTGAAATCACACTGATCGCAAGCAAACAGTTTTTGCTCCGAGTGTGTTAACAAATGTTTCTTCAAGTTGTCTAACTGCTTGGCTCTAAAATCACACTGATCACAACCAAATGGTTTCTGCTCAGAGTGCGATAATTTGTGTCTTTTTAAGGTGCTTAATTGGATCGTTTTAAAATCACATTGATCACAAGCAAAAGGTGTATGCTCAGAGTGTGTTAACATATGAGATTTCAAGTTGCTTAAGTGTTTTGTTTTAAAAGAACACTCATAACAATCAAATAGTTTGTGCTCAGAGTGTGTTAACAAATGTTTTTTCAAGTAGTCAAACTGTTTGGTTTTAAAATCACATTGATCACAAGCAAACGGTTTATGCTCTGAGTGTGTTAATTTGTGAGATTTCAATCTATCCAAGCGTAATGTTTTATAATCACACTGACCACAAGCAAGTGGTTCATGATCAGAGTGTGATAATTTGTGACTTTTTAAATTGGCGGCTCTTTTTGATTTATAACTACACTCGTCACAAGCAAATGGTTTATCAATAGAGTGTGAATATTTGTGAGATTTCAAATTACTTGATCGTTTTGTTGTATATTCACACTGATCACAAGCAAATTGTTTGGACTCAGAGTGTATGAACCTGTGGCGTTTTAAGTAGGATGCTCGATTGGTTTTATAATCGCAGAGATTACAAGAAAGTGGTTTGTGATCGGAGTGGGTTAATTTGTGAATTTTTAAAGTTTTCAATAATTTGGATTTGAAATCACATTGATTGCAAGCAAATGGTTTATGATCAGTGTGTGTCAATATGTGAGTCTTCAAAGAGCATATTAGTTTGGTTTTATAATCACACTGGTCACAGGAAAATGGTTTGCGCTTTAAGTGTGTCACTTTGTGAACTTTCAAAGCGGACGAATGTTTGGTTTTATAATCACACCGATCACAAGTAAATGGTTTATGCTCAGAGTGTATTGCCATGTGAACTTTCAAATTGTTGAAGCGTTTGGCTTTGTAAGGGCACTGATCGCAAGCAAGTGATTTGTGCCCTGTGTGTGATAATTTGTGTATTTTGAAAGTGCTTGAATGAAGTGATTTAAAATCACACTGATCACAATAAAACGATTCCTGCACGGAGTGTGTTAATTTCCGTCTGTAGGATTTTTTTGTTGATCCATAAGCATATGTCTTCTTGCAGCAACTGAACATCTGATGGATCCTCAGGAGTTTTCTTTCATTGACTTTGTAGCTGCAGGCATGGCACACATGATCCACCTTGACTGAGTCCCTCTCACAACTGTCAGCTGCAAATATAAAATTGCTAATTAATTGTTTTCAATTTGTATTACATTACTGTACCGGCAGTTGTTTTACAAGTTTTGGTGACACCTCCATTGTAACAGTGAGTTAGTGTATCAGACATGTGGTGAGTGTACACACAAAATGATAACCGTCTTCTCAAAATCGAGTTGTAACATTTACCATTTACGGCAGTGTGGCAAGTGAAAAATAATATTTCCTTAGAAAAATTCAATCCCTCTCGCAACTGTCAACTGGAAATAAAACATTACAAATTTGGTTTTCAACACTTTAAAATATACAAACATGGGTTGAATTTTGGAAACAATTCCGATTAATGACAGTGAACAAAATTTAATGAAAACATTATATTGCGTAGTGTTGTTATGTTACTTTTAAAATAACATTTTAAATTAAATAAGCGTGAAGTCAGCGCATGTTGACTGCAGTGACGTCGGCGAGGCGGTAGCCGAGCTACGACCGAGTTCTACCGAGGGCTTTTGAGGCTCTATTCGGCGTGAGCTCGGAAACCCGAGACGCCAGTCTGGAATTACGCGCGCACGAAGGAGGAGGTCGGACACAGCGCTGCAAAGCGGAAATTACTGCCTGGGTTTCCCAGTTGGGGCTCCCGTGGACTTAGCCGCAAGGCTTCCACGTGGGGATATATACATGGAGCATCCGCCATCCAAGGCACCCGCCTTATGGACCGGAGCCTGGTGCAGAGGAACCTCCACCCTGGGGCTCCACGTGTTGAGGCATCCGCCTCATGGACTGCGGCTCTCGGGTGGCGAAGCCCCGAGCCGTGAACATCACCTTGCGAGCTTAGCAAGAGGTCGCATCGGACTCCAGCCTACAGATCAGTGCTTCTAGTGTCGTG
This sequence comes from Agapetus fuscipes, assembly GCA_951799405.1. Lineage (NCBI taxonomy): Eukaryota > Metazoa > Arthropoda > Insecta > Trichoptera > Glossosomatidae > Agapetus > Agapetus fuscipes. Next base: position 15,030,108 of record OX637352.1, read on the forward strand.
AAAGTGAACCGCCAGAACTGTGATTGTCAGCGAGTGCGTTGGAACAGGTCTGGCCATTCCCTTCTCCACCCTTTTTATGGATTTAACTTTAATTGATTAAATCTCTTTTGTTAACATTAGCTCTTGTGTTATCAATTACAACCTTTCCCAAAGTGTAAAGTAAGCAACACAAAGAAAGAACCCCATGCCCTGAGAGTGATGCTGATGGAGCTAGCCGGAGTGAGTATCCTGTAGGTACCTCAAAAGGTACCTTTGATTTCAAAACATAACAGTGTATTTATTTTTATAAAAAAACAAACCATGACAATATTTGCACAAATTACACAAACATATCAATATCTTTTCACAGAGTTCACACCTTCCCTCAAATATCTAAACCAGAATCACCTGTTGAGTGTTTTCAAAGCTACTTGGATTTCCTTTTCACTTTTCTTTCTTTGGGTTGGCAACAGTAACGTAAAAAAAACATTGTTTCATGGAGAAATATGACATAATTAAAACCAATAAAAACCCAAAAAAGAAGCAATCCTCTTAGTATAATGTTTTATTGATAACGGCATATCTCTGCTGTGGGCGGCCACATCTAGGCGGGACCATCTACTGGAGAATGGAGTGCCACTCTCCATAGGAGGTGAGCTGGTTCAGTGAGACATCTAGGAGTCTTACCAGATCAGAACCTGACATGCCACAATAGCGTACTCTTTTTCTTCACAACACCAAATAAAGGCAAATAGAAAGATCCAGATGAGCGCATATGAGTGATGTCTCGGGTTGATTATTTCTTATCGCTTTATAGCGGTCAGCTGAAGAAGCAGTTCAACTGCTTTCAATTTGTGTTGAATTTGGCAGAAAAGCTCATATTCGAGATGCCCAAATTCGCTCACATCACTCCGCTGTTAAAAAAACTATTTTAGCTTTGTATCGTTCCTTGACTTATAGGTTGGTATGCGGCTGACCACCCATGCTGTAAAAATGGTTCACTTTGCCAATGTCACCCCTGTTTCAGGGAAGGACGGCAAGAGTTGCAGGGTGTATTTCCATTTGAGATTTGGTTTTTATGTTGTAGGTTCACATGCGGCATGTGTTAGCGCGAACTTATACATGTATGCTTGTGAGTATGCAGTTAATATGAATCTTAATTTAGATTAGAAACGATGTATATCTTTGCAGCTTAGATTTAAAATTGAAATATATATTTTTCTTTTCCTCATAGCTCCTAGCCCACATCTCAGTATATTTATTGCACATTGAATAAAAAGTTGGTATGAGGTTGGCTTCCATGCTGTAAAAACTTGGTAAATAGAAAGATCAGTAGGCAGGTACTTTTTTTTACTAATTCACGTTTATAACGAGTAATGGCTATAAGGTACGAGTTTGGTTGTTTCCTTCGTGTTTTTTTAAACCAAATTCGACAGTGTGCTCCAACATTTCAAACAAAAGTAACTAATACTGACCTGAATACCCCTCAATGTTGATTCTCTCCACAAGTCCGCGGCATTCCTTCAACAAGCCATCAGGTGGAGGGGCAGAGTCCTCATTCTTCACATTATCCACTACAGAGTGCTCAGCTTCCCATTCTATCTTGATTTCCACTGGCTCTTTCTTCACATCGCTCTCTTCAATGTCTATTTGTTCATCTGAGTGCGCTAGTTGTGCATCCATAAACTCCGAGTCCGCCTCCACCTTCTCAACCTTCACAACAATGTCCATCGTGACTTAAATCACTTGCACAAAACAAACAATAAACAGTTCCTGCAATATCGGTGTTATAGCCGCGGGGATCAAGACAGGTTATTTGGAACCGGATAACGCTGGTTCGAATCCCGCGACGATAACTTCGACCCTGGTTCAACAGATGCCGTTGCATGCACACAAGCTTCTGCTTTCGCATGAAGACAACTGGCCAGGTAAAATAGGTTGGTGGATTGCATTCCTTTCCACAAATCTATTTTTTTAAGATAAAAAAAAAAAAAAAAAAATATCTCAAACCATACATCTACAAGAATAGTTTTCCTTCAACAACTCCTTGACTTATAGGTTGGTATGCGGCTGACCACCCATGCTGTAATAATGGTTCACTTTGCCAATGTCACCCTTGTTTCAGGGAAGGACGGCAAGAGTTGCGGGGTGTATGTTCATTTGAGATTTGGTTGTTGTGGGTTCACATGAGGCATGTGCAAGCGCGAACTTGTACGTGTCTGGTTGTGGTAATGCATGTAATGTGAATCTCCAATGTAACATATCTTTGCAATTTAGATTAGATTCGACGCAAGCTCAGCGATTCCATGACAGATCTCTTCTTCTTCTTTTCTCTCTGAGAGAGTGAAAGAGCCGTGATGTAAGATCCGGTTCAATACAATACCTACATCTCTCGTACAGTCCCTGGCCAATTTATTAGACGCACTGTAGTTTTTATGCAAATTATTATTAGTTGCTAACGAAATTGAATTTTTAAATACAAAACTGTTGTGATTTTATTATTTGTGTGTAGTTTACTTCATTATATTATAGGTAATATTACAAATAAACTGTAGTAAGTATTTGTTGAAAATATTTTATTTCAATAATTGAAATAAATATGACAATATTATGACATAAATTTAAATATTTTGTTGAGCCACCTTTTGCAGCTATGACAGTGCATCAACAGCGCCGCGCCGGATTAAGGCTAAACCCATTGCCTAAAACATGACATACAATCAAAATGGGGTACGGGGGGGGGGGGGGGGTTAAAATTGAAAGGAGGGGGGGGGGATGAAATGGTCTTTATTTGATTTATAGTTTCATTTTTGTTGATTGTTTTAAAAGTTCACATTTACAATTATTGAAAATTCCCTATTTTTTAAATATTTTTTGACATTATTCTAAAACAGAATTTTCAAAAACATATGATGATGATGATAATGATGATGGATGATTTCTTTCCTGTGGCGCCATTTAATGGTCCAGGACCATCTCAAGGGCGCCATGGCTTCTGGAGAAAAGTAGTGTCTTCAGTTCCTTTCTGAAGGCGGTGGTAGGCTGGTTGGCGTGAACACCAATGGGTAAATTGTTCCAGGCCACCGGCCCGGCCACCGCAAAGCTTCTGTCTGCAAAGTTTGATGTGTTTGCTCTATTGGGCACTATAACCTTGTTGACAGCAGTAAGGGCAGAGCGTAGTGGTCTTTTTGAAGTCCCATCGACAGAGCATAGTTCAGCGAGACATGGGGGTGCAGTGCCGTAGATATGACATAGAATGTACCTACGTAATTTCAGCCGTACAATAATAATCACATGCTCATCTGTTCCTAGGCTACACTGTCTGCCGGAATCAAAACATCCAAATTTGTCTGGCCAGCTTTATATCTAGGCTCCATAGTCGCTAGATAAGCCGAAGATGAAATGTGACAAGGAGAAATAGCACTGTTGGTAAATAGATAATCAACCGACAACATGCAAAATCCTTGTGTTCAGAGTGTTCTTTTAGATGCTTTGTCAAGTGCCTTGAATAATTTGTTCTCAACTCACACTGATTGCAAACAAAACGTTTATACTCAGAGTGTGTGTTGTATATGATTTTTTAAGTTACAGGCAGTGTTACTTATTAGATTTTCTTATTCTAAGCTTATCACCGGGCATAGCTATGCCCGGTGTAAAAAGTTATACCTGGCATAAAAATTTCTTACTTATAATCATGGCATAAACAAGGAATTACTGTTCTCAAGAAATTATTTTTCCATGTTACCACCCTGAGGCTGCGCATGCGCAGATTTTTATTCATGCCTCTAGCGCGCATTTTAAATTTTTTTGACATTCCAATCTGACAGCTTACACACCACGCAGGAGTTACTTTTTTGATGATGAATCCAAGAAAACGTTTTTTTAAATAATATTCTCTGTAATTTGTTCATTCACATTTATTGTTAAAAAAAATATTCTTAACAACTTCCTAGTTTTATTCTGAAGTAGTATTATAAAAAAAATGTACACATGTTTAATTAGGTTTTTATTGACACAAGCAAAAGGTATAATAAAATAAAATTTAAAAATTCTGCCGAATAAAAACTTTTCTGGATATAATACCTATTTGATTGTCATTTTCCATTAAGGCTGTGTTCAAAATTAAAAATCCCGTTGTTTGTGTGTTTCTTATACTTTATGGCCTTAGGAAAAGAGTGACATTAATGAAAAAAATCACGCGTGTTAAATATTTTTTTATATTAATTTAAAGTTAGTTTTTTTATATAACTTAAAAAATGACGCCACAAAAAAATATTTAAAAAAACTGTTTTTTTTTTTACATTTTTTGCTCACATTTTGTTGTTTTGTATTTTGGAAATATTTTTTTTCCTCATGATTATAGAATGATACAAATTCTAGTAGTTGGTGTGATTTTTAATATAATAATGTGAATAGTTTTTGCGATAATATGAAAAAACTTAAACTTATCAACTTATTTAATTCTTGAAAACAGTTTTTTCATAACTTTTCAAATTGTTTTGGTGAAACATTGTGGAATTCCTCATATTTGTATATAATTCTTTTTGTGCCCGAATGTTGCTAATTCTGTTCAAATTTGTCAAGAATTGCGAAAATCCGTCCATACTTTTGACCACGATTGACACTTTTGACAGATGTCATTTGACAAAAACTTGTTATTCCAAGCTTATACTACCCTCCAACCAGGAATAATGGCTCTAGGTCGTTAAGCCAGGTCTATACCCGAGTTAACTTTATGAAATGATTATAAGTAACAATTTATTGCTATTCCCTCGTTATACCAGGCATAAATCTTATTCTCAATTTATAAGTAACACTGGTCTTTTAGCTTTATAATCACACTGATCACAAGCAAATGGTTTATTTATTTATTTTACGGCAAAAGCCTTTTACAAAATAAGTACAGATTTAAATCAAAAAACAGTTTTTGCCTTTTACAAATAAACAAAAAATACATTAAGAAAATAAAAGTAAAAACTATATATAAACTTAAAAATAAGAAAACTATAAAACTACTAAAAAAACCTTAAACTGTAAACTATATACAAACAATAAAAATTAAAAAATAGCAACTATAACTAAACAAAAGATAAAATATGAATTTAATATTCATGCACGTCAATATAATATGTTCCAATGCTTGATATAATCAGTTCAGTAGGTATATTATCATTTATCATCATCATAATACTAAAACTGATATACATATACAATATATATTTAACAGTAAATAAGCTAAAATTAGTTTAGATTTTATGATGCTCGTTCACTCAAAAAGTACCTTTTTAAACCTGCCTTGTACTTATCAAAACTATTATTATACAATTGAATGTCCAACGCATACATATTATTACCCAGTCTCTGTAAGCGATTAATGGAGCTATAGTAATAAGCATTAGTAGTTGAAGCTACAGGACGGTAAGGAACTACCTGTCTTACCTGTCTACCGAGGGATCAAAAAATTTATCTCGCCAAGCAACAGCGGAGAGTCTAACAGGCCATTTTTAATTTTATAAAGGGTAAGTAAATCAATCAATTTTCGTCTATCAGACAAATTAATTAAATTTAGAAAGGAGTTTAGGTGGATGGGATTAAAATCCGACATCGGAATTTTAAGTTTAAAATTAATATATTTATATTTTGAATTGTTTGTGTATTAACACTGTGAAAATTCATATTCAATAATATATTTTTTATATTTTGTATTATTTGTGTATTAACACTGTGAAAATTCATACTGTTTTAGTTTACAATTTTGAAGGAATTCAAAAACACTGTTTATTTTCACACAAATATATTTAAAAAGATTACAATCTTTAGAATAAGTTACAAACGCGTTTTCGACCTAGAAGGTCATCATCAGTTATATTTTTTATTTATAAATAAAATATTATTAAAATTAATAATTTTTAAGAATTTAATATGGACTTTTTCAATATTATTTATATGGACTGAGTAATGAGGAGACCAGACAGGTGAGCAATACTCAAGAACACTACATACAAGCGATGTATATAAAAGCTTTAATGTAGTGATGTCCCTGAAGTCCTTGGTGATGCGATTTATAAAACCAAGCATTCTCATACCCTTCGCACAAGTAGAGGCAATGTGCAAAGTAAAAGTCAGCCCACGGTCAAAAATAACTCCAAGATCAGTGACCTCTGTTACCACTCGAAGACTGGTTGAATTGAGTGTATAGTGTAAAGATCTGACTCCATCTATATTCGTTTATACATCCGTAATTCTATACAAAGTATAATATATCTTTCTATGGTACTTAAAAACTTGGAACAAAAAAGGTACCCTCATAAAAAAACCTTGAGCTGTCCTTTGACAACTCCATTGCTGGGTTGAATTCAGTTTCGATCTGTTTCCCGGGAGTGACGCGTCTCTTCTAGATAAAATCTGAAAATTGCTGTTTAATATTTGATTTGTGGGTGTTTGTGTGGAGATGGAGCTGAAAATGTACCTGAGATGCTGCCGGGAGAAAATAATTAGGCTGATTGCATTAAAAATAACTAATGTCGCGACATTAATACAAACTTAAAACCAGTGGCGTGTTCCTGTCCGTGAGTAAAGCGGTTTGCACAATTATTTTTCTACCATTCGAATTTCGATTGGTTAAGGCATTATTTATGGGGATGTGGAAAGGTCTTTCGTAGTCTGTGCTTCGGGTCTTCCACCCATATCGGGTTTTCCCGATATTGAGGTGCACCAGGAACAGGTTATGGAGTAGATATTTCCACAAATATTGTTTTGCCAGGTTTTCTTTATTTTGGCATCTGTCTCGGGTCTACTTGGCCGGACTTGCTGAGCATCAGACGGTGCCATGGTATTGCGAATTTTGGTAGAATGATGGGGTAAATTAGAAGCTGTCTTCCCTAACACAAGCAGCTTGGAATAGAGTATGGAGTAGGCGCGCGTTAAGTTTTGGTAACGGGAATGCTGAAATATCCGACCCAGTGGGGTAACACTTAGTCGAAGCTGGTGACAAGACTTCCTTTCCTTTTTCCAAAAATTAGCGTGCTAAAGTCCTGTGACGTTTCTTTGGTGAAGAAGGGGAGCGTTGAGCTTGTAATTCGATCGAAGAACCCTACTCCAGAGGTCGCAAGTCCACTGGCTTCTCCATTGGAGCTAGCAGGCAGATTTTCTACTTAGAGGTGGGATTTTAATTAATGTAATTATGGGGTGGGTGGAGGTAGATTTTGCATATTATTATAAATTTATTATACGTATTACTTTTAGACGAAATGTAATTTATTCATATTGATATTATATTATTATTTTGTAAATCTATGTAATCTGTTAAATAATAAGACTAACAAAAATTAACAAATCAATTAACTTGTTTTGTCCGCGATTTGCGTCCCCCCTTTTTCCTTGTTCCTCATTTTGTATACGCCTTTGAATACGTTGACTGCCGTGTTTTTTTCTATACGCCGTGACCTTACCAGAGCGGGTTCTAGTAACTTCACAGAAAACAAAATCCCATTAAAAATGAAAGTCACTTGTTTTAAAATCGGTTTTAATATCATATAAATAATAATAATAATATTAGGATGATTTATTTGGTGAGCGCTGTTTTTGTGTGTATCACACCTCAAGAGCCCTCTGCGAGCTTGGTCGTCGCTGTAGAAAGCGCCAATTCTCAAGCAAGACCCAGTTGTTGTAAGGTTGGATGGACCTTTCAGTGACCGGTCTTTGGTAAAGGTTTATGAATTTTTCAACTCAGCGAAGAGCACTTTCGAAATATAAATGGTATATTTTTGTGCTCCGCCGGGATCCGAATCCACAACCTTCCATTTACGAGTCCGAAGTGTTGCCACTACGGACTACGGACCGGTCCAAGATGCCAACGACACGCGGTGTACCTGAGCGGTCACCCATCCAAGTACTGTCCGCGCCCAATGTTGCTTAACTTCGGTGATCTATGGGAACCGGTGCTTTCAACATGGCTAACGTCGTTGACATTATATAGTCATTTTGCATTACACGTAACTTAAATCTCGTAAGCTTTTTAATTATAATTTTGAATTTACAATTTAGTTAGAAAATGCGTATGTTCCACACCAAACGATAACGAATTTGGGTTTGCCACTAAAGTAGATTTTGAAACGGTAAAACAAAAAAATCACACAACGTTCCGTTTCATTATCTTCCACACGACGAGGAGTCCTAACCTTAGCTAGACGATCACACAATTGGCCAAAACTACGACGATCCTCAGAGGAGGCAGCGAGGGATATTCCCCATCAACCAGGAGTTCACCATACCAGCATTTCCAGAATACCTTTTCCAGAACTCGGACCACTCTCCCTCATTTTTATTTCTTCGTAGGGGGGGGAACTCTACAGTTGGTATCCGTGACCAAGGATCGTTTGGTTAGACAAGTGGAACATGCGTATTTTGTTAAAAATTCAATAGTAAATCAGTAAAATCCCTTTTAAATATCTTAAATCGAAAATGTCACGGTTACTGAATTAATTTTTGATAAAAATTTAATAATAAATTGTAAAATCGAGTATTAACTTCTTAAAGCGAAAATTTAACTAGTAAAAGAATAACGTATTTTAAATGTTTAACGTATCTAAAAAACTCAATAATAGTTTAGTAAAATCGCGTTTAAATTTCTTTAATTGAAAACTTCACGAGTAAAATGTTAACGTATCTTTCTTAAAAATTTAATAGTTGATTTGTAAAGTCGCATTTAATTTTATTAAATCTAAAACTTCGCGAGTAAAAAAGAGTGTATTTTAAATTTGGTTAAAATCGCCTAGGGCTGCTTTTTTACGCGCGCGGCCCTGATCTTGCTGCGACACATGTGTCGGTTTTTTTGTGTGATTTTAGAATTTTGGTCTAGGGTCGAGGCATGGGTTTTTTTGGCTCATATATCCACTTTGGAAATAATGTATTGCCTTCATTCTTTTAAAAAAAAAGACTTTTGAACTTGTTCGAAACAAGGATTTGTTATTTTAGGAATATTATTATTGCCTACATTCAATATTTAAATGAATGCAAGATGTGTTTCGACGCGTAAGAAAAAAACCCTTAGTTTAAATAATATTATCGTTTTTTTGCTTAAAAACCATAAACCCCGAGCCCTGGTGATAAAATTTTATAACTTGCGTCATTTCAAGTAAGAGTTATAGTTTATTTTTTTGCTTTCGTGTGAGTGATATAGGTTTTCATGTGAACAAAATATATTTTAAGTGTTGAGTGTTTTTATATTTTGGGTGAAGTGATTTTGTGATATACGTGCGTTTAGTTTATTAGAAATAATAATATACTTGAGTGACTTACATAATATATCTTATTAAGTTCGAAAAACGAACGTCATAAGTGATCATTGAGTGATTGTATTTACTTTGTGTTGTTTTGAGGTGCAACATAATTTGTGGTAATTTGAAAGCTTTTGGAAGACAATTTTTTGAAAATAAATGGAAAAACAGATGGATCCAACTCTTCCATTTAAAATTGAGAGGCCGATATTCGCGGGGGTTGACGAATACCCTTTACGGTTCTTAGAAGAATTGGAAACATTTATAAGACTAACGGATGCCGGAGGACGTGCAATGCAGGTTTTTGATGAATGTTTGATTGGAAATGCTCGGCTATGGGCGGATATTTATCGTTCAAAATGGACATGTTTTGCAGAATTGAAGAAAGACTATTTGAAACGATATTGGAGACATTATCCAGACGATGTATGGAGGATGTGGATTGTGACCGGAGAATCTACAGCCTGTGAAGTGCTGAGTACCTGAGGATGATACAAAACATAGAAGAAGTCGCCAGAGCTAGAGTGAACTCAACCACAGAGGATTCCAGATGTTCTACACTTGAGGAGTCATGTTCACATAATACGAATGCTGACCACACCAAGCGGAGACTGGTGTGGTCAGAACGGAGACTCAGTTACGTCGACGGGTAAAAGAAATGGAAAGTTGAAGATAATTTCGTCAGATTTTATTAATGACTATTGCCTTTAACTGATATAATACGTTGTGCCAATGCGATGATAATATGTTCTGATTTGGAAAATAAACATTACTGATTTAGGAACACAAGTGCATACTCGTATTTCATTTTATTTAAAATTCTTACCTGCAGAAGTGACCACATAATATTATAGTGAGATGATCTACGGGGTGAAACTCTTAGGGGGGAGAAGAGCGAGGGGAGCGGGGACTGCGCACCCCTAACACATCCAGATGTGTGTGGAGGAGAGAGGAATGCAGCGGGGACAGAGCGAACGACAAAACAGAGCAGTGCGGTAACCAAAGCATGGAAATCCAGTGATGGAAAATAAAAATATCGATCGTTCTACAAATTTTTTCGAAGCTAAAACATAAATGAAGTAAAATGATACAAACATTTGTGCGCGAGCTCAATTCGGAAATAATATTGATGCATTAATTTTTTTTCATATCTTTAACTAAAGAATTTTCTGATAACTTTTCCATTCGTAAACTCTTGAAAACCTTCCATAAAATTAGGGGGGAATGTAAAGATCTGACTCCATCTATATTCGTTTATACATCCGTAATTCTATACAAAGTATAATATATCTTTCTATGGTACTTAAAAACTTGGAACAAAAAAGGTACCCTCATAAAAAAACCTTGAGCTGTCCTTTGACAACTCCATTGCTGGGTTGAATTCAGTTTCGATCTGTTTCCCGGGAGTGACGCGTCTCTTCTAGATAAAATCTGAAAATTGCTGTTTAATATTTGATTTGTGGGTGTTTGTGTGGAGATGGAGCTGAAAATGGACCTGAGATGCTGCCGGGAGAAAATAATTAGGCTGATTGCATTAAAAATAACTAATGTCGCGACATTAATACAAACTTAAAACCAGTGGCGTGTTCCTGTCCGTGAGTAAAGCGGTTTGCACAATTATTTTTCTACCATTCGAATTTCGATTGGTTAAGGCATTATTTATGGGGATGTGGAAAGGTCTTTCGTAGTCTGTGCTTCGGGTCTTCCACCCATATCGGGTTTTCCCGATATTGAGGTGCACCAGGAACAGGTTATGGAGTAGATATTTCCACAAATATTGTTTTGCCAGGTTTTCTTTATTTTGGCATCTGTCTCGGGTCTACTTGGCCGGACTTGCTGAGCATCAGACGGTGCCATGGTATTGCGAATTTTGGTAGAATGATGGGGTAAATTAGAAGCTGTCTTCCCTAACACAAGCAGCTTGGAATAGAGTATGGAGTAGGCGCGCGTTAAGTTTTGGTAACGGGAATGCTGAAATATCCGACCCAGTGGGGTAACACTTAGTCGAAGCTGGTGACAAGACTTCCTTTCCTTTTTCCAAAAATTAGCGTGCTAAAGTCCTGTGACGTTTCTTTGGTGAAGAAGGGGAGCGTTGAGCTTGTAATTCGATCGAATAACCCTACTCCAGAGGTCGCAAGTCCACTGGCTTCTCCATTGGAGCTAGCAGGCAGATTTTCTACTTAGAGGTGGGATTTTAATTAATGTAATTATGGGGTGGGTGGAGGTAGATTTTGCATATTATTATAAATTTATTATACGTATTACTTTTAGACGAAATGTAATTTATTCATATTGATATTATATTATTATTTTGTAAATCTATGTAATCTGTTAAATAATAAGACTAACAAAAATTAACAAATCAATTAACTTGTTTTGTCCGCGATTTGCGTCCCCCCTTTTTCCTTGTTCCTCATTTTGTATACGCCTTTGAATACGTTGACTGCCGTGTTTTTTTCTATACGCCGTGACCTTACCAGAGCGGGTTCTAGTAACTTCACAGAAAACAAAATCCCATTAAAAATGAAAGTCACTTGTTTTAAAATCGGTTTTAATATCATATAGTCATTTTGCATTACACGTAACTTAAATCTCGTAAGCTTTTTAATTATAATTTTGAATTTACAATTTAGTTAGAAAATGCGTATGTTCCACACCAAACGATAACGAATTTGGGTTTGCCACTAAAGTAGATTTTGAAACGGTAAAACAAAAAAATCACACAACGTTCCGTTTCATTATCTTCCACACGACGAGGAGTCCTAACCTTAGCTAGACGATCACACAATTGGCCAAAACTACGACGATCCTCAGAGATGGCAGCGAGGGATATTCCCCATCAACCAGGAGTTCACCATACCAGCATTTCCAGAATACCTTTTCCAGAACTCGGACCACTCTCCCTCATTTTTATTTCTTCGTAGGGGGGGGAACTCTACAATAGTCAAAATCATAGGTCAAAATAAATGGGATTTTTTATTGATTGTAGAGGCATTAACTTTGTAATCGTTCATCATTAATGATAAAAGAAAAACAGTTTTGTTTTCGATTACGTGAGTATATTTTTATAAACCACAACCGGTTTCGCAAACATCCGTTCGCATCATCAGGTGGATAAATTAATACTAAATGGTGTAGAAACGGAATCAATCTTAGAGGGTGTCATTGTGTGAGGGTATGAGGGAGGGAGGGGGGGGGGGGGTGCAGGATGGCCATGTGGCTTGTGTCATCTGGATCGTTTAGCTTCCTTGGGAATATGGTCAACAGGGGGGATGGATTGGGTACTAACATATTATTTATAAGTGTATTAGGTGAATTTTTTAATTTCGATTATTTCAAGTGCAGAGAGGGTTGGTCCGTAGGAACTAGGGTGCAGAAGTTTAGTGGTGTGGTTGGGAAAAGAATGTCCAGTCTCTATGATATGGTTAGCAAATTCGGAGAAATTATTATTAGAAAGGCATCGTCTATGTTCGTCTAGTCGTATTTTTAGGTTTCTAGAGGTCTGTCCAATGTAAATTTTATTACAGTCTCCACATTTAATCTCGTACACTCCACTTTTTTGTAATATATCAGTCCTGGTTTTTGCATTCAAAAGTATATTTCCCAGTTTATTAGTGGTATAGAAGGCGGTTCTTATTGTATCAGGAAAAAGTTTCGAGATTTTGGTGGAAATGTCACCTGCGAAAATGACTTTTTTCCATGGCCTGTTCTGGTTGTCGTTGGTGTTGTAAGAGTGGTAGATGTACTGTCTGTACAGAAGAGTCTTAGTTTTTTTGTGTGAAAGTTTGTCAATCATGTTAGTATTGTATCCGTTATTATGGGCGATTTGTTTAATAGTGTTGAGTTCGGTCCTGTAATCATCATTCGTCAGTGGTGTTGTATGGAGTCTATTAATCATGGCAAGGAAGCCTGACATTTTGTGAGAGATTGGGTGCATAGAAGAAGCGTGGATGGTGGTGTCTGTGTGGGTGGGTTTCCTATAGATGGAATATTGAATGTTGTTGTTATTTAATTTTAGAGAAAAATCGAGAAAGTTAAGAGTATTATCGGGGTTATGTTCTAAGGTAAATTTAATATTGGGGTGTAGTTTATTCAATTCGTCTAAAAGTGAGTTGATTTGTCTTGTGGTACCTTTAAAAATACAAAAAACGTCATCAACGTATCTAAACCATTTTACAATATTGTTTTTAAGGTAGAAATGATCAGAACTAAACATCTGTTCTTCTAGGTGATTAAGAAAAATTTCGGCAATGATGGGGCTCAAAGGAGATCCCATTGGTAAACCAGTTGTTTGCGAATAATATTTGTTGTCAAATTCGAAGTAACATTGTTCCATACAGATGTTGAACATTCTAATCATTTCTCCTTTCACATTATCATCTAGAGTAGACTTATCTAGTAATTCAGAAAAAATAGTTCTACTTTCATCGACTGGCACATTAGTAAATAAATTAACAATGTCAAAAGAGATTAGTTTACAATTATAAGGTACTATAAAGTTTTCCAATTTCTGTACTAACTCGGAACTATTTTTAATGCTATAACTTGGGTGGAACACGTCGAACTTTAAGATTAAATTGTTTAAAAGTTTACAAATTTTGTATGAGGGTGCTGAGTAATAGGAGACAACCGGGCGAACAGGAACATTATTTTTATGAATTTTAGGTAGACCATATAATTTTGGAGCCTGAGGGTTAGATTGAGAAGAGTATTTATTGCAAAAAATGGGGCAGTTTTTTATGGTCTTTTTTATTTTTTTCATGGAAACGAGAAGTAGGATCAGATTTTAGGATTGTGAAACAATTGTTCATGACTATACACTTCGAGACATTCAGTGGTAGTTTATTATTGGAACACCAGACCGCCAGTTTATTCAATGATAGTTGAAGACTAATACAGTCATCAACACTATCAATAACTTTGAAAAATTTTAAATCATCAGCAAACATGAGAACGTTAGTGTCAGGAAAAATGTTGGTAATATCGTCGATAAACAAAAGGAAAGGCAGAGGACCCAGGTGAGAGCCCTGAGGAACACCACTAGTTGGTGTGAAGGAGTAAGATCTGAAATTACCTATCTTGACAGCGATAGATCTACCTGTAAGGTAGTTTCGGAGCCAAGACAAAAAACTACCAGTCGCGCCCATTCCATGAAGCTTGGTGAGCAGAATATTATGTGATACCCTAGTGTCGAACGCTTTGGAAAGGTCGGTGTAAATAACGTCAACTTGCTTACGGTTCGATAATGATTTGGAAAGAAAATTTTCAAAAACCATTAAATTAGAGGAAGTGGAACGGTTCGGTAGAAAACCATGTTGTTGGTCCGAGATAGATCTGGTAACAACGTAACGAATTTTCGTAAGAAAAAGCTTCTCGAGGAGCTTGGGAATGGCTGATAATATACTAATTGGTCGATAGTTATTAACTTCATTCCTATCACCAGATTTGTAAATTGGAGAGAGGTATGACTGCTTCCAAATGGCAGGTAAGCAACCCGAAGAAACAGATAAATTAAAAACTATACACAGAGGTTGAGCCAAATAATAATAATAATAATAATAATTGGACAATTTGTATACAGCGCCGTTTAGTGGCACTAGCCACCCCAAGGGCGCTTTTATGTGTTGAAGCTTCTGTTAAACAAATGTGTCTTAAGCAACTTCCTGAAACTACCAACACTGGTCTCTGTTCTCAACTCCAGAGGTAGACTATTCCAGCAGGATGGACCAGCCGAACTAAAAGCCCTGTCTCCGAAACCAGTTCTGTTCCGTCGAAGAGGCAGTTGAAGCCTGTTTACGGCGTCACTCTGTGCAGAACGAAGAGTGCATCGTTTTCCACCTATCTGGTCGACTCTGCACAATTCACACAAGTACGATGGGGCAACTCCTCTGAGGGCATTAAAAACAGAAACACATATTTTGTACTCAATCCTCTCTGGGACTCGCAGCCAATGAAGGCGCCGCAACAGAGGAGAGACATGGTCAGTTTTTCGTCCTCCTAAAAGTAATAAGTATGTACACAACTTTTTAACATTACTGCTGGAACATTATCAGGGCCAGGATTAGTAAGTGGCTTCAATGATTCAATTTCAGCAATGACGTCAGCTACACTAAGACATAATATTTGAAAGTCGCAAATCAGTATCTGAAGAAAAGTTGGAAGTACTAAAGTTAGAAGGGTCAACATCGTAAATACTCTTGAAGAAGGTTGCAAATAGGTTTGCATTTTCTTGGCCATTATTAGATGAAACATCTTCATAGAAAACATTAAGAGGTAAGCCAAGATTGGTCTTCTTCATAGAGTTAACATAAGACCAGAATTTATTTAAATTAAGGTTAATGGCACATTCTGTATTGGAAATGTAATTTTTGTAACAATTGTTGGACAGGGTTCTACACTCATTACGTAATCTCTTAAATTCTCGATAATCAGAAGAAGAGTTAGAAATTTTATTTTTAATATGTGCAATTTTCTTATTTTTAATACAACTAATTAAATCGTGACTATACCATTTGGGATAGCACCAAGAATAAGAATTAAGCTTAAAAGTAGGTACAAATTTGACGATTGCTTCAGAAAGAATTGAATAAAGCTTATTTACAACAATTTCAATATTAACGTCATTAACAAAAGAGAAGTCAGTACTCTGAAGGAATAAATTCATCTAAGCGAAGTCGGCTTTAGAAAAGTTTACAATGGAAGTAGTACTATGGAGGTTTTGATGAGTATATAATGGAAGAGAGATGGTGAGAGGTGGATGGTAGTTATCAATGGGAACAAGGACATCATATGACTTTATAGTTTTAGCAGCATTATCACTGCAAAAAACCAAGTCGAGTGTGCGGTTATGATCATTCGAAATAAAATTCAATTGAAAAAAGTTGACATAGTTACAAAGATTTAATAATCAAGTTTCAACAGGTGAAAAGTTTGAGTTGTGAGATTTAGATAAAGAAGGGTCGTCTCCATTCCATGATATGTTAGGAAATTAAAATCGCCCATTATATATATTATTATATATATTGTATGAAAAAGGTTTTGACTCTGGATGAAATGAAAGAAGTATGCAAGGACAGGAAGAAGTGGCGGCTAATCTGCAATGCTGATTTGTAATGTTGGTTTATTAGTTTGCTACATTTTTTGCATAAGAAATTTTTGACTTTTTTGTATAGATTTATTTTTAAGATTTTGTTTTTTTTATACTTAAATGTTATTTATTACTCGTATTCCTTGACTTATAGGTTGGTATGAGGCTGACCACCCATACTGTAAAAAATGGTTTACTTTGCCAATGGCACCCCTGTTTCAGGGAATGTCGGCAATAGTTGCGGGTTTTATGTTCATTTGAGGTTTAGATTTTATTTGTAAGTACACAATCAGCATTTGTAAGCGCGAACTACACGTGTTTGTTTGTGGGCATACATCTGAGAGCTTTGAATGAATATATCCTTGCAACTTAGATTATAGATCAAAAATTTGGAATGTGGGAACTTACTTCTTGTGAACCCAACGTCAGATGCAAAATCATTGTAAAGCTCAACGGAAGAATTAGGGGGCAAGTACACGCTTGCAATAATGGAAACAGGTTCTGTAAGGAGCATTATAAAAATTAGTTTGACAGTTTTTTTACGGCAGCGGATCATTTTGGACTTAATAGTTTTCGTAACCGCGATCAGTACACCACCACCGCGTGATTTGGTACTTGTACAAGGAGATCGATCACAACGGTAAATATTGAAATTTTTGAGGCCCAGTTCTGAACTATAAATATCGTCCGTTAGCCAGGTCTCCGTTAAAGCAAATATGTCATACTGAAGGGTGGGAGATCTAACGCGAACCGAGTGCAACTTTCTTCAAACCTCTAACACTTTGGTAGTAAATTTGCAGATTTAGTTTTTTGGCAAATTTTTGAAGATGTATGGGACACCGTCCCAAAACATCATTATTAAATTCACTTCTCCAGCGGCCTTCCTGTTGTCTAACTCCTTCCATTTTTCTGCTAGGTATTTTTTTTGATACTGTGTAAGGTCAGGTTTTATTTTTATGTCATCATTTCGGCGACGCCGTGATATCATGACCTTTTTAACCGCCTCCGAGTTTTGTAGGATGACTTTGATGGGGCGAATTTTACCCGTTGATGGTAGCCCTAGGCGATGCAAGCGTACCACATCCAAATCTGATTGAGCTGTATCATCTGGCAGGTTCTTCACGAATGATTCCTCGTTCCCATTGTCAGCAGCCTCAGGAATATTATAAATTATGCTCAGAATGAGTAAATTTGTGAATTCTTAAGGTGTGTGCTAGCTTACATTTAAAATCACACTGATCACAGGCAAATCTTTTATGCTCAGAGTGTGTTAACATGTGAGATTTCAAGTTGCCTATGGATTTTGTTTTAAAATCACACTGATCACAACTAAATGGTTTATGCTCAGAGTGTGTCAATATGTGACGTTTCAAGCTGCATGGGTGCTTACATTTGAAATCACACTGATCACAGGCATATCCTTTATGCTCAGAGTGCGTTAACTTGTGACGTTTCAAGTAGCTTAATAGTGTGGCTTCATAAGAACATTGATCACAAGTATATGGTTTAAGCTCAGAGTGCGTTAACATGTGAGCTTTCAAGTAGCTTAACCGTGTAGCTTCATAAGAACATTGAATACAAGTATATGGTTTATCCTCAGAATGCACAAATTTATGACTACTTAATGAGGTTGCTAGCTTACATTTGAAATCACACTGATCACAAGCAAACGGTTTACACTCAGAGTGTGTTAACAAATGATCTTTCAAGGTGTGCAAGCGTTTGGCTTTATAATCACATTGATCACAAGCAAACGGTTTAAGCTCAGAGTGTGTTAATTTGTGTCTTTTTAATAAACTTGGTTTATGAGCCTTGTAAACACACTGATCACAAGCAAAGGATTTAACTTTGGGGTGTGTTAATTTTTCAGCATGGTTTTTTTTCATTGATCCAGAAGCACATTTGTATGTTTCCTTGCAGCAACTGAACATCTGATGGATCCTCAGGAGTTTTCTTTCATTGACTTTGTAGCTGCAGGCATGGCACACATGATCCACCTTGACTGAGTCCCTCTCACAACTGGCAACTGTAAATATAAAATTGCCAATTCGTTTTAGACAAATTTAATGTAACTAGGGGCTCCGCCCCTGGCTGCTACGCAGCCCAACCCCTTAACATTAGGAAATGTCTATATTGCACAAAGTTTTCTTGCGTTAAAATTTGTTATATTAGAAAACATGTAAAATAAAAATGCAGTTTTTGTTAAATAAAGTCTTTTAACAAAAGAAAGAAAACTAAAAGCAAATAAAAAAAACGAAACCGGCATTAATTTGCTCCATCATAGTCCTTGACTTATTATGTTGGTATGAGGCTGACCACCCAAACTGTTAAAAAATTTGCACTTTGCCAATGTCACCCAACAAAAGAAGAGCCTGTATGAATAAGGTTATGACTCTGGAGGAAATGAAAGAAGTATGTAGGGATAGAAAGAAATGGCGGTTGATCTGTAATGTTGGCGGCTATCTATCTATAATCTATAATCTAAGCTGCAAAGATATGTTTACATTTAAGGCTCATATTAAATGCATGCCCACAGACAGGCACATGTAGGTTCGCGCCTACACATACATGCATACAAATAAACAAAACCTCACGTGAACATAAACCTTGCAACTCCTGCCGCCGTTCCCTGAACCGGGGTGGCATTGGTAAAAGTGAATCGATTTTAACAGCACGGGTGGTCAGCCTCACACCAACCTATCAGTCAAAGAGCACAAAAAAATATAAATGACTTACAAAAATTCTTAATTACTTATACACATAACAGATCCAAATTAAAATAAAGTAAAATTAGACTTAATATTTAACATTAAATTGGAATTTGTTTTGTTTTTAGTTTTGATGTCCTATTATACTCATTATTTGTTGATTAAAAAAATGTAGTTTGTCGTGTATGTTCCTTGACTTATAGGTTGGTATGCGGCTGACCACCCATGCTGTAAAAATGGTTCACTTTGCCAATGTCACCACTGTTTCAGGGAACGACGGCAAGAGTTGCCGGGCTTATGTTCATTTGCGATTGGGTTTTTATATTGTAGGTCCACATGCGGCATGTGTTAGCGTGAAATTATACATGTCTGCTTGTGGCAATGCATTTAATATAAATATTAAATGATATTATATATCTTTGCAGCTTTAATTAGATTAGACCCCTGTTCTAGGGAAGGTTGGCAAAAGTTACAGGGAAAAGTTTGTATGTGGGCATGCATTGTATATGAGCTTTGAATCTATAAATATCCCTGCAACTTAGATTATAGACCTCTGTGTCAGGAATCGCAGATGACCTAACGATTTTGACCAAAAAAACAAACCACTGCAAACTTTTACTCAAAAAAGTTGAACAGTTTTGTGAATGGACACAAGGTATGCAACTTAAGCCCTCAAAATGCTGCTGTATATCTCTGGCAAGAAGAGGAACTAAATGTGGACCCATTGATCCAGAGCTACATGTAAACAATATGAAAATAGGTACAATAGAGAGAGACAAGCCCTTCAAATTTCTGGGAAAATATATTGATTACAGAGGCAGAGAACATGCGGTAAACGAAATTATAGAGCGTTTCAAAGTTACCATGGACAGAATAGATAAAATTCATATCTCAGGGATAAGGAAAGCGTGGATTTACGATAACTATATCATTAACCAACTAACGTGGCCGTTCCTGATTTATAGTTTTAACAAAGACAGTTTAGGTATCCTGGACAGCGTAACTACTAGATACCTGAAACAATGGACGCGACTCGCAAAGCCTGCAGACCCCGCCACATTCTACAGATCGAGAGAAAACTTTGGTTTGGGATGGAAAAGACCATCCTTCGTACATGCACAACACCGCATTACAAAGCACCATATTCTTGAAAACTCCAAAGACCCAAGTGTCATAGAATGTTGGTCCAAAGATCCCCAAATGTTAGAGCTCAAAAATAGAGCAGAATTTCACCACAAATACCTAACCGGTGTAAGCACTAACAGAAGAGGTCTGGGATGGCAAAAGGTGGAATCGGAGAAAGCCCATATGAGGCTCTAGTAAAGCATGACTCTGACTCTAAATACAGGTTTCATGCGTTAAACCTTGAGATGCAGCATGACTGGATCATTGTTGGTGAAATGTGTCTTCCACCAGCACTACACTGGAAGATACTAATATACAATTGGTCTCCTGAAATGCTACGATTTTACTTAAATGCATTTCAAAACACTCTCCCTGACCCTGGAAACCTAAAACGATGGGGTAAAAATACAACTGCTTCCTGTGATCTCTGTGCCATTGACAAATGCACAGCAAGACATATTCTAACAGGGTGCAAAGTGGCCCTTGAAAATGGCAGATATACCTACAGACACGACAGGGTACTGAAAATACTAAGGGAGAGTATAAGCCTAACAATTTCCAGAGCAAACAAAGGTTTGACAAGAGAGTCCATTGAAAAAATAAAATTTGTTAAGCCTGGAGAAAAGGGAGAGCGAAGGGCCAGGACCCAGACTTCCATTATAAAAAAGGCAAAGGACTGGAGGCTTGTGATGGATTCCACCACAGGACGATACATTTTCCCAGGAGAACTATGCAATACGGCTTTGAGACCCGACATAGTTCTATACTCAAATGAACTAAAGCAAGTACTCTTGGTTGAATTGACGGTGCCGTGGGAGATGATCATCCCTAAGGACCATGCCTACAAACTAAATAGGTATAAAGGACTAGTGGATGAAATCACAAAGAATGGATATATCACAAGATTGTATGCAGTGGAGGTGGGAGCGAGAGGACTGCCAGCCAAATCGGTATATACTTTCCTTAAGGATCTGGGACTGAATAGATCCCAAATAAATGGATTTCTGGAAAGACTAACAAAAGCGGCCATCTCGGGATCATACCACATTTGGCTGCGAAGATCTGAGAGCCCAGACACCTCTGGACATGCAATGTAGTTAATCGGACTTACATATTGGAAGGAAGGATGAGTTGGGAGGAATTGGGAACGTTGTCATGACGAAAGGATCCTTAACCAACCAGAGACAGGTCGTAAGTCCTGTGACTCCCATCTCATCCTGACTCCATGCGGCGGGCCTGAGTTTGGGTCTTGGATTTTCAAAATTAGAGACCTGACTCGGTGAGACTGTGGATGCTCAGCTATTTCACAAATATATTTTTGCAACTAAGATTACAGATTTAAATCCATTTTTATTTTGTTTGTTTGTTTTTTTTTTTATTTGTATCAAATCACGTGGTATGTATGTATCAAATAAATAAAAATATTGTAAAAAAAAAAAACATTCTAATTTTGCCGCTAGATGTATAGGTATATTGTCTTTTAAAATTTTCCATACATTTTCAAAAATTTTTATACATTTCAATACAAAACAAAAAGAGGTCTAAAAAATTGGGGAAGCTTTTTTAATAATATTTTTTCAGAAATTATAATTACTTCTACTAAAAACTACTGTTTTACGAAAAAAAAAATTTTTTTTGTAAATATTGAAAGAAGTTACATGATATTATAAGTGTCTTGGAACTGCTTCTCAAACACATACGGGAATCGTACTGTTTTGCAGCATATATACAAAATTTGATTTGCCTTACACCGGGAATGTATTTCATCTGCTGTGATGGCATTAATTTTGAAAATCGAAACTCCAAGCGAATGACGACGGCCTGGAGTAATATAATAAAGGATGTTACACCTTATGCCCACTGACATAATGTCCAAAGACATTATATAGATATGAATGAACTGAAAGAAGTACGCAAGGGCATACCCAGGATGAGAACTAGGGAGGGGCAAGCCACGGTCATAAAATGGTATGACGCTTTAGGCCATTTTTTACTTCCAGGGAGAAGTAAAGTTTCCTTTCCCGTAAAAATAAATAGGTCCCGAATCGCCACATGCATTAGTTGCATTTTTTTTGGTCCATCCATACCTTTCTCAGTCTTCCTATACCACGACATCCATCTATTCTTGCAACATATACTTTCTTTGTCAGTCTTTCTTCATTCATTCTCTCCATTTGTCCAAACCATCTTAACAGACCTCTTTTAATCTTCACTTTTTCTTCTTACAAAAATCATTCCTCACCCTATCACTTCGTTTTTTCCCAATCATACTTCTTAGAAAGTCCCTTTCAACCAGTCCATGTCATGATAGGAATAAGTGGAGGAGACTCTGCAGAGGTTCTGGCCACCACTAAGTGAACGGCGCAAGCGTAACAGTTTAGGTACATAGTGGGACACAGAGGCAAGTATCCACCTTAATACGACTCTTCCCACCTGAATGGCTACATACACCTTGGGGCAAATCCGCCACTGCCGGTCATTCTCATGTTGACATACTATTCAAATACACTCCAACATTTCAAGCTAAACTAATTAATACTGACCTGAATACCCCTCAATGTTGATTCTCTCCACAAGCACGCGGCATTCCTTCAACAAGCCATCAGGTGGAGGGGCAGAGTCCTCATTCTTCACATTATCCACCACAGAGTCCTCGGCAAGCCAATCCTTCTTAATATCCAGTCTCTCTTGCTTCACATCGCTCTCTTCAATGTCTATTTGTTCATCTGAGTGCGCTAGTTGTGCATCCATAAACTCCGAGTCCGCCTCCACCTTCTCAACCTTCACAACTATGTCCATCGTGACTTAATCACTTGTGCAAAACAAGCAAACAGCAATCCTCCAATATCTATTGGACTTTACCAGTGTTATTCATTAGATTCCACCCATTCCTGTTTAGTGCGAGATTTTGAGAAACCAATTTAAATCTGTACCAGCCCGCTAAACCAAAATAAATAAAAAAGTGATTCATTAGCGAAATACGTGCATTTTTTTTTTTGGTTTACCGAATCCTGCTTAAACAGACTTCCGGTAGCTTTTTCTGTATGAAAAAATACGAAATGCTCGACATTTATCTAGGTATTTTGGTGTCTATGATTTTTTTTGAGGTTTTTGACAACTTTCGGAGACGCTCGGATGCATTCGGGTAAACGCCCCCTCCCGAACGTTTCCAAACATTCCAGCTGTCAAACTCATGTCGATTGCAGCTTTGAATGAACTAAAAATGGAAACAAGTATTTTTCAAAGCATGACTTAATTGTGGCTTCAGGTTTTGGCTGTAGGCATCACGAAGAAAATCTCAAAGATGGGCCTTCATACTTCATTTACAAGAAAAGTGACAGTTTTACAAAATTGGTGACTTGAAAAATAACACGACGCGGCATCTGACACTTTTTTTCTTGTCACAGTTTTTATATTTGTTTCGTTGCTGCATGCCGTAGATTTGTTGTTATAGTGTAAAATTCTAATGTTTTAAAGTTACTTTAATTGCTGAAACTCTTATTTGATTCATAAATCTTTTATTCTGAAAGTTATCTCGTACATTACGATCAGCTGGGGAATGAGGAAGATCGCCATTTTGCGTATGTCGATCTAGTTTAGAACGAAATAAACCTACTCGTAGGTGGTTTACAAATGTGATCATGTTTTGAAACACGTTTAGTGTTAAACTGAATTATAAAGTTGTTATGAATCACCTTTTTTGTAAATTGAGATTAAATCGAGAAATTAAACCAGATCTCTAAAGAAATCTGGTTTAAAAAATCTAATGAATAACACTGTACATCTACAAAACTACTAATTTAATCAAAGGTAGTGGATATTCGCACAAACCGTTGTGCCAATAAGATGGGAATGGCTATTCGCCCAATTGATCCGTGAACGGAACAAATTGATCCGTGAACAGAACGCGCGTCCCCCACCTACCCCCCTCACCCCACACACGTGACGTCACACAAACACGACCACGCGGCAAAGGAAGGATCATATTTTGTTCCTCATTTTATTGCTTTAAAACGTGTAAAGAAACTAGTAAAAAGTGAAGCGGTGAAATAAAAGGCTGCTGATTTGTTCTAACAGGTATGTTTTTCATTCGCAAATGCTGATGTATTACTCATATTCGTCTATATTGAAATATAAAATGTATTTTACCTGTCACGATGCATCCCTTTTCTCATCGCTTGCTGTTCATGCATTAATTTTGAAATGCCTTTTGATTTTCAGGTATTTGACAATGTCCGAGTCAGATGGAGCCTGGCCTCATGAGGGACAGAAATTATCAACTTTCGCCGAGTTCAGAAAGGCGTGGACAAACATTGATCTCTCACAATGGGAACCACTGCCCTTCCGAATAGATTGGGTGCCTTAAAAAGACTCGTTGGTCCACAAGCACGTCAAATACACGTGCAAGCTTGGCGGAATCAAGAGGATTGAAAGTGGTCGAGGCATTCACCCGCCACAATCGTACGTATTATCACTCTAAAGATGTGTAAACTATTCTATAAGTCAGGCATGTCTAACTCAAATGGTATTGCAGGCCACATGATCTATTTATTACTACATTCAGGGCCGCATGGTTGGACTGTACAAAGAAATACTAAAATACAATATGAAGGCCCTCCGCACACTGGGCTACAGGCGACAGCGACAGCTCGACAACTAGTCGCGGCGACAGGCTGCGGCCGACAGTTTTTATATATTTTGTTCAAAGCTCCGCACACTTGTCGCAGAGTCGCGCCGACAAGTCGCCCGGTTTGCGGAGGGCCTTAGACGCATCCACACTATGCCGCTGTTGGCCGTTGGCACTGCTATGTTGGCAAAGCAGACTGCTGGCCTGCCGTCTATATCTGAATTGGCATTTAGTCGTACAATGCCTGCTGTGGAGGATTTACTGAACACTCGTGGAGCCCACAGATCTTGAGCCTCGGGGTTTCCTCACCCCCTCGACTTTGCCCGCTGTATTGCATGCTTGGAGCTCATCACACAATTTCTCGTGATCCGTGGTGGAGAGCCAAGGTCTCTCTCCTTTTCTATGACCTCAGCACACCTTCATCTCTGCCTATCCAAGTCTGGTTTTGGTTGAGCCGGTTTCCCTCTCGGTTGGGGCAGAAGCAGTTGAGGTGTGGCCCTGAACAGTGCAAACATGACAGTGTGTTTCCTTTCTGCTGTTGGCTTGGCTGTGACTGCTATTCTACTTGTGAATGCCTTTCTGTCTGATGGTAGTAGGCTGGTTGCTGCCATTCCTCGTATCGCTGCTCCCGGGCTGGCCGTTGCTTTTCTTTCTGCTGCGTTCAGGGGAGCGGCTGGTGGGCATAGCAACTGCCCCTGCAGCCGGAAAAAATTGGATCGGGAGATTCAGTGCTGCCCCAGGGGAGCGTTTTGACCGCTACGCCCAGCAGGGTTTCTACAATGAGGCAGAAGCTGCAGGAAGCTATTCTGCAGAAGTCTGGTCCGGTCGATAGCTCAGTTGGTAGAGTGCTTGCATTCTACCCCCTGAACTCGGGTTGGAATCCCACCGAGGAGGATGTCAGAAATGATTTCCTATTTCGGTGTTTATTTCAAACCCCATAATAAAAATACCGGCAAGGTTTACTCAGCCTTCACAAGAAATGAGTACCAGCCCCCTCGGGAGCTGGGAAGCCCCCACTTCAACTGAAGTGGTTGGCGTAAGGCCGGCCCCCTTACCTGTAAAAATAAATAGGTTCAACTCGCCACATGCGACCCCTTCGGGGATAATGCGGCAAGAAGTTACACTAGATGTGTAGCTTAGTTGCATTGCGTATTTTAAAACTGCTCGCGCTGCAACTCGACCGTGATATCGGGCGCCTATGGAATGTCCCCCGTGATCTTCCTCAAGCGCATTCTCTCACGTGTTCTGTCGCATTACAAATAAACTTCTCTGCCGGAAAAAAGAAAAGTGGCGCGAGTTTATCACTGCCAGTGCAAACCCGGCCCCATGGGGCGCAGCATACCGCACAGTAACGTCCTGCGTATGCACGGGCGGGATCTTGAGCGGAATTGCTGCGCCCGGGAGGACCGGCGTCACTGGCACGCTAATGGACACGGCCACCGCCTTCCTTGACGCGCTTATAAGCGTAGATAGGCCGTCAGACGACACCGCGAAACTGCCACGCTGCCTCTGGGTACACCCATGTCGTCACTCCCTACCACCGCCGAAATAGGGAAAATCATTAGCCAGCTTTCATCGCGGAAGGCACCTGGCATTGACCGGATGAACCATCCCATAGAAAAGCAGTCTGTGCAACGGCCCCCCACGACCTGACTGCCGTGCTCTCATTGTGTATCCAGCAAGGCATCTTTCCCGGTTGCTGGAAGTTTGGCCTCCTCAACCACCAAACCACCCACTGATCCCAAAGCCTGCCGCCTAATCACTCCTACCGATCCTTGGGAAGATACTCGAGAAACTTCATGCTAATCGAGTGGAAGCCCCTCTCCTCTCAGAAACCCTCTCTTCCCACCAGTATGGTTTCCGACCCGGTGTCTCGACGGAGAATGCCATTTCGTCGGCCCTAGAGGTGGCGAGGAGCTCGGCGTCAAAACATGTTATGGCGGTACTTTTAGACATCGCAGGCGCGTTCAACAGCGTTTGGTGGCCAATGGTTCTGTCCAAGCTTAGGCTCAGGCAGATACCGTCAACCATCTATAACTGCATTGCTTCATATTTCTCGGACCGCCGTGTCAATATGGAAGCAGGCCCCACAATTTTAACAGGGTTGTGACGAGAGGGTGTCCGTAGGGCTCAGTCCTTGGGCCTCTGCTCTGGATCATCCTATTTGACGACTTTCTGTCTATTGCCGTACCGCCCGGCTGCAAACTTTGAGCCTACGCGGACGATGTCCTACTGACCGTAGAGGCAAAATCTCGCGCTGACATCGAAAGTGCATCGCATACTCTGCTGCCATCAGTACCCTCAGACGTGGTCTCTCAGCAATGTCCCTCGATACAATTGACGAACTCCCCGAGGGGCGCGTCATGCGAGCCGTTAAAGACTCCCTCCGCGACATCGCGATACAGCACTGGCAGCGGAGACTGGGCTCTCTGTTCTGAGAGGATAACTTACCTCTTCTTCCCATGTATTAGGTCCCGCGTGGAGGCTATATGGCTCACCCCAGATTTCTATACAAATCAGTTTTT
The DNA here is from genome assembly GCA_951799405.1 of Agapetus fuscipes. Lineage (NCBI taxonomy): Eukaryota > Metazoa > Arthropoda > Insecta > Trichoptera > Glossosomatidae > Agapetus > Agapetus fuscipes. The sequence goes on from OX637352.1 coordinate 15,057,437, forward strand.
CACAGAACATGGGAATTTCAATTTCACCCTCTTTAAGCTTTGTATCTCTTCCACGGCGGAATGCGCATGCGGCGGGGTCACGTAGAATATGCCTCACATACTGTGGGACTGCCCGCTGCGACATTCCGATCGGATTGCGCTCTTTGCCGCGGTAAGCTCGGGCATAGGCCCGATAGGCTACGCCGATTTTGTGTCCACAAGGAGTAACTATCGAGCCTTCAGGCGCTTTTGCACCTCTGACGTAGACCCTGAACTGGACGTTCATTCAGAGTGCACGAAATACCAAGGAGCGCGTCCCGATGCAGTTGCATCGAGTCAGTAACTTCGGATTTTGCTTAGTTTTCTTTAGTGGACGAACAGGTAGATCTAGAATCACTGCTGGGTCGGGTCACAACCATCGGGAAGGCCTTCCGCCACAAAAAATATATAGCATTGCATGAGCGCTCTGTGATGCGCTTCCCCGGATGGAAGTGTACAAACGGAACGGGTATGAGAATGGGCTTGCGCAACTGCCCCTGCTATCCCCATAGCCTGCTGCAGCCGCGAGCAGCTTGTTCCAAGAGGTGCTGTCTATCTGTAGCCTCGTTTGGCACTGCGGTGTCAATCTGTCTGTTCTGATTTTATTTTATAGATTTGTTTTGTTTACTGTAAGTGTATTAATATTTTTGTTTTTTAACTTATAGATTGGGATGGTGGACTTGGTCCAGCCGCACTATCATCATCATCACGAGCTGGACAGCCCTGGGTGAGCCTTGGCTGCATCCAGGATTCTCCTCCACTCTCACCTGTCCATCACCTTTGCTCTCCAGCTACATATGTCGGCCTATACCGTCCATCCATCGTATTTTTAGTCTTAATAAAGAAGCTTTCTACCAACCATGCTATAGATCAGATGAAAATCATATGAAAGGCATACATGTGCACAGTATAATATATATATATATTAGGATGATTTATTTGGTGAGCGCTGTTTTTGTGTATCACACCTCAAGAGCCCTCTGCGAGCTTGGTCGTCGCTGTAGAAAGCGCCAATTCTCAAGCAAGACCCAGTTGTTGTAAGGTTGAATGGGCCTTTCAGTGACCGGTCTTTGGTAAAGGTTTATGAATTTTTCAACCCAGCGAAAAGCATATTTAGAAATATAAATGGTATATTTTTGTGCTCCGCCGGGATTCGAATCCACAACCTTCCATTTACGAGTCTGAAGTGTTGCCACTGGACTACGGACCGGTCCAAGAAATGCCAACAACACGCGGTGTACCTGAGCGGTCACCCAACCAGGTAGCATCCGTACCCAATGTTGCTTAACTTCAGTAATCTGATGAGAACCGGTGCTTTCAACATGGTATTGTCGTTGACACAAGCCTTTATCATCACTGAAAATTAATCTCTACTAGAATTTAAATCATATATTGGTCTGTAATATTTTTGACGTTCTTATATATTATTGTATTCAAGTAAAACCATATTTAGAAATAAATGAACAATAAAAGAGCTTTTTTTATCATTGATTATATGTTTTTTTAATAAAATGAGAAAAATAGAATTGATGGTTTTATTTATTTTTCTGTTGATGCTGTATTGTCGAATATATTTCCCCTCTCTGAAGCTACACGACTACACATGAAGTAAGTATATTTCATTGCCATCTAGTATATTGGCATTTAATGCATGCCCACAAGCAGGCACTAAATGAACTTAAACTTTGCAACTGTTGAAACCGGCGTGGGATTGGAAATAGATAAGAAAGAAAAGATGGGAGCTTATAAGAAAGATCAATCATTTGAACGCAACTAAGTTATGCAATACACATATAGTGCAACTTCTTGCTACGTTCTCCCTGAAGGGGTGGCAAGTGCAACCTATTTATTTTCACAGAAAAGGGGGGGGGTTTCCCATCTCCCGGGGGGCTGGTACTTACTTCTTGTGAAGGCTGAGTAAGCCTTGCCGGTGTTATATTTGAGTTTAAAATAAACAGCAAAATGAGATCCTAACCCGAGCTCTCGGCATGGAATACAAGCACTCTACCAGCTGAGCTATAGACCAGACTTCATTTGCGCTCAATGTAAATACCTACCTTCACTGGATAGCTTTCTTTCTTGAACTACTAAAACATATTAGCTAAGCACCCTATAAAGTCCTAAAATGTAACATCACCAGTATTTTTAAGCAAATGAACTTAGCAAATACAATAGACTGACATCTATTGCTGAAATATCCATTAATTTGACCGGTCCGTAGCTCAGTGGTAACACTGCGGACTCTGAATGGGAAGGTTGTGGGTTCGATTCCCGGCGGAGCACAAAAAATATACCATTTACTTATGTTTTCAAATTTGCTCTTCGCCGTGTTGAAAAATTCATAAAACCTTTACCAATGACCGGTCACCAGAGGTCCATCCAGCCTTACAGCAACTGAGAATTGGCGCTTTGTAGCGACGACGACCAAGCTCGTAAAAAAGTTGATAGCTCAATTGGTAGAATGCTTGCATTCCATGCCGAGAGCAAGGATTCGATCTCAAAGGTTTACTCAGCCTTCACAAGAAATGAGAACCAGCCCCCCCGGGAGCTGGGAAACCCTCACTTCAACTGAAAGTGGTTGGTGTGAGGCCGGCCCCCTTACCTGTAAAAATAAATAGGTCCCGAAGCCCCACATGCGACCTCTTCGGGGATAACGCAGGAAAGAAGTTACACTTTATGTGTAGCTTAGTTGCGTTTTTTTTTTACCATTAAAAATTCTATGTAAAAGACATTGATACAATATGGGGTTTTTTTATGAGGTACTTACCTATCTATGAAAATCTATGTTGCAAACATGATATTAACATTTAGAATCATACTAAAGTATGCCCACAAGCAGACACCTGCAAGTTCCCGCTTACATATGACACATATGAACTTACAACATAAAAACCCCAAACATAAGCCCTACAACTCTTGCCGACCTTATCTGTAACAGGGGGGCCATTGGCAAAGTGTGTCATTATTTTCAGTATGGATAATCAACCTCATGAAAATAGGCATCTGCATGGGTTGTAGGTAGGTACACAAGCTGTAGCCTCTGTGGCTGTAGCTTGAAGTCGTTAACCTTACGTCAACCGCTATCAGGCAGAGACATGGTTAGGCACGTGGTCTGTGTCGAGGAAGGTACATGATTTTTGAACAGGACTGTCTGATTCTACGAAGCGTTGTGGATGTGTTTTGACCACAGGTGCAGGTGACCCCTCAATGAGGTGACCACTACCAAGAGGCACACAAATTTAAAAAAGGCATGGATTGCCAGGCAGACGCATTTGAGGAGGTACCTTGTGTAAAATACATAGGTACCTACACGCTTTTTGCACAGGGTTGACTCTTTAGCCCTGAAACGTTTTGGATGCGACCATTTTTCGTCATTTTGGTTTTTGAACAATGAAGTTTGAGTATACGCACCATTGATAGGAAGAGCAATCAATAGATACGCACCATTACTTGCCTGTCGTTTAAATAATATGTAATCATTTTAAATTGCATCAAATGGACTCGAAACCTCCATGCTCGAAACATTTTTTACTTGAGAACTTGAGAACATATATTTCGACGAGCAAACGTCAGCCTTATATGGGATTTCCGTCCTTAGCAACCAATAAAAATATATCTATTTGCCTTTTATCTAGTAACACAGCCGCAAATCAGCTAGCAAATTATTTATTTTCTCGGCTTTTTCAATGTTCTACATCTACAATGTTCTAGTACTTAATATATTCAATGAAATAATAGATAATACAAATTATATACGCAACGCAACTATAATGGTATAAATTGCAGTATTTATATTTAATTTTAAATATTGCATTATTTTATATAAATTATATTATTAGATTATAAGATTAAATTAAGAATCAGATGGGTTAGGTATGGTGTGTGCGCTGTGCGAATAGGCAACGCCGTTTCGTACAAACCAGTTGTGCAAAGTGTAAATAGCAATCGCCGTATTGTGTACACAATGCACAAGAGCCGTGTGGCGCCATACAGATCATTTCCCAGATCTTGTACGCAAAAATGACCGTTTTGGGCGAATAGCCATTCCCATCTTTTAGGCACAAATGACTTGGGCGAATAGCCGTTCCGACGTTTATCGCACAATTTGTGCGAACAAGATGGGAACGGCTATTCGCACAATTTGTGCGAATAGCCGTTCCCATCTTTTTCGCACAAGTTTGTGCGAATATCATTTATCTTAATCAAAAGCCAGTGAGACGAATACCTGTCAGTGGCCGATGCTCAGAGCTGTCATGCAAGATCCGGATCAATGAAATACTTCGTATCACGGCAAATCTGTCAAGGATAACTCGTCTAGAGACAGCTCGGTCACCGACGATTCGGTCACACGACAGTTGTGTCAGACGACTTTTCTGTCACATAATGTAAGATTCACGTACATCGATGAACGTGATGAAAATCTCAACCTTGTAAAACGTCACTTTTGAAAGATAATCGTGATGTTTTTTTATTGTCGTAAGGGAGGGATGGCGAACCTTTTTGAGACTGAGTGCCAAAATTTTATTTTTTTCAATAAAATAATATGTCGCGTGCCACATGCCATGGAAATAAAAATGCATCAAATGTTTGTGTAACTTCAGATTTTTAATAAAAACAGAAATTAATACACCGAGGAAAATAATTGAGTAGATTAATCATTAAATGAAGTAAATTAAGCAGAAAATACACATCGTTATTTAAATATATTTTTAATACTATTTCTATAACTTTTTTTATTTTTTCTTATACACATTTATTTTTACTCCTCATTCGCGTGCCACTCAAAATCGTCTCGCGTGCCACCTGTGGCACGCATGCCATAGGTTCGCCATCCCTGGGCCCCTCTTACCTATGAAATAAATAAGTTCCACTTGCCACATCTCTTTGGGGATAACGTGGCAAGATGCTGCGCTGTATTCTGTGACATATTTGTTGCAGAACCAAAATGCGGTTGCGAGATTTCCAAGCATCTTGCGTTGCTTGTCCACACTCCTGAGGGTCTTTAGTTGGTGACTCTGCTGGTCTACATTGTTATAAGTGATATTTCAACACTGAGAGCAGAATAGTCCTTGTGCTCCTGGTGGCAGGTCTCCATGTGTGTCAGCTCTTCATCAGGCAAGCTTTACATCAAGTGCCTTTATAACTTTGCTCCTCTTGTGGGTTCTCACATCTTCCTACTAAGCTGCACTATAAAGTGTGTATTAGGTCCTTACATATGAAATTTGCGTTTTGTATGGAGGGAAGCAAGTCTTTTTTTTTTTAATATAATATATTTATTAAATCAAAGTATTTACCATAGCTATCTATGCACTTTTGCTGCCATCTCATCTGTAGCTAATAAGTAATAATGATCCCTTTAAAAACTAAAAAATATAATATTTTGATCCCTTTACTAAAATAACCACTCCTATGGCAATCAATACAATTTTTGAAGGCGGTTTGGACTGCCCCATCGGAGTTGGAATGTTTTCCCTTGCAAAAAGTTATCCAAATTTCGAAAAAAATGGTAATCTGTGGGAGCAAGGTTCGGGAAGTACGGAATATGTCTTTAACATTCCAATTGAAGCTCCTCTACTTTGGTAGCCGTCATAAAGCATGTCCCAGTCCAGCATCATGATGGGCCAGCAGTGGCCCATCCTCGGTTGTTAGCTTTTCCATCATAGTTTGCAGTTACTGACAATAAACATCTGCCGTTATTGTCTGACCAGATTTAAGAAAGGTGTAGTGAACGACAATGGCACTATATATATATTGTAAAATATTTAGGCTGAAAGAAATTGAAGAAATTGGCCGTAAAAAATAGTTTTCTTCAACATTTCGTTGACATTAGTAGAATATAATATTACAAACTTGGAAAATTTACCACCCATTGTACATGTTTGTAAATGCGATCATTGGGCCACTTTTAAGTTATGATTCCGGAATTTTGAATTAAGAGCGCTCTCGAATATTTTTAATTTTAAAATCTGCGTTCGCTTAATACCTATCTATGCCACAGCCGCGCGCTCGGAGCTCTTATTTTGTAGTTTTTGAAAGGTACGTATATTAACTTATAATATCTGTGGACTAGAAATTATTTTAACCAAAAAAGACATTTATATATGTCTCAACTTACTTACGAAAATGGTCATTAGTAATAAAAATAACAAAGAACTTCACAGTTGCATTTCATTAGTAATAAAAATAACAAAGAACTTCACAGTTGCATTTCCATGTGTACAAAAATCTCGGCACAACGAAAAAAAAATCTTGAATGTTGGTGCCATTTCAAATAACGGCTGCCGACTAGACCGGAAATAACTAGAGTTGACAGATAACACACGTTATAAATATTGTGATCGCCAAAGTCGTGGCAATATTTCATATTTCATATTTTAACTTTATCACTCATTTCATTATAACCACTGCAACGTGTGACAGGAGAGAAACGCAAGTGGTAGCATGTCGCTGCCTTTGTTCTTGTTTGCCGTAGAGACCATTAAGCTAATTTTACATGAGCAATTTTTGCATGTGTACTGGACCAATGTGTCTTATGAAAACAGGAAATTGATTTCAAAAATATTTAAAACAACTCTCACATTACGAATTTTACGCTTATTCTTAGCTCAGATTGTGAAGAATTTTATTCTTATGACAACTGCAGTATGTATCAAATCAGCACGTTAGTTTCCGCTCCTCTATGTTATTACTCATAGTAGCTTGCAGTACACTTTTTGGCAGCCATTTTTTTATGCCGGTCAGATAGACTCAACCTTTTCCATCCTTCAACATCAAAACTAAAAATGTTCAACAATAAATCAATAGTTTCGCAAATTATATTTTTAGTAATAATAATATCACGATGATTTTTGCGAGCGCTGTTTTTGTGTAAATCACACCCCAAGAGCCCCCAGCGAGCTTGGTCGTCGCTAAAGAAAGCGTCGATTCTCAATCAAGACCAAGTTGCTGTAGGGCTGGATGAACTTTGGTGACGGGTCTTGGTAATGGTTTGTGTATTTCCACTTTATTAATTCATTAGAACTTTGAAAAACATTAAATAAAAAAAAAACAAGTTTTTAGTTACTCGTAAGCGTAACTACAGATGTTATGGATATGTGAAGGTTCCAAGGAATTTTATGAAAAAAGTGGTCAATATAGTGCATACACGCAGAATTTCTTAGTAAATATTTAGTTTTTACATACTGTAAAATTGCGTTTCCTTTCTCGCAATTTCGCTTTCTTGATGACTAAAATTATTTTTTAGCGTAAAATCCGTAGGAAGTAGAATGTCGACCGATTATTTCTAAAATAGTAACTGTAACTGTAACTCTGTCGCCATTCCGCTAGGGGTGGCCAGAGCCTCTGCAGAGTTGCCTCCATTTTTTCCTATCCTTACATACCTCTTTCAATTCATTCATATCCATCACCTTTTTCATGCATTTTCTTCTTTTACGCTCACTTTGTATATCCCATTCTTTCACAATCTCCTCAATCTGATCACTCCATACTTTTCTCGGTCGTCCCTTCCCTCTTTTTCCTTTCACACTTTCTTTGTATACATACTTTGTCAGTCTATCATCATTCATTCTTTCCACATGTCCAAACCATCTCATCACATTCTTTTGTACCTTAACTTTCACATCCTCTTTCAAATTACATTCTTTTTTTACCCATTCATTCCTAACTCTATCCCTCAGAGTTTTTCCTGTCATGCTTCTCAAATGCTTCATTTCCACCGTACATACTTTACTCATTTCGCTATCGTTCACTGTCCATGCTTCACTTCCATACAACAAAGTCGGTAACAATATGCCATTGTGTACCGCCATTCTCAGATCCATCGTCAATCGCTTGTTCTTTGCTATTCTTCCTATTGCACCGACCACTTGTTTTCCCTTGCACACCCTATTCTCAAGTTCTCTTGTCATCTTTCCATTCTTCTCAAACATACTTCCCAAGTATCTAAATTCATCCACAACTTCAACTTTCGTACCATTCAACAAAAACGTGCACTCTTCATTTTCATCCGTTCTGTCAAAAATCAGTACTTTCGTCTTACTTGCATTAATTTTCAACTTGTTCACACACAGAGCATGGTTCAGACTAGAGAGCATTGCCTGAAGCTCTGCTGCTGAATCAGCAATTAGTACTGCATCATCAGCATAAAGCAGAACTCCGACTTTTCTCTCTCCAATCTGTATGCCATGCCCTTCCAGATTCGCTTGTTTAACACAATGATCCATAATTATATTGAATAACCACGGGCTCATTATGCAACCCTGTCTCACACCCTTGTACACATTAAAATACTCGCTGTATTCTCCATCCACCCTGACACACGCCCTGCTATTTAGATAGATGGCGCGTATCGCGTTCAGAAGTGCTTTATTCACACCATACCTCTCAAGCACACACCACATCATACTTCTATCCACCGAGTCGAAGGCTTTCTCAAGATCTACGAAAGCCGCGTAGACCTTTTTATTTACGGCTAGCTGTTTTTCGACGATCTGTCGAAGCGCGAATATCTGGTCTACGCAACCTCTTTCCGGCATAAAGCCAGATTGTATATCTGAGACCCTCTCCTGGGTGGATAATCTTACCCTATGGATAAGAATCTTGCATAGCACTTTACCTGGCACACTAAGAAGGCTAATCGGTCTGAAGTTACGGCAGTCTTTTTTGTCACCTTTACCTTTGTAGATTGGCACAATGACCGCCTCTCTCCAGTCCGATGGAACCTCCTTGACACTAACACACAATTCGCAAAGCTCTTTCATCCATTCAATTACACATTCTCCTCCCGCTTTCATCATCTCAGGTCTCACACCATCCACACTTGCAGCTTTCCCATTCTTTAATTCCTTTATGACCTTTCTTACTTCTTCTTTCGATATTTTCAAAACATTGCCCTCATCATAATCTCCTTTCACAGTTAAATCACATTCTTCTTCACCAAAAACCTCATTAAAATATTCTTTCCATCTCTTTTTTACATCGTCTTTATTCCACAGAATGTCTCCGCTTACATTTTTGATTCCCGGAGTTGTGGACCTACAACTGTCGTTGTTTTGTCTCACCCAGCTCCAGAACATCTTTTTATTGTCAGAGAAGTCATTCTGTGCTCTTTCACTCAATTTTTCTTCCATTCTTCTCTTACTCATTTGAACTTCATTCTTCGCTAGCCATTTTTTCGCCTTGTATTCAGTCTCTGACACTTTATTCTTTCTGTCATTAATCCATTTTAAATAACTCTCTTTCTTCTCTTTCACTGCTTGTTTAACCCTATCATTCATAAAATAGTAATAATAAATTTCTAAGTTAAGTATCAAAGTCTTAATCTAAATTAAAGTTGCAAAGATATATATCATTTCAGATTCATATTAAATACATTCCCACAAGCACACACATAGTAGTTGAACATAAGCCCTGCAACTTTTGTCGACCTTCCCAGAAACAGGGGTGACATTAGAAAAGTTAACCATCTTTGTACAGTATGGGTGGTCAGCTTCATACCAACCTATAAGTCAAGGAATGTATTATTAAGAAATTGTTGATTGCAAAAAATAATATTTTTGTAAAAATGTAACATGGAAAATCGTAAAATGTTCTCGCTTCGAAAATGTTGCATATCACTTGCCGACGAAACAAAGGTTTGTTATGAGATAGTTTTAGCGAAAAAAAAAAAGTGCCGCAGGTCCCGCCTTCTGTGAGCGTTGGCGCTCGACTAAGGTTTACCCCGCGAATCTCGCATTTAAAAGCCATTTGTAAAATAATAATAAAAAATACATCTTGTGAAATAAAAAATTTGAAAAAAAATACAACTAAGCTCAAGATTATATTGTTCAATATTTGAAAATAATTGGGCACAAATAACCATTTTTTGAGATTTTATTCGAAGATACAATGTACACTTTTTTGTCCGTTTTTGCTTCTAGATTTTTTTTTTTAATTCAGTTTTCTTCATCTGAATCACATTTAAAATCACACCACGAACTAAAACAGGATATAAAGTATATTTGTAATTTTTTTTTAGATTTCAAAACACCACCAATTTACAGAAAAACTGGTTCAAAAATTGTATGTTTTCCACTTACCGCAAGAAGGTGTTCGTAATTTTTATTTTTTCAAGTAATAAAAGCGTTTATAGACATATATTATTTGATGCATATTGCAAATGAAATGTTTAACTAACACTTAAAGTTATCAAAAATTTATATTTGTCCACATTTATTGAAAAAAAACCACGTCAAAAACTGTGTTTTCGAGAAATTTCCTAGCACCCTCTTAATGTAGATATTTAAAACTTTGGTTTGAAAGACTTATTTATTGAGAGAAAGTTTCTTCCAACTTTTGTTTGGATTATAAAAAGACAGGACAATTTCAAGGATGTGGTCTTTTAATTAAAAATGAATGGATGATTTTGAGGTTCAGTGTCTATGGTGGCTATAAGAAATGAACATTTTTAAATATTCAGACCCGCCTATCGTTTCCGTATGAGCATTTTTTGGGCGTATGCTTAATTTTAGTGACCTACTGTGAATAGTCTGGGCGCCTATAATGGTACAAATATACAAACAAACAAATGGGTAGGTTCATTTTCTACTTTTTTATATATAAGAATACAATACATTAACACACAAGAAAGGGCTGCAGCCACTGGTTGTGGCCACTTTTGACCTACAGTTTTGGCCACACTCATTGTCCTGGTTCTGCTCACTGTGGTTAATATAAGATATTATATTAAAATAAAGTTAACCAAAGCTGGTAAGCATACAAATCAAATGTTTTATTCAAATTTATTATTTGAAATCCCACTAATCACAGGCAAATCCTTAATGCTCAGAGTGTGTTAGCATGTGAGCTTTCACCTTGTCCAAGTGTTTGGTTTTCATTTGGATCACACTGATCACAACTAAATGTTTAAGGATCAGAGTGTGTTGACATGTGAACTTTCAATTTCCGTGAGTGGTTAAATTTGAAATCACACTGATCTCAATCAAATCCATTATGCTCAGAGTGTCCCCACATGTGACGTTTCAAGTCCCTTAAGAATTTGGTTTTATAATCACACTGATCGCAACTAATTTAAAATTAAATCAGGCTGATTTATTTGGTGAGCGCTGTTTTTGTGTGTATCCCACCTCAAGAGCCCCCTGCGAGCTTGGTCGTTGCTGTAGAAAGCGCCAATTCTCAAGCAAGACCCAGTTGTTATAAGGCTGGATGGACCTATTGATGAACGGTCTTTGGTAAAGGTTTATGAATTTTTCAATCTAGCAACGCAAATCGCAACTAAGCCACACATATAGTGTAACTTCTTGCCGCGTTATCCCCGAAGGGGTTGCATGTGGGGAGTTGAACCTATTTATTTTTACAGGTAAGGGGGCCGGCCTTACGCCAACCACTTCAGTTGAAGTGGAGGTTTCCCAGCTCCCGAGAGTGCTGGTACTCATTTCTTGTGAAGGCTGAGTAAACCTTGCCGGTATTTTATTTTGGGGTTTGAAATAAACACCGAAACGGGAAATCATTTTTGTAGCGAAGAGCAAATTTAAAATATAAATGGTACATTTTTTTTGCTCCGCCAAGATTCGAACCCACAACCTTCCCGTAAAGAGTCCGACGTGTTACCACTGAACTATGGACCGGCTAAGAAACTAAATGGTTTATGCTCAGAGTGTGTTAATTTATGACGTTTCAAGCTACATGGTAGCTTACATTTGAAATCACACTAATCACAATCAAATCCTTTATGCTCTGAATGTGTTAACATGTGATTTTTCAAGTTGTGTGGGCGCTTACATTTGAAATCACACTGATCACAGGCAAATACTTTATGCTCAGAATGTGTTAACATGTGACGTTTCAAGTTCTTTAAGATTTTGGTTTTATGGTCACACTGATCACAACTAAATGGTTTATGCTCAGAGTGTGTTAATTTATGATTCCTTAAGATGCATGGTAGCTTACATTTGAAATCACACTGATCACAATCAAATCCTTTATACTCTGAATGTGTTAACATGTGATCTTTCAAGTTGTTTGGGCGCTTACATTTGAAATCACACTGATCACAGGCAAATCTTTTATGCTCAGAATGTGTTAACAAATGATCTTTCAAGGTACCCGAGCGTTTGGCTATATAATCACACTGATCACAAGCAAATCGTTTATACGCAGAGTGTGATAATTTGTGTGATTTCAAAGCTCTTGAATTAACTGATTTATAATCACACTGATCACAAGCAAATTCTTTATATTCAGAATGTATTAATATGTGAGATTTCAAGTTGCCCAAGTATTTTGTTTTATAACCACACCGATCACAAATAAATGGTTTATGTTCAGAGTGTGTCAATATGTGACGTTTCAAGCTGCATGGGTGCTTACATCTGAAATCACACTGATCACAGGCAAATCCTTTATGCTCAGAGTGCGTTAACATGTGAGCATTCAAGTGGCTTAACCGTGTAGCTTCATAAGAACATTGATCACACGTATATGGGTTATCCTCAGAATGCACAAATTTATGACGACTTAATGAGGTTGCTAGCTTACATTTGAAATCACACTGATCACAGGCAAATCCTTTACGCTCCGAGTGTGTTAACAAATGATCTCTCAAGGTATCCGAGCGTTTGGCTTTATAATCACACTGATCACAAGCAAACGGTTTAAACTCAGAGTGTGTTATTTTGTGTTTTTTTAATATACTTGGTTTATGAGCCTTGTAATCACACAGATCACAAGCAAAGGATTTAACTTTAAATAGTGTTAATTTTTTAGTATATATTTTTTTCATTGATCCAGAAGCACATTTGTATGTTTCCTTGCAGCAACTGAACATCTGATGGATCCTCAGGAGTTTTCTTTCATTGACTTTGTAGCTGCAGGCATGGCACACATGATCCACCTTGACTGAGTCGCTCTCACAACTGGCAGCTGTAAATATAACATTGCTCATTAGTTTTTGACACATTTAATGTAATTTTACACCTTATGCCCACCGACATAATATAGATATGAATGAACTGAAAGAAGTATGCAAGGGCATACCCAGGATCAGAACTAGGGAGGGGCAAGGCACGGTCATAAAATGGTATGACGCTTAAGGCCATTTTTTACTTCCAGGGGCGAGCAGCTGCCCCCCCCTTGGCCCTTCCTGCATACGCACCCCTTACCCGTAAAAATAAATAGGTGCTGAATCGCCACATGCGACCCCTTCGAGGATAACGCAAACAAGAAGTTACACTATATGTGGCGCTTAGTTGCGTTTTTTTTTGGTCCATCCATACCTTCCATACTCGGTCTTCCTCTACCACAACATCCATCTATTTTTGCAACATATCCTTTTTTTGTCAGTCTTTCCTCATTCATTCTCTCCACCTGTCCAAACCATTTAACAGACCTCTTTTAATCTTCACTTTCTCTTGCATCACTTTCTTCTCTTACAAATTTCATTCCTCACCCTATCACTCCGTTTTTTCCCAATCATACTTCTCAGAAGTCCCTTTCAACCAGTCCATGTCATGATAGGAATAAGTGGAGGAGACTCTGCAGAGGTTCTGGCCACCACTAAGGGAACGGCGCAAGCGTAACAGTTTAGGTACATAGTGGGACACAGAGGCAAGTATCCATCTTAATACGACTCTTCCCACCTGAATGGCTACATACACCTTGGGGCGAATCCGCCACTGCCGGTCATTCTCATGTTGACATACTATTCAAATACACTCCAACATTTCAAGCTAAACTAATTAATACTGACCTGAATACCCCTCAATGTTGATTCTCTCCACAAGCACGCGGCATTCCTTCAACAAGCCATCAGGTGGAGGGGCAGAGTCCTCATTCTTCACATTATCCACCACAGAGTCCTCGGCAAGCCATTCCTTCTTAATATTCAGTCTCTCTTGCTTCACATCGCTCTCTTCAATGTCTATTTGTTCATCTGAGTGCGCTAGTTGTGCATCCATAAACTCCGAGTCCGCCTCCACATTCTCAACCTCCACAACAATGTCCATCGTGACTTAATCACTTGTACAAAACAAGCAAACAGCAATCCTCCAATATCTATTGGACTTTACATCTACAAAACTACTAATTTAACTTGATCAAAAGCCAGTGAGACGAATACCTGTCAGTGGCCGATGCTCAGAGCTGTCATGCAAGATCCGGATCAATGAATTAATTCGTGTCACGGCAAATCGGTCAAGGATAACTCGTCTACAGACAGCTGGATCATTGACATTGCGGTCACAGACGATTCGGTCTCACGACAGTTGTGCCAGACGACTTTTCTTTTATGTAATGTAAGATTCACGTACAGATCGATGAATGTATTAATTACAGTTACTTACCGGCCAGCCATACTATTTCATCGAGTTTTTCTTCAAAGCTATCTTTAGATCGCAAATATATTTTTATTTCTGTCCTCAAACCTCGACCGGTCCGTAGCTCAGTGGTAACACTGCGGACTCTGAATGGGAAGGTTGTGGGTTCGATTCCCGGCGGAGCACAAAAAAGATACCATTTATATTTTCAAATTTGCTCTTCGCCGGGTTGAAAAATTCATAAAACCTTTACCAATGACTGGTCACCAAAGGTCCATCCAGCCTTACAGCAACTAGGTCTTGCTTGAGAATTGGCGCTTTGTAGCGACGACGCTCAAGCTTGTAAAAAGGTTGATAGCTCAATTGGTAGAGTGCTTGCATTCCATGCCGAGAGCAAGGGTTCGATCTCAAAGGTTTACTCAGCCTTCACAAGAAATGAGAACCAGCCCCCCCCGGGAGCTATATGTGTAGCTTAGTTGCAAAAAAAAAAACAACAAATCTTGTCATCACTTTAACCCGACTAAGCCACCTTACTTCAGCGAAGTAGATAAAATCATCATGTTCAAGATTTGTGTATTCCTTATCTGATTTTGTTGGCGGGCACCAAGATAACAAGCTGCGGGCTACCAGGTGCCCGCGAGCTACTGGTTGGGCACCACTGATATAGATTATCAACACCAAAAACCTTTTATGCAGTGTTTTTTTAACGGGGGCGTGTGCGTTTCGGAGAAAAGGGCACATGTTTGGGATGTACTTTAGCATACAAACGATGGAAAAGAACAAAAATTAAAAATCACATCTAATCTAAGCTGCAAAGATATATATCATTTAAGATTTATACTAAATGCATTCCCACAAGCAGATATGTATAATTTCGCGCTAACACATGCCGCATGTGGACCTACAATATAAAAACCCAATCTCAAATGAACATAAGCCTTGCAACTCTTGCCGTCCTTCCCTGAAACAGGGGTGACATTGGCAAAGTGAACCAATTTTTATATTATGGGTGGTCAGCCGCATAACAACCTATAAGTCAAGGAACATACATGACAAATTACATTTTTTTAAATCAAAGAATAAAAATAACAATATATATATGGACATAAAAAACTAAATCATAAAACCAATTTCACTTTAACAAACCCTAGCCGCCAACATCACAGATCAACCGCCATTTCTTTCTATCCTTGCATACTTCTTTCATTTCCTCCAGAGTCATAACCTTCTTCATACACATCAAACACATCAAACTTTGCAGACAGAAGCTTTGCGGTGGCCGGGCCTGGGAACAATTTACCCATCGGTGTTCGCGCGAACCAGCCTACCACCACCTTCAGAAAGGAACTGAAGACACTACTTTTCTCGAGAAGCCATGGCGCCCTTGAGATGGTCCTGGACCATTAAATGGCGCCACAGGAAAGAAATCATCCATCATCATCATCATACAAGCTCTTCTTTTATTATGACTCTGGATATTCCATTCATTCGCAATTTCGGATATTTGGTCCATCCATACCTTTCTCGGTCTTCCTCTACCACGACATCCATCTATTCTACCAACATATACTTTCTTCGTCAGTCTTTCCTCATTCATTCTCTCCATATGCCCAAACCATCTTAACAAACTTCTTTTAATCTTCACTTTCACACTTTCTTTTGCACCACATTCTTTTCTTACAAAATCATTCCTCACCCTGTCACTCCGTTTTTTCCCAATCATACTTCTTAGAAAGTCCATTTCAACAGTATGGACTTTACTAATTTCACTTTCATTCACCGTCCAGGCCTCGCTTCCATACATCAAGGTGGGTAAAAGTATGCCACTGCGTACCGCCACATTATATAGAAAAAGTTTTTATTTACTTTTGTTGAATGCTAAAACTGTTATAATAAATATTTCACAATACAAAAAAAGAATCGCAAGATTATCATTTCCTCAAAATTGCATGAAAAAGGGTGTTATTGTGGACGTTTTTTTTGGTATCCACGCTAAACAAAATAAATTTTTTAAAAACTGACCTGTAGTTTAACTTGTGATCTCAATTTATAGAGTCTTAAATTTTGTTTTTTAGAGCCGTAATAATTACAAAAAAAAATATTTCAAATTAAAGTACTTCTCTCCATTTAAATAACCAAGCAAACGCTGCCGTTCGGCATCTCATTTCAGTTGTGAGACATCTTTCAAGGTGAACGCACGTCAAATCTACTTGCGCTCTAAAATGCGTCAACATTGTATAAAATCTTGAATTTTCTGTTACAAAAACAAAAAATATGTAAAATTGTTTAAAAGAAATCACATTTACAACCTTTATTCTTCATTTTTACTTTTATTTTGTACAGCTTTTCGATTTTAAGACAATTTCGTGGTGCTGCCAGGGCTATCGTATAAAAAAATTATACCAATACGGCTTAGTTGACTTGCTTCAATGACAACTTTGTGAAAGTGTTTTTTTTTATTTAAATAAAAAAAAACTGTATTATTATTCTCTTTGAGTTTTATTTATTTTATAGACTATTTACTTGTTTTGAGAAAAACAGTAGGTACCTCCCATCAATTAGTTATGTCGATTTTCTATTTATATGTATAGAAAAATTTAATTTTGATAGGCCTTGAGTTACTTGTCCTAAAGAATTGTAAATTTGATGTTTGAAATATGCCTTTACTTTATTTTGTATTTGATTCGTGAAAGTTCTAATTAAAAAAATAAAACGAAAAGTTTAACTTTGTTTTAAGTAAAAAAAGTATATTTTCATACATTTTTATCCAAATTCTTTTTTATCAAGTACTTTTTATGTGTTTATCGCTGAAAAAAAAAGTGCGTATTAATCAAATCAGACAAAATGATTACAACCATTGCTAAATTGACCAAAAAAATCAGTTCATTCTGATGATTGGTTTACGAACTAGGATAAGAAATACACATTACAATCTTCTTTCTGCGATATCTCAAAACAAAGAATCTGTACTTATTTAGTTTTACCTTTTAGGTAGCGATATGAAATATTAAAAAAAAAACAGAATGTACAATGTACATGCTGATGCTGGATAAACTAAATGGATTTTAAGTTTCACTTCGAAACGAAAAAAAATATAAAAACGCTTATATGGCCAGTTGGCCACACTGAAGTCCACGGTTCTAATGATTAAAACGTTAGCGCACTCTGCCCGCAGCGGTGTTTTGCATTCGCGTTGGCGGCCCTTAAATGCTTTGTCAAGTGGCTGGAATTATTTGTTCTAAAATCATTTTTTTAAATTACAGGGACTTTTAGCTTTATAATCACAGTGATCACAAGCAAATGGTTTATGCTCAAAGTGAGTAAATTTGTGAATTCTTAAGGTGTGTGCTAGCTTACATTTAAAATCACACTGATCACAGGCAAATCTTTTATGCTCAGAGTGTGTTAGCATGTGAGTTTTCAAGTTGTTTACGGATTTTGTTTTAAAATCACACTGATCACAACTAAATGGTTTATGCTCAGAGTGTGTTAAGATGTGTTCTTTCAAGTAGCGTGGGTGCTTACATTTGAAATCACACTGATCACAGGCAAATCCTTTATGCTCAGAGTGCGTTATCATGTGAGATTTCAAGTAGCTTAATTGTGTGGCTTTATAAGAACATTGATCACAAGAAAACGGTCTCAACTCAGAGTGTGTTAATATGTGACGTTTCAAAGCTCTTGAATTAACTGATTTATAATCACACTGATCACATCTAAATGGTTTATACTTAGAATGTATTAATGTGTGAGATTTCAAGCTGCTTACGACATTTGTTTTATAATCACACTGATCACAACTAAATAATTTATGCTCAGAATGTATTAATTTATGATTACTAAGGGTGCATGGTAGCTTACATTTGAAATCACACTGATCACAGGCAAATCCTTTATACTCAGAATGTGTATGCATATGAGATTTCAAGTTGCCTACGAATTTTGTTTTAAAATCACACTGATCACAACTAAATGGTTTATGCTCAGAGTGTGTTAATATGTGACGTTTCAAGATGCTTCGGTGCTTACATTTGAAATCACACTGATCACAGGCAAATCCTTTATGCTCAGAGTGCGTTATCATGTGAGATTTCAAGTAGCTTAATTGTGTGACTTTATAAGAACATTGATCACAAGAAAACGGTCTAAACTCAGAGTGTGATAATATGTGACGTTTCAAATTTCTTGAATGAACTGATTTATAATCACACTGATCACATCTAAATGGTTTATACTTAGAATGTATTAATGTGTGAGATTTCAAGCTGCTTACGACATTTGTTTTATAATCACACTGATCAGATAAATGAGATTGCGAATGAATGGAATCTACAGAGTGGAAACAAGAGAAGAGCATGCATGAAAAGAGTGATGAAATTAGATGAGATGAAAGAAGTATGCAAGGACAGAGTCAAGTGGAGGCACTTGTGTGGAGGTACTGGCCACCCCTAGAGGAAAGGCGGCAGGATACAAGACAAGACAAGACTGATCACAACTAAATAATTTATGCTCAGAATGTATTAATTTATGATTACTAAGGGTGCATGGTAGCTTACATTTGAAATCACACTGATCACAGGCAAATCCTTTATACTCAGAATGTGTATGCATATGAGATTTCAAGTTGCCTACGAATTTTGTTTTAAAATCACACTGATCACAACTAAATGGTTTATGCTCAGAGTGTGTTAATATGTGACGTTTCAAGATGCTTCGGTGCTTACATTTGAAATCACACTGATCACAGGCAAATCCTTTATGCTCAGAGTGCGTTATCATGTGAGATTTCAAGTAGCTTAATTGTGTGACTTTATAAGAACATTGATCACAAGAAAACGGTCTAAACTCAGAGTGTGATAATATGTGACGTTTCAAATTTCTTGAATGAACTGATTTATAATCACACTGATCACATCTAAATGGTTTATACTTAGAATGTATTAATGTGTGAGATTTCAAGCGGCTTATGAAATTTGTTTTATAATGACACTGATCACAACTAAATGATTTATGCTCAGAATGTATTAATTTATGATTACTAAGGGTGCATGGTAGCTTACATTTGAAATCACACTGATCACAGGCAAATCCTTTATGCTCAGAGTGCGTTAACATGTGAACTTTCAAGTTGCTTAATTGTGTGGCTTTATAAGAACATTTATCACAAGCAAATTGTTTATGCTCAGAATGTGTTAATATGTGTCTTTTTAAGTTTTTCAGGTAAATGGTTTTAAAAGAACACTGATCACAAGCAAATGGTTTATGTTCAGAGTGTGCAAACATGTGACGTTTTAAGTAGCATAATAATTTTGTTTTATAATCACACTTATCACAACTAAATGGTTTATGCTCAGCGTGTGTTAATTTGTGTAATTTGAAATTTCTTGAATGAACTGATTTAAAATCACACTGATCACAGGCAAAGGATTTAATTTTGGAGTTTGTTAATTGTTCCCTATGGTTTAATTTCATTGATCCAGAAGCACATTTGTATGTTTCCTTGCAGCAACTGAACATCTGATGGATCCTCAGGAGTTTTCTTTCATTGACTTTGTAGCTGCAGGCATGGCACACATGATCCACCTTGACTGAGTCCCTCTCACAACTGTCAGCTGTAAATATAACATTGCTATTAGATTTTTACAGATTATATCCACACACATAATAGAAATATGAATGAACTGAAAAAAGTGTGTCATGATAGGAATAAGTGGAGGAGACTCTGCAGAGGTTCTGGCCACCACTAAGGGAACGGCGCAAGCGTAACAGTTTAGGTACATAGTGGGACACAGAGGCAAGTATCCATCTTAATACGACTCTTCCCACCTGAATGGCTACATACACCTTGGGGCAAATCCGCCACTGCCGGTCATTCTCATGTTGACATACTATTTGTCAACGACGATACCATGTTGAAAGCACCGGTTCCCATAGATCTAATCTTATCTTAGCTGCAAAGATATATATCATTAAAGATTTATATTAAATGCATTCCCACAAGCAGACATGTATAATTTCGCGCTAACCTATGGCGCTAACACCCGCATGTGGACCTACAATATAAAAACCCAATCTCAAATGAACATAAGCTCTGCAACTCTTGCCGTCCTTCCCTGAAACAGGGGTGACATTGGCAAAGTGAACCATTTTTTACAGTTTGGGTGGTCAGCCGCATACCAACCTATAAGTCAAGGACAAGGAGATCACCGAAGTTAAGCAAGATTGGGCGCGGATAGTACTTGGATGGGTTACCGCTCAGGTACACCGCGTGTCGTTGGCATCTTTGACCGGTCTGTAGTCCAGCGGCAACACTTCGGACTCGTAAATGGAAGGTTGTGGGTTCGATTCCCGGCGGAGCACAAAAAATATACCATTTATATTTTCAAATTTGTTCTTCGCCGGGTTAAAAAATTCATAAAACCTTTACCAAAGACCGGTCACTGAAAGGTCCATCCAAACTTACAACAACTGGTCTTCAACTGGCTTTCTACAGTGACGAACAAGCTCGCAGAGGGCTCTTGAGGTGTGATACACACAAAAACAGCGCTCACCAAATAAATCATCCAAATATTATTATTTTTCAAATACACTCCTTGTTCCTTGACTTATAGGTTGTTATGCGGCTGACCACCCATACTGTAAAAAAATGATTCACTTTGCCAATGTCACCCCTGTTTCAGGGAAGGACGGCAAGAGTTGCAAGGCTTATGTTCATTTGAGATTGGGTTTTTATATTGCAGGTCCACATGCGGCATGTGTTAGCGCGAAATTATACATGTCTGCTTGTGGGAATGTCTATAACTCTATAATCTAAGTTGCAAGGATATATTCATTCAAAGCTCTCAGATGTATGCCCACAAACAAACACATGTAGTTCGCGCTTACAAATGCTGATTGTGTACTTACAAATAAAATCCAAACTCAAATGAACATAAGCCCTGCAACTCTTGCCGACATTCCCTGAAACAGGGCTGACATTGGGAAAGTGAACCATTTTTTACAGTATGGGTGGTCAGCCTCATACCAACCTATAAGTCAAGGAATACGAGTAATAAATGACATTTAAGTTTACAAAAAAAACAACAAAACCTTAAAAATAAATCTATACAAAAAAAGTCAAAAATTTATTATGCAAAAAATGTAGCAAACTTATAAACCAACATTTTTTTGGAATGCATTTAATATAAATCTTAAATGATATATTTCCCTCACCACACACAAGAGCTTTGACTCTTTTTGGTGAGGTATAGCATATAAAACAATTATAAATATTATGTATGAAGTATGTTAAGATGGTTCGGGCATATGGAGAGAATGAGTGATGAAAGATTGACGAAGAAAGTATATGTTGCTAAAATAGATGGATGTCGTGGTAGAGGAAGATCGAGAAAAGTATGGATGGATCAAATTTCTGAAATAGCGAATGCATGGGATATCCAGAGTCATAATAAAAGGAGGACTTGCATGAAAAAGGTTATGACTCTGGATGAAATGAAAGAAGTGTGCAAGGACAGGAAGAAGTGGCGGCTAATCTGCAATGGTGATTTCTAATGTTGGTGTATTAATTTGCTACATTTTTTGCATAGGAAATTTCTGACTTTTTTTGTATAGATTTCTTTGTAAGGTTTTGTTCTTTTATATATTTAAATGTAATTTTTTATTCATATTCCTTGACTTATAGGTTGGTATGAGGCTGACCACCCATACTGTAAAAAATGGTTCACTTTGCCAATGTTACCCCTGTTTCAGGGAAGGTCGGCAAAAGTTGTGGGGCTGATGTTTATTTGAGGTTTGGATTTTATTTGTAAGTACACATTCAGCATTTGTAAGCGCGAACTACACTTGTTGGTTTGTGGGCTTACATCTGAGAGCTTTAAATGAATATATCCTTGCAACTTAGATTATAGATTATAGATGTAGTAGAAATAAGTTTCAGAAAAAAATCAAAATGTACTAAAAATGTCTTATATTAATAAATAAATAAAATAATATACATATATATATATCTTTGCAGCTTAGATTAGATTCCAACATTTCAAGCTAAACTAATCAATACTGACCTGAATACCCCTCAATGTTGATTCTCTCCACAAGCACGCGGCATTCCTTCAACAAGCCATCAGGTGGAGGGGCAGAGTCCTCATTCTTCACATTATCCACCACAGAGTCCTCGGCAAGCCATTCCTTCTTAATATCCAGTCTCTCTTGCTTCACATCGCTCTCTTCAATGTCTATTTGTTCATCTGAGTGCGCTAGTTGTGCATCCATAAACTCCGAGTCCGCCTCCACCTTCTCAACCTTCACAACAATGTCCATTGTGACTTAATCACTTGCACAAAACAAGCAAACAGCAATCCTCCAATATCTATTGAACTCTACATCTACAAAACTAGTAATTTAAATTTATCAAAACCCAGCGACACGAATACATGTCAGCGGCCGACGCTCAGAGCTAGGGATGGGCGAAAAATATCGATAAATCAAAAGTACCGATATTTTTTTAAATGTCTGCTCATCTCTACTCAGAGCTGTCATGCAAGATCCGGATCAATTAAATAATCCGTGTCACGGCAAATCGGTCAAGGATAACTTGTCTACAGACAGCTCGGTCATTGACATTGCTGTCAAGGACGATTCGGACACACGACAGTTAAATACCAGACGACTTTTCTGTCACATATAAGGTTCACATACAACTCGAAGTATTTTTTTTTTAAATATAATATATTTATTAAATCAAAGTATTTACCATTGCTATTTATGCATCATAATTATCATCAGTAGTTAATTGATCCCTTTACTTAAATAACCATTCGTATGGCAATCAATACAATCTTTGAAGTCGGTTTGGATGCCCCATCGGAGTTGGAATTTTCCCTTGCAAGAAGTTATCCAAATTTCGAAAAAAATGGTAATCTATTGGAGCAAGGTTCGGGAAGTACGGGGGATGTCTTAAACATTCCAATTGAAGCTCCTCTACTTTGGTAGCCGTCATGAAGCAGCAGTGGCCTACAGCGATTGACCATCCTCGGTTGTTCAGCAGCCAGCTTTTCCATCATAGTTTGCAGTTACTGACAACAAACCTCTGCCGTTATTGTCTGACCAGATTTAAGAAAGGTGTAGTGAACGACACCGGCACTAGTCCACCAAATGCTCACAAGTAACTTTTTTTGTAACAATTTTCGCTTGGGGCATGATTTGGCTGGTTCGGCAGTGTTCAGTCATTGCGATGAGCGCTTCCGATTTTCGTACAGGATCCATTTTTCCTCACAGGCAAAAAATTCAATTTAAAATCCCTTCATTATTGTGAAGGTTGAGTAATGTAACGCAGCAGTTGACGCGCGTTTGTTGATTTGCTTTATACAATTTGTGAGGTACCCACCTTTCCAATTTGCTTCAAGTGGATAAAAATAGTTTTATTCATTATTTCCTGAGTTGGCTCATAAATATTCACCAATCAACCATACATATGAAACAAAAACTATGTTTAAAATGGAAAAATAAACTTTTAATAGTTTTGTTTGAAGAAATTTCCCTTAAAATATAGTTGTCTCATGTCTGCAACATTTCGTTAACATTAGCAGAATATAATATATCACAAACTGGGAAAATTTACCACCAAAGTATAAAGTGGACGCAAAAAACCATTAAAACCCCAAAAAATGTATGGTGGCTACTTGAACAACTGTATCCTTTTTTGTTTTAATTTTGGGAGCTACCAAATCTTTTTATTATTAGGTCACATGCCAAAATTCAATTCTACATGTTTGTAAATGCGATCGTTGGGCCACTTTTCAGTTCTGATTCCGGAATTTTGCATATGTAGATATTTACAACTTTGGTTTGAAAGACTTATTTATTGAGAGAAAGTTTCTTCCAACATTTGTTTAGATTATAAAAAGACAAGACAATTTCAATGATGGGGTCTTTTAATTAAAAATGGCCACCAGCGGGATGATTTTGAGGTTCAGTGTCTATGGTATGAGGTACAGTGCCTATATATATAAGAAATAAACATTTTTAAATATTCAGACCCGCCTATCTTTTCCGTATGAGCATTTTTGGGCGTATGCTTAATTTTAGTGACCTACTGTGAATAGTCTGGGCGCCTATAATGGTACAAATATACAAACAAACAAATGGGTAGGTTCATTTTCTACTTTTTTATATATAAGAATACAATACATTAACACACAAGAAAGGGCTGCAGCCACTGGTTGTGGCTACTTTTGACCTACAGTTTTGGCCGCACTCATTGTCCTGGTTCTGCTCACTGTGGTTAATTAATATAAGATATTATATTAAAAAAAGTTAAACAAGGCTGGTAAGCATACAAATCATATGTTTTATTCAAATTCATTATTTGAAATCCCATAATCACAGGCAAATCCTTAATGCTCAAGTGTGTTAGCATGTGAGCTTTCCCCTTGTCCAAGTGTTGGGTTTCATAATCACACTATCACAACTTAATGTTTAACCCTTTGGCTACGGCTGGCATGCATAGATGTCATGACTAAACTTGCATACAGTGCGGCTGGCATCTATGCATGTCATCGAAGTTTAAAGCTTCCCCTGACATCTGTGTTAAAAATTTTCAAACTTCTGTTGTTGCTTACATTATAGGTCCACTAATAAAATCTCATATTACACATATTTTGAAAATATTCTTTCTCAAATATTTCGTCAGAACAGCTCGACCTCTCGTCCCGCGCGTATAGTACGCATGTTTACAAACAAAATCCAGGCAAGTATACTTTATTCAGATAGATATAACAGTTCATGTTTTTTGTTTTTTTGTAAAATAACTAATATATTTTTCTCTTTAGTGACGAGTATTTAAGTGAGTAAAAAATTGTTTAAAACCTAATGGATATAAAGTCTAGTTATGGAATGTGCGTATAATATTTTTTTTAAGTAATATTATTGTGATTTACTTGTTTTTATATAAAACAACAAGTGAAAACATGTGTTGAAAGTTTGTGATTTGTGTTCCTGGATAACTAATGAATATACTTTTTCATAAATTTTGAAGTTTCATCAAGTAATTAAGGTAGGAAATCAATTTATGTGTAAAAATATAACCTCAAAAAAGTATTCCGTTCTGGCGATGCGTATGTAGCAAGTTAATTTAGAATCGAAAAGGTTAAAGATCAGAGTGTGTTGACATGTGAACTTTCAAGTTGTATGGGCGCTTACATTTGAAATCACACTGATCACAGGAAAATGCTTTACGCGCAGAGTGTGTTAAGATGTGATATTTCAAGTTGCGTGGGCGCTTGCATTTGAAATCACACTGATCACAGGCATTTCCTTTGTGCTCAGAGTGCACTAACATGTGACGTTTCAAGTAGCTTAACCGTGTAGCTTCATAAGAACATTGATCACAAGTATATGGTTTATCCTCAGAATGCACAAATTTATGACAACTTAATAAGGCTGCTAGCTTACATTTGAAATCACACTGATCACAGGCAAATCCTTTATGCTCAGTGTGTGTAAACAAATGATTTTTCAAGTAGCGTAAGCGTTTGGCTTTATAATCACACTGATCACAAGCAAACGGTTTAAAATCAGAGTGTTTTAATTTGTGAATTTTTAATCCACTTGGTTTATAAGTCTTGTAATCGCACTGATCACAAGCAAAGGATTTAACTTTAGAGTGTGTTAATTTTTCCCTATGGATTTTTTTCATTGATCCAGAAGCACATTTGTATGTTTCCTTGCAGCAACTGAACATCTGATGGATCCTCAGGAGTTTTCTTTCATTGACTTTGTAGCTGCAGGCATAGCACACATGATCCACCTTGACTGAGTCCCTCTCACAACTGTCAGCTGTAAATGTAACATTGCTAATTAGTTTTTGACACACTTAATGTAATTTTACACCTCATGCCCACCGACATAATGTCCAAAGACATAATATAGATATGAATGAACTGAAAGAAGTGTGCAAGGGCATACCCAGGATCAGAACTAGAGAGGGGCAAGCCATGGTAGTAAAATGGTCATTTCAATAATTGTAATAAAATTTAATGACGCTTAAGGCAATTTTTTACTTCCAGGGGGGAGCAGCTGCCCCCCCTTGGCCCTTCCTGGCTACGCCTTCCTTTTCCGTAAAAATAAATAGGTCCCGAATCGCCACATGCGACCCCTTCGGGGATAGCGCTGGCAAGAAGTTACAGTTTATGTGTAGCGTAGTTGCGTTTGTTTTTTGGTCCATCCACACCTTTCACAGTCTTCTTCTACCACGGCATTCATCTATTCTTGCAACATATACTCTCTTTGTCAGTATTTCCTCATTCATTCTCTCCAGTCCAAACCATCTTAACGGACCTCTTTTAATCTTCACTTTCTCTTGCACCACTTTATTTCTTACAAAAATCATTCCATTAAAATTTCCATGAACATATGCACGCTCAATTGTTTCAAGTTATGGAGCTATGCTGTCTCACAAAAATAGTTACAATGATGACTTCGAAATAAGTTTTCTTCTCATTGTTTCCATTATCTAAATCTCATTTATATAAATAGAGGTAGCACAAAGTCTGCCGTGACAGCTAGTAATGTTAATAAAATGTAATGACGCTTAAGGTAATTTTTTACTTCCAGGGGGGAGCAGCTGCCCCCCCTTGGCCCTTCCTGGGTACGCCCATGGAAGTATTTATTGAGACATGTAACATTGGGGATTCACATTAATGACAAAAGATTAAAAACAAATACAAAATTCTAATTGAAAATTTAAAAAAATTTTAGAAAAACCCTAGCTTTAACTGCCAACATTAAAGATTGTTGGATTATGTGTTTATATTGTTGGGAAAAATCTCTCTTACAGTGCAAAACTTATTTTTAATTCACTTACTACACATAACAGTGTTACTGTAAGAATACTCAGTTACAATAAAATTTACAACAATAATTTGTTCAAAGCTGCTGATTATTTCTAATAGGTATTATTATATCTCTATAGATTAAATTTATATACCTAATGAAGATCAACCACCATTTTTCTCCATACATACTTTCTTTACTCTGTCATTTCATTTCACCCCGAGTCATAACTTCTTCATACAAGCTCTCCTTTTATTACGTCTGTGGATATTCCCTTCATTCGCTATTTCAGATATTTGGTCCATCCATACCTTTCTCGGTCTTCCTCTACCAAAACATCCATCTATTCTTGCAACATATTATACTTTCTTTAAAAAAAGTTTAAAGCTTTCACTTTCACTTTCATGGCCGGAGTTGATAATTAATAAATCACTTTTGTGTTCTTTCGGGTTTGATCATGTTCTACTTGCAGCTCTCATATCCGACCATATGTCCAAAGACATAAAATAGATATGAATGAACTGAAAGAAGATGCAAGGGCATACCCAGGATGAACTAGGGAGGGGCAAGCCATGGTCGTAAAATGGTCATTTCAATAATTGTAATATAATGTAATGATGTTTAAGGCCATTTTTCCTTTAGGGGGGTGCAGCTGCCCCCCCTTGGCCCTTCCTGGGTACGCCCCCCTTACCCGTAAAAATAAATAGGTCCCGAATCGCCACATGCGACCCCTTCGAGGATGGCAAGAAGTTACACTTTATGTGTAGCTTAGTTGCTTTTGTTTTTGGTCCATCCATACCTTTCACAGTCTTCCTCTACCACGGCATCCATCTATTCTTGCAACATATACTCTCTTTTTCAGTATTTCCTCATTCATTCCCTCCAGTCCGAACCATCTTAACGGACCTCTTTAAATCTTCACTTTCTCTTGCACCACTTTCTTTTCTTACAAAAATCATTCCTCACCCTATCACTCCGTTTTCTCCCCATCATACTTCTCAGAAAGTACCTTTAACCAGTCCATGTCATGATAGGAATAAGTGGAGGAGACTCTAGAGAGGTTCTGGCCACCACTAAGGGAACGGCGCAAGCGTAACAGTTTAGGTACATAGTGGGACACAGAGGCAAGTATCCATCTTAATACGACTCTTCCCACCTGAATGGCTACATACACCTTGGGGCAAATCCGCCACTGCCGGTCATTCTCATGTTGACATAATATTCAAATACACTCCAACATTTCAAGCTAAACTAATTAATACTGACCTGAATACCCCTCAATGTTGATTCTCTCCACAAGCACGCGGCATTCCTTCAACAAGCCATCAGGTGGAGGGGCAGAGTCCTCATTCTTCACATTATCCACCGCAGAGTCCTCGGCAAGCCATTCCTTCTTAATATCCAGTCTCTCTTGTTTCACATCGCTCTCTTCAATGTTTATTTGTTCATCTGAGTGCGCTAGTTGTGCATCTATAAACTCCGAGTCCGCCTCCACCTTCTCAACCTTCACAACAATGTCCATCGTCACTTGTAAAACCCAAGCAAACAGCAATCCTCCAATATCTATTGGACTTTACATCTACAAAACTACTAATTTAAATTGATCAAAAGCCAGTGGGACGAATACCTGTCAGTGGCCGATGCTCAGAGCTGTCATGCAAGATCCGGATCAATCAAATGACCCGTGTCACCACGACAAATCGGTCAAGGATAACTCGTCTACAGACAGCTCGGTCACGGACGATTCGGTCACACGACAGTTGTGCTAGACGACTTTTCTGTCACATTTAATATTCACATACCGATCGATGAATACTTTATATCAACATGATCACAGAGTATTGAACAATTGAACCACAGAGTATATAGGTACTTAGAGAAGCCATTGGGGTAGGTCCGTACTTCGAAACCTCCCTCCCCGTCTTTCTTGCTTCGCTGCCTCAACAAACCCCTTTTTCGGACTTTGATCTTGTATGCATGTGTGTATAAACACGCGGCACGCGGGTACACCCACACCACTATATTCTTATATTATTATCTGCCATGATATTATTGATGAATATTATTATTATAGCTGTCAAAATAAAAGGCTTATATTTTGCGCAATATTTATTTACTCAAGAAAGATTAGTCATACAATCACAAAAATACACACTTTGTAAAGAAAAAGATTAATAAAAAAAACCTTAATGTAAAAATCACAAATGATATGGCAAAAAAAACCTAGTAGGAAAACAATCAAATAAGCACCTGTCATAGAAGATATTGTAAGGGCACTGGCATTCTGTATCTGTATTTCTTGCAAAAGTTTTGGATCCCTGATGATAGCCTGAGGACCGGAAATGTTTATAATATGAAATCTATACACTTTTTTTTTCTTTTCTTCGGCTCATCAGCCGACAGCCTAAAAGCTCAGGGACACCTGCACCACAATTTTCCAGGACTCTGCCTTGTGCTGCTTCCCTCCATGGTCGCCTCACTCCCAAAACTTCGGCGTTGGCTTCGATGTTCTCTGCCCATCGCATCCTGAGACGTTCGAGTTGTAGAACACCTGAACGGGCACCATCCAAGACAGTTCTGATGATCCTGGAGTCTTCTGCACGTGCTACATGTCCGGCCACTGGAGTCTTCTTGATTTCATTAATCTCTACACTCTCTTCAATAATAGTGAAAATAAAACAGTTCGTTTCAAATACGCTTGACCACAGAGGGTTCCACGACAAAATGTCCATTGACAGAATGTCCACCGACATAATGTCCACGGACAGAATGTCCCCCCGACAAAATGTCCACCCGACCAAATGTCCACCGACAGAATGTCCACCGACAGAATGTCCACCGACATAATGTCCACCGATACAATGTCCACCGACAAAATGTCCACCCGACAAAATGTCCACGCGACAAAATGTCCACCGACAAAATGTCCACCGACAAAATGTCCACCGACATAATGTCCACCGATACAATGTCCACGGACAAAATGTCCACCCGACAAAATGTC
The DNA here is from genome assembly GCA_951799405.1 of Agapetus fuscipes. Lineage (NCBI taxonomy): Eukaryota > Metazoa > Arthropoda > Insecta > Trichoptera > Glossosomatidae > Agapetus > Agapetus fuscipes. Next base: position 15,087,596 of record OX637352.1, read on the forward strand.
CACGCGACAAATGTCCACCGACAGAATGTCCACCGACAGAATGTCCCCCGACAGAATGTCCACCGACAGAATGTCCACCGACAGAATGTCCCCCGACAGAATGTCCACCGACATAATGTCCACCGATAGAATGTCCACCGACAGAATGTCCACCGACAGAATGTCCACCGACATAATGTCCCCCGACAGAATGTCCCGCGACCGAATGTCCCCCGACAGAATGTCCACCGACAGAATGTCCCCCGACAGAATATCCACCGACAGAATGTCCACCGACAGAATGTCCACCGACAAAATGTCCACTAGATTAATTGTCCACCGATGAATTGTGAAATAACTGATAATATTCACTTTCAGTTAAATATTAATGAGTATGAGTCCGGTCGATAGCTCAGGTGGTAGAGTGCTTGCATTCCATGTCGAAAGCTCGGGTTCGAATCCCACCGAGGGTGTCAGAAATGATTTCCCGTTTCGGTGTTTATTTCAAACCCCAAAATAAAATACCGGCAAGGTTTACTCAGCCTTCACAAGAAATGAGTACCAGCACTCTCGGGAGCTGGGAAACCTCCACTTCAACTGAAGTGGTTAACGTAAGGCCGGCCCCCTTACCTGTAAAAATAAATAGGTTCAACTCGCCACATGCGACCCCTTCGGGGATAACGCGGCAAGAAGTTACACTATATGTGTAGCTTAGTTGCGTTTGCGTTTAGTTGCGTTATGAGTCCAGGGCTGCTATTCCCATTTGACCCATTGACAATAATCTTCTAGAATTTACGAAAATATGTCAAAAAAGCCATAAACGGTATTCCAGAAGGTCTCACCTCGATTCTTGTCATTAGAGAAGAATCATGAGCCATTTTGCCGGTGAGTTGCATCTCGAGCGCTGAAAATGTATGGAGATCTATGTTATGGAGGTTATGTTGCGAAGATTTTGAGAAGTAGTTATTTTTTAAAAGGCGAAATGTTATTCCTCCGTAAAATAACATATCATAATATTAAGAAGTACTTCAGTATCATATTTTTAATTTAGAATTCGTGGTTTTAAGGTGAAAAACTTGATCGATGAAAGCATTATAAGTACTTTTATTGCAATTCCAATGCAACGCTATTTAACACGATAATAATATCAGAAAATTATAACATTGTCCAAAATACGTAAATAATAATATTATTTTTAAATCCCAGCTGACTATTGCGAGAGCGAATAAAAATTTATGATTTAGAGTGAGACAGCATGATCAAAAACAACGTTGCCAAATCGTTTTGATAGAATCGTATTAGACAGGAACACTTGCATTGCAGAAAACGAGGCGGCCATTTTTTGTGAATCTTGATTTCGGGGACTCGAGATTTTTGTGAGAATTGGGAATAGCTATCCAGATCCGGGATGTCTCACACAGCTCTAACAGGAGACTAGTAAACGCCATTTTTTTATGTCCTAACATACTTCTTTCATTTCATCAAGAGTCATAACATTTCTCATACAAGCTCTCCTTTTATTATAAATAATAATATAAGTAAGAAATCTGAGAAGTAATAAATATTCTTTAACTTAGTTTTTTACGAATCTTTTGCTACCTTGATAAACTACTTTGAAACACTTGCAGAGACAGTTACTTTTCTTCATTTTAGATGTTAAATATAACAATGACTTATTCCTTGACTTATAGGTTGGTATGAGGTTGACCACCTGTACTGAAAAAATGGTTTACTTTGCCAATGTCACCCTGTCGGTCGGCAAGGTCAGCAATAGTTGCAGGGCTTATGTTCATTTGTGATAAGGTTTTATATTGTAAGTTCACATGCGGCATGTTTCAGCGCGAACTTAAAGATGTCTGCTTGTGGGAATACATTATATTAATCTTAAATGTAATATAATATATTGCAAGATATTATCTTGCAACTAAGATTATAGATACCTACTGCAGATTTTGCATGTTTCACAAAAATATGGACTCTCATAAATTATAAAATAATACAGGATTAAAAATCAAAGGAAAGAGCCGGTGTATTATGATCACTGAGAACGTGGCTGGACGATGGGATTCCAATGATAAGGGATCTCAAGATAAGAGATACTAAAGTGGTTAACTCTATGGAGGCTCCACATTCAAAGTAACTCATCATCATCATCATCATTGGCACGATAATCCGGGGTGGGTCTAGGCCTTCCTCAGCAACTGCTGCCAGCGCTGTCTATCCAGCGTCTTCCTCCTCCAGTCCCACATTCCCACTGCACGGCAATCCGCCACCACTCCATCCAGCCATCTTGAACGTGGTCTTTCCACTGTCCGGCGTCCCTCCGGGTTCGTCATCACAATCGTCTTCTCCAGGCTCCAATGGTCCATTTGCTGAATGTGCCCCAGCCAATGTAGTCTGTTGACCTTTATTCAGTGGAACACAAGCCTTAACCAAAGACCGGTCTCTAAAAGATTCATACAGCCTTACAGCAACTGGGTCTTGCTTGAATATTGGCGCTTTGTAGCGACGACCAAGCTCGTACACCTCTGCGGCACTATAACATGTGTCATGGACCCCTAGAGTCTCATGAATCTAGGGAGTCTTCCGCACAGGATTTCTTTAAAAAAAATTGCAACTTTTCATGAAAATTAAACTTACGGTAATGATCAAAATATGGGGAAACCGTAGATACGAGTATTATCATTACGATAGGTGGAAAAAAGGTGGGTGTCAGGCATGATTTCCTTTTTCGATTTTGTTTTCGCCAAGCAAAGGCCGGCCAAGTTAGGTCAGTTTTCATATGAAATGTGAACCTGCTTCCTCGGAATTACAGAGACCTCCACTTAGAAAATAGGCGGGCTCCTTGACTGATAGATTGGTATGAGGCTGACCACCCGTGCTGTAAAAATCGGTTCACTTTTGCCAATGCCACCCCGGTTTCAGGAAGTTTCAGGAAGGCGGCAGGAGTTGCAAGGTTTATGATCATGTGAGGTTTTATTTATTTGTATGCACGCATGCAGAATGTGTAGGCGCGAAACTACATGTGCCTGTCTGAGGGTATGCATTTAATATGAGCCTTAAATGTTAACATATCTTTGCAGCTTTAATTATAGATGGCGGTCCATTCCATTATACTTCCCGGCCAGGACATTAGTACTTCGAGTATCATTGCGTCAACTCACTTCGATTTTGAAAATCAACTAAAAGCGCCATCTTGTAAGAAGACCGTTAAGGCTGTTGAGAAATATTAGGTAGGTATATATGTTACATCACTACTAAATGATAATTGTTGTCTCTGGTACTTCTTCCTGTCATCAGCATGGCTGACTAGTAAAAATATATTGTGAATTCTTGAATAAAATAGTTTTAATTAATCAACCCTCGATCCCACAACTTAACATGGTAGCAGAACGTGGTTAATAGTGAGTGAGGTTGATTAATAGTGAAGTATATTTTGGGGTTGCGATCCGCGCAGAAAAAAAGAATAGTGAAAAATGGCTGGCGCTGCTCTGTCTAATTTACCATTTTTGGACGAGAAGTCAAACTTTAGCACGTGGAAATTTCGTCTAAAACTTATTCTACAGGAGAAGCAGGTGGAATATGTGTTGGATGAAAGTGAAATTGATACAGAAAAATCCAAAAAGGATGATGCGAAAGCTAAATCAATCTTGGCTCAAAGCGTCTCTGATATCTATAATCTATAATCTAAGTTGCAAGGATATATTCATTCAAAGCTCTCAGATGTATGCCCACAAACAAACACGTGTAGTTCGCGCTTACAAATGCTGATTGTGTACTTACAAATAAAATCCAAACCTCAAATGAACATAAGCCCTGCAACTCTTGCCGACATTCCCTGAAACAGGGGTGACATTGGCAAAGTGAACCATTTTTTACAGTATACAGATAAATATATAGAAATCATTAAGGATGGCAGAACGGCAAGAGAAATGCTTAATTTTCTTCAAAATGTTTTCGAAAGGAAAAGTGTTTTCAACAGATTCCACTTGAAACGCAAATTAATAACATTGAAAAGGAGACTAAGGACAAAGGGCTTATTTTTAGAAAAATTGAAGATGCAAACTTATATGGATACTCAGATTCGGATTGGGCTGGTGATAGAAGAGATAGAAAGAGCGTAAGTGGAGGCATAATCCTACATGGAGCAAATCCCATAGCCTGGTTCTCGAAGAAACAATCATGTGTTGCTTAGTCAACAGCAGAAGCTGAGTACATAGCTGCTGCTGCCACTGCACAAGAGTTGGTAAATCTTAAGGGCCTGAGTAATCATCTTAACGACAACTGTGATGCTTTATTACTCGTTGATAATATAAGTGCTATATCTATGTCTAAAAGTTATGAAAATTCTAAGCGAACCAAACATATAGATATAAGAGCCCATTTTCTTAAAGACATTGTTGAAAGGAACATCATCTCAATTGAGTATATAAATTCTAATAACAATTTAGCTGATTTAATGACTAAAAGCCTGTGTAAAGAAAAGTTTGTAAATTTTGTTAACCAAATTATGGATTAATTTAAATTTTAGTTTATAAAGAGTATTTTCCTAAAGTTGATTTTAGAGTTAAGAGTCACTAAGGTTATTTTGTTTAATGATAAATCTTTATAAAATGTATTCATAGAGTAGAGCTGTTGTAAAATAAAGAAAAAAATAATACTTTGTTGTAACTTAAGTTTATTTTGCTTGTTTAAAAATGCTCATATTTTATAGGCAAATTTAATATGTTGTTCTAAGTTAAATTTGAGAAGGAGTGTTGAGAAATATTAGGTAGGTATAAATGTTACATCACTACTAAATGATAATTGTTGTCTCTGGTACTTCTTCCTGTCATCAGCATGGCTGACTAGTAAAAATATATTGTGAATTCTTGATTAAAATAGTTTTAATTAATCAACCCTCGATCCCACAACTTAACAAAGGCTTTTATTTAACGCACGCCCAAAGGGTCACACGTGTAAGTTCACACTTATACATGCTGCATTTTACTAGCAAAATAAACCAAACCTTACATGCTAATTTACGCCCTCCGCCTATGAACTTAAAATATAAATACTCAAATCTCAAGGGAACAAAAGGCCTGCAGCTCTTGCCGACCATCTTAAAAACAGGGGTGACATTTACAAAGGAAACTATTTTTACAGTATGTGTGGTCAGCCTTATACCAAGTTATCAAGAGAGATAATACCTTGTAGGCTGTGGTTTGGGCATGTGGAAAGAATGAAAGATGATAGACTGACAAAGTATGTATACAAAGAAAGTGTGAAAGGAAAAAGAGGGAAGGGATGGCCGAGAAAAGTATGAAGTGATCAGATTGAGGAGATTGTGAAAGAATGGGATATACAAAGTGAGTGTAAAAGAAGAAAATGCATGAAAAAGGTGATGGATATGAAGGAATTGAAAGAGGTATGTCAGGATAGAAAAAATGGAGGCAACTCTGCAGAGGCTCTGGTCACCCCTAGCGGAATGACGACAGAGTAACAGTTACAGTTACAGGCTACGTTTTACTTTTCATCTTTTTCACCTTCCCTTTGGAATGATATTAATGAACATATTAATATATATATTAATATTATTTTAACCTAGCTTACATCGACTAAAAAAAACGCAGGTACTCCAAAACCCCATCCATTCATATAACCTAGACAAAAGATCCTTTCAAGTTTCGGGATTACCGAAGCGGCGGTGTCCATTCAAAAGCTAGATTACAAATTCCCCGTTATGATGAAGATAAGACAACAGTTTTATCTTAAAACTTTTAGATGAATGCCGAGTTAAGTAAATATTATAATTTTAAATGTACTTACACTGTTTTGAATATTTTTCGTGTGAGCGTTTTTCGTGAATAAACCAGAAATAAAACTCGGGGTTGTCAATCTTTGGCTCGCAGTCGTTTCTACTGACTTGGATTGTAAAAACATAACATCAAGTATTTTTCCAACTAACAATGAAGAAAAATGCATGATAAAAAAGCATTCATTTTTGGTAAACATCGACACTATAGTTTAACGGATTAACTCCATGCGATAATGCTTTAGTTCCGTTTGTATTGAATGATTATTAACACACACACCGCGCCATGTATAGTAGTCATATTCTTACATAATATTTGATAAACGTTAAATTTGTATTTCTAGAAGCAAAGCTATAACAACACTCTTATATATATTGAAGATCATACTGATATTATAGATATTGGATACCAGATTCTCTTACCGAATGGTAATTTTCTCAATTAAGTTGGAAAGATGGTTTAAAAAATTACAATTAATATACTTTTCATTCTGTTAACGACTCAGTATAAGACTGCGGACCACTAGCTAAGAAACTCTGCATTAGAAAAGGAATGGAAAAATTACATTGAGTCTTTAAAATAGCTCCAAACAATAACTGTAGTTAAACAATGGAAGTGCTTAAAAGCCCCTTTGAAATTAAACATTTTAATCCGGTGTACCTGCTTGTTTTGGGTCGGCATATAACATTTCGGCAAAAATATTTAAGAAGTTATTATGCTTATCTACAACCTATGGGAAAATAAGAAATGTAGCATATGCTACAGGTACCATAAAAATATTAAAAGAAGTACGATTCAAATGTATGCATATTTGCAAGATAGATTATATGTAAGCGATCTAAGGAGTTGAGCTTATGTAAAAAATGCATTTAATGTACACATATAGTGAACCTTCTGGCCACGTTTCCTACACAGGCTAATCTAATCTAAATCTAAGCTGCAAAGATATGTATCATTTGAGATTCATTTTAAATGCATTCCCACAAGCAGACACGCATAATTTCGCGCTCACACATGCCGCATGTGGACTTAACATATAAAAAACCCAATCTCAAATGAACTGCAACTATTGTCGACCTTACCTGAAATAGGGGTGACATTGACAAAGTGAACCATATTTTACAATATGGGTGGTCAGCCTCATTGGGAATAAACACCCACTGACTCAAAATCTTCATTTAAAAAGCAAGTACCACTTCGTTATAATGGAAATTGAATGCTTTTACTATATTGATAGACTATGTTTAAGCAAATAATGGCATGTTTTATCCCCAAACGTGGATTATTATCGCATGAACAAGCATTGAACAAAAATTTTTTTACCTCGTTAGTGAATAGTCATCAAGTAATTAAAACCTAACTAGGCATTTCAATAATTAATAAATTTGTAAATTGACATCAGATGGTTAAAATTTTGTCCAAAGTTTGTACGTACTGTAACTGTAACTGTAACTCTGTCGCCATTCCGCTAGGGGTGGCCAGAGCCTCTGCAGAGTTGCCTCCATTTTTTCCTATCCTGACATACCTCTTTCAATTCCTTTATATCCATCACCTTTTTCATGCATTTTCTTCTTTTACGCTCACTTTGTATAACCCATTCTTTCACAATCTCTTCAATCTGATCCCTCCATACTTTTCTCTGTCGTCCTTTCCCTCTTTTTCCTTTCACACTTTCATTGTACACATACTTTGTCAGTCTATCATCATTCATTCTTTCCACATGCCCAAACCATCTCATCACATTCTGTCGTACTTAACTTTCACATCCTCTTTCAAATTACATTTTTTTTTTACCCATTCATTCCTAACTCTATCCCTCAGAGTTTTTCCTGGCATGCTTCTCAAATGCTTCATTTCCACCGTACATACATACCTGAATGTTATTAATTACTTGCATTCCTTGACTTTGAGGTTGATATGAGGCCATCCATCTATACGGTAAAAAATTATTAAATTTACCATGTCACCCCTGTTTCAGGGAAGGTCGGCAAAAGTTGGTTAGTGTATGTTCATTTGGGTTTGGATTTCAAATTTTAAGTACACATGCAGCATTTGTAAGCGCGAACTTACACGTGTGTGTTTGTGGGCATGCATTAAATATGAATATGAAATGTTAATGTATCTTTAGAGCTTAGATTATGTGTAAAACAAAAGCGATATGTTGCAGACAATCTAGTATCATCAGCTTTATTTTGCAAAAAATATGAAGCAAATAGATAAAGGTGTAAGTACCTACCTACTAGTGAATTTTTTTCCTCTCCAACTGTCCTCATCAAACTCATATTAAATGCATACCCACGCTTACAAACGCTACATGTTAACTTACAAATTAAAAACAAAACCTGAAATGAACACAACTCTTGCTGGCCTTCCCTGAATAAGGGGTGACCTTGGCAAAGTGAACTATTTTGTACTTTATGGGTCGTCAACCTCATAACATATTTTCAATTATAATAACTACACAGTTAAAAAAATATCCTTGTATATTAGGCGAACCGTTATAGGAACTTACATTTTTTTCGAGGTTTCGTTTGCGACGTAGCCAACGTCTTAGGATATATATAGGATAGTGTCTATGTCTTTTGTTTAAGTAATAAAATTATTTTCCTTCAATATTATAAAAAAAAAATCCTTTCAAATCCTCTAAAAAAATATAGTTTTAAAATTCAATTTCTTCACTCACTTCAATTCCTTGACTGATAGGTTGGTATGCGACTGACCACCCATACTGTAAAAAATGGTTCACTTTGCCAATGTCACCCCTGTTTCAGGGAAGGTCGGCAAGAGTTGCAGGGCTTATGTTCATTTGAGATTGGGTTTTTTATATTGTAGGTCCACATGCGGCATGTGTAAGCGCGAAATTATGCATGTCTGCTTGTGGGAATGCATTTAATATGAATCTGAAATGATACATATCTTTGCAGCTTAGATTTAGATTTTGATTTTAGATTAATATTCTTATTTCATATGAGTAGATATACAGCCTTCCGTATATTTATTAAATTTTGTAAAATGTACAGATGTATTTTTTCTTTGTAATAAAAGTTATAAATCAAAGCTTGACGTTTTTAAGTTCTACATTTACCCAAAACCTAAATACATAGGTACATACATGTCGTTCTTTCCCGTCCGTATAATGGGGCATCCACACGCTTGCCAACCTAGCACAAGTCAAGCGCACAGTGTGTCGTCTAGAACATGCTAGCTGGACAAAATTTTGTCTAATGGACTAATTTTGTCCAGCTAGCATGTTCTAGACGACACACTGTGCGCTTAGCTACAAGCCAAGTGTGCAGTGTGTCGTCTAGAACATGCTAGCTGGACAAAATTAGTCCATTAGACAAAATTTTGTCCAGCTAGCATGTTCTAGACGACACACTGTGCGCTTGACTTGTGCTAGGTTGGCAAGCGTGTGGATGCCCCATAAGAGTTTTGCATACCAACATACAATGCATTGAAAGTATAGATATACTCTATTTGGTTGACTGTAACTTGTAAGTGTGTGATCTGTGTATCCATATTATTAATACCGGGTACCTGACCATCATATTTCCAATCCCAACGCACCACACGAGTACCAATGTTAGCGGTGCAGGTGGGGAGGCTCAAGGGTGTTAAGTTGTGGGATCGAGGGTTGATTAAACTATTATATTTACGAATTCACAATATATTTTTATTAGTCAGCCATGCTGATGACAGGAAGAAGTACCAGAGACAACAATTATAATTTTGTAGTGATGTAACATATATACCTACCTAATATTTCTCAACACTCCTCCTCAAATTTAACTTAGAACAACATATTAAATTTGCCTATAAAATATGAGCATTTTTAAACAAGCAAAATAAACTTAAGTTACAACAAATTACTATTTAGTTCTTTATTTTACAACAGCTCTACTTTATGAATACATTTTATAAAGATTTATCATTAAACAAAATAACCTTAGTGACTCTTAACTCTAAAATCAACTTTAGGAAAATACTCTTTATAAACTAAAATTTAAATTAATCCATAATTTGGTTAACAAAATTTACAAACTTTTCTTTACACAGGCTTTTAGTCATTAAATCAGCTAAATTGTTATTAGAATTTACATACTCAATTGAGATGATGTTCTTTTCAACAATGTCTTTAAGGAAATGGGCTCTTATATCTATATGTTTGGTTCGCTTAGAATTTTCATAACTTTTAGACATAGATATAGCACTTATATTATCAACGAGTAATAAAGCATCACAGTTGTCGTTAAGATGTTTACTCAGGCCCTTAAGATTTACCAACTCTTGTGCAGTGGCAGCAGCAGCTATGTACTCAGCTTCTGCTGTTGACAAAGCAACACATGATTGTTTCTTCTTAGTTTTAATACTGTATTTGAATTCTTTGATTTCAATCCTTGAGGAACTTTTATGTATACATCTGACTTTAGTTTTCCGTTCAAAAACGCTGATGGTATATCAAGTTGAGTAATCATTAAGTCTTCTTGGACTGCCTTTGATAGAAACATTCTCACTGTAGAGTGTCTCGCAACAGGGGCATAATTGCTTTCAAAAATATCTCCTTTCTGCTGTTGGAATCCTTTCACAACTAGTCTAGCCTTTTTGGTTTCTTCATCTTTTTCTTTAAAAATCCATTTGGTATCAATAGCTTTCTTTCCTTTGGGTAATTCTTTTTCTTCCCAGGTCTCTAACTTTTCAAGTGCTTGTAACTCTTTATTGATAGCTTCTTTCCATTCTGTATTGCTTATAGCCTCTTCATAGGAGCTAGGTGTATTTGCGCTCAAGCAAATAACTATATTTGTCTCATACTCATCAAGATGTGCAGGTTGTGTTACTATTCTTCCTGATCTTGTTGTTTTCTCTTCTCTTGTTGCATCTTTGTTTAAATTTCCCTCATCAGTGACTTGTTTGTTTCCTTTTCCTTCTAAATTCTCAGTTTCTTGTTTCTCTTCTTGTCTCATCTCTTTTTTATTTTCTTGGTTTTCTTCTTCTTCTTCTTGAATATATCTTCTTTCCTCGTTTTCTTCCTTTTTGTATACTGTATCACTTTCATCAAATCTCACATCTCTTGATATTATTATTGAATTTTCTTCTGGATTCCATAATCTATATCCCACTGTATTATAGCCAACCATTCTTGTCTCTTTTCCTCTTTTATTCAGTTTGTCGCGTTGAGGTACTATAGTGGCCCACGCTTTTGCGCCAAAAGCTCTTAGTCTTGATAGGTCACAGGTTCCATTTTTCATGAAACACGGTGTTTTATAATTTATTGCTGAAGAAGGTGACCTGTTCAGCTGATAGGCAGCACATTGAATAGCTTCGCACCATAAAGTTTTGGGCAAATTAGTATCTGCAAATAAAGTTCTTACCTTATCACACAAGGTACGATTTAATCTTTCCGCTACACCGTTGGACTGTTTTGTGTAGGGTAAAGTATATTCTAAACTTATTCCTTTTTTCTTACAAAAATCTTTTAACTTGTTGGCGGTATATTCCCCGCCATTGTCGCACCTGATTCGCTGAACTGTACTTCCAGTTTCATTTTCAATCCTTCTTATATAGTCAATCAGTTTGTTTGTTGCTTCAGATTTGTTTACCAAAGGGAACACTACACAGAAATGAGAATAATCATCTAATACCGTCATGAAATATTTCTCACCATTTAGTCCACACTCCTTGACAGGTCCCGCTATGTCTGTGTGCAACATTTCTGCTACTCTTTTAGATCTTGGTCTTGTTGTCGGCTGAAATGGTTCTCTAGTTGCCTTTCCTTCCATACATGGGCTGCACGTTTTATTACTTATTGGTAGGTGCATAATACCCAAACATTTTCTATTTAAATGGCCCAGACGTTTGTGCCAAAGAACATCATCACATTGGTTTTTACCTGCACTAATATTACACACTTCATGACATACATTAGCATTTAATTTGTACAATTTCCCATCAGAATTACCAGTAACAAATGAATTCTTTCCAGTAATAACAACTTTATATTTATCAAACTTTACATGAAATCCGGCCTCGGTTATCTTTTTGACTGAGAGTAAGTTATAGATTATGTTTTCTACAATTAAAGCATCAACATTTATTTTTAAGTTTTTGTATTTTATTTTTAAATTACCTTTTTTGTAAGCATTAATGTACTGGCCATTTGCAACTAATATTTTTACACGTTTATCTAGTATTTGAATGTTTGTCATGTATTTTTCAAATTTTTCACTTACAAGATGTTGTGTGCACCCTGAGTCCACAATGAAGGTGATATCATAGCCTTTGTTTATACTTTCAGCACTAAAAACATTTTCACTGGCTACAAAACCGATCTCCGATTCACTCATTAATGAAGTAGCACCTTGTCCCGGGAAGCCTCTGCCTCGGGATACTCGTCCTTGAAATCTGCCTCTTCCTCTGCGATTTTGACCATAACCTCGACCTTGACCTTGGTTCCGTCCTCCTCTGTATTTTCCTTGTTCCTTATTACCAGTACTACACTCATAAGACTTGTGCCCTGGTTTCCCGCATGTGTAACAGTACATCATAAATGCGTTCTCCTGGTTCACTGTATCGGTGCTGATCTTAGTTTCGGCATCCAACAGTCTGGCCTTGACAAAATCAAAACTTAACTTCTTTTCTGAAGCCATTGTTTCTATTGATGTAATGACAGGATCATATTCTTTCGGCAGTGATGAGAGTAGGTAACAAATTTGATCTTCTTCGTCTACTTTGACGTCGATGGCTTTCAGGTCGCTGATAATCGAACTAAACTTGATTAGGTATTGCTGCAGCGGCTCATTATTGCATTTCAATGTTATTAATTTGCGTTTCAAGTGGAATCTGTTGAAAACACTTTTTCTTTCAAAAACATTTTGAAGAAAATGAAGCATTTCTCTTGCAGTTCTGCCATCCTTAATGATTTCTATATATTTATCAGACACGCTTTGAGCCAAGATTGATTTAGCTTTCGCATCATCCTTTTTGGATTTTTCTGTATTAATTTCACTTTCATCCAACACATATTCCACCTGTTTCTCCTGTAGAATAAGTTTTAGACGAAATTTCCACGTACTAAAGTTTGACTTCTCATCCAAAAATGGCAAATTAGACAGAGCAGCGCCAGCCATTTTTTTTACTATCCTTTTTTACTGCGCGGATCGCAACCCCAAAATATACTTCACTATTAATCAACCTCACTCACTATTAACCACGTTCTGCTACCATGTTAAGTTGTGGGATCGAGGGTTGATTAAACTATTATATTTACGAATTCACAATATATTTTTATTAGTCAGCCATGCTGATGACAGGAAGAAGTACCAGAGACAACAATTATAATTTTGTAGTGATGTAACATATATACCTACCTAATATTTCTCAACAAAGGGAAGGTGAGTAGGGCAAGTGAAGAAGGGGGAACATGCAAATTCGGATGATTAATTTGGTGAGCTGTTTGTACCTCAAGAGCCCTATGCGACCTTTTTCGTCACTATAAAGCGCCAATTTTCAAGCAAGACCCATTTGCTGTAAGACTGGATGGACCTTTGGTAACGGATCTTTTTTTTCATAGTTAAACTTTTTTCTCAACCCCACGCAGACGATATTTCAAAAGTAAATATGTGTTCCGCCGCCATTTTATCGGTGGACATTTTGTCGGTGGACATTCTGTCGGTGGACATTCTGTCGATGGACATTCTGTCGGTGGACATTCTGTCGGTGGACATTATGTCGGTGGACATTCTGTCGGTGGACATTCTGTCGGTGGACATTATGTCGGTGGACATTCTGTCGGTGGACATTATGTCGGTGGACATTATGTCGGTGGACATTATGTCGGTGGACATTCTGTCGGTGGACATTCTGTCGCTGGACATTCTATCGGGGGACATTCTGTCGGGGGACATTTTGTCGCGTGGACATTTTGTCGGGTGGACATTTTGTCCGTGGACATTGTATCGGTGGACATTATATCGGTGGACATTTTGTCGGTGGACATTTTGTCGGTGGACATTTTGTCGCGTGGACATTTTGTCGGGTGGACATTTTGTCGGTGGACATTGTATCGGTGGACATTATGTCGGTGGACATTCTGTCGGTGGACATTCTATCGGTGGACATTTGGTCGGGTGGACATTTTGTCGGGGGGACATTCTGTCCGTGGACATTACGTCGGTGGACATTCTGTCAATGGACATTTTGTCGTGACACCCCACAGAGTACGCTTGACGTTTGAGGCCGACTGGCTCCAAGCAGGCTGTTAAGCAAATTCTACACTCAGTTCAACCATCATTAAAAAATATTTTTTCATCAGTTTTTTTTATAAAAAATGAGCAATTTAATAAATACTGAACAATTAAAAGTTTATTTACACTTAAACTCTTTTTTTAAATGAATAACAATAAATATAAATCATTAATTCAATTTTATTCACGCTCATTCTGATTTCAGTTTAAAAAAGCCCACCTCTTCCCCTTCCTCCTTACTCCTTTCGTCTTGTGAGAATACCATAGATCGATTCCAATATGGCTACCGATATTATAAAACAGGGCTACCAGTAGCAAAATACTAGTTAACGGGGTCTGAATTGAACATGATCAAAAGCCAGTGAGCAGTGTTGCCACCTTAGTTTAAGTAATGAGGGCTAGATCGGGCTAAAAGGAGCACAAAAAGAGTTGGTGTAAAAAAAGGCTAAAAAAACACCGATGATGACCTACTAGGTCGAAAACATTTGTAATTTGTTTTAAAGGTTTTAATCTTTTTAAATAAATTTTTTGTGCAAATAAACAGTGTTTTGTTTTGAATTCATTCAAAAAAATTATAAATTAAAAAAGGTAATTTGAGACCACAAATTAATGATAACATTATATTTTGAATTGGTTGTGTATTAACACTGTGAAAATTCATATTCAATATTATTTTATTAATTTGATTGAAGATTTAAATCAAAACACTGTTTTGTATTTTCACGATTAAAATCAATTTATTATTTAATTTACAAACGTTTTCGATAAAATATCATCGTCAGGTATACAAAAATTTAAATCGATGATATTTTATCGAAAACGTTTGTAAATTAAATAATAAATTGATTTTAATCGTGAAAATACAAAACAGTGTTTTGATTTAAATCTTCAATCAAATTAATAAAATAATATTAATGATAACACATAATTAAGAACAAGCAAAATAATAGCAATAAAGAATAATTGAAACATTACATAAAAGTACACATTGCAATAGCTTTTAATCAAATTATTTATTGTACAATTGTATTGTACCTGAGTGAAAAAACTACGAACACAATTTTTGTTTATTTCTATATAATAAATGGTTAATGCTGGAGTGAAGTTTTCCGGGATCTGTTGCCGTGGTCTATGGGAGCTGGAGCTTCCGGACGTTTCGCCCATTTCTACGATGGGCTTCTTCAGCGTGAAGTATGATGATGATGACCACGGCAACAGATCCCGGAAAACTTCACTCCAGCATCATCAGCCGGCCGTGTAAGCCTAAAACTCTTATATAAATGGTTAAGTTTATAAAAAACATGTAACATGAATTTAATACTTTTGATGTTTTGGTATTTTTGAAAAATATACTTACAAGAAAATAAAATAATAAGTAATGACTCCACACAGAGAGTGGCAAATTAAAATAACTATGAAAACACAAAATTCAAAGTACGGAAGTAAAATTAAATTAAGAAAAATATCATGCAATTAAATGTAATAGCACAGGTTCCACATGAATAGGTATTATAAATAAGGACGTATTTTAAGTAGGTATTTCGATATCCTCAACATCAGAGTCCAAGAGCACCTCAACTGTTTCATTACCGTGAGGAATATCAGCTGTACACTCTGCGCAATACCTTTGTGGTATGACGAATGTTTTACACAATTTTACCAAATCATCATACTTCTTCTGTGGTAAAGCCAGACGTCTTTTATAAATATTTTCTGCAGGTTTTCCTTTGGTGCCACACACTAGGATCTCCTCGCTTGTGGCATCCATCGTGTATTTTACCACGATTTTGTTGGGCATCTGCTTTTTAAATGTAGCTATTCTGATTCGGTTTATTTTGCTTTGTAAATTTCCTTCAAAATATTTATCGGAATTTCCACTTCACCCAACAAAATCAGTAGGTATGGCAGAGTTTCGACATGATAAGGCTTGGGTGATTTCCTAGCTAGCTCAAATACTGTGCTCCATGGTGATGGAGCCCAAATAATATTTTTTGACACACTGCCTTCTATCACGGAGTGCATAGAATCAACAGGCATGTATGTGTGACCCGGAAGAAGGTAGTTGAGTTGAATGGTGCTGATGTTTTTACATACATTATGCAATGTATAGTGGATTGTGGCAAAAACAGTGCGGTTCTTATTCTGCCCCGGGCAAGAATCACTGTATAGTAATAAAGTTTTAACTGTGCCCCTCTGGTCAACATTTTGGATATATTTGTTTAATATAGTTGACACCTCTGTAGCTCCTCTTTACCCATCTGCTTCACCCCAGCAAAAACAAAATCCTTCTCTTGTTCTTATTATTCCTTGACTTATAGGTTGGTATGAGGCTGACCACCCATACTGTAAAAAATGGTTCACTTTGCCAATGTCACCCCTGTTTCAGGGAAGGTCGGCAAAAGTTGTGGGGCTTATGTTCATTTGAGGTTTGGATTTTATTTGTAAGTACACATTCAGCATTTGTAAGCGCGAACTACACTTGTTGGTTTGTGGGCATACATTTGAGAGCTTTAAATGAATATATCCTTGCAACTTAGATTATAGATTATAGATTATTATAGTTCCAGATTCGTAAAACGTTAAATTATACATTCCGTATTTCCTGGAATAGTACAACAGCATGCTTTCCCCGTATGGTGTATTTAAGACCTTTTAAAGGTCAAATGATGTGCTCAATACATTATTGCTTAAAGAATGGATCTGCTTGTGAAGTTTGAATCTCTGGTCTGAACGTTTCCCTTCCCCAATTTTCATTTCAGCCAGTTCGGCGCTTGTATTGTTCTCAAAACGCAGGCATTTCGCACATTTATCTTTCTTAGGAATGTGGAAACCTATATTGAAATCGTTTTTGAACGTATTTTTGAATACCTGTTCCCCTACCACATCCATCCCTTTAGTGGTTAAATCCAGTTTATAGAGGGTGTACAAATAGCTCAATTTTTTTCAAGGATTGCGGAAGGTAAAGCTTACTGGAGTCGCGCCTACAGTAATGTGAGGGAACTGCTGGTAAATTCTTAATACAGGATTGTAGTACTTGCATAATTACCTCTTTGGTTTTATTCGGTCGTATGATTTTCCATCTGGCATTCTTTGGCGAAGCCTTGAATGGCAATAAATACTGTAAAGTGAAGATTTTTTTGTGATGTGTTAAGGGTGTTTAACAAAAAAATTTGGCTCTTTTCACCTTCATTTATGAAATATAAAAATGTATAATGATGTTTGTCGGAGTCTTTCGATCTTTTTCGCTTATTTTTCCCCTTTTTGTCATTGCCACTAGCCACTCTTTCGTGGCTTAATTTTCAATCTTCCAATAATGTGGAAATAAATCGTCTTCTGTTATTTCTCACATTTATTGGTGCACGTCTTTGTACTCGCATCATTACCAGTATAGCAGGGGGTTCGCATCTTTGTTTTTGGGAACAACTACTCCTTTTCTATCAATGTGTTTTTTTTTCACTGGAATATTTCACTGGATACTGCTTAATAAAATTTAATTAAAATTTAAGTAAGCAGTATTGCAGCAGACTGACCGGTCAATAGCTCAGGTGGTAGAGTGCTTGCATTCCATGCCGAAAGCTCGGGTTCGAATCCCACCGAGGGTGTCAGAAATGATTTCCCGTTTCGGTGTTTATTTCAAACCCTAAAATAAAATACCGGCAAGGTTTACTCAGCCTTCACAAGAAATGAGTACCAGCACCCTCGGGAGCTGGGAAACCTCCACTTCTACTGAAGTGGTTGGCGTAAGGCCGGCCCCCTTACCTGTAAAAAGAAATAGGTTCAACTCGCCACATGCGACCCCTTCGGGGATAACGCGGCAAGAAGTGGCACTATATGTGTAGCTTAGTTGCGTTGCGTTTAGTATCGTATATAATTATATATAATTTAATTATGTAAACATAGATACTCATTTTGTTAACATCCACTTGTCAATAGTAATAAAATATGGAAATATTTTTCATTGACAACAAACAATAACTTCCCGTAGATACATCGATTCCGAGTGTTGACTGAGATCCTGGCGTTGCAGAGCATCAACCAACCGATAGCACGCTCAAAACACTACTGAAGCGACATCTTCAATGCACTTCTATTCACACAAGACTACATTAAACGACAACCCATGTTTATTTGGTGCAGCTTAAACGCCAACGACCATTCCAAAATCATTTGTTTGAATAGATTCAAATGCCAATAATCATTCCATTGATCTTGAAGATAAATAGCTTATGCGCCAGTTCTATTATAAAAATTTGGAAGGACACTTTGCTCAAGCGACATCACCAGTGATGTATTGCAAGAACGCTTAATGCTGAACCGCCAGTCATTTAGTAAATAAAAGGAGGATATATGATTTAAGCACCATTTGTGATAGATCCACTATGAGTCTTATTAATTTATACGACAAAGTCATATTTTTTATGGTAAAGTGAAATTACTTATGCGACTTTGAATATTGAAGACACAGCATGCCTATCTAACTTAACTACCTCGTCCACTCTCAAGTCGTCAAGTACATTTAGGATATGCACCACCAACAACTTGTAAGAGTATACTTTAACGACATTTCGTTAAAAAGCGTCATAAATCGTGGGACATCAGTCCATGAAATTTATAAACGCCATACAAGGTGCTTTATGACTTAAGCGACAAAAAAGTTATCTGATCGCGCCAAAAGTTAGACCATTCGACGCAGCTTGAAAAACCGAGAAAAACGATGTAGGTATATAACTCAATATCGCTCATGATGTCGCTTAAGTCAAATAGGCTTTTTACCGTCGATATGTATATAGGTATCATACAGGTAGGTATATATAGTATGAATCGTGGTAACGTTGCCTTCTGGTCGCAGCAGGTGGCAGCACAAGTTACTATAATCTATGTTAGGTACTTATGCTCAACGCAGGAGTGGCGCCTCTATTTACCCTACTCTGTGGTGACGCCCACAGAGTAAGGTACTTAGAGTTGCCACTCCTGCGTTGAGAGTAGGTACCAAAGGTACATCGCATGGGACCATAGCGACCTGGCGCAGCAAGGGGCCAACTTTACTACGATTCATAGACAATATCATCGTACTACATATACATACATTATATTATTATGCCTATATTATTATATTTATATTATTATCTACTATCGTATTATTATTCAAGGTTACCTACCCTGTTCAACAAAATAAAACCATTTTTATAAGTATTTTTTAATTATTTATTTACGTAAATATTTACAAAACAATATTTTTTCAAAACAAGACAAGACAAACGACAAAACAACATCTTATAAATTAAATATTACTATAACTTGGTTTCAGCATTCCTCAATATTGTCTAAATTAAATGCTGAGCATGCAAATTGCAAGGACAAAGATAAATACTTGAAAATTTTAAGTCGCCACCGAGAAAATACCCCTTTTTCATTTTACACAACCATTATTGAGAAATGATAACCTAACACGATGTCAGCACATGAATTCACTTCGACAAAACTGTGTCATCACTCGTCACCCAGCGGAGTTTTTAGGGAAAAGGCAAATATTTTAGTATTGGTTGCTAATGACGGCAGTCCCAGACAAGGCTGACATATTTTGCTGCCAAGAAAAAAGTTTCAAATCCAAAAATGTTCGAGAGTCCATGTCACATAACCTCACAATACGTAGCTTCAAAAATGTACATTTCTACGCGAGTGATAACTCATATTTATTATACAAGCGGATCAACGAGAAAATATGATTCCAATAAAGTTAATAAAGCGTGATTTCATAACACGAATACAAAAAATAAATCACTTAAATAATTGACAGAACGAACGGCGTCACGAAAAAAATATCAATTGTTGAACGGGTGTGGCCTACGCCCAGATCAAACGTTTTAATTATTAATTTAAAAGTTTTTTTTTGTTTCGAAAAATAAAAAGTAATGTATTATTTTGCTTTAATACATAAAAAGCAGATGTTTGAAATAAAACATACATTTTAATATTTTCAAATTTATAAAATAATAATGTATGATGTGTTTTAGTAAATCATGTATGATGTGTTTTATCGCGGGGTACTTTCACATTTCTTGTAACTATAATATCTTTTGGTACCAACTGTCCTATAGACTAAGCCCGGCATGGTGACGCCATGACAGATCTCTACCAGACGGCAGACTCCGTTAACTAGTATTTTGCTACTGGTAACCCTGTTTCGGTAGCCATATTGGAATCCATCTTGGATGTGGACATACTTGGGCACACCGGGGAGGAGTAAGGAGGAAGGAGAAGAGGTGTTTTTTTTATCTGAAATCAGAATGAGCGTGAATAAAATTTAAATAATGATTTGTATTAACCTACTGTTATTTATTAAAAAAAAGAGTTTAAGTGTAAATAAACTTTGTATTGTTTATTATTTATTAAATGCCTGTTTTTGTTATAAAAAAAACTGATTAATAAATATATATTTAATGATGGTTGAACTGTGCAGTGTGCTTAGCACCGGCCTGCTTTGCGCCTGTCGACCGCCTAAAACGTTAAGCGTATTTGAAATTGACTGTTATATTTTCACTATAATAGGGTATTTTCACATTTTTCTTTTTTTCGTGATTTAAATTCGTTTATGCTTTATTAGCCCAAAACTTGTTGAATTTTAATTTTAGTTGTATTTTTAGCAAAGTAATAAGCATTTTAAAATCGATTTTTAAATTTTCGCGCCAAAACGCTACTAGATGAAATTTTCTCGCGTGACGTCACGGTCTTGTAAACATCGCCGTATCAACTGACAGCCCTCACATTCATGTCATTCAAACATCGCTTTTTCATGTTTACACCGTTGAGGCTGTTGTTTTTTAAAGAAGTTTGTGTGTTTCTTTGAAAACATTTCATTTGTTTCTGTTGTTTTCATTTGTTTCTGTTGTCAACAACACATATGTCAACAGAGTATGGAATGTCAATAAAAGAAAGTGACGTCAACATATGACGTCACAGCACCGGAAATAGAAGAAGCAGATCTCATATCCGTTTAAAAACTTGTCCAAATTTCTATATTTTCTTTTTTAAATATGAAATCGAAAACAAATATTTTCGGCTTCAAATCAACATATTATTATTTGATTTTTCGAAATCTATCAAAATAATACACTTTTTATCATATTCCTCACTATTGCAAATACCCTATTGTAGAGAGTGTAGAGATTAATGAAATCAAGAAGACTCCAGTGGCCGGAAATGTAGCACGTGCAGAAGACTCCAGGATCATCAGAACTGTCTTAGATGGTGCCCATGTGACAATATTATCTTCTCTGGCAGGTACCTATTTGATTGTTTACCTACCTACTTAGTTTATTTTTGCCATATCATTTGTGGTTTTTTTTTTCTTTGCACAGTGTACCTATATTTTTGTGATTGTATGACTAATCTTTTTTGAATAAATAAATATTGTGCAAAATATAATCGTTTTATTTTGACAGCTTTAGCAATAATAATAATATTTATTATTAATATCAGGGCAGATAATAATATATGAATATAGTGGTGTGGGTGTACCCGCCTGACGCGTGTTTATACACACATGCATAAAAGATCAAAGTCCGAATAGGTACTTGTTGAGGCAGCGAAGCAAGAAAGACGGAGAAGGGGGTTTCGAAGTACGTACCTACCTCAAAGCTATAGAGTGGCTTCTCCAAGTACCTATATACTCTGTTGCTGTCTTCACACCGGTCCGGTGGCATCGAAGACCGTGTTTTTACTTTTTAAAGAGATTTTAATGTCTGCTTTCTGTTTTTTAAAAGTGATTAAAATGGACGCAGTTGTGAAACTTGAGAAGGAGCTGGTCTCGGGGGCTATGGATGCACAACTATTACACTCGTGTGAACAAATCGACTTTGAAGAGAGCGACGTGAAGCAAGAGAGACTGGCTCGTGAGGAGGAATGGGAAGCTGAGGACTCAGTAAGGGAAAATGTAAAGAGAGAGGACTCTGCCCCTCCATCTTATGGCTTACTGAAGGAATCCTGCGAAGTTGTGGACGGAATCGACATTGCGCGGTATTCAGATGATCCAGTCATGTTGGAACGTGTGTGCCATGCCTGCAGCTACAAGGCCAATCAAAAGAAACTCTTGAGGATCCATCAGTTGTTCAGTTGCTGCGAGCTGGAGCACACTGGGACAAGCAAGAGCCACCATCACAGCCACACAACCTCAGAGAGCGGGCCATCCACCTCAACAGATCAACAGGAAGCCAGCACTCACATAAGAGGCGAACAAGGGGATGTGAACAAGAGCACTCACTATTTTTGCAATGAGTGTAGTTTCAAATCAGTGTGGAAATCTAATATTAACAAACACAAACTGAAACACACTGGACATAAAACATTTGCATGTAATCAGTGTGATTACAGAGCTACACGGTCAGATACTTTGAGAAAACATAAACTAACACACTCTGGACATAAACCATTTGCATGTGATCAGTGTGATTATAGAACTACACTGTCAGGCAGTTTGAAATCACATAAACTAACACACTCTGGTCATAAACCATTTGCATGTGATCAGTGTGATTATAGAACTACACTGTCAGGCAATTTAAAATTACATAAACTAACACACTCTGGCTATAAACCATTTGCATGTAATCAGTGTGATTATAGAACTACAATGTCAGGCAGTTTGAAATTACATAAACTAACACACTCTGGCCATAAACCATTTGCATGTGATCAGTGTGATTATAGAGCTACACAGTCAGGTAGGTTGAAATCGCATAAACTAACACACTCTGGCCATAAACCATTTGCATGTGATCAGTGTGATTATAAAGCTTCACTGTCAGATACTTTGAAAAAACATAAACTAACACACTCTGGACATAAACCATTTGCATGTGATCAGTGTGATTATAGAACTACACTGTCAGGCAGTTTAAAATCGCACAAACTAACACACTCTGGCCATAAACCATTTGCATGTGATCAGTGTGATTATAGAGCTACACAGTCAGGTAGGTTGAAATCACATAAACTAACACACTCTGGCCATAAACCATTTGCATGTGATCAGTGTGATTATAGAGCTACACAGTCAGGTAGGTTGAAATCGCATAAACTAACACACTCTGGCCATAAACCATTTGCATGTGATCAGTGTGATTATAAAGCTTCACTGTCAGATACTTTGAAAAAACATAAACTAACACACTCTGGACATAAACCATTTGCATGTGATCAGTGTGATTATAGAACTACACTGTCAGGCAGTTTAAAATCGCACAAACTAACACACTCTGGCCATAAACCATTTGCATGTGATCAGTGTGATTATAGAGCTACACAGTCAGGTAGGTTGAAATCACATAAACTAACACACTCTGGTCATAAACCATTTGCATGTGATCAGTGTGATTATAGAACTACACTGTCAGGCAGTTTGAAATCACATAAACGAACACACTCTGGCCATAAACCATTTGCATGTGATCAGTGTGATTACAAAGCTTCAATGTCAGATACTTTGAAAAAACATAAACTAACACACTCTGGACATAAACCATTTGCATGTGATCAGTGTGATTATAGAACTACACGGTCAGACAATTTGAAATCACATAAACTAACACACTCTGGTCATAAACCATTTGCATGTGATCAGTGTGATTATAGAACTACACTGTCAGGCAATTTAAAATTACATAAACTAACACACTCTGGCCATAAACCATTTGCATGTGATCAGTGTGATTATAGAACTACACTGTCAGGCAGTTTGAAATCGCATAAACTAACACACTCTGGCCATAAACCATTTGCATGTGATCAGTGTGATTATAAAGCTTCACTGTCAGATACTTTGAAAAAACATAAACTAACACACTCTGGACATAAACCATTTGCATGTGATCAGTGTGATTATAGAGCTACACAGTCAGGTAGGTTGAAATCACATAAACTAACACACTCTGGCCATAAACCATTTGCATGTGATCAGTGTGATTATAGAGCTACACAGTCAGGTAGGTTGAAATCGCATAAACTAACACACTCTGGCCATAAACCATTTGCATGTGATCAGTGTGATTATAAAGCTTCACTGTCAGATACTTTGAAAAACATAAACTAACACACTCTGGACATAAACCATTTGCATGTGATCAGTGTGATTATAGAACTACACTGTCAGGCAGTTTAAAATCGCACAAACTAACACACTCTGGCCATAAACCATTTGCATGTGATCAGTGTGATTATAGAGCTACACAGTCAGGTAGGTTGAAATCACATAAACTAACACACTCTGGTCATAAACCATTTGCATGTGATCAGTGTGATTATAGAACTACACTGTCAGGCAGTTTGAAATCACATAAACGAACACACTCTGGCCATAAACCATTTGCATGTGATCAGTGTGATTACAAAGCTTCAATGTCAGATACTTTGAAAAAACATAAACTAACACACTCTGGACATAAACCATTTGCATGTGATCAGTGTGATTATAGAACTACACGGTCAGACAATTTGAAATCACATAAACTAACACACTCTGGTCATAAACCATTTGCATGTGATCAGTGTGATTATAGAACTACACTGTCAGGCAATTTAAAATTACATAAACTAACACACTCTGGCCATAAACCATTTGCATGTGATCAGTGTGATTATAGAACTACACTGTCAGGCAGTTTGAAATCGCATAAACTAACACACTCTGGCCATAAACCATTTGCATGTGATCAGTGTGATTATAAAGCTTCACTGTCAGATACTTTGAAAAAACATAAACTAACACACTCTGGACATAAACCATTTGCATGTGATCAGTGTGATTATAAAACTACACTGTCAGGCAGTTTAAAATCACACAAACTAACACACTCTGGCCATAAACCATTTGCATGTGATCAGTGTGATTATAAAGCTTCACTGTCATATTCTTTGAGAAAACATAAACTAACACACTCTGGACATAAACCATTTGCATGTGATCAGTGTGATTATAGAACTACACTGTCAGGCAGTTTGAAATCACATAAACCAACACACTCCGGACATAAACCATTTGCATGTGATCAGTATGATTTTAAAGCTTCACAGTCAGATACTTTGAAAAAACATAAACTAACACACTCTGGCCATAAACCATTTGCATGTGATCAGTGTGATTATAGAACTACACTGTCAGGCAGTTTGAAATCACATAAACTAACACACTCTGGCCATAAACCATTTGCATGTGATCAGTGTGATTATAGAACTACACGGTTAGGCAATTTGAAAGCACATATACTAACACACTCTGGACATAAATCATTTGCATGTGATCAGTGTGATTATAAAGCTTCACTGTCACATTCTTTGAAGAGACATAAACTAACACACTCTGGACATAAACCATTTGCATGTGATCAGTGTGATTATAGAACTACACTGTCAGGCAGTTTGAAATCACATAAACTAAAACACTCTGGCCATTAACCATTTGCATGTGATCAGTGTGATTATAGAACTACACGGTTAGGCAATTTGAAAGCACATATACTAACACACTCTGGACATAAATCATTTGCATGTGATCAGTGTGATTATAAAGCTTCACTGTCACATTCTTTGAAGAGACATAAACTAACACACTCTGGACATAAACCATTTGCTTGTGATCAATGTGTTTATAAGACTGCCCTTTTAGATTATTTGAAAGCACATAAACTAACACACTCCGGGCATTAACCATTTTCTTGTGATCTATAATCTAAGTTGCAAAGCTATGTTAACATTTAAGATTCATGTTAAGTGCAAGGCCACAAACAGAAACTAGTCAGTTCACCTTTAAAAATTCTGCATGTGTTGTTGCAAATTAAAATCCAAACCTCAAATGAACTTTAACCCTGCAACTTTCGGTTTAGGAGCTGAATCTTCTGTTGGAGTTGAATCAATGTCAGTTTCTTTGGGCTCGTCTTGCAAGTTTATCTCGCTCAAATCTTGAGACTCCTCCAACAGAAGATCGTCAAAATTATCGTTAAAATCCAGAAGAAGCTTCGCCAATATACCAGATGATTTCTATACATACATAATAGGGCGGGGAAAACGTTTCTTTGCATTTTATAAGAAAATTCAGGTAATTTGTTTTCAAAGTTCATTAACATTGAATTACAGTACATATGTGCCATTTTTTTCATAGACTACCTGCCATCTTGTAGGTAGAGACATGATCCCGTTGCTGTAGAAATTTTGTGACTACTACTGTTCGTGACTATTATTTAGTCTAGTCGATCTTGGCAAGGCAAAAAAATATGTCAGGGTTCGAGCAGACTCGAAGGAGAATCACTCACACTCATCGATATATAGAACTGGATGGGCTAAGAAATCAATCCTTTGAGAATTAGAAATACGCTACCCCACTCATCATACAAAAATCCAAATTCAGTCTATCGGTAACCTTCCAACTATCAACAGGTGTGTTACCTAATTGGAAAAAAAATCATATAAATGCCAAACTGGGTATTTTCTAAACGTGCCAACAAAAGAGAGTAAGTGTGTTTTAGAATGGAATATTATTTCACTTTAATCACTATTCTATATGATTACGTTGATAAAATTATTTTTTGTTTGT
Source organism: Agapetus fuscipes (assembly GCA_951799405.1). Taxonomy (NCBI): domain Eukaryota; kingdom Metazoa; phylum Arthropoda; class Insecta; order Trichoptera; family Glossosomatidae; genus Agapetus; species Agapetus fuscipes. Next base: position 15,114,193 of record OX637352.1, read on the forward strand.
TGAAATGTTTTGTTCGCGAAAGTGACTCCCATTCCTAGAAATAGTGATGTTGTTCAAATACATAGGTACTTGCTTCTTCAAGTATGTAACTTCTATGCTCATGGTTATAGATACTTGTGAAAATCATCCCGTACACAATGAGGTGGGAACATTTTTGAATTCGGAATTTATCAGATATTTTCATACTTTCAACAACACTAGTAACAAACACGTTACCATAGTGATTTTGTGGGTTTCCATGTTTATATGTACATAGATTGAAGACGGAATAGACACGTTGTTTACATAGAAAATAACAAAAGCATTTCATATGTCGTGAGCGAGACAGCACTATTAACAATGTATGGTGTCAAATACGTTGCATCATGTCGATTGGTACTAAATCACATTCATAGCCCCTCCATTGAATATACCTCCATGCTCACACTAATATAAATAATTAGTTTCTAATAATAATTTTCAGTTTTATATTTCTCTCATAATAAAATAAAAAATACTACGTAATTGTGTACTGAACTACATATGCTGTTTAATTTAAGGTTTCAAGAGGTATGTTATTGGTCGATCGCACGGGTTTCGTCAGTATGCAGTAGTTCTTGGATCTAATCAAGTTGGCCACCCCTGGCACACAGTCCTACACTTTGCTTGTACTTTAGTTTGTTTCATCCTTATCAATTTCACTTTGCAATTATACTTCATTTAATAATACTTCATTTTGGTTTGTGTAGCCTCGCACTACTTTTAAGACTTTAGTTAATCTGAAGATGGCCAAGACGCCGAAACCGGTCAAACTCAATATTGTTTTTTTTTCAAACAATTAAAAAGTAATTAGAATCAAACAGTATTTATTATCATGTTTTAATTTTTTTAAATGGATTTTTATAAAGTTTCCACTGGAAGGAATACTGCTAGAAGTGGAAAACATTGACGATAAAACTTTAACTGTATAAATGTGTGATTTTGAATAAAACAATTATCTTGAGTATAGTACAATTTTATTCCTTCCTTTTAAAAAAACTAAGCTACACATATATTGCAACTTTTTACCGTAAGGGGTCGCATGTGGTGAGTGGAAAGGTAAAGCAGGTACTATCTACGAACACTGGATTCAGAACAAACCATAGACAGAAAATGGGACCTTATTCGGCCGGGTTGCTTGAGAAAAGGTGAAGAAATATTTTGTTTATTGATTACTAAGGACCCAAGCCACTAAGATGTGTGACCCAGAGTCCTACATATATTCTTCAGAAGAAATATTTTGTTTATTGTACTCCTCTCTTACCCTCTCTCCCGTACTAATTAAAAATTAAATTAGGCTGATTTATTTGGTGAGTGCTGCTTTTGTGTATTACACCTCTAGAGCCCTCTGCGAACTTGGTCGTCGCTGTAGAAAGCGCCAATTCTTAAGCGAGACCCAGTTGTAAGGCTGGATGGACGTTTTGATGACCGGTCTTTGGTAAAGGTTGTGATGATCCAAGCTTTTCATCAAATATACAATAAAATAATTGAAGTTCCTATGTATGTGGGCGTATCACATTTGCGTAGGAAGAGTTTTTCTTGTCCATACGTATTTTTTCCTATGGCCTGATTGCACCTCCTGGTGGGGGAATGCAAGTCAAACTGGGAGTGAGTCCTGGACCACCGGGAGAGAGGAATTGGATTCGGGTCGGGACAGTCAATTGGGGAGCACGGGCTTGGAAAGATCTCAGATCTGAGCTAAACAAATTCAAAACAAAATACTTAAATTAAAATCGGGATTTAATTCGGAAGAAAATTTAAATAGAGTAAAAAGATTCTTCTCTTAATAAAGACGCCGGGCTTCAAGCGAATCGTTCGTTCGGAATTTAAGAGAGAATAAGTATTTACGTGGTTGTAATAATAATAAAATATTTGTCGACATAATATTCCGGGAGTGTATTTTTCATGTGAGATGTCTAAAACTAAAAGTACGCATAATATGTTATTTCCGTAAATCGCAGTGATTCTCAAACTTTCGAACGTAAAAATAACTTTCGATTGAATTTTGAATAAAATAAAATTAAACCAGTGGTTGCTGAATGGGAAGGCGCATTTAATTATTTAATAATCAAATTCATTAATCCGCGTAAACACATAGTTTGCTGAGCTGCTTTGCAGAAGGATGAGAGATTTCAAATTATTTTCTAACACACTAAACAAATCTAATTAACTTGCGTTCTAAAATGTATTCAATTTTCACATTTTATTAATGATTTGTTGTCCATGTTTCCAGTCCGCGAGACTGCTGTTGCCGAGTACTCCGATCTTAAAATTTACATTTCGTATTGTAAATAAAATGTTTGTCTTTCAGGTTAAAAGGGGTGAATTCAACATAGCTTTCAATCAAGGGGCGCAAATGTCCTGAAATGCTTATAAATTGTTGTCTTTTTCCACAGCCTTGCAGTTACTAACAAACACACCTTCTCTCTCACAAAACACCTGTGTCAGAAAGAATTGAACGCTGTTTGCTTAATATCTGAAATACCTGAACCTTACAGTTCTTTGCTGCTATGAAGGAGTTCGCATTGTGTTGGAAGTGAAAGCTTTCGGCTTCCAAAACTTTCCATCAAAACTATAAATCCAATGTTGACTGACAAGGAGCCATGCTCCGGAGCACGTCCTATGTTTCCTTTGGTTCATAGCTTGACCTCTCCTTCGGCCATGGTTATCTGCGTCCTCAACATCATCACTGAACGAGGGACGAGGTTACTACCAGACTTATATCATGACTTGGATATAGCTTCCATTGTTCCTCTGTTATGGGCTGGAGTCAACTGACGTCATTCCAACATCACAACACCTAGTTCCTGCTGGATTCTGACACCAAAATACAGTGCGAGCCTCGACATGGCGTTCGAGTTTTAAAAAGTCTCCATTCATTGTTTTTGGCGTTCGGTTATTTCATGACGCGGAGTAAGGTTAGGGCCAGTCCCTTCTAAAATATCCTTCCCGTGGTCTGAAAGGACCAGGCCGTGGGGCCAACCTGTTAAATTCTTGGAGGAAAGAGGAAGATGAGCTTTCTTCGATTTTGGGTCTCTCTTGCTTACGAGCAAATGAGGAATCCCATTTACAAGGAAGCTGGGGTGAAGGGAGTCATCTTCTACTGGGCCGGTTTGTCGTACCAGTTATTAAAATCAATCCCTTCCTAAAACACACTAATGAAATTTCTTCCACAGCAAAGAGAATCTACAAAAGGTAAGTGATCTTGGAGTGAGAAATGTTTACAACCGCTGGTTGGAGCTACGGCGCAGAGGGAGAGAAAGAAGAAGAAAAGATCAAACCATATTCTCTTTAATTTTGCTAAAACAATACTAACCAAATAACTATTATTCAATTGATGTTTGATTATTTCCTGTTTAATTGGACTGTTATTATTGTACTTGTCTTTGAAATAAATTCATCTGCATTAACGGGCGTCAGATTTTAAATAAATGAATCTCGCAGAAATCTTGTCAGAAATAAAATCAAACGCGCTGCTACGCGAACGCAAAGTCGTGTATAATTCGGCATCGTAACCTTTGGGTTAGCTAATTAAATTCATTAAAATATTATTAAGCTAGGCACACCTGTATTTCATCCTCACCATCATGAAAGAATTTGGGTCCACTACGAAGGTAGGTTTTGAGACAGTAAAACAAAAAATCACACGTTCTGTCTTAACCTATCGCACAACGAGGAGTCATAACCACTAAATAGACGATCACGCAAATACATCAAGATTATTGGCCATAATCTCATAATTTTCACCTAAGAGTGAGCTGACCGGTTTCACTCCAGTTGAACCGTGAAGAAAAATTGTTCCGTTCTCCGAAGGGAGTTTTCCAACAGGTCAGGTTCATTTCAATTGGACCGTAACCAAGGATCCTTTATTTTCCTCTGGATTAAATGAGGTGGATTTTTTTCAAGGTTTCTGAATTTTTCAACCCAGCGAAGAGCACATTCGAAATATAAATGGTATATTTTTTGTGCTCCGCCAGGATCCGAATCCACAACCTATCTTACATTTATTGCGTACATATCTTTCAAAGTTTTACCTGTCTTTTTTCTCAAACACACCTACTTCCTAGATAAATAAATTAATTTACAATTTCCTCATTTGTACTGTCTATAATCAATTATTGAAATTTCAAAGATATAGTGTCATTTCTTCTCCTTTGATGGGCCATCGAGACAGCTCATGTCGAGCCTCCGCCCCCAACTCCTCCTGTCTACCGCTGCGGCTTTCCAGTCTATCACCTACAGTAGTTGGTTTGCATCCTTCCTCACCTCATCGTCCCATCTCAGCCCAGGTCTGCCAACTCTTCTTTTCCCACCTGGATGTCCCTCAAGGATCCTTTTGGTCCTCGTGAAGACGGCATTCTCTGCACTGTCCGGAGTTTGCGCTCACACATGCTGTATGTGTTATGTGTACTTACCAAATGAAAATCCAAACATGAAATAATCATACACTTTGCAACTCCTGCCGCCTTTCGATGAAGCCGATGTGGCATTTTCAAAAGGAACCAATTTTCACAGCAAGGAGGTCAGCCTCATACCAACCATAAGTCAAGATACAATTCAACATTACCCTGCACTCTTCTTCTTTATCATTTTGGTCAAAAAACTATTTTTTGTCTTCATTACATTCTCCATATTTATGAAAGTATGACAAAAAGTTCTGACCACACTTATTGCAGAGTATGGAGTTTTAAAGTGCCTTGTGTTTTGAATATATGGCTCTAACTTAGTAAATCAGACGGCCACTCAGAGTCCAGGAAAAGGGCACTTTTCAGGGCTATCCACGAACACCTCAATTAACATTAAGGACAAGCCGAAAAGAGGTCATCCTCACTGAAGTTTAAAGTGCGATTTATTAATGATTCAGAAAACCCACAGAGCCATTCGGCTGCGCCTCATCGCATTTAAACTAGCATTCGTGTTACAAAGACTATCATTGCTAGGCAGTGGCATAAATATGAAAAAAATGCAGCAATTATAAACCCGATTTGTCTAAAATTGTTGAAAAATTTTCTTAATGTCAAAAATCACACTAATTTTGAAATAAACGCTAGGATAGATGCTCCTTTTGGAAGCCGAGTTAATAAAAGAACATCAATGGTATAAAGGAAACTACTAAATTACACCACTTTTATTTATTATGTTAATATGATTACTACACTTCAAACACAATATACAGGAACAGCAAATATTTAATGCAATACTTGGCTGTTCACATTTTTTATTTTTTTATTTGAAATACATTAATTACACATTTTTGTTCCTTACATCTATTAGATTATTTGATAATATATTTTTAACGCTATACCTCACCAAAAAGACACTAAGCTCTTGTGCGTGGTGAGGAGGGGTTTACAATCAATTTATTTAAGTGAAAACAAATAGTAGTGCAAAAATAATTAGTGAAATGTTACATCCTATGATGAGAGAATGGGTGAATGATTATTTTAATGGTTTACGAAATATGATTTAATTTTATTTTTAAATGCATGGTATTCTTTCATAGCTTTTAGTTCCGTCGGTTATTTACTTATTAAGTTACACTTTCAGAGAACTTCTTAAAGTCTGGTTGGTGATCTGCTGTGGAAACCAAAATCATACAATTTTTTATGTCAACCAAAATAATCACTTAACCCAAAACATCACTCCAGCATCATCAGCCGGCCGTGTAGGCCTAAGACTCTTATGAAATAATGCTTTAACCATGAGAGCACAGTCTCCCACACCTCTTCCACAGATGTTTTTTTTTATGAAAGCTGAAATTGTCTGACATGTGTTTTCTTTTCCTTGGAGTGTTTTGTTGAGTTTATTTAGTTTCACAGTTACTTACCGGCCAGCCATCAGGCCCGGATTAAGGGCGGTTCGAGCGGTACGACCGAACCAGGGCTCCCGCGTCCTAGGGGCCCCCAAAGACTGACAAAATGCTAAAAAGTTATGTATTTATTTTGCTTTTAACCATTTTTGACTCAAAAAGCCACGTTTCGTACAGACAAAAACATCGATAGTTGAGAAATAAAAGTTGGACCGGTCCGTAGTCCGTAGTGGCAACACTTCGGACTCGTAAATGGAAGGTTGTGGATTCGGATCCCAGCGGAGCACAAAATATACCATTTATATTTCGAATGTGCTCTTCGCTGAGTTGAAAAATTCATAAACCTTTACCAAAGACCGGTCACTGAAAGGTCCATCCAACCTTACAACAACTGGGTCTTGCTTGAAAATTGGCGCTTTCTACAGCGACGACCAAGCTCGCAGAGGGCTCTTGAGGTGTGATACACACAAAAACAGCGCTCACCAAATAAATCATCCTAATATTATATTATTTCTCACAGGGAACCTTTAGGGGCCCCCAACGACCTGAATGGGTCCCGAAAATTCCAAACAAAGTCTCCATTAATAGAAAAAACAAAGTTTCTTAGTAAAAATGAAGAAGAAAGCATAGGTATTGAAAGTGAGCTATTTTACAACTCGTACGTGTCTCACTATACACCTTTCAGCATTATGCCAATAAACTTTGCTATTGTTACATCCTGGCGGCGAGACACCAGGTCCCGACGGTTGTAAAACACATGGTCGCCAAGTGAGTAAAAACAATAAAAAATTCTGATAATAAATATTTTGTAGAAAAAACAGAAAAACAGTTTTGAAAATCAATTACATATAATTTGCATTGTGTTTAACATGCGTTAGTTTATTTTTTTAACATAAAACATTTTTTGAGGGGGGGGGGGGGGAAGGTTAATCCGGGCCTGCCAGCCATACTATATCATAGAGTTTTTCTTCAAAGCTATCTTTAGATCGCAAATATATTTTTATTTCTGTCCTCAAACCAACAAATCTTGTCATCACTTTACCCCGACTAAGCCACCTTACTTCAGCGAAGTAGATAAAATCATCATGTTCAAGATTTGTGTATTCCTTATCTGATTTTGTTGGCGGGCGCCAATATAACAGGCTGCGGGCTACCAGGTGCTCGCGAGCTACTGGTTGGGCACCACTGATATAGATTATCAACACCAAAAACCTTTTATGCTGAGTGTTTTTTTAAATGCTTTGTCAATTCGCTAGAATAATTGGTTGTAAACTCACACTGATTGCAAACAAAACGTTTATACTCAGAATGTGTATGCATATGAATTTTTAAGTTGCGGGGACTTCTAGCTTTATAATAACACTGATCACAACTAAATGGTTTATGCTCAGAGTGTGTTAATATGTGTTCTTTCAAGTAGCGTGGGTGCTTACATTTGAAATCACACTGATCACAGGCAAATCCTTTATACTCAGAGTGCGTTATCATGTGAGATTTCAAGTAGCTTAATCGTGTGGCTTTATAAGAACATTGATCACAAGAAAACGGTCTAAACTCAGAGTGTGATAATATGTGACGTTTCAAAGCGCTTGAATGACCTGATTTATAATCACACTGATCACATCTAAATGGTTTAAGCTTAGAATGTATTAATGTGTGAGATTTCAAGCTGCTTACGAAATTTGTTTTATAATCACACTGATCACAACTAAATGATTTATGCTCAGAATGCATTAATTTATGACACTTAAGGGTGCATGGTAGCTTACATTTGAAATCACACTGATCACAGGCAAACCCTTTATACTCAGAATGTGTTAACATATGAGATTTCAATCTGCCTAACAATTTTGTTTTATAATCACACTGATCACAACTAAATGGTTTATGCTCAGAATGCACTAATTTATGTTTAGATAAAGTGCTTGGCACCTTACATTTGAAATCACACTGATCACAGGCAAATCCTTTATGCTCAGAGTGCGTTAACATGTGAACTTTCAAGTTGCTTAATTGTGTGGCTTTATAAGAACATTTATCACAAGCAAATCCTTTATGCTCAGAGTGTGTTAACATGTGAACTGTCAAGTTGCTTAAAAATTTTGTATTATAATCACACTTATCACAGCTAAATGGTTTATGCTCTGAGTGTGTTAATTTGTGTAATTTGAAATTTCTTGATTTAAAATCACACTGATCACAGGCAAAGGATTTAATTTTGGAGTTTGTTAATTTTTCCCTATGGTTTTTTTTAATTGATCCAGAAGCACATTTGTATGATTCCTTGCAGCAACTGAATATCTTATAGATCCTCGGGAGTTTTCTTTCATTGACTTTGTAGCTGCAGGCATGGCACACATGATCCACCTTGACTGAGTCCCTCTCACAACTGGCAGCTGTAAATATAACATTGCTAATCAGTTTTTTACAGATTATATCCACAGACATAATAGAGATATGGATGAGCTGAAAAAAGTGTATCATGATAGGAATAAGTGGAGGAGACTCTGCAGAGGTTCTGGCCACCACTAAGGGAACGGCGCAAGCGTAACAGTTTGGGTACATAGTGGGACACAGAGGCAAGTATCCATCTTAATACGACTCTTCCCACCTGAATGGCTACATACACCTTGGGGCAAATCCGCCACTGCCGGTCATTCTCATGTTGACATACTATTCAAATACACTCCAACATTTCAAGCTAAACTAATTAATACTGACCTGAATACCCCTCAATGTTGATTCTCTCCACAAGCACGCGGCATTCCTTCAACAAGCCATCAGGTGGAGGGGCAGAGTCCTCATTCTTCACATTATCCACCACAGAGTCCTCGGCAAGCCATTCCTTCTTAATATCCAGTCTCTCTTGCTTCACATCGCTCTCTTCAATGTCTATTTGTTCATCTGAGTGCGCTAGTTGTGCATCCATAAACTCCGAGTCCGCCTCCACCTTCTCAACCTTCACAACAATGTCCATTGTGACTTATCTCTTGTACGAAACAAACAATAACAGTCCCTGCAATAGTTCTGGCTGTGAATCTACTAAATTACACTCAGAAAATACAATTATTGGAGCAGAAACACGAATACTTTTTTTCGTGTGAAGCAACACAGCCTGTCAGTTCAGTGGCTGAGTGACGCCATGACAGATCTCTACTGAAAGAGCCGTGATGTAAGATCCGGTTCAATTATAAAATAAAACTGTAACGCTGTCGCCGTTTCACTGAGGGTGGCCAAAACCTCTGCACAGTTTCCTCCATTCATTCCCAACCTAACATACTTCATTCATATCCATGAGTTCATTTGATATCTCTGTATCCTATTTCTGCACAATTTCACTAATTTGGTCAAGTCCTTTTTTTCTTGTTTTTCTCCGTCCCTCCTTACCTCTAATGCATCATCCATTCTCTCCATCTGTTTGATGTCCTTCTCTCCCGCACTAATTAAAAATTAAATTAGGCTGATTTATTTGGTGAGCGCTGCTTTTGTGTGTATTACACCTCTAGAGCCCTCTGCAAACTTGGTCGTCGCTGTAGAAAGCGCCAATTCTTAAGCGAGACCCAGTTGTTGTAAGGCTGGATGGACGTTTTGATGACCGGTCTTTGGTAAAGGTTTATGAATTTTTCAACCCAGCGAAGAGCACATTCGAAATATAAATGGTATATTTTTTGTGCTCCGCCAGGATCCGAATCCACAACCTATCTTACATTTATTGCGTACATATCTTTCAAAGTTTTACCTGTCTTTTTTCTCAAACACACCTACTTCCTAGATAAATAAATTAATTTACAATTTCCTCATTTGTACTGTCTATATTCAATTATTGAAATTTCAAAGATATAGTGTCATTTCTTCTCCTTTGATGGGCCATCGAGACAGCTCATGTCGAGCCTCCGCCCCCAACTCCTCCTGTCTACCGCTGCGGCTTTCTAGTCTGTCACCTGCAGTAGTTGGTTTGCGTCCTTCCTCATCTCATCTTCCCGTCTCAGCCCAGGTCTGCCAACTCTTTTTTTTCCCCCTGGATGTCATAAGGAATTTTTAACTTTTTTTGTATAGATTTCTTTTTAAGGTTTTGTTGTTGTTTTTTTATACTTAAATATTATTTATTACTCGTATTCCTTGACTTATAGGTTGGTATGAGGCTGACAACCCATACTGTAAAAAATGGTTCACTTTGCCAATGTCACCCCTGTTTCAGGGAATGTCGGCAAGAGTTGCTCATTTGAGGTTTGGATTTTATTTGTAAGTACACAATCAGCATTTTGTAAGCGCAAACTACACATGTTTGTTTGTGGGCATACATTGAGAGCTTTGAATGAATATATCCTTGCAACTTAGATTATACATTTATAGATTATAGATGCCCCTCAAGGATCCTTTCGGTCCTTGTGAAGACGGCATTCTCTGCACTGTCCGGAGTTCGGAGCGCTCACACATGCTGTATGTGTTATGTGTACTTACCAAATGAAAATCCAAACATGAAATAATCATACACTTTGCAATTCTTGCTGTTTCTCCCTGAAGCCGATGTGGCATTTTCAAAAGGAACCAATTTTCACAGCAAGGAGGTCAGCCTCATACCAGCCCATAAGTCAAGATACAATTTAACATTACCCTGCACTCTTCTTCTTCAACATTTTGGTCAAAAAACATTTTTTTGTCTTCATTACATTCTCCTCATTTATCCTCCATATTTATGAAAGTACGAGTATGACAAAAAGATCTGCCACACTTATTGAAGAGTATGGAGTTTTAAAGTGGCTTGTGTGTTGAATGTATTGCTCTAACTTAGTAAATCAGACGGCCACTCAGAGTCCAGGAAAAGGGCACTTTTCAGGGCCATCCACGATGACCTCAATTAACATTAAGGACAAGCCGGGACAAAGAGGTCATCCTCACTGAAGTTTAAAGTGTGATTTATTAATGATTCAGAAAATCCACAGAGCCATTCAGCTGCGCCTCATCGCATAAACTAGCACTCGTGTTACAAAGACTATCATTGCTGGGCAGTGGCATAAATAATTATTATAACTTAGAACAACCATGCTCAACCTGACCTAACCTAACCTAAACACATTTATTATCATGGATGAGATTTACAAAATCTGGCATTCTATATTTCGTATACAGGAATCCCCTTATTGATTCTCACCTTGATGAGGTATTGAGGAAAGCATGCAGCAATTATAAACCCGATTTGTCTAAAATTGTTGAAAAATTATCTTAATGTCAAAAATCACACTAATTTTTAAATAAACGCTAGGATAGATGCTCCTTTTGGAAGCCCAGTTAATAAAAGAACATCAGTGGTATAAAGGAAACTACTAAATTACACCACTTTTATTTATTATGTTAATATGATTACTACACTTCAAAAACAATATACAGGAACAGCAAATAGTGAATGCAATACTTGGCTGTTCACATTTTTTATTTTTTTATTTGAAATACATTAATTACACATTTTTGTTCCTTACATCTATTAGATTATTTGATAATATATTTTTTACGCTATACCTCACCAAAAAGACACTAAGCTCTTGTGCGTGGTGAGGAGGGGTTTACAATCAGTTTATTTAAGTGAAAACAAATAAATAATAATAATAATTGGACAATTTGTATACAGCGCCGTTTAGTGGCACTAGCCACCCCAAGGGCGCTTTTATGTGTTGAAGCTTCTGTTAAACAAATGTGTCTTAAGCAACTTCCTGAAACTGCCAACACTGGTCTCTGTTCTCAACTCCAGAGGTAGACTATTCCAGCAGGATGGACCAGCCGAACTAAAAGCCCTGTCTCCGAAACCAGTTCTGTTCCGTCGAAGAGGCAGTTGAAGCCTGTTTACGGCGTCACTCTGTGCAGAACGAAGAGTGCATCGTTTTCCACCTATCTGGCCGACTCTGCACAATTCACACAAGTACGATGGGGCAACTCCTCTGAGGGCATTAAAAACAGAAACACATATTTTGTACTCAATCCTCTCTGGGACCCGCAGCCAATGAAGGCGCCGCAACAGAGGAGAGACATGGTCAGTTTTTCGTCCTCCTAAAAGTAATTTGGCTGCAGCATTAAAGACGGACTGCAGTCTAGACTGCTGAAACCTTGGAAGACCCCAGAACAGACCATTGCAATAATCCAGTCTCGACACAACAAAGGACGCAATGAGAATCTTAGCAGCTTCGGATGTCAAACAGTTTCTGACCCATCTCAACTGCCTCAGGTGAAAAAAATAGGAGCTCACAGTCGAGCTTATTTGCGTACTCATGGAGAGAGTGTTGTCAAGATGGACCCCAAGAAACTTAATTGAGCTAGATGGATATACATCCAGGCCCATTACTTTAATTGGTGAAGAGCCAAGCAAGTGTTTCCTACCAGGAGACGACATCCAGATAAATTCTGTCTTGTCTGGATTCATTCTAAGGCGACACCTTGCCATCCACTCAGCCACCACTTCAATGCACCGGACCATCTCAAGACTACAGGCATCTGTCATAGATGGCTGACAGAAACGACAAAGTAGAATATCATCAGCATAAGAATAGTAGCTGGTGCCGTTCATCAGTACAGTGCTCTCAAGATCATTTGTGTGCAAAGTAGTGCAAAAATAATTAGTGAAATGTTACATCCTATGATGAGAGAATGGGTGAATGATTATTTTAATGGTTTCCGAAATATGATTTAATTTTATTTTTCAATGCATGGTATTCTTTCATAGCTTTTGGTTCCGTCGGTTATTTACTTATTAAGTTACACTTTCAGAGAATTTCTTAAAGTCTGGTTGGTGATCTCCTGTGGAATTCAAAATCATACAATTTTTTATGTGTTCGTTAGTAAACATACTTCTGTTTATGCTTACAATTATTATTAGTTGAGAAAAAGCACCTTCACATAGATTGGTCGACCAAAATAATCACTCAATCCAAAACATCCCTCCAGCATCATCAGCCGGCCGTGTAGGCCTAAGACTCTTATGAAATAATGCCCATGAGAGCACAGTCTCCCACACCTCTTCCACAGATGTTTTTGTTTATGAAAGCTGAAAGTGTCTGACATGTGTTTTCTTTTCCTTGTAGTGTTTTGTTGAGTTTATTTAGTTTGACAGTTACTTACCGGCCAGCCATATAGCACGAAAACCTTACCTCATCACATTGAGATTGGGTTTTTATATTGTAGGACCACATGCGGCATGTGTTAGCGCGAAATTATACATATCTGCTTGTGGGAATGCATTTAATATAAATCTTAAATGATATATATCTTTGCAGCTTAGATTAGATTAGATTAGATCACTACCAGGCAGAGACTAGTAAGAGGTGATGCTCCACATTAATTACCTGCTTTTAGCACAAAAATTAATATTCCAAACCTGGAGCGTTTTGAATGCGGCCATTTTTTTGTAAATTATAAAAAACGATCTTTTGAAGTTAGTTGTATGAGCCATGGAAATAAAGTAAAAAAATATGATACTACATACATTACTTGTAATAAGAGGATAAACATACTACAAATTTGTATTTCCAACCCTTCTTGTTCAGGAGGGAGGGGGGTAAAATGTTATTTTTTACAATATATTTTATAACTCAAAAACAAAAAAGAAAATATTATATTTTTGTACGTCAAATATAAGAACATAAATTTTTATACAATAATGACCTCTTACATATTATTTTTGCTATCTGCTATAGTTTCAGAGAAAATAAATTTTGAAGTGAAATATTTTCCTAAAAACAGTTACGGCGGTTCCCGTTTTTTGGTCAAAATCCGCTTTGAATGTCAGTGTTTGATTGTAAAAATATACAAAAAATACCATCCCCTAGAAGATTAAATTTCCTGTAAAACTGTATGGATATGAACTATTTTATCATGAAAGGTTTGAACAGAATAGCGGTTAATCTTGTGCTAATTTATTTTGCGTGATATTATGATGATAATATTAAATCATCATAATATTATGCATAAATTCGTGCTAGATAGGTAGGTACTTATATACAACCATCAAAATACGTTACGAAAGTTAAACCGCTATAACATACAATCCTTTCACAATAAAATAGTAAATATCCATACAGTTTTAAAGGAAATTAAATCTTCTAGGTGATGGTATTTTTTATAAATTTTTAAAATAAAATACTAAGGCGTTCAAACCAAATTTTGAACCAAAAACGGGAACCGCCGTAAAGTTTTTTGGAATATTCTCTGAAACTTTAGCAGATAGCAAGAATATGTAAGAATTTATTATTGTATTAAATTTAATGTTCTTATATTTGACTTACAAAAATATCACATTTTGTTTGTTGTTTTTGAGTTATAAAATATATTGTAAAAAATACCATTTTACCCCCCTCCCTCCTGTACAAGGGTTGGAAATACAAATCTGTAGTATGTTGATCCTCTTAATACTAGTAATGTATGTAGTACCATGTTTTTTTACTTTATTTCCATAGCTCATACAACTAACTTCAAAATTTCGTTTTTTATATTTTACAAAAAAATTACCACATTCAAATATTTTTTTTTATGCAAAAAGCAGGTAATAAATATGGAGCATTACTTTTTACAAGTCTCTGCCTGGTAGTCGACGAGGTAGTTTGCACCATTTTTTGGGCCTCTTTGAAGAGGCCGCATCCAAAACGCTCCAGGATAGGAAAAGGCAGATCTGTGAAAAAATCATGTACTCGATGCAAACTACCAGCCTGACCATGTCTCTGCCTGGTAGTCGATGAGGTAAGGTTTCATACGTCTAGCTCTTAGACTAATACTATATCATCGAGTTTTTCTTCAAAGCTATCTTTAGATCGCAAATATATTTTTATTTCTGTCTTCAAACCATCAAATCTTGTCTTCACTTTACCCCGACTAAGCCACCTTACTTCAGCGAAGTAGATAAAATCATCATGTTCAAGATTTGTGTATTCCTTATCTGATTTTGTTGGCGGGCGCCAATATAACAGGCTGCGGGCTACCAGGTGCTCGCGAGCTACTGGTTGGGCACCACTGATATAGATTATCAACACCAAAAACCTTTTATGCTGAGTGTTTTTTTAAATGCTTTGTCAATTCGCTAGAATAATTGGTTGTAAACTCACACTGATTGCAAACAAAACGTTTATACTCAGAATGTGTATGCATATGAACTTTTAAGTTGCCGGGACTTTTAGCTTTATAATCACACTGATCACAATTAAATGGTCTATGCTCAGAGTGTGTTAATATGTGAGATTTCAAGTAGCGTGGGTGCTTACATTTGAAATCACACTGATCACAGGCAAATCCTTTATGCTCAGAGTGTGTTAACATGTGAGATTTCAAGTAGCTTAATTGTGTGGCTTTATAAGAACATTGATCACAAGAAAACGGTCTAAACTCAGAGTGTGATAATATGTGACGTTTCAAATTTCTTGAATGAACTGATTTATAATCACACTGATCACATCTAAATGGTTTATACTTAGAATGTATTAATGTGTGAGATTTCAAGCGGCTTACGAAATTTGTTTTATAATCACACTGATCACAACTAAATGATTTATGCTCAGAATGCATTAATTTATGATTACTAAGGGTGCATGGTAGCTTACATTTGAAATCACACTGATCACAGGCAAACCCTTTATACTCAGAATGTGTTAACATATGAGATTTCAATCTGCTTAACAATTTTGTTTTATAATCACACTGATCACAACTAAATGGTTTATGCTCAGAATGCACTAATTTATGATGAGATAAAGTGCCTGGCAGCTTACATTTGAAATCACACTGATTACAGGCAAATCCTTTATACTCAGAGTGCGTTAACATGTGAACTTTCAAGTCGCTTAATTGTTTGGCTTTAAAAGAACATTTATCACAAGCAAATTGTTTATGCTCAGAATGTGTCAACATGTGACGTTTTAAGTAGCGTAAAATTTTTGTTTTATATTCACACTTATCACAGATAAATGGTTTATGCTCCGAGTGTGTTAATTTGAAATTTCTTGATTTAAAATCACACTGATCACAGGCAAAGGATTTAATTTTGGAGTTTGTTAATTTTTCCTTATGGTTTTTTTTCATTGATCCAGAAGCACATTTGTATGTTTCCTTGCAGCAACTGAACATCTGATGGATCCTCAGGAGTTTTCTTTCATTGACTTTGTAGCTGCAGGCATGGCACACATGATCCACCTTGACTGAGTCCCTCTCACAACTGTCAGCTGTAAATATAACATTGCTAATCAGTTTTTTTACAGATTATATCCACAGAAACAATAGAGGTATGGATGAACTGAAAAAAGTGTGTCATGATAGGAATAAGTGGAGGAGACTCTGCAGAGGTTCTGGCCACCACTAAGGGAACGGCGCAAGCGTAAACAGTTAGTTTAGGTACATAGTGGGACACAGAGGCAAGTATCCATCTTAATACGACCATGGCCGTAGCTAGGGGGGGGCATTGTGGGGCAATGCCCTACCTTGAAATCACAATGCCCTACCTTAAAAATACCAAAAACTAAGACAAATTATTATAATTAAATTGTTTGTTCATAGTTTGAGATAAAAAAAAATGTAGAAATTAACCAAACTTAGTAGGAAAAGAAATGGGTACCTAAACTCAAAGAGTAGGTACCTATCTACATAATGTGGGTAAACTCCAGCTGTCACACTTTTTTTTTATATACTGGCAACACGAAATCACCTTTTAAGATGATGAAAAATAAATTGTACTGTGACGACAATTAACTGTTCAGTGTTTTAGTCAAAAATCATTGATTTCGCGATGGATATACGAGGTTTCTTTGGAAAAAAAACGAAGAGTTGAAGAGCAAATTGACCACGAAGAACCTCACTGCTCAAAACAGGTTGAAGTTCAAAATACAATCGCTACTCCTAGTTCCATGGCAACAGTTTGGTCAACACATGTTGGTAATGTTAGCTTTGGTATTCCTTCTATTGTTGCACAAATCGGAGAACCAATAAAACACATATCCAAAACAACAAAACAGAGCCTTTGTTTCCGATTGGTTCAAGCGTTATAAATGGTTACAGCATTCTGTCGAGAAAGATGCTGCTTTTTGCTATCCATGCCAGCAATTTTTACCTCATGGAAGCAAACAGAAATCGTACACTTCCACAGGATTTAGAAATTGGAAAAATGCTACTGATTCTAAAACTGGTTTTCCAAAACATGAAAAATCAATTTCGCATATTCAAGTGTGCACCGTAGAAATGGCTCATTTGAGAAGTATGACAGGAAAAACACTGAAAGATAGAGTGAGAAACGAATGGGTTCTGAATGAATGCGGAGTAAAAGAAAGCGTGAAAGTGAAAGTTCAAAGAAGTGTGATGTGATGATTTTTTTTTTTTTTTTTTAAGGAATCCTGTGCGGGAGGCTCCCCAATTCTTGTGAGTCTTGGGGGTCTATGTCACCCTGGAAGGGTGCCGCAGAGGTGTTGCTTGAGTTCTTGGTTCTGTCGTGAGGCGCTGCAAGGAAGTGGTGATTGATGTTGGTTTTGAATAAAACCGGATTAAATTGGGAAGGGAACACAGATACTGGTAGACCATTCCATAAACGGGCAGTTTGGCAAAGGAATGAGTCATGAAAACGCCAAGTTCTCATGCTTTTGAGATCGACTGCAAAGGGATGAATGAGAGTCGTACTACGAGTTTCCCTTTCTGAAATGAGAGGGGGAGGGATTAATGAATGGAGCTCATTAGAACAAGCTCCGTGGTAATATCGATAAAAAAGACTGAGCATTCCAACTTTTCTTCTGTGCTGGAGCGGCTGCAGATCGGATGTCAGAGAAGGATCATTGATCAACCTCACTGCCCTCCTTTGTACAGAATCAAGTTGGTCACTCAACTTCTTGGACATACCACACCAGAGATGGCTGCCATATTCGATAATGGGGCGGATTTGGGATTTATACAGAGTCAATAACTGGGCTGAAGTAAAAAACCTACGGGCTCTGTATAATATGCCGAGTCGCCGGAAAGCGGAAGTTGTGCGAGACTCAATAGCATCATGGTATTTTAACTCTGATGACAGAGAAATTGGACAAATTGGACAAATGATTTGGACATATTGAAAGGATGAATGAAGACCGACTGACAAAAAGAGTGCATAAAGGGAATGTAATAGGTAAGCGTGGAAGGGGAAGACCTAGAAAAGAATGGATTGATCAGATAAGTAAGATTGCGAATGAATGGAATTTACAGAGTGGAAACAAGAGAAGAGCATGCATGAAAAGAGTGATGAAATTAGATGAGATGAAAGAAGTATGCAGGGACAGAGTCAAGTGGAGGCACTTGTGTGGAGGTACCGGCCACCCCTAGAGGAATGGCGGCAGGATACAAGACAAGACAAGCTATGTCGATGTGGCAGGAGAAATTACAATGAATATCTACATCTAGCAGTGTTGAAACGTTATTAAATCAAAAAGTATTAAAAATATATAGGCATTAAGTGAAGTGTATCATTGAAGTAATACAATTTTTAATTGTCAACGAATTAGCTCTGCGTGGAAATTATATTTTGGAAGATGAAAAAGAACAAGGATTATTTCAGAATTTATTTGAATACATTATACACGTGTATGAAAGATCCAAATTTGAACGACGTTCTCACTCATATACCACAAAACGCAACATATCGTTCACCTGAAATTCAAAATCGGTGGCAAAAAAATGGTTCAAGCAGTACGAAGTTCCATTGTCAAAAATATTACACCATGTACATCACTGACCTATGGTGATTGATTTAGGAGCCCGTGCTTCGAGGGCAGATATAATGATTTTTTTTTTACTTCCGCCCTACCTGTAACCAATGCTGCCCTACCTCAAATTCGACTCTAGCTACAGCCCTGAATACGACTCTTCCCACCTCACACCTGAATGGCTACATACACCTTGGGGCAAATCCGCCACTGCCGGTCATTCTCATGTTGACATACTATTCAAATACACTCCAACATTTCAAGCTAAACTGATTAATACTGACCTGAATACCCCTCAATGTTGATTCTCTCCACAAGCACGCGGCATTCCTTCAACAAGCCATCAGGTGGAGGGGCAGAGTCCTCATTCTTCACATTATCCGCCACAGAGTCCTCGGCAAGCCATTCCTTCTTAATATTCAGTCTTTCTTGCTTCACATCGCTCTCTTCAATGTCTATTTGTTCATCTGAGTGCGCTAGTTGTGCATCCATAAACTCCGAGTCCGCCTCCACCTTCTCAACCTTCACAACAATGTCCATTGTGATTTTATCACTTGTACAAAACAAGCGAACAGCAATCCTCCAATATCGATTGGACTTTACATCTACAAAACTACTAATTGATCAAAAGCCAGTGACCAGTGACACGAATACCCGTCAGTGGCCGATGCTCAGAGCTGTCATGCAAGATC
Organism: Agapetus fuscipes; assembly: GCA_951799405.1. Lineage (NCBI taxonomy): Eukaryota > Metazoa > Arthropoda > Insecta > Trichoptera > Glossosomatidae > Agapetus > Agapetus fuscipes. The sequence continues at coordinate 15,133,401 of OX637352.1, forward strand.
CGGATCAATCAAATGACCCGTGTCACCACGGCAAATCGGTCAAGGATAACTCGTCTACAGACAGCTCGGTCATGGATGATTCGGTCACACGACAGTAGTGCTAGACGACTTTTCTGTCACATATAATATTCACATACCGATCGATGAACGTGATGAAAATCTCAACCTTGTAAAACGTCACTTCTGAAAGTTGTGATGTTTTTTGATATGCGTAAAGCCTGGTCGCCTCTTAACTGTAAAATACATAAGTTCCACTTGCCACATCTCTTTTGGGATAACGCGGCAACATGCTGCGCTGTATGAAGCCCTCTGTGACATATTTGTTGTAGAACCAGAATGCGGTTGAGACATTTCCAAGCACTTGCATTGTTATAAGTGATATTTCAACACAGAGAGCAGAACAGTCCTTGTGCTCCTGGTGGCAGGTCTCCATGTGTGTCAGCTCTTCATCAGGCAAGCTTTACATCAAGTGCCTTTATAACATTGCTCCTCTTGTGGGTTCTCACATCTTCCTTCTAAGCTGCAGTATAAAGTGTGTATTAGGTCTTTACATATAAAATTCGCGTTTTGTATGGGGGGAACAAAAAGTTTTTTTTTTTAAATATAATATATTTAAGTATTTACCATAGCTATCTATGCACTTTTGCCGCCATCTCATCTGTGGTTAATTGATCCCTTTACTTAAATAACCATTCGTACCTACCTATGGCAATCTATACAATCTTTGAAGGCGGTTTGGTCTGCCCCATAGGAGTTGGAATTTTTCCCCTTGCAAGAAGTTATCCTACTTTCGAAAAAAAAAATGGTAATCTGTTGAAGCAAGGTTCGGGAAGTACTTACAGGGGATGTCTACAACATTCCAATTGAAGCTCTTCTAATTCTGTAGCCGTCTGTTGTGCAGTGTGTGGTCTAGCCTTGTCACGATGCAGCAGCGGCCTGGAGCGATTGACCATCCTCGGTTTTTTAGCTTTTCCATCATAGTTTGCAGTTACTGACAATAAACATCTGCCGTTATTGTCTGACCAGATTTGAGAAAGGTGTAGTGAACGACACCGGCAATATATATATAATGTAAAATATTTAGGCTGATTTATTTGGTGAGCGCAGTTTTTGTGTGTATCACATCTCAAGAGCCCTCTGTGAGCTTGGTGGTCGCTGTAGAAAGCGCCTATTCTCAAGCAAGACCCAGTTGTTGTAAGTCTGGATGGACCTTTTGATGACCGGTCTTTGGTTCATGAATTTTTCAACCCAGCGAAGAGCAAATTTGAAAATATAAATGGTATATTTTTTGTGCTCCGCCGGGATTCGAACCCCAACCTTCCAGTTACGAAGTGTTACCACTAGTCCACTAAATGCTCACAAGTAACTTTTGTAACAATTTTTGCTTAGGGCATGATTCGGCTGGTTCGGCAGGGTTCAGCCGTTGCAATGATTGCTTCCGATTATCGTACAGGATCCATTTTTCATAAAAGTTAAAATTTCGATTTAAAATCCCTTCATTATTATGCCAGTTGAGCAGCAGTTGACGCGCTTTTGATGATTTGCTTCACCCAATTTGTGAGGTACCCACCTTTCCAATTTGCTTCAAGTGGATAAAAATAGTTTTATTCATTATTTCCCGAGTTGGCTCATAAATATTCACTAATGAACAATACATATGAAAAAAGAATTATGTTTTAAATGGAAAAATGAACTTTTAATAGTTTGTTTGAAGAAATTGGCCCTTAAAAATAGTTTTCTTCAACATTTCGTTGACATTAGTAGAATATAATATTACAAACTGGGAAAATTTACCACCCATTCTACGTGTTTGTAAATGCGATCGTTGGGCCACTTTTAAGTTATGATTCCGGAATTTTGAATGAATGTAGATATTTACAACTTTGGTTTCAAAGACTTATTTATTGAGAAAAAGTTTCTTCTAACATTTGTTTGGATTATTAAAAGACAGGACAATTTTCTTTTAATTAAAAATGGCCACCAGCGGGATTTTTAGGTTGTGTCTATGGTGGCTATAAGAAATATTAAGCATTTTTAAATATTCAGACCCCGCCTATCTTTTCTGTAAGAGCATTTTTTGGGTGTATGCTTAATTTTAGTGTCCTACTGTGAACGGTCTGGGCGTCTATAGTGGTACAAATATACAAACAAACAAACAAATGGGTAGGTTAATTTTCTACTTTTATATACAAAATACAATACAATAACACACAAGAAAGGGCTGCAACTACTGGTTGTGGCCACTTTTGACCTAGTTTTGGCCGCACTCATTGTCCTGGTTCTGCTCACTGTGGTTAATATGAGTTATATAAGATATTATATTACTGTGGTTAATATAAGATATTATATTAAAAAAAAGTTAAACAAAGCTGGTAAGCATAAAATCAAATGTTTTATTCAAATTCATTATTTGAAATCACACTAATCACAGGTAAATCCTTAATGCTCAGAGTGTGTTAGCATGTGAGCTTTCAACTTGTCCAAGTGTTTGGTTTTATAATCACACTGATCACAACTTAATGTTTTAGGATCAGAGTGTGTTGACATGTGAACTTTCAAGTTGCATGGGCGCTTAAATTTTAAATCACACTGATCACAGGCAAATACTCTATGCTCAGAGTGTGTTAACATGTGACGTTTCAAGTAGCTTAATTGTGTGGCTTTATAAGAACATTGATCACAAGTATATGGTTTATCCTCAGAATGCACAAATTTATGACAACTTAATGAGGTTGCTAGCTTACATTTGAAATCACACTGATCACAGGCAAATTCTTTATGCTCAGAGTGTGTTAACACATGATCTTTCAAGTGACTCAAGCGTTTGGCTTTATAATCACACTGATCACAAGCAAATCGTTTATGCTCAGAGTGTGTTAACAAATGATCTTTCAACGAGCTCAAGCGTTTGGCTTTATAATCACACTGATCACAAGCAAAGGGTTTAAACTCAGAGTGTTTGAATTTGTGTACTTTTAATCTACTTGATTTATGAGTCTTGTAATCACACTGATCACAAGCAAATGGTTTATGTTCAGAGTGTGTAAACAAATGATTTTTCAAGTTCCACAAGCGTTTGGCTTTATAATCACACTGATCACAGGCAAATCCTTTACGCTCAGAGTGTGTTAACAAATGATCTTTCAACGTGCCCAAGCGTTTGGCTTTATAATCACACTGATTACAAGCAAATGGTTTAAACTCAGAGTGTATTAATTTGTGTATTTTTAATCTACTTGGTTTATTATAAGTCTTGTAATCACACTGATCACAAGCAAAGGATTTAACTTTAGAGTGTGTTAATTTTTCAGCATGATTTTGATTAATTGATCCAGAAGCACATTTGTATGTTTCCTTGCAGCAACTGAACATCTGATGGATCCTCAGGAGTTTTCTTTCATTGACTTTGTAGCTGCAGGCATGGCACACATGATCCACCTTGACTGAGTCCCTCTCACAACTGTCAGCTGTAAATATAACATTGCTAATTAGTTTTTGACACATTTAATGTAATGTTACACCTTATGCCCACCGACATAATGTCCAAAGACATATTATAGATATGAATGAACTGAAAGAAGTATGCAAGTTCATACCCAGGATCAGAACTAGGGAGGGGCAAGCCATGGACGTAAAATGGTCATTTCAATCTTCTAAATTATAAAACCGGAAAACCGTTCGTTGGTAACCAGTTAAATGGTGAAGGACTAAACAGTTTTTGCTGTCTTTCGTTTCCGAATAAAATATGTAATCTGAGAAAGGTTTTAGCATACAAAAAAGTTGGTAAAATATCGCAGAACATGTTTAAATTTGTGAAATGCTGAATGTCATTTTTACTTATATGGGAATTGATGATTTCCAACTTCATCTAATCATCATATTTTTCTTCCATATTCAAATTTCATTAATATGTGTTTGGTTTAAAATATTGCAATAGGCTAATGAAATCAAATTAATAAAATAAACTGGTAGGTACAAAATTTTAAAATGGAATAAAAGATATTATTTATCAGACAGCCTTCACCAAACAGAACTCTTTTTTTAAATTGGAACTTAGTTTTTCAACTGTCAAAGTCATGAAAACCATTCAAGGTTAAATAAAGAAGTCTTAAATCTCAGTTACAAATATATTATGCACACATTTAAGGTTCATAATTATATTTTCAAAATAAGACCCAAACGCAATGCCCAAATTTCAGATTAACATAAACTGTGCAACTTATGCTAACTTTACTTTAAACAGGGGCTACATTGGCAGAAGTGAAACAATTTGCACAGTATCAGCCTCATACCAACCTACAAGTCGAGGACCTATTATCTAAGTTGCATAAAAACATAAGATGATTCCTGAATGCATCTAAATTAAATTTTGTCGGTAAACGTATCACTCGACAATGACTTAACCGATTTGTTTTTTTTATGATGTTTGTAATCTGGGACAGGTGTTTTGATAAAAAAAAGTTTGAAAAAGTATCATGGAAGATTTTCAAATTTGTGAAATGCTAAACATTGTTCATGTACTGGAATTTGGTTTGACACTTACGAGTATACCGCATCTATATAAAAATTAAATACTCATCACACATTGGCCAATTTTTCAGAAAACATGTAAATTACCTTCGAGATGGACCGTGTGAAGTTCAATGTGAATCAGATTACTCACAATCATTTTTTTAAGCATGGGGGATGTCGCTCTTTTTGCCTGGCTAGTTTGTTATATTTTTTTTTGAAAAGTTACATTGTAGATTTTCCGGAAGACCGGATAACCTGAATGCACTTTTTCATATTGGAATTTTGAATGTGTCAGCAAGCCAATTTTCAACATTTCTTGGTTCCAAATATTTGCAAAGATACATTGACATTTTAGTTTCATATTTAATGCATGTCCAAAATCAAGCAAATGTAAGAACACACTTACACATGCTGCATGTGTACATTAACTTTGCAACTCCTGCCACTTTCGCTGAAATCGGGGGGGGGGGGGGGATCATTGATTTTACTTCTTCTAATATCAATCAATACGTAAACACTATACTTACATCAACAATTGAAAATAGCTTTTTTAAAGCATCATTTAAAACCTGTAAATGATAATTGAATTATTTTAGAAATGTACGAATAAAAGATTTCCTCCAGCTAATAGAATGACAAGCGTTCCTTTATAATTATTAAGTAATGAAATCATGTTTGGAATACCACTTACAGTGTGAATATGACGAAAGATACAAAACTTTCCCAAGATCTTCACAAATTTGAAAAGGCTACAACATCTTTCTTAACTGCAATCCACAGTATTACAGTATCTTTAAATGAGCCCAATTTGATTTGATAAAATTTTCATGAACATATGCACGCTCAATTGTTTCAAGTTATTGAGCTATGCTGTCTCACGAAAATAGTTTCAATGATGACTTCGAAATAAGTTTTCTTCTCATCGTTTCCATTATCCAAATCTAATTTATATAAATAGAGGCAGGACAAAGTCTGCCGGGACAGCTAGTAATTTTAATAAAATGTAATGATGCTTAAGGTAATGTTTTACTTCCAGGGGGGAGCAGCTGCCCCCACTTGGCCCTTCCTGGGTACGCTCATGGAAGCATGTCATCTAAACTGAATGTGTGACATGTAACATTGGGGATTCACATTATATTCATTCTCACAAGCACACACATACAAGTTCGCGCTTGCACATTCCGCATGTGAACCTACAACATAACAACCCTGCTACTCTTGCTGAACTTCCCTGAAACAGGGGTAACATTGGCAAAGTGAACCATTTTTTACAGCATGGGTGGTCAGCCGCATACCAACCTATAAGTCAAGGAACATACACATTATATTTTTTAAATAAACTTTTAATAATATGTATGTAGGTGTAGTAAATGGAAGGTTGTAGATTCGGATCCCGGCGGAGCACAAAAATATACCATTTATATTTCGAATGTGCTCTTCGCTGGGTTGAAAAATTCATAAACCTTTACCAATGACCGGTCACCAAAGGTCCATCCAGCCTTACAGCAACTGGGTCTTGCTTGAGTATTGGCGCTTTGTAGCGACGACCAAGCTCGTACACCTCTGCGGCACTACAACAAGTGTTATAGACCCCTAGAGTCTTTAGAATCTAGGGAGTCTCCCGCACAGGATTTCTTAAAAAAAGGTTTAGGTAAAAATTTAAAACAAATACAAAATTCTAATTTATAATTTAATTTTTTTTTAGAAAAACCTTAGTTTTAACCGCCAACATTAAAGATCAACCGCCATTTCTCTGTCCTTACATACTTATTTCCTATCATCCAGAGTCATAACTTCTTCATACAATGTCTGTTATGTCTGTGGATATTACCTTCATTCGCTATTTCAGAAATTTGATCCATCCATACCTTTCTCGGTCTTCCTGTACCACAACATCCATCTATTTTTGCAACATACAATTTGTTTGTCAGTCTTTCCTCATTCATTCTCTCCATATGCCCGAACCATCTTACATAACAGACCTCTTTTAATCTTCACTTTCTCTCGCACCACTTTCTTTTCTTGCAGATTTCATATATTTCATTGAATGATAGTTTTAAACAAGCAGTGAGAGAGAAGAAAGAGAGCTATTTAAATGGGTTAGTGAGATGGAAAGAATATTTTAATGAGGTTTTTGGTGAAATAGAATGTGATTTAGCTGTGAAAGGAGATTATATGAATGTGAAAGGAGACAGATAGTCGAAAAATAGCTGGCCGTAAATAAAAAGGTCTACGCGGCTTTTGTAGATCTTGAGAAGGCCTTTGACTTGGTGGATAGAAGTATGATGTGGTGTGTGTTAGAGAGGTAAGGAGTGAACAAAGCACTTTTGAACACGATACGCGCCATCTATCAAAATAGCAGGGCGTGTGTGAGGGTGGATGGAGAATATAGCGAGTATTTTATTGTGTACAAGGGTGTGAGACAGGGTTGCATAATGAGCCCATGGTTATTCAATATAATCATGGATCATTTAGCATTTGTAAGCGCGAACTACACGTGCTTATTTGTGGGCATTCATTTGAGAGCTTTAAATGAATATATCCTTGCAACTAGATTATATTATTATTATTTTTGTGTTAAACAAGTGAATCTGGCAACGAACGAACATGGCATTCAGATTGGAGAGAGAAAAGTCGGAGTTCTACTTTATGCTGATGACGCAGTATTAATTGCTGATTCAGCAGCGGAACTTCAGGCAATGCTCTCTAGTCTGAACCATGCTCTGTGTGTGAACAAGCTGAAAATTAATGCAAGTAAGACGAAAGTACTGATTTTTGACCGAAGGGATGAATCTGAAGAATGCACGTTCATGTTGAATGGTATGAAAGTTGAAATTGTGGATGAATTTAGATACTTGGGAAGTATATTTGAAAAGAATGGAAAGATGACCAGAGAATTTGAGAATAGGGTGTGTAAAGGAAAGCAAGTGGTCGTTGCAATAGGAAGAATAGCAAAGAACAAGTGATTGACGATGGATCTAAGAATGGCAGTACACAATGGCATATTGTTACCGACTTTGATGTATGGAAGTGAAGCATGGACAGTGAATGATAGCGAAATGAGTGAAGTATGTACGGTGGAAATGAAGCATTTGAGAAGCATGACAGGAAAAACTTTGAGGGATAGAGTTAGGAATGAATGGGTAAAAAAAGAATGTAATTTGAAAGAGGATGTGAAAGTTAAGGTACAAAAGAATGTGATGAGATGGTTTGGGCATGTGGAAAGAATGAATGATGATAGACTGACAAAGTATGTATACAAAGAAAGTGTGAAAGGAAAAAGAGGGAAGGGACGACCGAGAAAAGTATGGAGTGATCAGATTGTGGAGATTGTGAAAGAATGGGATATACAAAGTGAGCGTAAAAGAAGAAAATGCATGAAAAAGGTGATGGATATGAAGGAATTGAAAGAGGTATGTCAGGATAGGAAAAAATGGAGGCAACTCTGCAGAGGCTCTGGCCACCCCTAGCGGAATGGCGACAGAGTTACAGTTACAGTTACAGTTACATGTGAAAGATAAGGTACAAAACAATGTGATGAGATGGTTTGGGCATGTGGAAAGAATGAATGATGATAGACTGAGAAAGTATGTATACAAGAAAGTGTGAAAGGAAAAAGAGGGAAGGGACGACCGAGAAAAGTATGGATTGATCAGATTGTGAAAGAATGGGATATTCAAAGTGACTGTAAAAGAAGAAAATGTATGTAAAAGGTGATGGATATGAATGAACTGAAAGAGGTATGTAAGAATAGGAAAAAATGGAGGCAGCTCTGCAGAGGCTCAGACCACCCCTAGCGGAATGGCGACAGAGTTACAGTTACAGTCATTCCTCACCCTATCACTCCTTTTTTCCCAATCATACTTCTTAGAAAGTCCCTTTCAACCAGTCTATGTCATGATAGGAATGAGTGGGGGAGACTCTGCAGAGGTTCTGGCCACCACTAAGGGAACGGCGCAAGCGTAACAGTTTAGGTACATAGTGGGACACAGAGGCAAGTATCCATCTTAATACGACTCTTCCCACCTGAATGGCTACATACACCTTGGGGCAAATCCGCCACTGCCGGTCATTCTCATGTTGACATACTATTCAAATACACTCCAACATTTCAAGCTAAACTAATTAATACTGACCTGAATACCCCTCAATGTTGATTCTCTCCACAAGCACGCGGCATTCCTTCAACAAGCCATCAGGTGGAGGGGCAGAGTCCTCATTCTTCACATTATCCACCACAGAGTCCTCGGCAAGCCATTCCTTCTTAATATCCAGTCTCTCTTGCTTCACATCGCTCTCTTCAATGTATATTTGTTCATCTGAGTGCGCTAGTTGTGCATCCATAAACTCCGAGTCCGCCTCCACCTTCTCAACCTTCACAACAATGTCCATCGTGACTTAATCACTTGTGCAAAACAAGCAAACAGCAATCCTCCAATATCTATTGGACTTTACATCTACAAAACTACTAATTTAATCAAAAGCCGGTGAGACGAATATCTGTCAGTGGCCGATGCTCAAAGCCAGTGTTGCCACCTTAGTTTTAGTACTTGGGGCAATTGAAGAAGCTAAAAAGGGCTAGATCGGGCTAAAAGGAGCACAAAAAGAGTTGATGTAAAAAAAGGCTAAAAAAACACCTGGACTAATGATTTTAATTACTTATGTATTTATTTTTTAGTTTGAATCACACTATTTTTTTTCAAAATTAGGTTAAAAAATTAAAGATATTAGTTATTTTACAAACTAAAATTAACAAATTTTCCGTTTAGAATCATTTAGTTGCCATAGATATGTTGCCTTAATCGAACAAATGGTATCTACCAAAAAAAAACAATAATATGACAAAAATCACGAAAGTTCGATGTTATCGCGATGTTAGCATTGGCGCAAAATTCAGATTTTCATACAATATTTTTAAGTAAATGAAAAGGGCTAGATAGCCCCTTTCGGGCTAAATCATTAAACAACGAGTTCACCTACAGTAAAAAGAGCTAGATCTAGCCCCAAAAGGGCTAAGGTGGCAACACTGCTCAAAGCTGTCATGCAAGATCCGGATCAATGAGATAATTCGTGTCACGGCAAATCTGTCAAGGATAACTCGTCTACAGACAGCTCGGTCATTGACATTGCGGTCACGGACGATTCGGTCACACGATAGTTGTGCCAGACGACTTTTCTGTCACATGTAATGTAAGATTCACGTACATCGATGAACGTGATGAAAATCTCAACCTTGTAGAACGTCACTTTTGAAAGATAATTGTGATGTTTTTTGAGGCATCCCTGCCTTTATGAGACTAAAATTTTTTTTTTTAATGAAATAATGTCGCGTGCCACATGCCATGGAAATAAAGATGCATCAAATGTTTGTGTTACTTCAGATTTTTAATAAAAACAAAAATTAATACACGGAGGAAAATAATTAAGTAGATTAATTAAGCAGAAAATACACGTCGCTATTTAAATATATTTTTAATACTCTATCTATAACATTTTTTATTTTTTCTTATCCACTTTTATTTTTCCTTCTCATTCGCGTGCCATGCAAAATCGTCTCGCGTGCCACCTGTGGCACGCATGCCATAGGTTCGCCATCCTTGGCGTAAAGCCTGGGCCCCTCTTACCTATGAAATAAATAAGTTCCACTTGCCACATCTTTTTGGGGATAACGCGGCAAGATGCTGCGCTATATGGAGCCCTCTATGACATATGTGTTGCAGAACCAGAATTCGGATGCGAGATTTCCAAGCATCTTGTGTTGCTTGTCCACACTCCTGAGGGCCTTTAGTTGGTGACTCTGCTGGTCTACATTGTTATAAGTAATATTTCAACACTGAGAGCAGAATAGTCCTTGTGCTCCAAGCTTTACATCAAGTGCCTTTATAACATTGCTCCGCTTGTGGGTTCTCACATCTTCCTACTAAGCTGCAGTATAAAGTGTGTATCATCAGTCCAGCAAGGTTTCCAACCAAACATGAAGTGATGTTGACTTACTTTTGCATATATTGTTAAATATCTGTTGAGCAGAAAGGAAATGTTGTCGGCATTATTTGAAATCCCATAGATTATGTTTTATGCTAACTGATGGTTGAAAGATGATGAATAATAAAGTTGTCCCACGGGATGTTTTGTTATCTGTGACATTTGTCAAGTTGCTTGCTTTACTCCTTAAGTGAGCGACCGCCCGCGCCCCTGCACTACTTTATAACCACTGTGAAGATGGACACAATAAAACAACACAAAGCTTCAATACTCTTTATTATGTCTTCTTATATGTTCACTCATTCTCCAAAACAGACAAATATTTATGAAGGAACAAAGCTATTATTTTGGTGGCAGAGTCCAAACAATCAAATCACAAATGCCAGGAATACTTGGGTATTTTTTATTTATTTCGGATATCCAATAGTTTCGGTTACGGGTACAGATATCCAAAACATCCCTGCTCTTTAACCAGTACATTACTTATACTGTACTTATGAAAGAAGCCAAACTTCACACGAACATGAGCCTTACAACTTTTGCCGCCATTTCTCTGCACGAAGTGGCATTGGCAAAAGTTAACAAAGTTTTAACAGCATGGGTTTAAATTAAAAATGGTTCACTTTGCCAATGTCACCCCTGTTTCAGGGAAGGACGGCAAGAGTTGCAGGGCTGATGTTTATTTGAGATTGGGTTTTTATATTGTAGGTCCACATGGGGCATGTGTTAGTGCGAAATTATACATGTTTGCTTGTGGGAATGCATTTAATATAAATCTTAAATGATATATATCTTTGCAGCTTAGATTAGATTAGATTAGGGATCAGTTTCATATTATCCTATTAATGAGGGAACAAAATAATACCAACAGGTGGACCCAAACTATAGTAGCTATTAGATAACTAGAACAATTATATGCTAAATTAAATAATAAACTAATGAAGGGCTACAAAGCAAATGCCTTATCAACTAATGAAGATGAAATTAAATTAAGAGCGCTCTCGAATATTTTTAATTTTAAAATCTGCGTTCGCTTAATTCCTATCTATGCCACAGCGGCGCGCTCGGCGCTCTACTCTCTCGTTCCTTTGTAGTTTTTGAAAGGTACGTATATTAACTTATAATATCTGTGGACTAGAAATTATTTTAACCAAAAAAGACATATATATATATGTATATGTCTCAACTTACTTACGAAAATGGTCATTAGTAATAAAAATAACAAAGAACTTCACAGTTGCATTTCCATGTGTACAAAAAACTCGGCACAACGAAAAAAAAATCTTGAATGTTGGTACCATTTCAAATAACGGCTGCCGACTAGACCGGAAATAACTAGAGTTGACAGATAACACACGTTATAAATATTGTGATCGCCAAAGTCGTGCCAATATTTCATATTTTAACTTTATCACTCATTTCATTATAACCACTGCAACGTGTGACAGGAGAGAAACGCAAGTGGTAGCATGTCGCTGCCTTTGTTCTTGTTTGCCGTAGAGACCATTAAGCTAATTTTACATGAGAAATGTTTGCATGTGTACTGGACCAATGTGTCTTATGAAAACAGGAAATTGATTTCAAAAATATTTAAAACAACTCTCACATTACGAATTTTACGCTTATTCTTAGCTCAGATTGTGTAGAATTTTATTCTTATGACAACTGCAGTATGTATCAAATCAGCACGTTAGTTTCCGCTCCTCTATGTTATTACTCATAGTAGCTATGCAGTACAGTTTTTGCCAGCCATTTTTTTATGCCGGTCAGATAGACTCAACCTTTTCCATCCTTCAATAGCAATACTAAAAATGTTCAACAATAAATCAATAGTTTCGCAAATTATATTTTTAGTAATAATAATATCAGGATGATTTTTGCGAGCGCTGTTTTTGTGTAAATCACACCCCAAGAGCCCCCAGCGAGCTTGGTCGTCGCTAAAGAAAGCGTCGATTCTCAATCAAGACCAAGATGCTGTAGGGCTGGATGAACTTTGGTGACGGGTCTTGGTAATGGTTTGTGTATTTCCACTTTATTAATTCATTAGAACTTTGAAAAACATTAAATAAAAAAAAACAAGTTTTTAGTTACTCGTAAGCGTAACTACATAATAATGTTATGGATATGTGAAGGTTCCAAGGAATTTTCTGAAAATAGTGGTCAATATAGTGCATACACGCAGTATTTCTCAGTAAATATTTAGTTTTTCACATACTGTAAAATTGCATTTCCTTTCTCGCAATTTCGCTTTCTTGATGACTAGAATTATTTTATTTTTTGCGTAAGATCCGCAGGATGAAGAATGTCGACCGATTATTTCTAAAATAGTAATGATAAATTTCTAAGTTAAGTATCAAAGTCTTAATCTAAATTAAAGTTGCAAAGATATATATCATTTCAGATTCACATTAAATGCATTCCCACAAGCACACACATAGAAGTTGAACATAAGCCCTGCAACTTTTGCCGACCTTCCCAGAAGCAGGGGTGACATTAGCAAAGTGAACCATCTTTGTACAGTATGGGTGGTCAGCTTCATACCAACCTATAAGTCAAGGAATGTATTATTAAGAAATTGTTAATTAATAATATTATTAATAATATTTTTGTAAAAATGTAACATGGAAAATCGTAAAATGTACTCGCTTCGAAAATGTTGCATATCACTTGCCGACGAATCAAAAGTTTTTTATGAGAGAGTTTTAGCTAAAAAAAAAAAGTGACGCAGGTCCGTCCTCTGTGGGCCTCGGAGGCGGTCTGTGGATTTACGCCGCGAATCTCGCATTTAAAAGCCATTTGTAAAATAATAATAAAAAATAGATCTTATGAAAAAAAAAAAATTTAAAAAAATTTAAACTAAGCTCAAGATTATATTTTTTTATATTTAAAAATAATTGGGCACAAATAACCATTTTTTGAGATTTTATTCGAAGATACAATGTACACTTTTTTGTCAGTTTTTGCTTCTAGATTTTTTGTTTTAATTCAGTTTTTTTCGTCTCAATCACATTTTAAATCACACCACCAACTAAAACAGGATATTAAGTGTATTTGTAACTTTTTTTCAGGTTTCAAAACACCACCAATTTACAGAAAAACTGGTTCAAAAATTGTATGTTTTATACTTACCGCAAGAACGTGTTCGTAATTTTTATTTTTTCAGGTAATAAAAGCGTTTATAGACATATATTATTTGATTCATATTGCAAATGAAAGGTTTAACTAACTCGAACAGTTGTCAAAATTTTATATTTGTCCATATTTATTGAACAAAAATAACGTCAAAAACTGTGTTTTCGAGAAATTTCCTAGCACCCTCTTAAAGGTTTACACAACCCCTAAAAAGTTGAAATTAAATTGGAATTTAAAGCCCTATGGAAAGCAAATAGACAAATACCATGAAACAGCCAGTGTTAACAATAAACAAATCGTTTTTGTGTACTTTCAGGTTTGGCCATGTTCTATTTGCAGCTCCTAAGAACGGAAGCCAAATGAAAAAAAAAAGAAATAACTCACCAAAAAGTCCACGGCGTGAAAAAATACTTGTAGAAAAAAGGCTCCACCTTTACTGTACATGAAAACTCTGATGCTCAATAAAACAGTGAGCTCCAAGTATGATAAAGGTGGGTTTGAAAAAAGCCTTTGATTCTTCAGTCATTACGTGTGACGTGCGAAAGCTTTTATTTTTAAAATCCTGACGCAAACGCTACTAAGCTACACTGTTATGTTATTTTAAAATAACAAACAAAAAACAATCTCCAAGTGTACACTGTGTTTTGTGGGCCGAACGGAGCCGAACGGTCACGGAAGCGGCCGAACTGCGCCGTGTGATCTGATCGGGCCGTCGGTCATCAGTTCCCGGCAAGATGCCAACCGATTAAGACGTTGGCGCCCAAGCACCAAGCGGTGCAAGAGGGGGCATTACAATGGAGCTCCCTCCTCCCCATCTACTTGGATTTCCTGCCAGCAAGGCACCCGCCTTGTGGACCAGAGGCATAGGAGACATAGTGCTTAGGAGCGCCCACCCAGGGGCTCCAACGTGTGGAGGCGTCCGCCTCGTGAGCCGCCGCTAGCCTGGGGCGCTGCCCCAGGCCATTCAGTTCGGAACTCCGGACAACAGAGTAGGGAGTGTTTTAGTGACAGGTTTCGGTATGGCCATTCCCTTATTTCCCCTTTTTCCCCCATATTAGTAAAGTTAATAAACCCTTATTTGTTCATGGTAAACTTATCTTTTTTTATACAACCTTCCCAAAGTACAAGTGAGCAACACAAAGAAAGAACCCCACGCCCTGAGAGTGATGCTGATGAGAGCTAGCCGGATGTAAGTATCCTGGAGATACCCTCCCATCAAAACATAACAACACATATAGTGTAACTTCTTGCCGCGTTATCCCCGAAGGGGTCGCATGTGGTGAGTTGAACCTATTTATTTTTACAGGTAAGGGGGCCGGCCTTACGCCAACCACTTCAGTTGAAGTGGGAATTTCTCAGCTCCCGAGGGGGCTGGTACTCATTTCTTGTGAAGGCTGAGTAAACCTCGCCGGTATTTATATTATGGGGTTTGCAATACACACCGAAATAGGAAATCATTTCTGACACCCTCCTCGGTGGGATTCGAACCCGAGCTCACGGGGTAGAATGCAAGCACTCTACCAACTGAGCTATCGACCGGACACCGATGAAAAATCATAAAAGTAGGGAAAAACTAATGTTTTCATTAACAAGAAAATAATATTTAAACACATATGATGCCTAATTAGATAACACATTTTAGGTACTATTAAAATTCACATGATGCATATTAGGGTGTTGAAATATTTGAACATGTGAAAAAAAAAGAGTAGGTAAAGGAACTCTTGAAAATATGTACAAAAAAATATTTATGTTCTAAAGCAATTCCTTGATTCTTAATGACCTAACACATTGCTGTAGAAAGATTTTTCATTAATATATAATATTCTCTTCTACAGAAATTATCTCCAAAGTTAAATACCTAATGCCTGATCCACACGCTTGCCAAGCCTCGACAAAGCGTCACAAGCCCGAGCGTGTGGATAGACGTTTGGCTCGGCTTGTGTAGGTTTGCAAGAGCTTGTGGCCAACCCGACCGAGTGTCGGTTTTTTGACACGAGTCAAAGGGATTTGCCGCAAGCGTTTGCCACGTATCCACACGCTTGTGCGCGTTCATTCTGATCGGTAGCGAGCAGGCGCGTGCTATTTACAAATTCTGTCATTATAAGGAATTATTTAAAACTCCTCCATCACTAATTCTTCCTTGACAACCTATGTCTACAAAAATGAAATTATAATTGCTATCATGTAATGCCAGAAGAAATATACTAAAAGATTTTTTACGGTTGAAATATTCAGTTTCACTATGAAATTGGTTTTCTAGAACTATATGTTTTCCATCCCAAATTCTTAGCCTAATTTTTCATTTCCTTTTGTTTTCTCTCTTTTAGTTTGTTTTTTTTTTGTAATAAAAATAAGTTGAATCCATTGACTTATAATATTATGGTTAAATCAAATGTTATAGCTGACTACAGCTGGACTTCCGTCATGCTTGCTTCTTCAAAGCACACTGACGCACTGGCAAACATGTGGATACCGCTGTTGGGACACTTTATTTGCCCAAGCGTTTGTACAGGTTGTGGTTTGTCACAAACGGCAAGCGTGTGGATCCAGCATAATACATATTTTTTTTACAGAATTCTCAAAAACATATGACATTGAACAGACGTAATTTCAGCAGTACAATAATAATCATATGCTAGTCCAGTCCGGTCGATAGCTCAGTTGGTAGAGTGCTTGCATTCCATGCCATGAGCTTAGGTTCGAATCCCGCCGAGGGTGTCAGAAATGATTTCCCGTTTCGGTGTTTATTTCAAACCCCAAAATAAAATACCGGCAAGGCTTACTCAGCCTTCACAAGAAATGAGTACCAGCCCTCTCGGGAGCTGGAAAACCCCCACTTCACCTGAAGTGGTTGGCGTAAGGCCGGCCCCCTTACCTGTAAAAATAAATAGGTTCAACTCGCCACATGTGACCCTTTCGGGAATAACGCGGCAAGAAGTTACACTATATGTGTAGCTTAACACATTCTCTGCCAACAAGGTTTTTCATAATATGTAAAAAAAAACTTTGTTTTTCAGTTATATTAATAAATTATGTAGAGATACAATTATTTAATTTAACAACATCAAAACTAGGGATGGGCAAATGAAAAAAATATATCAATATATATAGAATCAATATTTTTTAACACTATCGAAATATATCGACGAAAAAATCTCAATATTACGATACTACATTACGATACGATACTTGGACCAGTCCGTAGTCCGTAGTGGCAACACTTCGGACTCGTAAATGGAAGGTTGTGGATTCGGATCCCGGCGGAGCACAAAAATATACCATTTATTTTTCGAATGTGCTCTTTGCTGGGTTGAAAAATTCATAAACCTTTACCAATGACCGGTCACCAAAGGTCCATCCAGCCTTACAGCAACTGGGTCTTGCTTGAGTAATGGCGCTTTGTAGCGACGACCAAGCTCGTACACCTCTGCGGCACTACAACAAGTGTCATAGACCCCTAGAGTCTTTAGAATCTAGGGAGTCTCCCGCACAGGGTTTCTTAAAAAAAAAAAAAAAAAAACTACATCGATACTAAATAATATTGAAATTTTCCAAAAAAAAAATTTGGCCAAAAAATCTATCGACGGGGGAGGGAGGTGGAAACACAAACATTTATCTGAAAAACACCGTTGACGGAAAGGGGAGGAGGGGAGACTTGCGATTTGCTGCATAAAAATGTAGCTTCAAAACACAACCACCATGATAAAGTATGTAAAGTATGTAAAGTATGTAAAGTATGGGGGGCAAAATCACTTATGCAAAAAAAATATGATTTTTGATACAATTTTGATTCTTTAAAAAAAAAATTAAAAAATCAATTAATCAATATTTCTAATATCGAGAATTTTTTTGATATTTTTCAAAAAAAATATTGGTACTTTTGATATATCGATATATTTCGCCCATCCCTAATCAAAACAGTCGCACAGCGTCATCCTGACTGATACGTCGTGTCTGTATTTTGATAAATTAATAAAAACTTAATATTTGTGATTTTTATTTTATTTCAATATATAAATTTACTTTATGAGCTTGTTCCCACAATCATTTTAACGAGAATTGTGCGGCCAAGTTGCGGTAACATGCGGAAGGGCCGTGTCAGGCAAATCCAGTAACGTTTGACACAGAACTCGTGACTGACAGCACTGAATGGCAAGTTAAAGTAGGTACTCAGTGTCAGTCACCGGTGACTGACAAAGCCCCATTGGAGAGTACTCTAGTGTCAGTCACCCGTGACTGATGAGGCGGTCTGCGTTTTTTTTTTTTTTGGGTTTTTGCAATCTGTTCCTAGGCTACACTGCGTACAGGAATCCAAACTTCCAATTTCGTCTGGTCCGGCTTTGTACCCGGGCTAAATAATCTCTTGATAAGACAATGGTGAAATGTAACAAGGAAGAGTAACTTATCAACATGAAAAAACCTTCTATTTAGAGTGTTTTATTAAATGCTTTGTCAAGTGCCTTGAATAATTTGTTCTATACTCACACTGATTGCAAACAAAACGTTTATACTCGGAATGTGTTTGTATATGATTTTTTAAATTGCGGGAACTTTTAGCTTTATAATTACACTGATCACAAGCAAATGGTTTATGCTCAGAGTGAGTAAATTTGTGAATTATTAAGGTGTGTGCTAGCTTACATTTAAAATCACACTGATCACAGGCAAATCCTTTATGCTCAGAGTGCGTTAACATGTGACGTTTCAAGTAGCTTAATAGTTTGACTTTATAAGAACATTGATTACAAGTATATGGTTTAAACTCAGAATGTGTTAATTTGTGTCTTTTTAATATACTTGGTTTATGAGCCTTGTAATCACACTGATCACAGGCAAATCCTTTATGCTCAGAGTGCGTCAACATGTGAGCTTTCAAGTATCTTAATAGTGTGGTTTTGTAAGAACATTGATTACAAGTATATGGTTTATCCTCAGAATGCACAAATTTATTATTACGTAATGATTTTGCTAGATTACATTTGTAATCACACTGATCGCAAGCAAACGGTTTACACTCAGAGTGTGTTAACAAATGGTCTTTCAAGTTGTACAAGCGTTTGGCTTTATAATCACACTGATCACAGGCAAATCCTTTATGCATAGAGTGCCTCAACATGTGAGCTTTCAAGTATCTTAATAGTGTGGTTTTGTAAGAACATTGATTACAAGTATATGGTTTATCCTCAGAATGCACAAATTTATGATTACGTAATGATTTTGCTAGATTACATTTGTAATCACACTGATCGCAAGCAAACGGTTTACACTCAGAGTGTGTTAACAAATGGTCTTTCAAGTTGTACAAGCGTTTGGCTTTATAATCACACTGATCACAAGCAAACGGTTTAAAATCAGAGTGTATTAATTTGTGTATTTTTAATATACTTGGTTTATGAGCCTTGTAATCACACTGATCACAAGCAAAGGATTTAATTTTGAAGTTTGTTAATTTTTCCCTATGGTTTTTTTTCATTGATCCAGAAGCACATTTGTATGTTTCCTTGCAGCAACTGAACATCTGATGGATCCTCAGGAGTTTTCTTCCATTGACTTTGTAGCTGCAGGCATGGCACACATGATCCACCTTGACTGAGTCCCTCTCACAACTGTCAGCTGTAAATATAACATTGCTCATTAGTTTTTGACACACTTAATGTAATTTTACACCTAATGCCCACCGACATAATGTCCAAAGACATAATATAGGTATGAATGAACTGAAAGAAGTATCCCTCGAAAAAATTCTAGCTCAGTCTAGCTAGACTTTTTTTTGTATTTTCTGACTCCAGACTAGAACTTCCAAGAAGTTCGCAGAACGAGACAGCTATCGTCAGAAAAACAAAGAATTGCATAGACATATTTGTGAGACATTTGAAGAAAAACTTAGATATCGTAAGAACTCATGAGCTATCTGAGAATTAACATGATATTCCTAGATGAAGCGAGATGTTTCAAAGACTGTACGCCATAGACCAAACTAGATTACCAGAGGTTTCCTGAGACTTAAGGCCCTTAGTGAGAATTATGTAGATGTAGCTAGAAGCATGACTAAGTCACTAACGAGAAATACATAGATTGCGTTAGAATAACCCGGACACCATTGTGAAGATAGACTAGTACAGATTAACCGAGATGAAACCCGAAAATTAAATCTTAAGCCCTACCTAGATCAGGTGAGATGTACAGAGATTGAGTAAAAGCACCCAATTATTGAAGATAAACAAAGACAAAGCGAGAATGTCCTAGACCGACTCAGAGACATTCCAATACAACCTGCCGGGACTGTCTAAGATATTCCTAGACAGGAGGCAGGAACAAAGTCCAAGACGGTCACATACTTCCTGAGACTCTCCTAGACCGCCCCAGAAGAATACTGAAGGAGCCTGCCTGGACTGTCTAAGATAACCCTAGACAGTGGGAGAAAAAACAAGTCCAGACACCCGACCTAGATTCACTAAGACCGCTGTAGATGCTCAGGTTCCCTTGCCCTGGATTCACCTAGAATGAGCAAGGAGTATTGAGACGCCTTCCTTTGCGGCCTAGACCTATCTAGATTCACCTACACCGCTGCAGTGCTCAGGTGCATTGCCCTGGGATTCACCTAGAGTAAGACAGGAGTAATAAGACGCCGTCCTGCTTTGCGACCTAGACCTTCCTAGATTCACCTAGACCGCTGCAGATGCTCAGGTGCCTTGCCCTGGACTCACCTAGAATGAGCGAGGAGTACTAAGACGCCTTCCTTTGCGGCCTAGATCTTCCTAGATTCACCTAGACCGCTGCAGTGCTCAGGTGCATTGCCCTGGGATTCACCCAGAATGGACAAGGAGTATTGAGACGCGTTCCTTCGCGACCTAGATCATCATAGATTCACCTAGACCGCTGCAGTGCGCAGGTATGCCTTGCCCTGGGATTGTAACGGCCGCCTGGTGACGTTAGCATCGTCGGAACACCTGCCGGCTGAGAAAACCGTTTGTCGGTTGCTCACCAGTCGCGGACGTCATCCTGTTGCCAGGCGCAGAAATAGGGTATTTGCACTTTTTTATTTTATTTCATAAAATGGTAGGCTATATTTTTTTAAATGCATTTGCGTTTTTAAAAAAATTATATGTGCCTTAGTTTTTAAATTATAGCTCTTTAAAATTCGCGTATTTTCCATTTCCGCTAAAACAGGTCATTGCTTTATTCGGGCGGATATGACGTCAGATCTTCGGAGTTTAGGTGTCAAATGGCCCAGGTAGTCGGTTTGACAGCGACGTTTGTCGTCAAAATGACGACACACGTCCCTAACCGTTTACATTGCTTTTTTGGCGGGTTGTAAATTCTCCGCATTTTATTTTTCAAAATTATCAATGATATCTTTATTTTTACTACTTAAAAAATATATGGTTGTGATCCTTGAAATGTACTCTACACAACCATACTATTTTCAACCATTTTCCCTACCACTGCAACTTCCCTCACTCCCCCCTGCCTGCCCGTACTTCCCCTCGATCATCTGGTGTGAGAAGCCGCGGGAGGTGCGCGCGCCGCCAACATCTTCGCTCTCAGGCCTCAGCTCCTGCGCTGGAGTTGCACCCGAGCTACGAGACCAAGTGGACGTACTCCGGTGGGACGAAAAATACATCGCGGATGCCAAAACCGCGGGAGGAAAATGATTCTCGCAAATTCGGTGATCGTAAATTAAAATGTAATTGAACGGTGCAGTGAAAACCTATTGTGAGAGCTGTCCTGTTATCCAAGGCAGTTGAGAGAGTAATCATTGTTGTTTTGGCCAGTTCACGCGAGTTTGACATTTTATACCTACCAGACTTGATTTTACAATATAGGGGTTCTTGATTTTGGCACCTGGCAGCTCTATATGTATGACGCTTGTATTTTCGTTATTCAATTGGTAATCAAATTTTGACAGTTAATCACGACTTTTGAACAAAATTTCTTTTTTTTTGAGTTTTTTGTTTCTTTTCTTTTTGAAAAAATATGAGTTTGAGTGACCACTATCCCTCGGGTTCGGAGGATGAGGGAAGGAGCAGGAAAAGGGCGAAGGATTCGCTCCTGGAGTCCCTAGTAAGGGAGGTGAAGGAGCTCAAGGCCCTAGTGCGTCGTAGGGGAGTCTCTCCGGGCGAGAGCAGTGTTGGGGGGAGCTTCGCGGGCCCATCAGACGAGGAGACCATCCCGCAGCGCAACTCCTGGCGGCGCGATGCCGAGCGCCATTCACCTCAGGACCGCCCTCTCCTCCGGGCCCCGACCGTCCTTAACTTGGACGTGGCGTCGGGATCACAACCAGCAGCGGGGGGCGATTTCCGCCTGGCAGACCTGAGGACGTCACTCCGGGAGCCGCCGTACCCCCGCCCCGATGCAGGCATGCTGCGTGAGGTGCAGAACCTCCAGCACTTTGGCAAGCCGGAATGGGCCAGCGTCCGCTATGCCAAGGTGATGAAGGCTCACTTGGCTGACCCAGGTTTTAAAGACCTGGGGACCAACCCCGAGGTGACTGGGGAGAACCCGTCAACCCAGATGCTCGGGTTGGAAAGAGCCTGCGCTGCGCTAACGCACGCAGCGCTCAAAGAAAGGGAGGCTCTCCAGGCAAGCCTTCAACATCTCCTCTCATGGGGATTTGAGGCAAGGGAGATTTTATCTCCCGAAACCCTGCGAGAGAAGGTCCAGGAGATCTTCGGAGGACAGGGGGCCTGCATGGAGACATCGACCGATGTCCTCCAGATAGCCTGTGGGAAGAGAGCGGAGCTCATTGAGGGTCGCAGGGACAGGATCTTGGCCAAGACCCGAAACCAATCAGACCGAGAGGTCTTGGCTAAGATCCCCCCATCCGTGTCACACCTGTTTGAGGAGGAAGCATTTTCTTCGGCCTTACAGAAGCTGGGAGGGGCATCAAAAGTGTTCAAGAACCAAATGCCTCCTCCCGCACAAACCCAGAGACCCGAGGCAGAGAGACAGCCTGTTCCTTCCCAGCAGAAGAAGCAGCCCCACTCCTTTCGTCCCTACAACAAAGTGCAATATCGTCCTCAGCGGGCAGACCCTGAGACATATTGCGGCTCCAGGCCCGGGAAGGCAGGAAAGCATAGGCCAAGCGCAAGGGGGCAGACCTCTCAGCGCGGTGGCTACCGGAAATGATGGCACCTTCCAGGCGGGACGACTGAGGGGGTATCAGGAGGCCTGGAAAGCACTGGATGCACCAGCCACCATCCTGAAGATGATCCAGGGCTACAGGATACCCTTCAGGCATCAACCTCCACTGTCCCTCCTGTCTGCCGCCCAGAAGGAAGGCTTCCGGACAAAGCCCTCCGTCGAGATGACCCAGCAGGTAAGCAAAATGTTTGTTTCAGGGATCCTGGAGCCTGCAGAGCCAACAGCAGGATTCATGTCCCAGATGTTCCTGGTAAAGAAAAGCGACGGCTCAAATCGCCCCGTTTTAAACCTCAAAGCTCTCAACCAATTCCTGCAGCCCAAAAGGTTCTCGCTGATCTCACATCACGAGATACCCGATTTTCTCCAGCCCAGAGACTGGATGGTCAAAATAGACTTATCGCAGGCCTACTTCCACGTCCCTGTGGCTCCTACACATCGCCGCTTTCTAAGAGTGCTTTACCAAGATCAGCTGCTCCAAATGACCTGCCTTCCATTCGGCCTGGCTACGGCACCACAGGCCTTTGCCTGCCTAACCAATTTCGTCGCAGGGATCCTAAGACAAGCGGGTCTCAGGGTTATAGTTTACCTCGACGATTTTCTCTTGTCTCATCAGAACAAAGAAAGCCTTCAGATCGACACCTCATACGCAATCCGACTACTAGAGTCTCTGGGGTGGGTGATAAACTCATCCAAGTGCTCGTTTCGCCCATCACAGGCTCTCGAGTACTTGGGAATAATATGGGATACAAAGGCCGAGATACGAGCCCTTTCAATAGGCAAGCAACAAAAGGTATCCCAAGTACTAAAGGATCTGCTGAAAAAGGGCGTTTGGACCCTCAGAATCGCACAGAGCATTCTAGGGAGACTGAACTTTGCAGCCTTCATAGTCCCTCGTGGACGCCTGCACTCTCGCTACATGCAGATGCAGGTCCGCATTATGAGGACTTACCCGCCACATCGCAAAACACCCATAGGTCCCCTGGCAAAGCAAGATCTGATCTGGTGGCTGAACAATCTCCACAAGACCAGTACTCTGCACAAAGCCGGAGCATCGCACTTCTTAACCACAGATGCGGCAGACAGCGGCTGGGGAGCCCAGTTAGACGACCTAACCCTATCGGGAAGTTGGCAACGTCATCAACTGGCCTGGCACAGCAATCTCAAGGAGATGTTTGCCATTCACGAGGCATTACGACTGAAGCACAGCGCTTTGAAGACTTCTTCCGTGCTCATTCAGTCCGACAACAGAACAGTTCTAGCTTATCTACGCAACGAAGGCGGCACAAGATCTGCTCCTCTGCTACGTCTGACACGTCAGATACTTACAATAGTAGACCACCACGAGATAGAACTGGAGACCCACTATCTGCCAGGACGCTACAACGGAATAGCAGATCACCTCTCCAGAGGCAGAGCCCTTCCAGAGTGGCATCTGCTTCCCTCAGCAGTGAACAAGATTTTCAATCTATGGGGGCAGCCAGAGATAGACCTGTTTGCATCAACAACAGCCCACGTAGTGCAAGATTACGTAACCCTCAACGTGCAGGACAAGAGGGCTTTATTCCACAACGCTTTCAGCAGACCATGGCACTACAAGTTAGCATGGATATTCCCACCACCGTGTCTAATACCCAGAGTCCTGCGACACCTGAACAGATCCTCAGGGACCTACATCCTCATAGCCCCCAGATGGACCAGAGCATTCTGGCTTCCGGACCTACAAAGACGGGTACTCACGCTGCCATACACAATCAGAGAGCTGTCCGATCACCTAATCGACACAATCTCAGGTCGACCACCACCCAGGGTGAGAGACTTACAACTGCAGGCATGGCTGGTTGGGGCTGGAATAACGCCCTGAGAGACTGGTCCTCAGAAGAGCAAGATCTCCTAAGGTCCAGCTGGAGACAATCAACCTCTCAATCATACAACATTGCATGGAAGAAATGGTATGAGTGGTCCACGAAGAACTCTATAGATACAAGCAATCCAACAGGCTCGCAGGTGGCACGCTTCCTAGCTCACCTCAGCTTAAAGGAGAAATTAGCTCCCAAAACTATAGCAGTTTACAAGTCGGCGATATCAATGTACTGCAATCCAGAGATTCAGAACAGAATAAGCAGCCACATCCTAGTGAAACAGGTGATGAAAGGTATCACCAAGCGTTCCCCGCTTACAGAAAGACCGCCGATATGGGACCAACGGCTAGTATCCCAGTGGTTGACAACCAGCAATCCACAAGAAGCAACTCTGTTCGAAGCATCCAGAAGATGTGCTATGATTCTACTGCTAGCATCAGGTCGACGAGTTCATGATCTCACTTTGCTGAGATGCTCATCAGATCACTTAATCGATAATGGGCATTCCATTATCTTGTGGCCAATATTCGGATCAAAGACGGACACAGACCAGCACCGTCAGTCCGGTTGGAAGCTGACAACATCCGATGGGCAAGCAACAGATCCAGTCTATTGGCTGAGGAAGCTCTGTGAATTATCGGGTACAAGGAGACGACAGGCAAACAACATCCCTAACTTGTTCCTCACAAGTAGAGGCCCAGCAAAGCCGGCCTCCCGCACAATCATAGCGGGCTGGATTAAGTCTGTGCTCAAAGAAGCTGGAATAGAGGCCACTCCAGGAAGTGCTAGATCAGCAGTTGCTTCATTAAACTGGATCGAGAAATAGCCTATCGCTGACATTCTACAACGAGGAAATTGGCAATGCGAAAACACCTTTATCAAATTTTATCAGAGAGAATTGCTAACTGACGACAACGAGCCATCCGCTGGCCCATCATCTTCTCTAGCGGGTCTCTTTCAACCCATAGATCACAATTGATAATACAAAGCTCACACCTGGCGATAACAAACATGTCTCAACTGCCTTGGATACCAGGACAGCTATCACAATATACAAGTTTTACCATTAAAACTTTTATTGTGGTGCTTCCTTTATCCAAGGCAGGATGCAAGGACTGCCTGGTGAGACAATTGAATAACGAAAATACAAGCGTCATACATATAGAGCTGCCAGGTGCCAAAATCAAGAACCCCTATATTGTAAAATCAAGTCTGGTAGGTATAAAATGTCAAACTCGCGTGAACTGGCCAAAACAACAATGATTACTCTCTCAACTGCCTTGGATAAAGGAAGCACCACAATAAAAGTTTTAATGGTAGGTAAAACTTGTATATTGCTTATCCGTGAATCAACTGGAACCTTGCCCTATAAATGGCACAGTGCATAGTAAATATCAATTGAACTGAGACCGACAAATGCTGATCGGAAATTAAAATGTAATTGAACGATGCATTGAAAAACTATTGCTTTTCCGTGAATTAACTGGAACCTTGCCCTACAAATGGAACAGTGAAAATTAAATATAAATTGAACGGTGACCGACAAATGTACCTGTGGGTTACGACTGGGACTTATATCTACAAATCGAAGCATGGACATTAATAATAAAGGGAACGGGCTAGTGAAGGAACAATTGTGCCCCCGTGAAGTGAACACCGTCAAGACTCTTTTTTTTGATAATCCGTAAGTTAATATAGCCGTAACTATTATTAAGTAGATTTATGGTAGATGTAGAAATACAAACAGATAAGTGTTTTTTTTGTGGTTCCTGGAATAAGAGTGCTTCAAAGCTAATTCTTGTTTCTTTTTTTTCCTCTTTCATCTCCTTTTTTTTTTGCCTTCATTTTTCAGTAACATCACCACCCCATCGCCCAAATGGGAGTAGGATCCGCTCTGCCGAGAAGCGAAGCCAGGCCCTGGGTAGTTTAGAAGCTGCCCAGAGAAAAACAAACCTCTACATAATTGGCGCCAGACTGAGGCGGAAAGAAAACCGTACTATTATCAGGATCAGAAGAAGCAAGAGAAAGCTCGTCGGGCAGAGACAAATACAGCCGAAGACCAAGAAAGTAAAGAGAGAAAGAAAACGGATGAAAAGACACAAGAGAAAGCTCATCAGGGAGAAAAAAGGATAGTTAAAGACAGGTTCAGAGAGTACGAGGACAAACGAGAAGAAGGAAGAGAACGCTCATAAGGGAGAGGAAAATACAGTTGAAAAAGTCACACAGAGTAAGAAGACGGACCACAAGCAAGGAGAGAAAATAACAGTCGAAGAGAAAATCAGAGGGTAGAGAGATTAAGAAGAAAGACAAGAGGAGTGGAAAAAAAAATCCAGTAAAAGAGAAAGTCAGCAGAGAGAGAGTAAGAAGACAGACCATCAGAAAAAGAAAGGATGCTCATCATCGCAGGGAGAGAGAAGAAGAGTAAGATAATTTTGAATCCTGTGCAGGGACAACGTGTGAAATGTGGAAGTGTGCTGATGTCCAATATTTGGAAGTGTCGTGTAAATGATGAAACTAGTATTGTTGTGCATCCAGATGATGTTCTTGAAACAAGTGTATTGGTCCAAGTTCCAAGAAAACGAGAGACTCATGTATTTATTTCTGTGCTACCTAATACTTTTTTCTACTCCCATTTGAAGAGCCCTCTGCGAGCTTGGTCGTCGCTGTAGAAAGCGCCAATTCTCAAGCAAGACCCAGTTGTTGTAAGGTTGGATGGACCTTTCAGCGACCGGTCTTTGGTAAAGGTTTATGAATTTTTCGACTCAGCGAAGAGCACATTCGAAAGAACACTGGTATATTTTTTGTGCTCCGCCGGGATTCGAATCCACAACCTTCCATTAACGAGTCCGGATTGTTGCCACTGGACTACGGACCGGGGCAAGATGCCAACGACACGCGGTGTACCTGAGCGGTAACCCATCCAAGTACTATCCGCGCCCAATGTTGCTTAACTTCGGTGATCTATGGCAGCTATACTCTAAGTGTGTTTCGCGGAACCCTAGGGTTCCATGATACCTCTGTCGGGGTTCCGCAAGAATTTAGAAAAAAAAAATCAAAACACCTCTCTCTGGTCGCTCCGCAGATGCGCGGACTCCGCGGCCGCGCGGAGACAAAACGCTATGAACGTTATTTATTTATGTGTGTTATAAAGCTAAATCTGCCGTTTTTGTTTCTTACACTTTATGGTCTTAGCAAAATAGTTACAGTAATGAAAAAAATCAAGCATGTTTATTAATTTTTTATCTTAATTATAAAGCTTAAACAAATTATATAACTTAAGAATTGCCACCACAAAAAAATACTGAAAAAAACGCGTTTTTTTTACATTTTTAGCTTTTTTTTCGTGTGTGCTGTATTTTGGATTTTTTTTTTGCTTTTTATTTACAGAACTATACATTGTTTACGTTCAATACTCAACAGTTTTTTAATAATGTCGATAGTTTTTGAGTAAATATGGAAAAACTGAAACTACTAAATGAATTAAATTTTAATTAAATCAAAGAACACAGTTTTTCCATATTTACTCAAAAACTATTGACATTATTGAAAAAATGTTGAGAATTGAATGTAAACAATGTATAGTTCTGTAAGTAAAAAGCAAAAAAAAAAAATCCAAAATACAGCACACACGAAAAAAAAGCTAAAAATGTAAAAAAAAATGCGTTTTTTTCAATATTTTTTTGTGGTGGCAATTCTTAAGTTATATATTTTGTTGAAGCTTTATAATTAAGATAAAAAATTAATAAACATGCTTGATTTTTTTCATTACTGCAACTATTTTGCTAAGACCATAAAGTGTAAGAAACAAAAACGGCAGATTTAGCTTTATAACACGCCTTAAGTGTCACGAATGAAAAATAAAGCGCCTAATTGTAGTTCCAGTCATTATATTCTGCATAGACAAGCACTTGCGATGAAGCAAATGCCGTCAAATCTAAAATTAGTTATGGGTGAAGCGGTAAAAATAATTAATTTTATCAAATCACGACCACTACAATCCTGATTGTTCTCATTATTGTGTGAAGATTATGGCAGCAAACATAAAACACTGCTGCTCCATACAGAAGTGCGATGGTTGTCTCGGGGTAAAACTTTAACAAGGCTATTTGAACTTAGAGCCGAGTTACAAATGTTTCTTTCAGCAGATACTTCTTTTAATTTGAAGGACCGTTTGTATGATAAAACTTGGTTGTTCCGATTGTCTTTTATGGCGGATATTTTTCAAAAACTTAACGAATTGAATTTATCGTTGCAAGGTAAACAGACAACAGTGTTTCAGGCCTATAATAAAATAACTGCTTGTCAAAGAAAATTAGATTTTTGGATCATTTCATTGGTAAGAAAGAAATAGAAAGCTTTACGTTACTCAGTGAGTTTGTTAGCGAAAACGACTCAGGAATGTTTGAAGATGATGTGTTTGAAGAATTGGTCCAATATCTCAGTTCGATGCGCGCATCTTTTGAAAAGTATTTTCCCGAAGAACACAATACAAAAATTAAAGTGAATTCATGGATTTATAATCCTTTTTTACCCAACTTGGAAAAGCCTGAAAACATGTCAAACGAGATATATGAATCTCTTTTAGAAATGTCATCAGACACAAGTATGGAGTCACTGTTCAAAACGACGTCTCTCAATGAATTTTGGTGCAGAATCCAAGATTAATATGCAATGCTTGGCCAAATGGCTCTGGATATTCTTCTCCCGTTCCCAACTACATATTTGTGCTTGACAGGATTCTCTACCTACGCAGCCACGAAAACAAAATATCGCAATAGACTGGACGCCGAAGCTGATATGAGACTCCAACTTTCTTCCATCAAACCTGATATCAACCAATTGATGAAAAATAACACAACAGTTTCATACCTCCCACTAGTTAGATTTTTTCTTTTTTAATGTTTTCTATTATTGTCCTTGCCAAGTGGTGAAGTAAATAATAATTAGTAACTGTTCCATTGTACTTTTATTATGCTGATTAACAAAGAATACACTTATAAAAACAATTGTTTTATTGTAGGGTTCCATCAAGTATTTTGCTTCCCAAAAGGGTTCCGTCATTAAAAAAATTTGAGAACCACTGATCTATGGGAACCGGTGCTTTAAAAATGGTAACGTCGTTGACCTATAAGTCAAGAAATTTATTTTTCACACATAGGTGTAATAAATTTACAGTATTAGTTACTTGATTAGTACGTTTATTAATTTATTTAATAAAAAATATTAAAACTGAATAAAAAGTTGAAATGCGAAAAAAAGTGTTTCTTTGCTCCTGGCGAGAAATTGAATTTTATTTATTGGTAAAATTGACCGGTCCGTAGTCCTAATGGTAACGCTTCGGACTCGTAACTCGAAGGTTATGGGCTAAAATCCCGGCGAAGCACAAAAAATATACCATTTATATTTTCAAATTTGCTTTCGCTGGGTTGAAAAAATTCATAAACCTTTACCAAAGACCGGTCATCAAAAGGTCCATCCAACCTTACAACAACTGGTTCTTGCTTGAGAATTGGCGCTTTCTACAGCGACGAAAAGTTCGGCTCTTGAGGAGTGTTTCGCATCACCTTAGAATAAACACAACTAAGCTGCACATATGGTGTAACTTCTTGCCTGCATTAACCCCGAAAGGGTCGCATGTGGCGATTCGGGACCTATTTATTTTTACAGGTAAGGGGGCCGGCCTCACACCAACCAGTTTCAGTTGAAGTAGGGGTTTTCCAACCTCTGACTGGTTCTCACTTCTTGTGAAGGCTGAGTAAACCTTGCGATCGAACCCTTGCTCTCGGCATGGAATGCAAGCATTTTACCAATTGAGTGATTCCTTGACTTATAGGTTGGCATGAGGCTGACCACCCATACTGTAAAAAATGGTTCACTTTGCCAATGTGTCAGGGAAGGTCGACGAAAGTTGTGGGGCTTATGTTCATTTGAGGTTTGGATTTTATTTGTAAGTACACATTCAGCATTTGTAAGCGCGAACTACACGTGTTGGTTTGTGGGCATACATCTGAGAGCTTTAAATGATTATATATCCTTGCAACTTAGATTATAGATTATAGAGCTATCGACCTTTTTACGAGCTTGGTCGTCGTCGCTACAAAGTGCCAATTCTCAAGCAAGACCCAGTTGCTGTAAGGCGGGATGGAGCTTTTGTTACCGGTCATGAGTAAAGGTATATAAATTTTTCAACCCAGCGAAGAGCAAATTTGAAAATATAAATGGCATACTTGTTGTGCTCCGCCGGGATTCGAACCCACAAATTCCATTCAGAGTCCGAAATGTCACCACTGAACTACGGACCGGGCATCACTAGAATAATTTCTATTATAAAGATTATGAAAAAAAAGACAATTTTTTTTGCAAAATATTTTACTATCCTTTATTATAATATTTTTCTATTTGGTCGTCATCAATATATATAATGCCCTTCGCCGTCATCATTCGCTTACAATTTCAATTTTCAAAATTAATGCCATCACAGAAGATGAAAAACATTCCTGATCTATGGCAAATTAATTTTTGTATATATGCTGCAATGCTGCGAGTTTTCGCGTTTGTGTTTAAAAATATATGAAAACTTTTTTCAATAAACCTGTTTCTTCATACTGAAAATGTATGGAAATAAATTGACATCTAGCGGCAAAACGTGAAAGTTTTTTTATATTTTCTTTTATTTCATGCAAATTAAAAAAAAAATACACAAAATAAAAATGGATTTAAATCTGTAATCTAAGTTGCAAAGATATACAACATTTGAGATTCATATTACATGCATTCTTACAAGCAGACATGTATAAGTTCGCGCTTACATATGCTGCATGTGTATTTACAACACGACTTTTCCTCAAACAGAGATAAAATTTGCATACCTTGACTGATAGGTTGGTATGCGACTGACCACCCATACTGTAAAAAATGGTTCACTTTGCCAATGTCACCCCTGCTTCAGGGAAGGTCGGCAAGAGTTGCAGGGCTTATAATAATTTGAGATTGGGTTTTTTATATTGTAGGTCCACATGCGGCATGTGTGAGCACGAAATTATGCATGTCTGCTTATGGGAATGCATTTATTATGAATCTCAAATGATACATATCTTTGCAGCTTAGATTTAGATTTAGAATTAGATTTAGATGGTGAACCATTACTTACAGTATGGGTGGTCAGCCACATACTAACCTTTTAGTCAAGGAAATTATTTTGTTTACTTCTATAATCTAAGTTGCAAAGATACAAGCACACACTTATAAGTTCGCGCTTACACATGCTGCATGTGTCCTTACAACATAAAAACACAATCTCTAATAAACATAAGCTCTGCAACTCTTGCCCATCTTCCCTCAAACAGGGGTGACGGCAAACAGTGACAAAACGATACATGACCAAACAACAAAGTAACAAAACAGCACAGTGACAAAAAAGCACGGGGACAAAACAAACAGTGAAAAAACAGGAAGGTGATAAAAGAGCACAGTGACATAACAGCACAGTGACAAAAAATCACGGTGACAAAACAGCACAGTGACACACCAGCACAGTGACAAAACAGCACAGTGACAAAAAATGACGGTGACAAAACAACACAGTGACAAATCACCACAGTGACCAAACTACACGGTGACAAAACACCACAGTAACAAAACAGCACAGTGACAAAGCAGCACGTTGACAAAACAGCATAGTGACAAAACAACACGGAGACAAAAAAGCACAGTGAAAGAACAGCACAGTGACACAACAACACGGTGACAAAACAACACGGTAACAAAACAGCACAGTGACAAAACAGCACAGTGACAAAACAGCACAGTGAAAAATCAGCACAGTGTCAAAACAGCACAGTGACAGAACAGCACTTTAACCAAAAATCACAGTGACATAACACAAGTACACTAGCAGACTCGTAAAAGTTCACGCTTACACATGCTGCATGTGGACTTACAACATAAACACCCAACTCAAATGAACATAAGTGCAACTCTTTTTGCACTTATGTTCATTTGAGTCAAAAATTTTAATATTTGCATACACTATCGATGTATTAATTTTATTAAGGTATAACCGTTTACAGTGCGGGATATTCCCAGTATTTTTTTGTAATGGCGGATTTTCATAAATTTATTTTATCAAAGCCTAACAAATCTAAGTTAATGTTCTTTTACAAAAACTGCGTGTTTTTATTTTACATGTTTTATAATACTACGAAGTTTAACGCGAGGAAACTATGTGCAATATACACATTTCACAAATGTTAAGGGGTTGGGCTGCGTAGCAGCCAGGGGCAACGCCCCTAGTTGTAATATTATGTCTTTCAATGGAAATAGGATAATATGTTAAACAATGGTTCTTTGTTCAAATTTTACCTACCCCCATAAAAAGGATTCTCGATTTTTGAGTGACATTTTTCTATGACTTATGCTTACCAAGTGATCTTATCTAAGCTGCAAGGATATGTTACATTGGGGATTCACATTATATGAATTCTCACAAGCAGACACGTACAAGTTCGCG
This sequence comes from Agapetus fuscipes, assembly GCA_951799405.1. NCBI lineage: Eukaryota > Metazoa > Arthropoda > Insecta > Trichoptera > Glossosomatidae > Agapetus > Agapetus fuscipes. Next base: position 15,166,542 of record OX637352.1, read on the forward strand.
CTTAAACATGCCGCATGTGTACCTACAATATAAAAACCCAATCTCAAACAGTGGCGTGCCTACAGTTTCTGCCTTACGCATGCTGGATAATTAAGGTTGCACTAAATTACAAATAATAAATCTTACCCCGATGTTTATTTTCCCCAGTGCTTCTTAATTTCTTCAGACTTAGATTTTGGATTGAAACAATAAAACCTTCACACACTTAAGATCCTCACAAGGCACAACAATATTTTCACCGGAATTAATTTTATATAAGTAGGTACTATCAAAAAAGGTGGACAAAAAAGACAAAATTAAAAAGCAAAATTATTAATCTAATGATTATTAATTTTTAATTAAAAAACAAAATTAACAATCTTTGTTCCTTGACTTATAGGTTGTTATGCGACCGCTTGCATCGCCAGGAACCAAAATCTCTCAAAAAATGTTAGATTGGCGGTGCACGGTGGTATACTAGTGCCAACCTTGATGTATGGAAGTGAAGCCTGGACGGTGAGTGAAAGGGAAATTAGTAAAGTCCATACAGTAGAAATGGACTATCTAAGAAGTATGATTGGGAAAAAACGAAGTGACAGGGTGAGGAATGATTTTGTAAGAGAAGAATGTGGTGTAAGGGAAAGTGTGAAAGTGAAGATTAAAAGAAGTATGTTAAGATGGTTCGGGCATTTGGAGAGAATGAGTGATGAAAGATTGACGAAGAAAGTATATGTTGCTAGAATAGATGGATGTCGTGGTAGAGGAAGACCGAGAAAAGTATGGAAGGATCAAATCTCTGAAATAGCGAATGAATGGGATATCCAGAGTCATAATAAAAGGAGGACTTGTATGAAAAAGGTTATGACTCTGGATGAAATGAAAGAAGTATGCAAGGACAGGAAGAAGTGGCGGCTAATCTGCAATGTTGATTTCTAATGTTGGTGTATTCATTTGCTACATTTTTTTTGCATAGGAAATTTTTGACTTTTTTTGTATAGATTTCTTTGTAAGGTTTTGTTCTTTTTTATATTTAAATGTAATTTATTATTCATATTCCTTGACTTATAGGTTGGTATGAGGCTGACCACCCATACTGTAAAAAATGGTTCACTTTGCCAATGTCACCCCTGTTTCAGGGAAGGTCGGCAAAAGTTGTGGGGCTTATGTTCATTTAAGGTTTGGATTTATTTGTAAGTACACATTCAGCATTTGTAAGCGCGAACTACACTTGTTGGTTTGTGGGCATACATCTGAGAGCTTTAAATGAATATATCCTTGCAACTTAGATTATAGATTATTATTATAGATGCGGCTGACCACCCATAATGTAAAAATTGGTTCACTTTGCCAATGTCACCTCTGTTTCAGGGAAGGACGGCAAGAGTTGCAAGGCTTATGTTCATTTGAGATTGGGTTTTTATATTGTAGGTCCACATGCGGCATGTGTTAGCGCGAAATTATACATATCTGCTTGTGGGAATGCATTTAATATAAAACTTAAATGATATATATCTTTGCAGCTTAGATTAGATTAGATTAGATTAGATTTATAAAATAACAATATAAATATTATCTTGGTTTTGCAAAAAAGTGGATTCGATCGCAAACAAGGAATAAGTCAATTATTCTGATATTCGAATAAAACACACCTGACGCGACAGTTTATTCAAAATACAATCGGTCATTCATACAACTGTAAATGGCTCCAGTCTGGAATCGTAAAATTGAATGGACGAAAAGCTAAGCATATGGTGATATTATTATCATGTGTACTCCCAAGCACAATCTGTAATAATATTGTGTTCATTTATAATGACAAAAGAGCTTAAGCGACTATTTTCATACAAGCTCACAGAGATCAAGCTTTTTTCATGCGTTAAACAAAACAGGGATACATTTGTCAATAACGGTTGCGTAACAGAGTTAACTTCATCAATGCCTTGTCAGGTAGCTAGCATGTCAGATAGCTACCTGTGGAAAAAAAGAAGAAGAAGAAGACATGATCTGTCAAAACATTATACCTGTCACAGGAAAAATAATGTCATTACCAACTTGAAAGAAATTGAAGCGCATCTTTAGCCATAGAAATTGAACCGGATCCCAATGAGAGGAAGAAGACAGGCTGAGATTGTCAGTTAGGAGGGAAACACTTAAAATCCCCCGTTAAGCTCCGCATCGCGCTGCTAGGGAGTTTATAAAAGGCGTCGACCTCCCACAATCGGGGACACAAACTCTGGGGACACAAGCTCTTCAACACCTGAACCAATAACACCTACCAGGCGTGGCCAAGAACCTCTATCGGAGAAGGCTTGAGTCGCCGTTGTTGCCTGCAACACACAGCCCCTGGCCGCGCCTGGGTCCCCCGTGGCGGATTCCTCGGAAGGAAGGAGCCCCTGCTTTACCCGTCGCAAGCGCCCGCTTGGCTACTCCTTGATATCCGGAGCCCCGTGCCCAAAGTTCCTCGGGAGGACGGAGCACCGGCCCCGTCCAGCCGAGCGCACCCGTCTTATCGCTGGCTGAGCCCCGTGCCGCAATTCCTCGGAGTGTGGAGCCCCGACATCCCGCCAAAAGCGTTGGCGTGCCCGAGGCCGGCGCCCCAGCATCGACTACCCGCATCCCAGCACCAAGACTTCTCTCCATCCCCGTGAGCTAATCGAAAATTTAAATACATTATCTAATTTCACTTAGAACCAGTCAGTCGTGCAGTTTAGCGTGGTGATGCTCTCATTTCTCATAATTTAAAATAAATCCCGTCTTTCCTTTACCCGGTTTTTCTCTCCATCACCTATATTTTTGAACCTCTTTAGCATCAGTGGAAAGCGAGCAAGGTGTTGGGCCTGAACACCACCCTGAGGAGTCTTTAGCTAGCCGGGCAACTGCAAAAGCGCGCAACCTAACCTCAAAGGGCCCCCTTGTCAGTAGAACCCGTCCTAACCTCAAAATGGTCTGCCTTTCCAGGTAGGGCCATGGAGCGCCTGTAGTGGAGGCCTTCAGTGGCTTCATCACAGCCTAATAGTAATAACCTACTGCCACACACAGATGGCAGCAGCACGACTTTTGATGGGGGGAAATTTAAAAAGACGAATGACTTTATATGTCTGTAATCTACTCAAAAATATTCATTATTTGCATTTCTGAGAGTACGCATGCTTAGCTTTTTAGCTTGTATGATAGTCACGCCACTGATCTCAAATGAACATATGCCCTGCAACTCTTGCTTTCCTTCCCTGAAACAGGGGTGACATTGGCAAAGTGAACAATTTTTACAGCATGGGTGGTCAGCCGCATACCAATCTATAAGTTAAGGAATATACACGACAAATTACATTTTTTAAATCAATTGTTAAAATTTGGCCAAACGCTATATTTTTTGTGCTCCGCTGGCATTCGAACCCACAACCTTCCATTCAGAGTCCGAAGTGATATCATTGGACTACGGATTGGTTTGTTTTAAATAATATAAATTATATTCCTTTGCCCTCCGTGGGGATTCGAACCCACGACCCTTCATGTCAATTTATTTATTTTTAGATTGCCGCCTTTGGTTTTATACGACTCATCTATAATAGACTTCAGGTAGTCTTTTGAATTACCAACAAAGAAATTAACAATACATTAGTCCCACAAGTTAAGCTGATTCCTAGAAAACCCTGTCTACCTGAGGACTCATTTTGTTGACATAATGACTTGTGTTTATAGTTACTTGCAGATTGTTTTTTTTTTTTCTGGTTTTTATTTGGTTGGCACTGTGTGACTGTATAGTCACAGATTTCATTTTTTAAAAAAGAAAAATATTTTTTTTTTCCGGTCGATAGCTCAGTTGGTAGAGTGCTCGCATTCTACCCCGTAAGCTCGGGTTCGAATCCCACCGAGGAGGGTGACAGAAATGACAGAAATGATGTCATGAAATGATTCCTATTTCGGTGTTTATTTCAAACCCCATAATAAAAATACTGCCAAGGTTTACTCAGCCTTCACAAGAAATGAGTACCAGCCCCGTCGGGAGCCAAGAAACCCCCACTTCAACTGAAGATGTTGGCGTAAGGCCGGCCCCTTACCTGTAAAAATAAATAGGTTCAACTCGCCACATGTGACCCCTTCGGGGATAACGCGGCAAGAAGTTACACTATATGTGTAGCTTAGTTGCGTTTTAATCTAATCTAATCTAATCTAAGTTGAAATAGTTATTTATGCCACTGCCAAGTAATGATAGTCTTTGTAACACGAGTGCTAGTTTGTGCCATGAGGCGCAGCCGAATGGCACAATAGACAGCAAGAGTGTTACAAAGACTAATTACGTGCAGTGGCATACACTACTTTTTCTACGACCATTAAATAAATAAATAAATAGTAAATAATGGTCATTATAATGTACTCGTCCATTTGAAGTAATTAAAACCTTACCTTTGTCAAACCGTGTAATTTATCATTCCCTTCGGTTATCTAATCTAATCTAAGTTGCAAAGATATATTACATTTAGGATTCATATTAATATCATGCCCACAAGCAGACACATATAAGTTCGCGTTTATGCATGCCGCATATAAGCTTAAACATTCAAATCCAAAACTTAAATAAACATAAGCCCTGCAACTATTGAAGCAGGGGTGTCATTGGCAAAGTGAAACAAGTTTTTACAGCATAGGTGGTCAACCTCATACCGACCTATTAGCCAAATAACTGTTTAAGCTTGTTTATTTTTGGCGGTGAAAATATCTCGCATTATTTTCCTTTCCTATTTTCTGTTTTCCTTTGAAAAAAGGAAAGCTACAATTTGGAGTATTTTGATAAATAAATTTAATGAATTACAACACTATTAACAAATTTTATTTGACTCTACACATAAAATATATTAATTTTCATTTGAACAAAGATTGAACATAGTGGGGAGGAACTATTAATAAATTGAAAATATTCATGTAATGGCTGACGTTTAAACATGGTTGCTATGGAAACGGCAAATAATAGTTTGTTATCGGTCGTTTAGAAGGATAGCCTCATACAAGGTTGACACTCGAAATTCAAAAATGTTTCCATTTCTGACAATGCGCATGCGCACATTTTCATTTCAACACCGTTATCAGTTGCGTAATGTTACATTACGCAACGGGTGTAGAAATGTTTGTCATTGTGATTGCGTTAGCCGTTTTGTAATTAGTAAATTACCAAATGGGAGTAGAAAAAGATATATTTCACATTACATGCACTCTAACAACCAGACACGCACAAGTTCGTACTTGCACATGCCTCAACATAAAAACCAAATGGGCATACACCCTGCAACTCTTGCCGTCCTTCCCTGAAACAAGGGTGACATTGGCAAAGTGAACCATTTTTACAGCACGGGTGGTCAGTCTCATACTGTGACACACACTGTATTTCGTTAATGAGTTTTGAATTACAATATTCCTTTTTCAATTTCAAAAAACATGTCATTTATATAACAATTAGGTTTTTAAGTAATGTGAAAAAGAGCTTACTTTGATTAAATATACTTCGAATTTAAGTAAAGGGTCACACAAAATAATGGCTATCGTGGCCGGTCCGTAGATCAGTGGTAACACTTCGAACTCTGAATAAGAAGGTTGTGGGTTCGATTCCCGGCGGAGCACAAAGAATATAAGTACCATTTATATTTTCAAATTTGCTCTTCGCTGGGTTAAGAAATCCATAAACCTTTACCAATAACCGCTGACCAGTCACTAAAGGTCCATCCAGCCTTACAGCAACTGGGTCTAGCTTGAGAATTGGCGCTTTGTAGCGACAACGATCATGCTCGTAAAAAGGTCGATAGCTTAATTGGCAGAATGCTTTCATTCCATGCCGAGAGCAAGAGTTCGATCTCAAGGTTTACTCAGCCTTCACAAAAAATGAGAACCAGCTCCCCCGGGAGTTGGGAAACCCCACTTCAACTAAAAGTTGTTGGTGTAAGGCCGGTCCCCTTACCTGTAAAAATAAATAGGTCCCGAATGGCCACATGTGACCCCTTCGGGGATAACACAGGCAAGAAGTAACACTATATGTGTAGCTTAGTTGCGTTTTTTTTTTGCGTGATGGGAGTTCCACAAAAGTCGTATGTAAAAAAAATTCTACAAACGGCAATAGCAAGTCGAGCATATTTTGTGGGGCTAAATCCATACGGTCTGAGGCGAAAGGGGATGGGGGGAAACGGGTCGCAACTTTGACAGCTTTCGGCGCGGTGCAACATGAGAGCGCCCCCTTAAGCCCATTTTGTAAAAAACCAGATAGGCAAAATAATAGGATCCAGGCCAATTCTTTTCTTTTCCATTCATATGGCTGAGGTGGAGCCAGCCTTGCTTTGCTGATGGAAGTTTTGCTTGCATCTGTTATTGTGTAATTTCAACCACATTTTTAATTAATTTCAGTTATATTTTTATTTTCAAATTACATTTTTATAGGTAACTTATGTAAGATTGGGATTAGGTAAATGCTTATTGTGTCCTTGATCCATGTCCTTATCACCAAGTGATGCATAAAATATAACACTGAATTGCCATCTATTGTTGTAAGTGTAGATATTTCCTAGCTGGATCCCTCTAAACGAATTAAGGGCCGTGACGCACTAGGCAGCCTGGCTGCCGCAGCCAGGCTGCCTAGTGCGTCACTAGGCTAAGTGCGCGGCGTCGTGGGTGGGCAACCCAGTAATAATTACTTCAACACTAGATTTAAATTTTTAAGTTAATAATTTTCCTTGGACAGCTGGACGCTCCTGTACCACAACAGGAAGATTTTCAGACGACGTGTGCGCTAGGTTGCCTACCCGCGCTTACACAAGCGCATTGCTGTATGTTGTACACTGTTTTTGCGTTCAAAGTACTAGGTACTGCCAAATAAAGAAATGTCCGACTCGTCGGCCACGTCGCCCTTGTGAGGTGGCCGGTCAGTCGGGCAGTTCTGGTTTCTCGTGATGATAGTGGTGCGAGTTCCCGTCGTCATGTACTCATCATTTCTCCTTCATCGTCAGCGAATCTTGGTAGACGGTCCTCATAGGTCAGCGACACTCTAGGCAGGTCTAGGTCCCGAAGCAACAGCTGATTATAAGTACCAGCATGAGTCCCAGGTCAAGGCACCTAGGCATCTGCAGCGGTCTAGGTGAATCTAGGGAGGTATAGGTCGCAAAGGAAGGCGTCTTAGTACTCCTCGCTCATTCTAGGTGAGTCCAGGGCAAGGCACCTAGGCACCTGCAGCGGTCTAGGTAAATCTAGGAAGGTCTAGGCCGCAAAGGAAGGTGTCTCAGTACTCCTCGCTCAGTCTAGGTGAATCCAGGGCAAGGCACCTGAGCATCTACAGCGGTCTAGGTGAATCTAGAGAGGTCTAGGCCGTAAAAGAAGGCGTCTCAATCCTCCTCGCTCATTCTAGGTGAATCTAGGGCAATGCACCTGAGCACTGCAGCGGTCTAGGTAAATCTAGGGAGGTCTAGGCCGCAAAGGAAGGTCTCTCGGTACTCCTCGCTCAGTCTAGGTGAATCCAGGGCAAGGCACCTGAGCATCTACAGCGGTCTAGGTGAATCTAGGAAGGTCCAGGTCGCGAAGGACGACGTCTCAATGCTCCTCGCTCATTCTAGGTGAATCTCAGGGCAAGGCATTTGAGCATCTCCATCGATCTAGGTGAATCTAGATGGCCCCAGCCCTTACCGGATGACAGCTGGTAATTTCTCATTCATCCTAGGCGAATCTCAGTTAAACGACTAAGTACTGTAATCTGCAGCGGTCTAGGCTCGTCTGAGTGTGTCGAGGTTACGCATCTCACTTCTTCTCTCTAATTCTAGACTAATCCTGACTAAATGATCACGTACAGCATCTAGGTAAGTCTCGGGAAAAGGTTTCATTTTCTTACTAAGTCTAGCTGCCTGTTCTTCAAAATGGCTAGCTAGATCTAGATAGATTAGGCAAGATTTTTTTCGAGGGATGCAAGGGCATATACCCAGGATCACAACTAGGGAGGGACAAGCCATGGTCGTAAAATGGTCATTTCAATAATTGCAATAAAAAAATTATGACGCTTTAGGCAATTTTTTACTTCCAGGGGGGAGCAGCTGCCCCCCCTTGGCCCTTCCTGGGTACGCCTTCCTTAACCGTAAAAATAAATAGGTCCCGAATCGCCACATGCGACCCCTTCGAGGATAGCGCTGGCAAGAAGTTACACTTTATGTGTAGCTTAGTTGCGTTTGTTTTTGGTCCATCCATACCTTTCACAGCCTCTACCACGGCATCCATTTATTATTGCAACATATACTCTCTTTGCCGGTCATTCTCATGTTGACATACTATTCAAATACACTCCAACATTTCAAGCTAAACTAATTAATACTGACCTGAATACCCCTCAATGTTGATTCTCTCCACAAGCACGCGGCATTCCTTCAACAAGCCATCAGGTGGAGGGGCAGAGTCCTCATTCTTCACATTATCCACCGCAGAGTCCTCGGCAAGCCATTCCTTCTTAATATCCAGTCTCTCTTGCTTCACATCGCTCTCTTCAATGTCTATTTGTTCATCTGAGTGCGCTAGTTGTGCATCCATAAACTCCGAGTCCTCCTCCACCTTCACAACAATGTCCATTGTGACTTATCTCTCGTACGAAACAAACAATAACAGTCCCTGCAATAGTTCTGGCTGTGAATCTACTAAATTACACTCAGAAAATAACCGGTGTGAAGACAGCCTGACAGGTGCTAGCCTGACAGCTGAGGAAATCTGGGGATGTAAACGAAAAAACCCGTTTCCCTAAATGTATGGATTGGTTTTTTTTTAGAGAAAAAATTATATTTTAACAATTTATAGGTATAAAAACATTTAAAGACCAAATACGTTCACAAATAAACTTCATTAATCTATCGCAAACAAAAATATACACGAAAAAGCGTATCCTTCACATATTCATGAAGCTTTGTAAATGCCTTTATGTCAACTGTTTGTGAAAAACGAAATCATAGACTGTATTTTTTTACGACTGATTATGTTGACTATGGATGTACTCAAGCATAATCAGCAATAAAATTTGGGAGATTCTACCCAAGCCATAGAGAAAAAAAATGTTGAAATTTTCATAGTCATATGAAAAATCATATTTTCTGCGATGGAAGATTGTGAAAAAACGAAAACATAGACTGTACTTTTTTACGATTGATTATGTTAACTAGGGATGTATTCAAGCATAATAAGCAATAAAATTTAGGAGATTCTACCCAAGCCATAGAGAAAAAAAATGTCGAAATTTTCATAGTTATATGAAAAATCATATTTTTGCGATGGAAGATTGTGAAAAAACTAAATCATAGACTGTATTTTTTTACGACTGATTATGTTGACTAGGGATATATTCAAGCATAATAAGAAATAAAATTTGGGAGATTCTACCCGGGCCATAGAGAAAAAAATTGTCGAAATTTTCATAGTCATATGAAAAATCATATTTTCTGCGATGGAAGATTGTGAAAAAACGAAAACATAGACTGTACTTTTTTACGATTGATTATGTTGACTAGGGATGTACTCAAGCATAATAAGCAATAAAATTTGGGAGATTCTACCCAAGCCATAGAGAAAAAAAATGTTGAAATTTTCATAGTCATATGAAAAATCATATTTTCTGCGATGGAAGATTGTGAAAAAACGAAAACATAGACTGTACTTTTTTACGATTGATTATGTTGACTAGGGATGTACTCAAGCATAATAAGCAATAAAATTTGGGAGATTCTACCCAAGCCATAGAGAAAAATATTGTCGAAATTTTCATAGTCATATGAAAAATCATATTTTCTGCGATGGAAGATTGTGAAAAAACGAAAACATAGACTGTACTTTTTTACGATTGATTATGTTACTAGGAATGTATGTAAGCATAATCAGTAATAAAATTTGAGAGATTCTACCCAAGCCATAGAGAAAAAAAATGTTGAAATTTTCATAGTCATATGAAAAATCGTATTTTCTGCGATGGAAGATTGTGAAAAAAACGAAAACATAGACTGTACTTTTTTACGATTGATTATGTTAACTAGGAATGTATTTAAGCATAATAAGCAATAAAATTTGGGAGATTCTACCCAAGCCATAGAGAAAAAAAAATATCGAAATTTTCATAGTTATATGAAAAATCATATTTTTGCGATGGAAGATTGTGAAAAAACGAAATCATAGACTGTATTTTTTTACGTCTGATTATGTTGACTAGGGATGTACTCAAGCATAATCAGTAATAAAATTTGGGAGATTCTACCCAAGCCAAGAGAAAAAAAAATGCTGAAATTTTCATGGTCATATAAAATTTCATTTTTTTTGCGATGGAAGATTGTGAAAAAACGAAACCATAGACTGTATTTTTTTACGATTAATTATGTTAACTAGAGATGTAATCAAGCATATTGAGCAATAAAATTTGGGAGATTCTACCCAAGCCAAGAGAAAAAAAAATGCTGAAATTTTCATGGTCATATAAAATTTCATTTTTTTTGCAATGGAAGATTGTGAAAAAACGAAACCATAGACTGTATTTTTTTACGATTGATTATGTTAACAAGGGATGTATTCATGCATAATCAGCAATAAAATTTGGGAGATTCTACCCAAGCCATAGAGAAAAAAAAATGCTGAAATTTTCATCGTCTTATGAAATTTCATACTTTTTGCGATGGAAGATTGTGAAAAAAACGAAAGCATAGACTGTATTTTTTTTACGATTGATTATGTTACTAAGGGGTGTATTTAAGCATATTGAGCAATAAAATTTGGGAGATTCTACCCAAGCCATAGAGAAAAAAAAATGCTGAAATTTTCATAGTCTTATGAAATTTCATACTTTTTGCGATGGAAGATTGTGAAAAAACGAAATCATAGACTGTATTTTTTTTACGATTGATTATGTTAACAAGGGATGTATTTTAAGCATATTGAGCAATAAAATTTGGGAGATTCTACCCAAGCCGAAGAGAAAAAATAATGGGGATGCTTTCGAAATTGAAAGCCGTATGAATCCAGTTAGAATCTAACTTTTCATAAATATTTTATTTTATTTTATTTAATCAAAAAAACCATTACCATTTATTAAAAAAGAACAGTCAGTTAGCTGTGAGTTCGCGTTCTGTAAGAACAAGATCATCGTCATCATCATACTCCCCGCTGAAGAAGCCCATCGTAGGAATGGTCGAAACGTCCGAAAGCTCCAGCTCCCACAGACCACGGTTACCGATCCCGGAAAATATCACTCTATCAAAAATAGACCGTTCTTTATTATATTTGGTAATATTTTTTTTTATTAATTAAAATATAAAAAAAGTTAAATTCCAACTGGATTCACACGGCTTTCAAACTGGAAAGAATTCCCATAATGAAATTAGATTATATTTTTAATATTTTGGATAGTTGGTGCATTAACACTGTAAAAATTTATATTTTCTTTAGTTATTCAAACTCTGTTATATTTTCACTCTGTTCCATTTTTTTAAGTTTTAGACACAAACGTTTTCGATTACGCAGTAATCATCATCAGGTGGTAAAAATTATCGTTGTATATTTTTGAACATTTTCTTCTCTATGGCTTGGGAAGAATCTCCCTAATTTTATTGCTCAATATGCTTGATTACATCTCTAGTTAACATAATCAATCGTAGAAAAATACAGTCTATCATTTCGTTTTTTCACAATCTTCCATCGCAAAAAAAATGAAATGTCAGGTGACTTTTAAAATTTCAGCATTTTTTTTCTCAATGGTTTGGGTAGAATCTCCCAAATTTGATTGCTGATTATGCTTCAATACATCCCTAGTTCACATAACAATCGTAAAAAAAAACAGTCTAAGGTTTCGTTTTTTCACAATCTTCCATCGCAAAAAATATGAAATTTCATATGACTATGAAAATTTCAGCATTTTTTTCTCTATGGCTTGGGTAGAATCTCCCAAATTTTATTGCTCAATATGCTTAAAATACATCCCTTGTTAACATAATCAATCGTAAAAAAATACAGTCTATGATTTCGTTTTTTCACAATCTTCCATCGCAAAAAGTATGAAATTTCATAAGACTATGAAAATTTCAGCATTTTTTTTCTCTATGGCTTGGGTAGAATCTCCCAAATTTTATTGCTCAATATGCTTAAATACACCCCTTAGTAACATAATCAATCGTAAAAAAATACAGTCTATGCTTTCGTTTTTTCACAATCTTCCATCGCAAAAAGTATGAAATTTCATAAGACTATGAAAATTTCAGCATTTTTTTTCTCTATGGCTTGGGTAGAATCTCCCAAATTTTATTGCTGATTATGCATGAATACATCCCTTGTTAACATAATCAATCGTAAAAAAATTCAGTCTATGGTTTCGTTTTTTCACAATCTTCCATTGCAAAAAAAATGAAATTTTATATGACCATGAAAATTTCAGCATTTTTTTTCTCTTGGCTTGGGTAGAATCTCCCAAATTTTATTGCTCAATATGCTTGATTACATCTCTAGTTAACATAATTAATCGTAAAAAAATACAGTCTATGGTTTCGTTTTTTCACAATCTTCCATCGCAAAAAAAATGAAATTTTATATGACCATGAAAATTTCAGCATTTTTTTTCTCTTGGCTTGGGTAGAATCTCCCAAATGTTATTGCTCAATATGCTTGATTACATCTCTAGTTAACATAATCAATCGTAAAAAAATACAGTCTATGATTTCGTTTTTTCACAATCTTCCATCGCAAACAGTATGAAATTTCATAAGACTATGAAAATTTCAGCATTTTTTTTCTCTATGGCTTGGGTAGAATCTCCCAAATTTTATTGCTCAATATGCTTGATTACATCTCTAGTTAACATAATCAATCGTAAAAAAATACAGTCTATGATTTCGTTTTTGTACAATCTTCCATCGCAAAAAATATGATTTTTCATATGACTATGAATATTTCAGCATTTTTTTTCTCTATGGTTTGGGTAGAATCTCCCAAATTTTATTGCTGAATATGCTTAATTACATCTCTAGTTAACATAATCAATCGTAAAAAAATACAATCTATGATTTCGTTTTTTCACAATCTTCCATCGCAAAAAGTATGAAATTTTATAAGACTATGAAAATTTCAGCATTTTTTTTCTCTATGGCTTGGGTAGAATCTCCTAAATTTTATTGCTTAATATGCTTCATTACATCTCTAGTTAATATAATCAATCGTAAAAAAATACAGTCTATGATTTCGTTTTTTCACAATCTTCCATCGCAAAAAGTATGAAATTTCATAAGACTATGAAAATTTCAGCATTTTTTTTCTCTATGGCTTGGGTAGAATCTCCCAAATTTTATTGCTCAATATGCTTGATTACATCTCTAGTTAACATAATCAATCGTAAAAAAATACAGTCTATGATTTCGTTTTTGTACAATCTTCCATCGCAAAAAATATGATTTTTCATATGACTATGAAAATTTCAGCATTTTTTTTCTCTATGGTTTGGGTAGAATCTCCCAAATTTTATTGCTGAATATGCTTAATTACATCTCTAGTTAACATAATCAATCGTAAAAAAATACAATCTATGATTTCGTTTTTTCACAATCTTCCATCGCAAAAAGTATGAAATTTCATAACGCAAAAAAAAAAACGCAACTAAGCTACACATATAGTGTAACTTCTTGCCGCGTTATCCCCGAAGGGGTCGCATGTGGCGAGTTGAACCTGTTTATTTTTACAGGTAAGGGGGCCGGCCTTACGCCAACCACTTCAGTTGAAGTGGGGGTTTCCCAGCTCCCAAGGGGGCTGGTACTCATTTCTTGTGAAGGCTGAGTAAACCTTGCCGGTATTTTTATTATGGGGTTTGAAATAAACACCGAAATAGGAAATCATTTCTGACACCCTCCTCGGTGGGATTCGAACCCGCGCTCACGGGGTAGAATGCGAGCACTCTACCAACTGAGCTATCGACCGGACTAAGTAAGTAAGACTATGAAAATTTCAGCATTTTTTTTCTCTATGGCTTGGGTAGAATCTCCTAAATTTTATTGCTTAATATGCTTCATTACATCTCTAGTTAATATAATCAATCGTAAAAAAATACAGTCTATGATTTCGTTTTTTCACAATCTTCCATCGCAAAAAGTATGAAATTTCATAAGACTATGAAAATTTCAGCAATTTTTTTCTCTATGGCTTGGGTAGAATCTCCCAAATTTTATTGCTCAATATGCTTGATTACATCTCTAGTTAACATAATCAATCGTAAAAAAATACAGTCTATGATTTCGTTTTTTCACAATCTTCCATCGCAAAAAATATGATTTTTCATATGACTATGAAAATTTCAATATTTTTTTTCTCTATGGCTTGGGTAGAATCTCCCAAATTTTATTGCTGATTATGCTTGAATACATCTCTAGTTAACATAATCAATCGTAAAAAAATACAATCTATGATTTCGTTTTTTCACAATCTTCCATCGCAAAAAGTATGAAATTTCATAACGCAAAAAAAAAAACGCAACTAAGCTACACATATAGTGTAACTTCTTGCCGCGTTATCCCCGAAGGGGTCGCATGTGGCGAGTTGAACCTGTTTATTTTTACAGGTAAGGGGGCCGGCCTTACGCCAACCACTTCAGTTGAAGTGGGGGTTTCCCAGCTCCCAAGGGGGCTGGTACTCATTTCTTGTGAAGGCTGAGTAAACCTTGCCGGTATTTTTATTATGGGGTTTGAAATAAACACCGAAATAGGAAATCATTTCTGACACCCTCCTCGGTGGGATTCGAACCCGCGCTCACGGGGTAGAATGCGAGCACTCTACCAACTGAGCTATCGACCGGACTAAGTAAGTAAGACTATGAAAATTTCAGCATTTTTTTTCTCTATGGCTTGGGTAGAATCTCCTAAATTTTATTGCTTAATATGCTTCATTACATTTCTAGTTAATATAATCAATCGTAAAAAAATACAGTCTATGATTTCGTTTTTTCACAATCTTCCATCGCAAAAAGTATGAAATTTCATAAGACTATGAAAATTTCAGCAATTTTTTTCTCTATGGCTTGGGTAGAATCTCCCAAATTTTATTGCTCAATATGCTTGATTACATCTCTAGTTAACATAATCAATCGTAAAAAAATACAGTCTATGATTTCGTTTTTTCACAATCTTCCATCGCAAAAAATATGATTTTTCATATGACTATGAAAATTTCAATATTTTTTTTCTCTATGGCTTGGGTAGAATCTCCCAAATTTTATTGCTGATTATGCTTGAATACATCCCTAGTTCACATAATCAATCGTAAAAAAAAACAGTCTATGGTTTCGTTTTTTCACAATCTTCCATCGCAAAAAATATGAAATTACATTTTTTAAAAAAAAAAAAAAATAAAAAAAAAATAAAAAAAAAAAATAAAAAAAAAAAAAAAAAAAAAAAAAAAAACTCAAGTGAATTGTAACAAAGTTAAAAAAGTATTTCTATGTACAAAAGTACAGTCTATGCTTTCGTTTTTTCACAATCTTCCATCGCAAAAAGTATGAAATTTCATAAGACTATGAAAATTTCAGCATTTTTTTTCTCTATGGCTTGGGTAGAATCTCCCAAATTTTATTGCTTATTATGCTTGATTACATCTCTAGTTAACATAATCAATCGTAAAAAAATACAGTCTATGATTTCGTTTTTTCACAATCTTCCATCGCAAAAAATATGATTTTTCATATGACTATGAAAATTTCAATATTTTTTTTCTCTATGGCTTGGGTAGAATCTCCCAAATTTTATTGCTGATTATGCTTGATTATGTTACTAATTAATATAATCAGTAGTAAAATTGTAGTGTCTATGTTTTAGTTTTTTCAATAATTTGCATTTTACTAAAAGTGCTCTAGTTATTGATTGCCGAGATTTTTATTACATTTTATTTAATTTTGTAGTAGATTATTGTATAATTATTCATTTGGTTTAGTTTTATAAGTATTTTTTATAGTTTTATTGCTTTTTAATTAAGTTTAAATTATTTATTTTGTAATATGGGGAATTTTTGTTCAACCGTCAGGCCATCCCAACTGTCAGGCTGGCACCTGTCAGGCTGTCTTCACACCGGTCAGAAAATACAATTATTGGAGCAGAAGTCCATCGTGACTTAATCACTTGTGCAAAACAAGCAACGATATCTATTGGACTCTACACTCCATGTCTTTCATATCCGGAGGCGGTTTCGGGTTTTCACAGCTATTATTTTAACTTTAACTTGATCAAAAGCACAATCAAAAGCACAGAGTATGTATTTCAAAAGCCAGTGAGACGAATACCCACAGAGTAAAGGTTTATAGAGAGCTGAGTTCCTAATATTTCTTTGTATTTCCGGTTTTATCGAGATACGAGCACCACGTAGTGTTAAGAGCATTAACCACGACGTGTGCGTGTGTTAGTGCACTTATACATACGCGCTATGCCATGCTCCTATAATATTACCTCATATTATTATTCCATACCTACTCCTATTTCGTACACAAAATAAAACGAAAAGTGAATATTTACGTGTTTCATTTATTGGCAGATAACATACAAGATCAGATACAGAAAATTATAAAATATAACCTAAACTACCTTGGTTAGCAATTATTGCAGTAACAAATATTTATTTTGACACTTTTCTCCAAAATCACAACACAAAATCACAAAACATTTTTTCACATTTTTCACCGGTGTATAGTCTAGTGGTTGAAGCCACAGATTCAATATCCAAAGGTCTTGAGTTAAGTTGCCAGCGGAGAACATAAACAGCGTTCAGCAAATGAATAAAATAACAATACACATGCCATTTTATGAGTAGCGGTCCATATAATCTTCCCGACGGATTTCTAATAAAGTTTTCTTCGAAGTGGAAGCGGCAATACACGTTTTTTGCGATACACGTACATTGGTTCAAGTTGAGACACTTCCTGGATCGCTTTTACCTGCGGCTTGAAATTCTTCTGGTCGAGAAAAACATGCATCCCACCTGCAAAAAAACAATATGATAAAATATCGTATCGGATGTTTCAAATGAACTTCACCATATAATAATAAGTGTAATATTACCTTCTCTACGAGAAAAACTTAAAGCGATGGAATATTATGTCCTTTTATTAAATATTTAACGTTTTTTGGATCGACGACAAACTTTTTCACTCCGCGCGGGGTGAAGTACCGACATGCAAACAACAAACGGAAATGGCTGTTCAATGTTGTTGATTTTTCTACATGCAGAGCGAGCGTAGTAATAATATTTCACTTTATAATTTGATCATGAATTAGACACGGCGATTTAAACAAAATTTCATAAACCAGTGAAGTTATAAGTTTTACAGATTCTTGTATTTTATATTTCCTAATATCTGCCTTCATTGACCCAAAACTTGAACAAAAATGGTGATTAAGACGCATGATCCTTTAGTCAAACTGAGATATTAGCGCCTCTACTTATAAGAGCAGTCAAAGCTCTTTATAACGATAGGTAGGTCCGACTCTTCCGGGTCTGCGAATACCTGTCAGTAGGAATGGGCAAAATATATAGATATATCAAAAGTACCGATACTTTTTTTTGAAAAATATCGATATTTACATCGATATTAGAAATATCGATTAATCGATATTATTTTTCAAGTATCAAAATCGTATCAAAAACGATATTTTTTTGCAAATGTGACATTTCCCCCACACTTTAAAGGTGGCTGTGTTTTGAAGCCAACATTTTTACGTAGCAAATTGCATGTCTCCTCTCTCTCCCCCACCCGTTGACAGATTTTTAACTCAAAAATTTCGAAATTTTGAGACGTTACCCGCCAGCGACCAAAACGTGTTGAGGGAAAATATCGATATATCGATATTTTTTCCTCGATATATTTCGATAGTGTTTAAAAATATCGATTCGATATATATTTTGCTTTTGCTTTGCTTTGCTTTTTATCGATTCGATATACATTTGCCCATCCCTACCTGTCAGTCGCCGATACTCAGAGCTGTCATGCAAGATCCAGATCAATGAGATAATTCGTATCACGGCAAATCTGTCAAGGATAACTCGTCTACAGACAGCTCGGTCATTGACATTGCGGTCACGGACGATTCGGTCTCACGACAGTTGTGCCAGACGACTTTCTGTCACATGTAATGTAAGATTCACGTTCATCCATGAACGTGATGAAAATCTCAACCTTGTAAAACGTCACTTTTGAAAGATAAACGTGATGTTTTTGATTGGCGTAAGGCATCCCTGCCTTTGTGAGACTAAATTTTTTTTTTTCAATGAAATAATGTCGCGTGCCACATGCCATGGAAATAAAAATGCATCAAATGTTTGTGTAACTTCAGATTTTTAATAAAAACAAAAATTAATACACCGAGGAAAATAATTAAGTAGATGAATTAAGCTGAAAATACACATCGCTATTTAAATACATTTTTAATAGTATATCTATAACATTTCTTATACACTTATTTTTCCTCCTCATTCGCGTGCCACCTGTGGCACGCATGCCATAGGTTCGCCATCCCTGGCGTAAGGCCTGGGCCCCTCTTACCTATGAAATAAATAAGTTCCATTTGCCACATCTTTTTGGGGATAACGCGGCAAGATGCTGCGCTATATGGAGCCCTCTATGAAATATGTGTTGCAGAACCAGAATTCGGATGCGAGATTTCCAAGCATCTTGTGTTGCTTGTCCACACTCCTGAGGGCCTTTAGTTGGTGACTCTGCTGGTCTACATTGTTATAAGTAATATTTCAACACTGAGAGCAGAATAGTCCTTGTGCTCCAAGCTTTACATCAAGTGCCTTTATAACATTGCTCCGCTTGTGGGTTCTCACATCTTCCTACTAAGCTGCAGTATAAAGTGTGTATCATCAGTCCAGCAAGGTTTCCAACCAAACATGAAGTGATGTTGACTTACTTTTGCATATATTGTTAAATATCTGTTGAGCAGAAAGGAAATGTTGTCGGCATCATTTGAAATCCCATAGATTATGTTTTATGCTAACTGATGGTTGAAAGATGATGAATAATAAAGTTGTCCCACAGGATGTTTTGTTATCTGTGACATTTGTCAAGTTGCTTGCTTTACTCCTTAAGTGAGCGACCGCCCGCGCCCCTGCACTACTTTATAACCACTGTGAAGATGGACACAATAAAACAACACAAAGCTTCAATACTCTTTATTATGTCTTCTTATATGTTCACTCATTTTCCAAAACAGACAAATATTTATGAAGGAACGAAGCTATCATTTTGGTGGCAGAGTCCAAACAATCAAATCACAAATGCCAGGAATACTTGAATATATTTTATTTTATTTTGGATATCCAAAACATCCCTGGTCTTTAACCGTTATGCTGCCTCCACACGCTTGCAGAGCGTCGACAAACAGTCACAAACGCAAGCGTGTGGATAGACGTTTGGCTCGGCTTGCGTAGTCTTGCAAGAGCTTGTGGCCGACCCGACAGAGTGTCTGTTTTTTGACGCGAGTCAAAGGGATTTGCCGCAAGTGTTTGCCACGCATCCACACGCTTGTGCACATTTATTCTGATCGGTAGCGAGCAGGCGTGTGCTATTTACAAATTATTTTTAGGGTTTATGTATTCAAACAGTGAAAAATCATTTTTAATACAAAATAAAGCATTTTTTTCAAAAATGTAGTTTTATTTTCACTATAGGACTTAATTAATTTTATTTGCCTCGAGTTTCTCTTGAAAATGACCTGAAACTTGAAGGTTGAAAGTACTCGAGACAAATAAAATTACTTAATTATCGTGAAAATAAAACTATGTTTTTGAAAAAACATTTTTATAAATTTTTTCATTGTCATTATAAGGAATTATTTAAAACTCCGCCATCACTAATTCTTCGTTGACAACCTATGTCTACAAAAATGAAATTGTAATTACTATCGAGTAATGCCAAAAGAAAACATATTCTAAAAGATTTTTATAGTTGAAATATTCAGTTTCACTATGAAATTGGTTTTCATAGTTTTCATTCAGTAAAACGTTCGTAATTTGTTTAAAGATTTTAATCTTTTTGAATAAATTTATCCGTGAAAATAAACAGTGTTTTTAATTCATCAAAAAATTATAAAATTAAATTGGTTTTCTATAACTATATGTTTTCCATCCCAAATTCTTAGCCTAATTTTACATTTCATTTTGTTTTCTCTTGTTTAGTTTGTTTTTTTTTTGTAATAAAAATAAGTTGAATCCTTTGACTTATAATATCATGATTAAATCAAATGTTATAGCTGACTACAGCTGGACTTCCGTCATGCTTGCTTGTTCAAAGCACACTGACGCACCCGCAAGCGTGTGGATACCCCTGTTTGGATCACTGTGTTTGTCCAAGCGTTTGTACAGGCGTGTGGGTTGTCACAAACGGCAAGCGTGTGGAAGCAGCAGTACATTACTTATGCTGTACTTATGAACAGTGGCGTGCCTTCGGTTTCTGCCGTACGCATGCTGGATAATTAAAGTTGAGTTTACTAAATCTTAAATCTAAATCTAAGCTGCAAAGATATACATATTTTAAGATTCATATTAAACGCATCCCACAAGTAGACATGTATAAGTTCGCACTAACACATGCCGCATGTGGACCCACAATATAAAAACCCAATCTCAAATGAATACAAGCCCTGCACTGCCGACCTTCCCTCAAACAGGGGTGACATTGGCAAAGTGAACCATTTTTTACAGTATGCATAAATAAAAATCTTACTTTCTTTTCCTCAGTGTTTCTTAATTTCTTCAGATTTAGATTTTGGGTTTAAACAATAAAACCTTCACACTTAAAATCCTCACAGGGCACAACTATGTTTTCACCGGAATCCATTGTACGAGTATCAAAAAAGGTGCTTTTTGGAATGCCAACAAGTCAATCATTCTGATATCGGTATAAAACCGCGACAGTGTATTCAACATAATATACAATGATTCATTCATGAATTGTGAACGTGCGAAAAAGCTAAGCGTATCTTGATATCTGTACCTTAGAGCATAAACAACGAGAGTCCACTTTTTTGCGTTTTTGAGTTAATGATGCAGAAATTCTTATAATTAGCTGTTCTATAAGTGGTAAAAATATTGGAGTCCTCGGTCATAGTTACTGAGATATCGCAAAAACGCAACTAAGCTACACATATAGTGGCGAGTTGAACCTATTTATTTTTACAGGTAAGGGGGCCGGCCTTACGCCAACCACTTCAGTTGAAGTGAGGGTTTCCCAGCTCCCGAGGGGGCTGGTACTCATTTCTTGTGAAGGCTGAGTAAACCTTGCCGGTATTTTTATTATGGGGTTTGAAATAAACACCGAAATAGGAAATCATTTCTGACACCCTCCTCGGTGGGATTCGAACCCGAGCTCACGGGGTAGAATGCAAGCACTCTACCAACTGAGCTATCGATCAAACAAGTGTAATAAATATGGGATGCACATAAAAGTGCGAGCATAAACAACGGAAGTTCCACATACGTTGTTCACATTTCTTCACATTAAATAAATATTGATAAAAGAAGATGAACAGTTTTTACAGATCAAAAATATCTCGTCTAGTTTAGAAGTTATGATGGTTTAAAAAAGTGCACATTTTCACTAAAACTCGTCTCCTGCACATTTTACTAAATGTGACTACCGTTGTTTATGCTTAAGCCTATCATGGGTCGGCAACCTGCGGCCCTTGAGGCGTCTTGGTGCGGCCCGTAAGATATTCGCCGCAACGCATGTGCCGAACGATATCATACACATACACAATGGAGTGAAAAAAAAATACAACAAATGTCGTAAAAATGGACAAAAAGCATTTTATTTTTATAACTTAAATATTTTTATGTAATTAAAATATTTGTATACAAATATTTTAGGCAATGACATGTGCTCCAAGCGTAGGGGCGGATCTTAGACGCGAAAGGTGGTCAAACTTATCCAAAGGGGGGAGTAGAATTTGTGGGTAGATTTTCCTATGTAGGCCGGTGTCGATTCGCATGGAGTTCCCTGGATTGCGGGATTTCCAAACTGAATTGGCGGAAATCCTACAATATGAGATTTATTTTCATTTGTGTACGTCAATTTATCAATGTTCACGATACATGACGTGGCGGGGGGGGGGGGGGGGTGTTAGTCAGTGTGTGCTGAAATGCGCTGACCGTTAGATCCGCCACTGCCCAAGTGCGGCCCGCACTAAATCTCAAGTAAAATATTTGGCCCTTTTACAACAAAAGGTTGCCGATCCCTGCTCTAAGGTACATATATTAATATTTTGTGTATTCGACACATATATTATGTGAATTTATGTGTGTCATATTGAATGAACAAAGAGCTCTATCGCATATGTGTGTACATCTCCATACAAACTTTACGACTTACAGGTATATCGCTTGACACATCAATACAGTTTTGTTCGAAAATGACCAATAATAAAAGCCTAGTACTATCCCACACAGATGGCAGTAGCATTAATTTTGACAACAGGAAATTTAAAAAGACGCATGATGATAATATCTTTAATCCACTCAAAAATATTCATTATTTTAATTTCTGAAGGTACGCATGCTCAGCTTTTTAGCTTGTATGATAGTCACGCTACTGCTTATGAAAGAAGCCGAACTTCACATGAACATGAGCCTTGCAACTTTTGCCGCCATTTCCCTGAACGAAGTGGCATTGGCAAAAGTTAACAAAGTTTTAACAGCATGGGGGGTCAGTTTCATTTTATCCTATTAATGAGGGAACAAAATAATACCGACAGGTGGACCCAAACTACAGTAGCTATTAGCTAACTAGAACAATTATATGCTAAATTAAATAATAAACTAATGAAGGGCTACAAAGCAAATGCCTTATCAACTAATGAAGATGAAATTAAATTAAAGATGCTTGATTTTCTGGTTCCGGGTTTTGACCGTGGTCCATGTTTTAGCTTGTTTTCTTCTTTTTTCTTTTTTCTTTCTTGAAGACTTTAGCTCAGTAGCGAGCAGAACTCCGAAGAAGTCGCCCACAGAGGAGACGAAACGTCAGCTTAAGTCTTCAAGAAAGAAAAAAGAAAAAAGAAGAAAACAAGCTAAAACATGGACCACGGTCAAAACCCGGAACCAGAAAATCAAGCATCTAGATCCGGCCGTGAAAGCCTAAAAACATTAAATTAAAGGTTTACACAACCCCTAAAAAGTTGAAATTACATTGGAATTTACAGCCCTATGGAAAGCAAATAGACAAATACCATGAAACAGCCAGTGTTAACAATAAACAAATCGTTTTTGTGTTCTTTCAGGTTTGGCCATGTTCTATTTGCAGCTCCTACATCTACCGACGTTTCACTTTCACAAGCAGAAAGCATCTTCAAGGCAAATTATCAAAGCGCCGTGGCAGTTTACATTGTCTTTTGCTATTTTCACAAAAATAAAGTGTGAAAATCCTGTGGTTTTGAAGTTTGTCCAGAGCATTTCCTTATAATTAGTTCACTTACTGTGAGAAATTACACGCAATGAAATGTTTTATCCACGATTTCTCAAATCAGTGAATCCGCACTTATTCAGTTTTACCTTTAAGGTGGCGATATTAAACTCAGAAGACAGGGAAGATGAAACCTAGCTGTGGAAATAGTTGATAACTGCAAACTAAAATATATATGGGTATCGCCGTCGAAATTTGTACCTTTTGTCTTGTGCGTGTGTCCCCTAATGATTTTCAGCTTTTTCATAAAAACTGGTGATCTCTTTTGAATTCTAAAATTATCAGAGTAAAGTAAATAAAAAGCGTATCGAAATACAAAAAAAAACTGCAAAAAGCATTAAGTGGCGATGTAATTAAAAAATAAAACAAAAACGCCTTTTTTCCATTCCCATACAAATTTTACATGTCCGCAACCCGTTTTTGACCCTTTGATGGCATGATACGATCAAAATAGTCAAACGTTTTTAAAGTTGAGTATTTTTGCATATACCTTAGTAATGTATCTTCCATTTTCTGTACTAGCCATAATAATATTTACTTATTTAAATACGAAATATTGATTGCTAAGGGTTGTCTCCATTTTTGGCTCCGAAATTTTTCTTTTAGTATGTTACCAATTCCATTGGAACTGACAAAAATCTTGCAATCTTAAGTATTTGTTCACGTATGGTAACTCTTTGATGTAGTGTGGACAACACAAAAAAACTCATTCGATACCTTTATTTTCTTCTGAGAATGTTTACATCAGACTCGGGAATTTGTCGTGTGTGTTTTGAGTGGAAGTTAGCTTGGCATTATTAAGGTATGTATTCGAATATGTTGTCAGTTGTATATTTTTTACTTAGATCCATTAATTCTTCTAATGATTGTATGTTTTTATCATTGCTGACAGTATTATTTTTCAAATGGCACAAGTTTAAGGTAATGTCGGGCGGTTTTTTATTTACAATCTTTACCGTATGTTACCAGTATTAAGGTGTATTCACGTAGGTTTAAAAAAATACACCTACTTACCGTTAATTTATGGTTGACTAACAAATAACATTTACGTACCTAATTGAAACATAAAACTATCTAATCAACCTTACTACATGCTATTAATATTTTAAATGCACCGTTTGATGTTTGTTATTCAAAATAGCAAAAAGGTTTATTCCGTGATCTGTGGGCTAAACGATTAAATGAAATTTGGACCACAGAGGTACCTAATTTTTATATCGGTGCTGGATACTGTGAAAAATGTACGCAAAAAAAAACATTGCCTATCTATCTAAATCTATGATAATCTATAATCTAAGTTACAAAAATATATTGCATTTAAGACTTTAAGTTCGTACTTAAACATGCTGCATGTGAACCTACAATATAAAACCCAATCTCAAATGAACATAAACCCTGCAACTCTTGCCGACCTTACCTGACACAATGGTAACATTGGTAAAGTGAACCATTTTTTACAGTATGAGTGATCAGCTTCATACTAACCTATAAGTCAAGGAAACTTATTGAAATACAATAAACGAACGATTTTAGGTAGTTATTAAATGTGCGTATTCATATTTTTATTAAACATTCATAGACAAACAACATTCATATTTATAGACATTCAAAATGGTGCTCTTATATTTTTTACTGAACAGTGTTTACGAACTGCTATAAAATCTTGTATTCGTCGTCGAAAAAAGAAATGAGATATTGAAATGTAAAAAAACCTAATTTTTCGAACCTGTCCGTCATTTTGAATAGACCTTAACTTAACTCACGATGTTTTCGTTTTCTTGAATCTTGCCGGTCGACAGTTATGGTACAAATTTAAACGGCGTTACCCATATATCAGTCTTTTTAAAGTTTGTGTATTCACACAGTGAAAATTCATTTTTATAAGAAATTATAAAAATTTATAAAACTCTGTGTTTTTTTATAGATTTTTATAATTTCTTATATATATCAGTGTCGAAGGGTGAAATTCTAAAGAACGGAAGCCAAATGAAAAAAAAAAAAATAACTCACCAAAAAGTCCACGGCATGAAAAAATACTTGTAGAAAAAAGGCTCCACCTTTACTGTACATGAAAACTCTGATGCTCAATAAAACAGTGAGCTCCAAGTATGAAGAAGGTGGGTTTGAAAAAAGCCTTTATTCTTCAGTCATTACGTGTGACGTGCGAAAGCTTTTCATTTTTAAAATCCTGACATCGATGAAAAATCATAAAAGTAGGGAAAAACTAATGTTTTCATAAACAAGAAATAATAAAATTTTCTAATGTTTGCACATTCACCGAGTGAAAATTCATTTTTAATTTAATAATTAAAAAACTTTTTTATTTAAAAAAACACATAGTTTTTATTTTCACATATGAGTTATAATGCCTAAGCGCTGTCGAACCTGCTCGGTTCATCATCAGAGGCTAACTGAAGTTTTTAAAATTAAAATACAAGGGTTAGAACAAATACATTTTGGGAAGAGAAAGTGGGTTTTTTAAGTAGGTAGGTATTGTTAGAAAGGAATGCGTATTTATTTAGAGAGGAGAAAGTGGGTGGGTTTTTTTAAGGGTGGGCTTTGTTAGAAGAGAAGGAGTGGGTATTTGTTAATTAACAACATGGCTCAAATGTTTTTGAATTTCTAGAGTTTCAAGAGCCATTAGTTGTCTACCCTTGCACCCCGAGTGAAGGATCTTTACTCCTGTTATATCAAACGAATGGTCGTTTTCGATACAGTGATCCGCCATCTCAGAGTACCCAGATAGACCCCTAAAAGCTCTTTTGTGCTCATTTATTCTTGTATGAATAGACCTGGAGGTCTAATATTTAAACACAAATTAATAATATTAAAATCTAATATTAAAACAAAAATCATAAAAGTAGGGAAAAACTAATGTTTTCATTAACAAGAAAATAATATTTAAACACATATGATGCCTAATTAGATAACACATTTTAGGTACTATTAAAATTCACGTGATACATATTAGGGTGTTGATATATTTGAACATGTGAAAAAAAAAAGAGTAAAGGAACTCTTGAAAATATGTACAAAAAAATATTTATGTTCTAAAGCAATTCCTTGATTCTTAATGACCTAACACATTGCTGTAGAAAGATTTTACATTAATATATAATATTCTCTTCTACAGAAATTATCTCCAAAGTTAAATACCTAATGCCTGATCCACACGCTTGCCAAGCCTCGACAAACCGTCACAAGCCCGAGCGTGTGGATAGGTGTTTGGCTCGGTTTGTGTAGGTTTGCAAGAGCTTGTGGCCGACCCGACCAAGTGTCGGTTTTTTGACACGAGTCAAAGGGATTTACCGCAAGCGTTTGCCACGCATCCACACGCTTGTGCGGATGCGGATGTTCATTCTGATCGGTAGCGAGCAGGCGCGTGCTATTTACAAATTCTCTGTCAATGAATTATTTAAAACTCCACCATCACTAATTCTTCCTTGATAACGTATGTCTACAAAAATGAAATTATAATTGCTATCAAGTAATGCCAGAAGAAATATATTAAAAGATTTTTTATAGTTGAAATATTCAGTTTCACTATGAAATTGGTTTTCTATAACTATATGTTTTCCATCCCAAATTCTTAACCAAATTTTTCATTTCCTTTTATTTTCTCTCTTTTCATTTGTTTTTTTTTTGTAATCAAAAGAAGTTGAATCCATTGACTTATAATATCATGGTTAAATCAAATGTTATAGCAGACAACAGCTGGACTTCCGTCATGCTTGCTTAGTCAAAGCACACTGACGCACTCGCAAACGTGTGGACATTGCTGTTTGGATCACTTTATTTGTCGAAGCGTTTGTACAGGTTTGTGGTTTGCCACAAACGGCAAGTGTGTGGATCCAGCATAATACATATTTTTTTTACAGAATTCTCAAAAACATATGACTTTGAACAGACGTAATTTCAGCAGTACAATAATAATCATATGCTAGTCCAGCCTGGTCGATAGCTCAGTTGGTAGAGTGCTTGCATTCCATGCCGTGAGCTCGGATTCGAATCCCGCCGAGGGTGTCAGAAATGATTTCCCGTTTTAGTGTTTATTTCAAACCCCAAAATAAAATACCGGCAAGGCTTTCCTTGACTGATTCCTTGACTGATAGGTTGGTATGCGGCTGACCACCCTTACTGTAAAAAATGGTTCACTTTGCCAATGTCACTTCAGGGAAGGTCGGCAACAGTTGCAGGGCTATGTTCATTAGAGATTGGGTTTTTTATATTGTAGGTCCACATGGGGCATGTGTAAGCGCGAAATTATGCATGTCTGCTTGTGGGAATGCATTTAATATGAATCTCAAATGATACATATCTTTGCAGCTTAGATTTAGATTTAGATTTTAGCTTACTCAGCCTTCACAAGAAATGACTACCAGCCCTCTCGGGAGCTGGGAAACCCCCACTTCACCTTAAATGGTTGGCGTAAGGCCGGCCCCTTTACCTGTAAAAATAAATAGGTTCAACTCGCCACATCGGGGATAATGCGGCAAGAAGTTACAGTATATGTATAGATTAATTGCGTTTTTTTTTGCGTTTTTGTTCCTAGGCTACACTGCGTACCGGAACCCAAACTTCCAATTCCGTCTGGTCCGGCTCTGTACCCGGGCTAAAAAATCTCCTGATAAGACAATGGTGAAATGTAACAAGGAAGAGTAACACTGTTAGAATATAGATTATCAACATGAAAAAACCTTCTATTCAGAGTGTTCTATTAAATGCTTTTTCAAGTAATTAGAATAATTTGTTCTAAACTCACACTGATTGCAAGCAAAACGTTTATACTCGGAATGTGTTTGTATATGATTTTTTAAGTAGAGGGAATTTTTAGCTTTATAATTACACTGATCACAAGCAAATGGTTTATGCTCAGAGTGAGTTAATTTGTGACTTCTTAAAGTGCATGGTAGCTTACATTTGAAATCACACTGATCACAAGCAAATCCTTTATGCTCAGAGTGCCTCAACATGTGAGATTTCAAGGTGCTTGTGAATTTTGTTTTAAAATCACACTGATCACAACTAACTCCTTTATGCTCAGAGTGTGTTAATATGTGATTTTTCAAGTTGTGTCGGCGCTTACATTTGAAATCACACTGATCACAGGCAAATCCTTTATGCATAGAGTGCCTCAACATGTGAGCTTTCAAGTATCTTAATAGTGTGGCCTTATAAGAACATTGATTACAAGTATATGGTCTATCATCAGAATGCACAAATTTATGACTACTTAATGAGGTTGCTAGCTTACATTTGAAATCACACTGATCACAAGCTAACAGTTTACACTCAGAATGTGTTAACAAATGATCTTTCAAAGTGCGCAAGCGTTTGGCTTTATAATCACACTGATCACAAGCAAACGGTTTAAATGCAGAGTGTGTAATTCTGTGTCTTTTTAATATACTTGGTATACGAGCCTTGTAATCACACTGATCACAAGCAAAGGATTTAACTTTGGAGTTAATTATTTTTTTAGTATTGGTTTTTTTCATTGATCCAGAAGCACATTTGTATGTTTCCTTGCAGCAACTGAACATCTGATGGATCCTCAGGAGTTTTCTTTCATTGACTTTGTAGCTGCAGGCATGGCACACATGATCCACCTTGACTGAGTCCCTCTCACAACTGGCAGCTGTAAATTATAACAATGCTAATTAGTTTTTGACACATTTAATGTAATTTTACACCAAATGCTCACCGACATAATGTCCAAAGACATAATAGATATGAATGAACTGAAAGAAGTATGCAAGGGTCTGTAATGAACGCCAGCGCCCGCCTGATTTATGGTCAGAGCAAATACTGCCATATTTCTCCACTCCTGCAGAAGCTTCACTGGTTGAGGATCCCAGAAAGGATTAAATTTAAGCTGGGCCTCACGGTACACAAAGCGCTGCATGGAGTGGCGCCAGAGTACTTGCAGGAGCTGATACTATCGAGGAGTCTGCGCGAGAGGGGGCTCACTCTGCGATCTGCCGACAGTGCTCTTACATCTATCAGCACTCAATACAGAAAAAGAAGTACAGTGATCGGAGACCGCACTTTCGGCGTTGCGGGACCGTCCACTTGGAACCAGCTGCCTCCTGAAGTGCGCGCCAAGAAAGGGATCGAGAGCTTCAAAAAGGGAATGAAGACCCATTTCTTTACCGCCGCGTCAAGCCTGAAAGCGCCCTTGCAGTGACAGTAGTCACGAAACGGCGCTATAAAAATCCTCATCATCATCATCATCATCATCAAGGGCATACCCAGGATCAGAACTAGGGAGGGGCAAGCCACGATGTAAAATGGTATGACACTGAAGGCCATTTTTTACTTCCAGGGGGGAGCAGCTGCCCCCCCCTTGGCCCTACCTGGGTACGCAAATAAATAACCCGTAAAAATAAATAGGTCCTGAATCGCCACGTGGGACCCCTTCGAGGATAACGCAGGCAAGAAGTTACACTATGTGTGTCGCTTAGTTGCATTTTTTTTGGTCCATCCATGCCTTCCATACTCGGTCTTCCCCTACCACGACATCCATCTATTCTTGCAACATATCCTTTTTTTGTCAGTCTTTCCTCATTCATTCTCTCCATATGTCCAAACCATCTTAACAAACCTCTTTTAATCTTCACTTCCTCTTGCACCACTTTCTTCTCTTACAAATTTCATCAATTTCATTCCTCACCCTATCACTCCTTTTTTCCCAATAATACTTCTTAGAAAGTCCCTTTCAACCAGTCCATGTCATGATAGGAATGAGTGGGAGAGACTCTGCAGAGGTTCTGGCCACCACTAAGGGAACGGCGCAAGCGTAACAGTTTAGGTACATAGTGGGACACAGAGGCAAGTATCCATCTTAATACGACTCTTCCCACCTGAATGGCTACATACACCTTGGGGCAAATCCGCCACTGCCGGTCATTCTCATGTTGACATACTATTCAAATACACTCCAACATTTCAAGCTAAACTAATTAATACTGACCTGAATACCCCTCAATGTTGATTCTCTCCACAAGCACGCGGCATTCCTTCAACAAGCCATCAGGTGGAGGGGCAGAGTCCTCATTCTTCACATTATCCGCCACAGAGTCCTCGGCAAGCCATTCCTTCTTAATATCCAGTCTCTCTTGCTTCACATCGCTCTCTTCAATGTCTATTTGTTCATCTGAGTGCGCTAGTTGTGCATCCATAAACTCCGAGTCCGCCTCCACCTTCTCAACCTTCACAACAATGTCCATCGTGACTTAATCACTTGTACAAAACAAGCAAACAGCAATCCTCCAATATCTATTGGACTTCACATCTACAAAACTACTAATTTAATCAAAAGCCAGTGAGACGAATACCTGTCAGTGGCCGATGCCACAGGCCGATGCTCAGAGCTGTCATGCAAGATCCGGATCAATGAGATCGTGTCACGGGCCACGGCAAATCTGTCAAGGATAACTCGTCTACAGACAGCTCGGTCATTGGCATTGCGGTCACGGACGATTCGGTCACACGACAGTTGTGCCAGACGACTTTTCTGTCACATGTAATGTAAAATTCACGTACATCGATGAACGTGATGAAAATCTCAACCTTGTAAAACGTCACTTTTGAAAGATAATCGTGATGTTTTTTGATTGGCGTAAGGCATCCCTGCCTTTGTGACCAAAAATTTTTTTTTAATGAAATAATGTCGCGTGCCACATGCCATGGAAATAAAAATGCATCAAATGTTTGTGTAACTTCAGATTTTTAATAAAAATAAAAATTAATACACGGAGGAAAATAATTAAGTAGGTACATTAATTAAGCAGAAAATACAGGTCGCTATTTAAATATATTTTTAATACTTTATCTTGCCCTCTATGACATATGTTGTTACAATACCCTTCCTATTGTACCTTTTTAACAATACTCTTAGTTTTGTTTCCTTATTTCAAAGGACAATATTTTATTTATGTGTCATTTTTAACATGCCTCTAACATTTCTAACATTGTCTTGTCTTGTCTTGTATCCTGCCGCCATTCCTCTAGGGGTGGCCAGTACCTCCACATAAGTGCCTCCACTTGACTCTGTCCCTGCATACTTCTTTCATCTCATCTAATTTCATCACTCTTTTCATGCATGCTCTTCTCTTGTTTCCACTCTGTAAATTCCATTCATTCGCAATCTCACTTATCTGATCAATCCATTCTTTTCTAGGTCTTCCCCTTCCACGCTTACCTATTACATTCCCTTTATACACTCTTTTTGTCAGTCGGTCTTCATTCATCCTTTCAATATGTCCAAACCATCGCATCACACTTCTTTGAACTTTCACTTTCACGCTTTCTTTTACTCCGCATTCATTCAGAACCCATTCGTTTCTCACTCTATCTTTCAGTGTTTTTCCTGTCATACTTCTTAAATGAGCCATTTCTACGGTGCATACCTTATTTACTTCTCTTTCATTCACCGTCCATGACTCGCTTCCATACATCAGGGTCGGCAACAATATACAATTGTGTACCGCCATTTTCATTTTCTTTGGTATCCTTTTATTCTTCGCTATTCTAACATAGTCTATTTAAAATGTTTACAACAATACTTTACCATTGTTTCTTTAATTTCAAAGAGACCTTTTACTTGTATGTTACTTTTAACATGTACCTTCTAAAATGTGCCCAAAATTGTATTGTTTATTTTCTGTATTGAATTGCATTATTTCTATTCATTCAAAACCTGCGCAAAGGTAGGTCACACTCAAGTGCAAAGAGATAAGTTGACCACCCGCTTCTTCCATAATATTATCCCTAGGCCCTTCCAATAATATCATCATCCCTTCCACCCTGTATTCTTGAACCTTTATATATCCCTGCCACACCCTCCATACAATAGATTACAATTACTGAGTTTGAGCTGTTCACAGTTCATGTTACCTTTGTACAACTAAAAGTATTATCAAATATATAGTTATACGATAAAAGTAAATCAGTCTTTTGTTAATCCACAAGAAGTTGTGTCACCGATTCTCCCCACTGAAGTAGAATAACACCTGAACCTGGACAAGAGAATTGATGCCATAACAATGTGTTGCAGAACCAGAATTCGGATGCAAGATTTCCAAGCATCTTGCGTTGCTTGTCCACACTCCTGAGGGCCTTTAGTTGGTGACTCTGCTGGTCTACATTGTTATAAGTGATATTTCAACACTGAGAGCAGAATAGTCCTTGTGCTCCAAGCTTTACATCAAGTGCCTTTATAACATTGCTCCGCTTGTGGGTTCTCACATCTTCCTACTAAGCTGCAGTATAAAGTGTGTATAATCAGTCCAGCAAGGTTTCCAACCAAACATGAAGTGATGTTGACTTACTTTTGCATATATTGTTAAATATCTGTTGAGCAGAAAGGAAATGTTGTCGGCATCATTTGAAATCACATAGATTATGTTTGATGCTAACTGATGGTTGAAAGATGATGAATAATAAAGTTGTCCCACAGGATGTTTTGTTATCTGTGGCATTTGTCAAGTTGCTTGCTTTCCTCCTTAAGTGAGCGACCGCCCGCGCCCCTGCACTACTTTATAACCACTGTGAAGATGGGACACAATAACACAACACAAAGCTTAAATACTCTTTATTATGTCTTCTTATATGTTCACTCATTCCCCAAAACAGACAAATATTTATGAAGGAACAAAGCTATCATTTTGGTGGCAGAGTCCAAACAATCAAATCACAAATGCCAGGAATACTTGAATATATTTTATTTTATTTTGGATATCCAAAACATCCCTGGTCTTTAACCGTTATGCTGCCTCCACACGCTTGCAGAGCCTCGACAAACAGTCGCAAACGCAAGCGTGTGGATAGACGTTTGGCTCGGCTTGCGTAGTCTTGCAAGAACTTGTGGCCGACCCGACAGAGTGTCTGTTTTTTGACACGAGTCAAAGGGATTTGCCGCAAGCGTTTGCCACGCATCCACACGCTTGTGCACATTTATTCTGATCGGTAGCGAGCAGGCGCGTGCTGTTTACAAATTATTTTTAGGGTTTATGTTTTCAAACAGTGAAAAATCATTTTTAATACAAAATAAAGCATTTTTTTCAAAAATGTAGTTTTATTTTCACTATAGGACTTAATTAATTTTATTTGCCTCGAGTTTCTCTTGAAAATGACCTGAAACTTGAAGGTTGAAAGTACTCGAGACAAATAAAATTACTTAATTATTGTGAAAATAAAACTATGTTTTTGAAAAAACATTTTTATATATTTTTTCATTGTCATTATAAGGAATTATTTAAAACTCCGCCATCACTAATTCTTCGTTGACAACCTATGTCTACAAAAATGAAATTGTAATTACTATCGAGTAATGCCAAAAGAAAACATATTCTAAAAGATTTTTATAGTTGAAATATTCAGTTTCACTATGAAATTGGTTTTCATAGTTTTCATTCAGGAAAACGTTCGTAATTTGTTTAAAGATTTTAATCTTTTTGAATAAATTTATCCGTGAAAATAAACAGTGTTTTTAATTCATCAAAAAATTATAAAATTAAATTGGTTTTCTATTGTGGAGGTGCTCATACGTACAAAGATTGTACAAACAAGGAGGGTCCTCCAAAATGTAAAAATTGCACAAAGCACAACGAAAGATTTAAGTTGTCTTTTCCTACGGAACATAGGGCCAATGATAAAATAAAATGCAAAATCTACTCAAAAATGCTTTTTCTTGCAGAACAAAATATTGAATATTAAATGCTTTCTTTTTATACTTCCTTTGCACTGTTTCAGTACACTCTGTTATCTCTTCTTTTTATATTCTCTATCCTATCATAATATAATAATTCATGTATATGGTGGACCTGTGATTAGTAATGATACTGATGTGTGTATATTGTTTTATTTGTACATTGATGATAGATATGTTGTGAAATGTAAATTGTTTTGTTGTATTTATGGATATATGATAGTGTTCGCACTTTACAATGAATGCATTATTATAACATGTCTACCAAATATTTATACCTTGTATAATATGTATGTACTGACTTCTGTTTTATCAAATAACAATGATAACCTACCACTTTTTATTTTGTACTTTTACCTGTCATGTATGCTTTTTACTTTATTTTTATTTTTTAACTCCTATTATGGCAGTCCTACGTCAAAAGTAAAAAAATACAATGAGCATTAATATTATTGATGACGAGAGTGACATAGACTTTATAAGAGTGAATAGACTAGAAGACTTTATTGAGTTAAAGGATGGAGCCTATGATAAAAATAATATTGTGTGTGTCCAATTGAACATTCGTTCAATTTGTAAATATTGGGATATTTTTAATGCATATTTTAGAAATTGTTTAAAGTTTATCGATATCTTAATGCTCTGTGAAACCTCAATAAAGGACTTCGAAACTTGTTTTTATAACTTGCCTGAATTCAATAGTTTCCACTTCTGCCGAAGTAGCAAAATGGGCGGGGGAATAAAATTGTATGTTAGTAAAAAATTTAATTTTGTACAAAAATCCCTCCAATCTCTTTGTTTTGAAAATGTCTTTGGAACTTTGACACTACCAAACAAATCTATTATTCACATTCTTGCTCTTTATAGACCACCTAACCTTAATAAACAGGGATTTTTAACTGAAATTTCATCATTTTTTAATGATTACACTAACATAAATGATAATATATTATTTCTTGGGGATATCAACTTAAACTTGCTGAACGAATGTGATCCGATAACCATATCTTATGAAAACATATTAGCTAATAACTTTATGGTAAAATGTATTTCTGATGTAACTAGAGAAGCAATAGTCAATGATATTGTTACAAAATCTTGTATTGACCATATTTATTTGAGGTATATAACAAATGATCCTGTAAGTGTTGGGCGTGGTTTCTGCTCTGTAAATATACGTGCTTGTGTATGTGAATATCTTATAGCTGACCATTATGCGACAGCAATTAGTTTTCAGTATAGATGGAATAATAAATCTGATAATGTTGTCAAAAATAAACCAATGTTCGTTATGTCGCAAAAACGGTTAGATAGTAATATTATTAAAACTGACTGGAATACTCTTCTTGAAGAAAATGATTGCGAATTATTATACTATAAAATTTGTAATGCTTTTGATAATTTGTATAAAGAAAGCCTAATGCCCGCTTTCCACTGCGAGCGGGAAATAGCTGAGCGGGAGCGGGAAATAGCTGAGCGGAGCGTAGTGAAATAGTTTTGGCCTTCCATTGCGAAAGAGTTTTAAAAAATAATGGTATTTGCCTTCCACAGCCAACGAGCTCGGCGGAGTGAGCTAGGCGGGAAATGAGATGAGTCAGATGAAAGAGTTGTTTGCCTTCCATCTACAGCTGGCTTAGCGGAGCCAACTAGTGTGTGACAGCTCGTTGCAGCCTACGCCCAGATCAAACGTTTTAATTATTAGTAAAAAAAGTTTTTTTTTTTGTTTCGAAAAATAAAAAGTAATATATTATTTTGCTTTAATACATAAAAAGTAGATGTTTGAAATAAAACATACATTTTAATATTTTCAAATTTATAAAATAATGTATGATGTGCAGTGTGTGACAGCTCGTTGCAGCCTACGCCCAGATCAAACGTTTTAATTATTAATAAAAGAGTTTTTTTTTGTTTCGAAACATAAAAAGTAATGTATTATTTTGCTTTAAACATAAAATGTAGATATTTGAAATAAAACATACATTTTAATATTTTCAAATTTATAAAATAATGTATGATGTGTTTTTGTAAATCATGTATGGTGTGTTTTATCGCTGTCACGCAACTGCGCGGGTTGGCGCGGGGGGCACGGGGGAGCTGAGTCAGTTGAAAACTAGCGGCCGAGACCATGACACAGCGGAGTCATTTTTACTCGCTCAGCCTGCTCCGCTCACTCCGCTGTCGGTGGAAGCACTTCTATGAAATTTACTGTTGCTAGTCGAGCGGAGTCCGTACGGAGTCCGCTGGAAACTCGCTCAACTCTGCGACCACTTTCGTAACTCTTTGTACTCGCTCAGTCCGCTCCGCTGACTCGCTGTCGGTGGAAGCACTTCTATGAAATTTACTGTTGCTAGTCGAGCGGAGTCCGTACGGAGTCAGCTCCGCTCGCAGTGGAAAGCGGGCATAATTCCATGGTGCCATAAAAATAAAAATAGACCTAACGCTACGAAAGACTGGATAAATAGGGAGATTCTACAGGAAATAAAACAAAGAGACATCTTATTTAGGAGATGGAAGAGTACACCTAGTAATAAGTTTTATGAAAAGGAGTATAAAACGATACGTAATTACTTGAACAAAAAAATTTTGAAATTAAAGTTAACTTTTTATAATAATAAATTTAAGAA
Organism: Agapetus fuscipes; assembly: GCA_951799405.1. Taxonomy (NCBI): domain Eukaryota; kingdom Metazoa; phylum Arthropoda; class Insecta; order Trichoptera; family Glossosomatidae; genus Agapetus; species Agapetus fuscipes. The sequence continues at coordinate 15,203,308 of OX637352.1, forward strand.
TTGTTTCAAGGACATAAAAAAAACCTGGGATGAATGTAACAAAATCTTAGGCAGAAAATCTAAAACAAATTGTGATGAAGTTATAAAAAAATATTTTGTAAACAACAAATATAATTGCATTGAAAGTGTTTCCAATGAATTTGCTAAGTATTTCTCTGATAATGTATCCCAGTTAATGCACGTTTGTAGTATAAAAATTGCTGGTCCAGAGCCTGATATGCTTCCACATAGCTTTTATTTACCTAAAGCTAAACTATCTGAAGTTGTAAAAATAATAAATCTTGCAAAAAACTCTAAAACACCAGGAGTTGACCTTATCCGAATGACTGACTTAAAAAAACACGTGGAAATATTGGGACCTCTTGTTACACATTTAATTAACTCAATTATAAACCAGGGAATAATTCCTCTGAAATTAAAATGTAGCCTAATCAGACCAATCTACAAGGGTGGTGATCACTCTGTAATGGGAAACTATAGGCCAATTAGTATATTACCTGCTCTTGAAAAAATACTTGAAAAATACATTTTCTCAAAGTTGACTCAATATCTTAACAAATTTGAAATTCTGGATACCAATCAATATGGATTTCAGAAGGGTAGGAGTACAGAAATTCTACTTCAAAGTTTTTCCAATCATATTAATAACGAATTAAACAATAAAAAACATGTATTAGTATTATTCATTGACTTCTCCAAGGCTTTTGATACAATTGATCACTTAAAATTGCTTAGATACTTAGATGTCATAGGGATTAGAGGCCCAGTTTTACATCTCTTTGAAAATTACCTCTCTAACAGAACCATGACTGTTAATATTGATGGATCTAAAAGTGATATTAAGAACATCAGTGCTGGGGTCCCGCAAGGATCTGTTTTAGGCCCTATATTATATATAATTTATGTATCTTTTATTAAATATATTTTCTCAAATGTAAAATATTATGTATATGCGGATGATACTGCACTTGTCATATCTAGTGAGAATTTAGATGAATGTAACACAATGTTACAAAATGATTTTGATAAACTGCAGAATTGGTGTCATGATGCAGGTCTTTTAATTAATTAAAAAAAAACTAAAATTATGCATATTAGATCCCCTCATGCTAGAATTAGTACTGTGCCAACCATAAAAGCCCATAATTATGAATGCCTTCATGTCACCAATAATTGTAGAACTTGTTTATGTGAAAATATTGACATTGTAAGCGATTATACTTATCTAGGAGTAACAATTGACTGTTTCTTCAAGTGGGACACACATACTTCAAAAACGTGCAAACGACTGAGATCTGTTGTTGGACAATTATATAAGTTAAAGTTTATATTGCCGCTCCCTACATTAAGATTGGTATATTTATCGCTTGCCGAGTCCATTATAAGATACGGCCTCACTGCATGGGGACATTCTTGCGCCACCAATATTAAAAATGTACAAAATGTTCAAAATGCTCTCTTAAAATTAATTGCTCCCATAAATGTGTATAACCAAAGGCAGAATATACCATTTTTATTCCAATCATTAAATGTCTTGCCTATTAAGGGTATACTATGGAACATAATTATATGTCAACAATTGTTTAATGATAAATATAAAAATAAACTAGAGCATGTGTACCAAACAAGATTTACATCTAATGAAGGACTAGTTGTGCCAAGAATTAATAACAAATATGGACAAAGAACGTTGGATTACCTTGTGCCAAAAATATTTAATTTTTTGCCAAAGGACTTTAAAAAGGAATCTACAAACATTAATAAAATTATAATATCTTTGAAGATTTGGCTGGGAGAAAGAACTTTTTTATATTAATTACCTTAACTATATTTGTGTTTTTACTCTACTCTTGTCTCCTAATTTTAACTTTAATTTACTTTTTATTTCATACTAGCACTAAATACTAAGACTTATATTTTTTAATTTGATTGTTGCACCCGATGACAAACTGAAATTTTTTGGTTTATCGGGACAAAAATGTTTAATTTTTAAGATTTATATTTCTTGTAAAAATTGTTTATGAAATAAAAAAAAAAAAAAAAAAAAAAATATAACTATATGTTTTCCATCCCAAATTCTTAGCCTAATTTTACATTTCCTTTTGTTTTCTCTTGTTTAGTTTTTTTTTTTTTTTGTAATAAAAATAAGTTGAATCCATTGACTTATAATATCATGATTAAATCAAATGTTATAGCTGACTACAGCTGGACTTCTGTCATGCTTGCTTGTTCAAAGCACACTGACGCACCCGCAAGCATGTGGATACCCCTGTTTGGATCACTGTGTTTGTCCAAGCGTTTGTACAGGCGTGTGGGTTGTCACAAACGGCAAGCGTGTGGAAGCAACATTACATTACTTATGCTGTACTTATGAACAGTGGCGTGCCTTCGGTTTCTGCCGTACGCATGCTGGATAATTAAAGTTGAGTTTACTAAATCTTAAATCTAAATCTAAGCTGCAAAGATATACATATTTTAAGATTCATATTAACCGCATTCCCACAAGTAGACATGTATAAATTCGCACTAACACATGCCGCATGTGGACCCACAATATAAAAACCCAATCTCAAATGAATACAAGCCCTGCACTGCCGACCTTCCCTCAAACAGGGGTGACATTGGCAAAGTGAACCATTTTTTAGAGTATGCATAAATAAAAATCTTACTTTGTTTCTTTTCCTCAGTGTTTCTTAATTTCTTCAGACTTAGATTTTGGGTTTAAACAATAAAACCTTCACACTTAAAATCCTCACAGGGCACAACTATGGTTTCACCGGAATCCATTGTACGAGTATCAAAAAAGGTGCTTTTTGGAATGCCAACAAGTCAATCATTCTGATATCGGTATAAAACGTACTAGCGCGGCAGTGTATTCAACATAATATACAATGAGTCATTCATGAATTGTGAACGTGCGAAAAAGCTAAGCATATCTTGATATTAATATTTTGTGTATTTGACACATATAATATGTGAATGTATGTGTGTCATATTGAATGAACAAAGAGCTCTAACGCATATGTGTGTACATCTCCATACAAACTTACGACTTTAAGCTTTTTTCATATGTTTCATATGTTAGTTGGACCGGTCCATAGTCCAGTGGCAACACTTCGGACTCGTAAATGGAAGGTTGTGGATTCGGATCCCGGCGGAGCACAAAAATATACCATTTATATTTCGAATGTGCTCTTCGCTGAGTTGAAAAATTCATAAACCTTTACCAAAGACCGGTCACTGAAAGGTCCATCCAACCTTACAACAACTGGGTCTTGCTTGAGAATTGGTGCTTTCTGCAGCGACGACCAAGCTCGCAGAGGGCTCTTGAGGTGTGATACACACAAAAACAGCGCTTTTGTGTGTATCACACCTCAACAAAAACAGCGCATTTTACGAAAAAAAAAAAAAGTGAAATTACCCTATTGGGGACGTTGTCATGACGAAAGGATCCTTAACCAAGCAGAGACAGGTGGTAAGTCCTGTGACTCCCATCTCATCCAGACTCCGTGCGGCAGGCCTGAGTCCGGGTCTTGGATTTAAAAAAAACTTAAGACCTGACTCGGTGAGACCGTGGATGCTGTTATTTCACAAATTTTATCTTTAGTGAATGCTTCTACAATCAATATAAATGGAAACAAGTTTTTTATCTGAGGAAAAAAATACATTGCGTGATTTAAAAGAGATTGCTGATAATTGCACTATAATAATTATTTAAATGCAATACTTAAAGCCTCATTAAAGAAAATAAATTGGTTCCTCACGCCACATCTGAGAATTCAAATCTAATTAAGGGAGCTGCAGAATGAGGTCCACACTTGAATTGGCATAGACAAAATAGGGTATTTGCAATAGTGAGGAATATGATAAAAAGTATATTATTTTGATAGATTTCGAAAAATCTAATAATAATATGTTGATTTGAAGCCGAAAATATTTTTTTTCGATTTTATATTTAAAAAAGAAAAGATAGGTTTTTGGACAAGTTTTTAAACGGATGTGAGATCTGCTTCTTGTATTTCGGGTAATGTGACGTCATATGTTGACGTCACGTTCTTTTATTGACATTCCATACTCTGTTAACATGTGTTGTTGACAACAGAAACAAATGAAAACAACAAAAACAAATATGTTCTTAAAGAAACACACAAACTTCTTGAAAAAACACATCCGCAATGGTGTAAACATGAAAAAGCGATGCTTGAATGACATTAATGTGAGGGCTGTCAGTTGATACGGCGATGTTTACAAGACCGTGACGTCACGCGAGAAAATTTCATCTAGTAGCGTTTTGGCGCGAAAATTCAAAGATCGATTTTAAAATGCTTATAACTTTGCTAAAAATACAACTAAAATTAGAATTCAAGAAGTTTTGGGCTAATAAAGCATAAAAGAATTTAAATCACAAAAAAAAGAAAAATGTGAAAATACCCTATTGTGTTGTCACTCAGCCGGGTTGCTAGGGAAAAGACAAACAAATAGTTTGTTTTCCGATGCTATGGACGGTAGTCCCATTACAAGACAAACGTTTGCTCGCTGAGAACAAAGTTCTAAATCAAAAAAAAAATTACCTCACTAAGGCCCGGTATTTTGAAGTATCGTAAAGTTAACTAAAATGGAATTTTAGTTAAATCATCATAATATTTCACAATCGGTCCGGTCGATAGCTCAGGTGGTAGAGTGCTTGCATTCCATGCCGAAAGCTCGGGTTCGAATCCCACCGACGGTGTCAGGAATGATTTCCCGTTTCGGTGTTTATTTCAAACCCCAAAATAAAATACTGGCAAGGTTTACTCAGCCTTCACAAGAAATGAGTACCAGCACTCTTGGGAGCTGGGAAACCTCCACTTCAACTGAATTGGTTGGCGTAAGGCCGGCCCCCTTACCTGTAAAAATAAATAGGTTCAACTCGCCACATGCGACCCCTTCGGGGATAACGCGGCAAGAAGTTACACTATATGTGTAGCTTAGTTGCGTAGTTGCGTTTACCGAATTTCGGCAGTAAATATTTAGTAACTTTAACTTTCAATTTTCAAGATGGCGGCGCTTCACTGACAGCAGCTATTCTTTTTTAATGTAAGGCTACATCAAAATTGTCGCAAACTGAACATTTTTTGTGTCGTTTTCTAGCTTAACCCTCTGGCTGCGGCTGGCATGCATAGAATGACGTAACTTGCATACAGTGCGGCTGGCATCTATGCATGTCATCGAAATTTAAAGCTTTCCCTGACATCGGTGTTCAAATTTTTCAAACTTTTTTGTTGCTTACATTATAGGTACACTAATATAATCTCATATTATACATATTTTGAAAATATTCTTTCTCAAATATTTCGTCAGAACAGCTCGATCTCTCGTCCCGCGCGTGTGTACCAATGTTTATAAACAAAATCCAGGCAAGTATACTCTTTTCAGATAGGTATAACTGTTTACGTTTTTTGTTTTTTTGTAAAATAACTAATATATTTTTTTCTTTAGTGACGAGTATTTAAGTGAGTAAAAAAATTGTTTAAAACCTAATGGATAAAAATTTAGTTATGGAATGTGCGTATAATATATATTTTTTAATAATATTGTTGTGATTTACTTGTTTTTATATAAAACAACAAGTGAAAACATGTGTTGAAAGTTTGTGATTTTTGTTCCTGAATAACTAATGAATATACTTTTTCATACTTTTTCAAGTTATATCAAGTAATTAATGTAGGAAATCAATTTATGTGTAAAAAAATAACCTCAAAAAAGTATTCCGTTCTGGCGGTGCGTATGTAGCAAATAAATTCAGAATCGAAAAGGTTAATGAAGGTTAGGCATATGATTTGTTATGAATAGTTGTTTGTTTTAAAGCTTTTGAATGGCATTTTAATTATTTCCAAGATTTGGGGGCGTGGCTTCATACTTCGGCAATGTTCGGTTTTAGTTAACTCGAGATTGAGTATTTTGAATACAAGTTCAAGTAATAGTTAACTAAAATATTACTACACTTCAATATACCGGGCCTTAGTGAACAAATTTATTTACTTTGCCTGCAAAAGCAAGATCAAAAATTTAACCAAAAAGTAAAAGGTGAATGATCATAGTGTTTTAGATTTGAATCCTTACCAACTGCTCTATAGAATCAACATAACATCATTTATGTCCTTCAGAGTGTGTTTTAATGTGTTTTTTCAAGTTGCTAGAATATTTTGTTTTATAATCACACTGATCACAAGAAAATCCTTTATCCTCTGAATGTGTCAGTATGTGAACTTTCAAGTTGCCCAAGCGTTTGGCTTTATAATCACACTGATCACAAGCAAATGATTTATGATCAGAGTGTGTTAATTTGTGTATTTTTAGATGGCTTGATCGAAGTGATTTAAAATCACACCGATCACAAGCGAATGGTCTATGTTCAGAGTGTTTTTTCATGTGAATTTTCAAGTTACGGGCACTTTTAGCCTTATGAGAACACTGATCACAAGCAAATGGTCTAAGCTCAGAATGCGTTAAAATGTGAGTTTTTAAGCCGAGGGCTAGGGTTGATTTAAAATCACACTGATTACAGGCAAACGGTTTATGCTCAGAGTGCTTTAATTTGTGTCTTTTTAAAGTGCTTGATTGAATAGTTTTAAATTCACACTGATCACAAGCAAACGGTTTATGGTCGGAGTGTGTCAGCATGTGAGATTTTAAGTGGCATAAGTGTTTTGTTTTAAAAGCACACTGATCGCAAGCAAATGGCTTAAGCTCAGAGTGAGTTAATTTATGAATTTTTAAGTTTCGTGCTAGCTTACTTTTGTAATCACACTGATTACAAGCAAATGGTTTATGCTCAGAATGGGTTAACATGTGAATTTTCAAGTTACCCTGGCGATTTGCTTTATAAGGACACTGATCACAAGCAAAAGATTTGTGCTCCGTGTGTGATGATTTGTGTTTAGTTAAAGTGATTGGATCAATTGATTGAAAACTACACTCATCACAAGTCAATAATTCTTGCTCACAGTGTGATAGTTTGTGAATTCTTAAATGGATTGAATGAAGTGATTTATAATCACACTGATCACAAGAAAATACTTCTTGCTCATAATGTGTTAATATGTGTGTCGTGAAAGTGCTTGAATCAATTGATTTAAAATCACACTGATCACAATAAAATGATTCCTGCTCAGAGTGTGTTGATTGTTGTGTGGAGGAATTTTGTGTTGATCCAGAAACACATGCAGATGTTTCCTTGCAGCAACTGTTCATCTGGTGGAGCTCCAACAGTTGTTTGTCATTGCTCCTGTAGCTGCAGGCATGGCACACATGATCCACCTTGACTGAGTCCCTCTCACAACTGTCAGCTGTAAATATAACATTGCTAATTAGTTTTTTTTCAATTTTAAATTACAGAACTAAATGTTTTGTTGATCAGATATTTGTTGGTGGACAAATTTTAGATAAAACGCTGTTGAGAGAAACATACAAGAAGTTAACAGAAATATTTACAATATAGATGCGTCCCAGTTGTGAACAGTACGAGGAACCACACTCACACATGCATCATATAAACAACTCACATAAACGCGGCTTTGCTGTAATAGAGAGAGTATTGTCTCTTCTTTTGTTGGCAATTTTAATTAATTTATGAAAAAATACAGAATTTAAACTTTTTTGAATAAAAATATCAACAAAGGGAGATGAAGAAAGCGCATCATATTTCCAGCCAGTTACCAACAGCAAGCGTCCGCGAAGACCGTAATGCCCTGCAACTCTTGCTGTCCTTCCCTGAAACAGGGGTGACATTGGCAAAGGGAACCATTTTTTACAGTATGGGTGGTCAGCCGCATACCAACCTATAAGTCAAGGAACATATACATGTCTGCTTGTGGGAATGCATTTAATTTAAATCTTAAATGATATATATATCTTTGCATTGCAGCTTAGATTAGATAAGATTTTTTCCAATTAGGTAAAAAATGGTTCACTTTGCCAATGTCACCCCTGTTTCAGGGAATGTCGGCAAGAGTTGCAGGGCTTATGTTTATTTGAGGTTTGGATTTTATTTGTAAGAACACAATCAGCATTTGTAAGCGCGAACTACACGTGTTTGTTTGTGGGCATACATCTGAGAGCTTTGAATGAATATATCCTTGCAACTTAGATTATAGATTATAGGTAACACACCTGTTGACAGTTGGAAAGTTACCGAAAGACTGAATTTGGATTTTTGTATGATGAGCGCATTTCTAATTCTCAAAGTATTGATTTCTCAGCCGGTCCAGATCTATATATCGATGGTTCCACCAGCGTGATAAGGATAATACTACCATGGATTATACTAGTGACAGACTGTTCTACGCATGCATGCACAGTCGCAAGCAGGTACTCCCAAGTTCATAGCAATATCCTTGCAACAGAAGAACAGTGGTTAGTGTTAGCAAAAACAACACATATACTATTGGGAAATGGATCATATCAAGCAAATGCATATTTCCAGAGAAGCCCGACATACAAATCTATTCAAATATACTCCAACATTTCAAGCTCAAGTAATTAATACTGACCTGAATAACCCTCAATGTTGATTCTCTCCACAAGTCCGCGGTATTCCTTCAACAAGCCATCAGGTGGAGGGGCAGAGTCCTCATTCTTCACATAATCCACTGCAGAGTGCTCAGCTTCCCATTCTATCTTAATATCCAGTCTCTCTTGCTTCACATCGCTCTCTTCAATGTCTATTTGTTCATCTGAGTGCGCTAGTTGTGCATCCATAAACTCCGAGTCCGCCTCCACCTTCTCAACCTTCACAACAATGTCCATTGTGACTTGATCACTTACAAAAAAAAACAAACAACAGGGCGTACAATAGCTCTCCAAATAAAATATATCCAAGTAAATCTCCAAATCAAATATTAACTGTGAACAGAAGAACGAACACAGTGTCGTCAAAGTAAAATAATGCAATCTACAATGTAACTGTCAGTGGCCGAGATGCGCCATCGCCATGACAGATCTTTGATTAAAGATCCGGTTCATTATTCTTCTTCTTCTTCACATACCTTGTCGAGTCCCCCCGACGTTGACGATCACCTGGGAGAAATATTTTCTGTTCTAGGCAGCACGAAACTGTTCCGCCACACCTCTCTTCCATGTCCACTCTCGAATATTCTGAAGCCGGGAAAGCCGCTTTCTTCCAGCCCCTCTATGCCCAGTTGTAGGCTGGCATATTTTTCTCTTAATAATAATAATAATAATAACAGGCTGATTTATTTTAAATTACACATGATAAGAGAGCGCCGTTTTTGTGTGTGTCACACCTCAAGGGCCCTCTCCGATCATGGATAAGACTTTCTAAACAAGTGTGCCTTGAGTGCTCCTCGAAATACACCCACAGATTTGGAGTTCTTCACTCCGGGTGGCAGTCTGTTCCACTCCACCGGCCCCGCAACACGGAAAGCGCGGTCTCCGAAGTTTGTACGAATCTGACGGCGCGGCTGAACCAAATTGACTACTCCATCACCCGCAGATCTGAGTGTCTGCCTCCTAACACCCATTTCAACAGGTGAGATCATATCAGCCAGATAAGGTGGGGCCAAGCCATTGATGGCTTTATATACCATTAAACAAACACGGAAGACCACCCTCTCCGGGAAACGAAGCCAATGAAGTTTTTTTAACAGCGGGGTGATGTGAGCGAATTTGGGAATCCCGAATATGAGTCTTGCTGCCGAATTCAACACAGATTGAAAGCGATTAAACTGTTTCTTCGGCTGACCACTATAAAGCGTCGAGCAATAGTCAATCCGAGACATCACAAACGCACTCACCAGGGTCTTAACCGCATCTGACGGCAGACATTTTCTTATTGCCTTTATTTGGCGAAGCGAAAAAAAAGAAGAAGCTATTGTGGCATCTATTTGCCTATCCAGTGTCAGGTTACGATCCAGTAAGACTCCTAGAAGTCTTACCGAATCAGAAGGCTGGATTAGCTTACCTCCTATGGAGAGTGGTACTCTATTCACCAGAAGGTGGTCACGCCTCGATGTGGCTGCCCAGCTCTTATTCTTCATCCGTGAATATTTACTCTATGCCAGGCGTGACCAACTTGATTAGATCCAAGATCGATGTTCACTGACGAAACCCTGTGGGACATTCTTCTTGAAACCTTAAATCAGGGGTGTCCCAACATATTATTGTGAAGGGCCAGATTTTGTATTTTTGTAATTGTGGCGGGCCATCAACAGCGTCGACGGGGGGGGGGGGGAGGGGATTGTGTACTGAACTAAGGTTGTGGGTTCGAATCCCGGCAGAGCACAAAAAATATACCATTTACATTTTCAAATTCGCTCTTCGCCGAGTTGAAAAATTCATAAATCTTTACCAATGACCGGTCGTCAAAAGGTCCATCCAGCCTTACAGCAACTGGATCTTGCTTGAGAATTGGCGCTTTCTACGGCGAAGACCAAGCTCGCAGAGGGCTCTTGAGGTGTGATACACACAAAAACAGAGCTCACCAAATAAACCAGCCTAATTGAATTTTTAATACCGTTGCCCTTGACACCAACTCTGCATGAACAATTCACCAACCTATTCTGCCTGGCCAGAAACAGGTATTAATATCATCAATTTATAATTCATTATTGTATATTATCTAATGCCACCCCGGTTTCAGGGAAAGGCGGCAGGAGTTGCATAGTTTATGTTCATGTGAGGTTTATTATGCACATAAGCAGAATGTGTAGGCGCGAACCTACATGTGCCTGTCTGTGGGCATGCATTTAATGTGCATATCTTTGCAGCTTTGATTATAGATTACCTACATAATATATTTTTATAAATTCCTTATTAATAAGTACCCAATGACATCTGTTGAACCAGGGTCAAAATTATGGTCAAATGACCCAGGCGGGGACCGAACCAGCGTTATTCTATTCCAAAAACGCTAGAAAGATCCGCCACTTGACTCCCTCGGCCATAACACGGACAATCATTAAGGCTCTTTTTCCCCTAAATCTGCTGTTTTAGTATCTTAGGCTGGTTTTAGTGTCGCGCTGACAACACGCTGACCGTCAGCGCTGACAGGCAAATATATGAACTTGTCGCGCTGACAGCTACGTGGCATTCTAAAACGCTTCCTACAAGTTCATATGTTTTGAACGGTCTCCGCTGACGGTCAACGCGTTGTCAGCGCGACACTAAAACCAGCCTTACACTTTATGGTCTTAGCAAAAGAGTGACAGTAATGAAAAAAATCAAGCATGTTTATTAATTTTTTATCTTAATTATAAAGTTTGAACAAAATATATAACTTAAGAATTGCCACCACAAAAAAATATTTAAAAAAACCCGTTTTTTTCACTTCTGTAGCTACTTTCTCGTGTGTGCTATGTTTTGGAAATATTTTTTTTCTTTTTTTATTTATAGAACTATACATTGTTTAGTGTAGTATCGGAACAGTTTTTTTATAATGTCAATAGTTTTTGAGTAAATGTGGAAAAACTGTGTTCTTCGATATAATTAAAATATAATTCATCAAGTAGTTTCAGTTTTTCCATATTTACTCAAAAACTATTGACATTATAAAAAAAACTGTTCCGATACTACACTAAACAATGTCTAGTTCTATAAATAGAAAGAAAAAAAAAATCCAAAACATAGCACACACGAGAAAGTAGCTACAGAAGTGAAAAAAACATATTTTTTTTAATATTTTTTTGTGGTACCAATTCTTAAGTTATATATTTTGTTCAAACTTTATAATTAAGATAAAAAAATAATAAACATCCTTGATTTTTTTCATTACTGTCACTCTTTTGCTAAGACCATAAAGTGTAAGATACAAAAACGGCAGATTTAGGGTATGTAGGGCTCTTAAGTATATTGATCTTTGGTAAGTGAACATATGGTTGTGTTTTTAGGGTTCAAATAGTCTTTAAATAAATGAAAAAACTGGTCCTCTTTACAGGATATTTATTTTATACAAATTTATTTTTACAGTTATATTTATTTTTTACACTTCTACAATTCTTTAGCAATTTAGATTTATTTCACAGTTGGTGTTCACTGATAATATCTTTCTTGTTCAAAAGCAGAGCGTCTTATATATACTGACTCCTGCAAGCCGCTTGCAGCCCTTTATACTCCTAAAGATAGTAGTTACTAGAAGGCAATTTTGCTAGAATCTTCCAGAGCGACGGTCTTCTACCAGCTTCGAGTAGGTACATAGGGGCCGTCCATAAATTACGTCATCGATTTTGGCCAATTTTCGACCCCCCCCCCTTACAATCATCCTATAGTCATTATCTAATGACCCCCCCCCCCCTCTTGCTGTAATAATGGATGAGCTTAATAATCAATAATGTTATATTACTTGCATGCTATTTTGTATATTTTGTAGAAATTGGTATTTACAAGAACGACGTCACTTCTGGTACTCGTACATCATTTGCCATCATCCGTAGACCAGACCCCCCCCCCCCCCCCTTAATGCGAATGACGTAATATATGGATAGCCCCATAATTGAATATCTCTTTACCCTAGGTACCTATAATAATTACTCCAACTCTCATCAGCTATAACTAATACACCTATATATCTAGCATTTATATGTATTTGGTATTTACATGACGTTATAAATGTTTTTAGGCTTTCACGGCCGGATTCAGATGCTTGACTTTTTGGTTCCGGGTCTTGACCGCAGTCCATAGTTTTTGCTTCTAGAAAGAAGAAAGAAAAAAGAAGCAAAAACTATGGGCAAAGAACATCTGATTATAGTTTAGGGTTTATCACCTTGTTTTTTTTTTTTTTAAGGAATCCTGTGCGGGAGGCTCCCCAATTCTTAAAAGTCTTGGGGGTCTATGTCACCCTGGAAGGGTGCCGCAGAGGTGTTGCTTGAGTTCTTGCTTCTATCGTGAGGCGCTGCAAGGAAGTGGTGATTGATGTTGGTTTTGAATAAAACCGGATTAAATTGGGAAGAGAACACAGATACTGGTAGACCATTCCATAAACGGGCAGTTTGGCAAAGGAATGAGTCATGAAAACGCCAAGTTCTCATAGTTTTGAGATCGACTGCAAAGGGATGAATGAGAGTCGTACTACGAGTTTCCCTTTCTGAAATGCGAGGGGGAGGGATTAATGAATGGAGCTCATTAGAACAAGCTCCGTGGTAATATCGATAAAAAAGACTGAGCATTATAATTTAGGGTTTATCACCTTAGACTGCTGGTCAGAAGGTGCTTGAGTAGAATATAATTCAAAATTACCGTTCCATTTTTTTTTTAATTCTCATAGGTTGCTAGGGAAAAGGCATACAAATATTTTGTTATTGGTTGCTAAGGACGATCCTCCCATACAAGTGTGACATTTGCTTGCCGAGAAAAAAGTTCACAACTCAAAATTATATTGTGTTCATTGTTGCTTTTGTTCTTCAAATCGGTTACATTCAGAGTGTTTTTTTATGTGTTTTTTCAAGTTACTTAAATATTTTGTTTTGTGATCACACTTATCACATGCAAATGGTGCACTTTCAGAATGTGTTAACATGTGAGATCTCAGGCAGCCTGAACTCTTGCCTTTGTAATCACAGTACTCACAAGAATATGGCTTATGCTCAGAGTGTGTTTTTTGATGAGCCTTTAAGCAGCGTGCTAGCTTAGTTTTGTAATCGCACTGATCACAAGCAAATCCTTTGTGTTCAGAATGTATGAACATGTGACGTTTCAATTGGCTTAAGTATATGGCTGTAAATGAACACTGATCGCAAGCAAATGGTTTGTGTTCAGAATGTGTTAACATGTGAGATTTCAAGCAGACTGAACTTTTACTTTTATAATCACAGTACTCACAAGAAAACGGCTTATGCTCAGTGTGTGTTAATTTATGAACTTTTAAGCTGCGTGCTACCTTACATTTGTAATCGCACTGATCACAAGCAAATCCTTTATGTTCAGAATGTGTTACCATGTGACCTTTCAAGCTGCTCAAGTATGTAGTTTTAAACGTACACTGATCGCAAGCAAATGGTTTATGCTGAGAGTGCTTTGACATGTGAACTGCCAAGTTCCCTAAGTGTACAGTTTTATAAGAACACTCTTCACAAGCGAACGGTTTGTGCTCAGAGTGTGTTAATTTGTGCCTATATAAATAGCTTGATCGTGTTGTTTTATAAGCGCACTGATCACAAACAATTTGTTTATTATCAGAGTGTGATAATTTGTGCTTATTTAAATTGCTTATTTGTTTTGTTTTATAATCACACTGATCACATGCAAATTGTCTATTATCAGAGTGTGATAATTTGTGAACTTTTAAGCAGTTCAAGCGTTTGGCTTTATAAGAACATTGATCACAAGCAAACGGCCTATACTCAGAGTGTGATAATTTGTGTTTCTTTAATATACTTGGTTTATGAGCCTTGTAATCACACTGATCACAAGCAAAGGATTTAACTTCGGGGTTTGTTAATTTTTGTGTGTGAGAATTCTTTGTTGATCCAGAAGCACATTTGTATGTTTCCTTGCAGCAACTGAACATCTGATGGATCCTCAGGAATTTTCTTCCATTGACTTTGTAGCTGCAGGCATGGCACACATGATCCACCTTGACTGAGTCCCTCTCACAACTGTCAGCTGTAAATATAACATTGCAAATTAGATTTTTTAAATAGAAGGAGAACTACGCCAGCGCCTTAACCCTCAAGCCGTATTAACTCTGCAATCTCAATCAGGATATCATGAAACAAGCTGCATTCATGTCCAGAAACTCTAGGAGACCAAGATCCCCGTAATCCAGCGCAGATATCAGATCTGAGACAACTGCCATTCAATAGGCTGATTGCCTCTAACAGTGCTATTCTTACTTGTTGTATTTCGCCGTTAGCTTAACTTGCGACTACTTAGTCTAGTTACAAAGCTGGACCACACAAAATTGGAAATTTTGATTCCCGTACACTGTGTAGCCTAGGAACAGATAAGCCTACAATTAAATTTGAATAGGGCCATTTCTCGTCTCAACTCTAATGAGTAGAATCCGAGGTGACCCTGAAGAAACTTTGTGGGGTATGGAAAGGGGTAATACCCAAAGTTGCTTTTATAGAGATGCCTTAGTAATTTTTCCTGTACCTGTTCTATAATCAGGATATTATAGAACTCATGAGGACTCCATAGGACGCTATTCGTCTCAAGGATACTGCACACCAGGGCCGCGTATAGTGTTTTGGTGGCAGCACAGAAAGGGCAGTGGAGTTTCTGATGACAAAGCCCAGTCTTTGGTACGCCATGTCTCTAACATGTTGAGTGTGCGCTCTGAAATTGAGGCGTGCATCGAATAATGTGCCCAAATCTCGAATTTGGTGCACTCTTTGTAGCCGAATTTAGCCGTTGGTTTTTGGACAGGTCATCCAAATAATGTCTGCAACACTGGTTTACTATTGTTCGTAATATTTATTCAACACATTAAGTCACAATCAGTTCACTATTAGTTGATTTTATCGGATGAACTCAAGCGGACATGTTGCTGTTGTGAAGTTTCGAGAGAGAGAGAGAGAGAGATGGAACAGGAAGCAGCTGTCAAAAACACTGATATGAAGTTGGCAGCAAAAACCACCATAGACAAGAATGTGAATGCATCTTGGTAGGTATGTTAACATTATTTGAGTTGTATAACTGCAAACGCCGTAACGCAACTAAGCTACATATATAGTGTAACTTCTTGCCGCGTTATCCCCGAAGGGGTCGCATGTGGCGAGTTGAACCTATTTATTTTTACAGGTAAGGGGGCCGGCCTTACGCCAACCACTTCAGTTGAAGTGGAGGTTTCCCAGCTCCCGAGAGTGCTGGTACTCATTTCTTGTGAAGGCTGAGTAAACCTTGCCGGTATTTTATTTTGGGGTTTGAATTAAACACCGAAATGGGAAATCATTTCTGACACCCTCGGTGGGATTCGTACCCGAGCTTTCGGCATGGAATGCAAGCACTCTACCACCTGAGCTATCGACCGGCATCTCCATATTTTATGATTTTTGAGATAATTATTGAATTTGATTCTGCGTAGTGTAACAAATCATTTGCTGTGTGCAATGTGATGAAAACCTCACTTGATCCTTCGTAATTTTAATTGAAAAAGTATGATATCGTGCAAACGCCGTCATCTCCAACTGGTTCCAAATTGCGTTCAAAACACAAGTTTATTTTTCTCAAAATCATCATGTAAGGAGTTGACGGCGTTTGCATTTATACGACTCAATTAATGTTAAATTCTTAACACAGCGGAGATGATCACCATTAATTAGATAATGTATAATATTTATTAGGTAATATAATCAGTAGTAGGTACAGCATAATTTGGCATTTTTGTGGTTGAAAAACAATTTGTTATCAATGCTCCATTGGTAAACTACATCAATGTCAGTTTGCAGAGATTAAGTGTTGGAGTAACACCATGTGGTTTTAAAAAAAGTCGTGAACAGTAGGAGGCGCCACACGGCCGCGTGCCTCACATAAACACCTGCCATACAGTACAAGGCTTTGCTATACTTGGGAAATGGATCATATTATGCATATTTCCAGCAAAGCCCGACATACAAATCTATCGAAATATACTCCCCAACATTTCAAATACTGACCTAAATGCCCCTCAATGTTGATTCTGTCCACAAGTCCGCGGCATTCCTTCAACAAGCCATCAGGTGGAGGGGCAGAGTCCTCATTCTTCACATTACCCACTGCAGAGTGCTCAGCTTCCCACTCTATCTTAATGTCCAGTCTCTCTTGCTTCACATCGCTCTCTTCAATGTCTATTTGTTCATCTGAGTGCGCTAGTTGTGCATCCATAAACTCCGAGTCCGCCTCCACCTTCACAACAATGTCCATTGTGACTTAATCACTTGCACAAAACAAACAATAGATAAATTAACGCAAATGAACGAACGAACCCAGCTTCTTCGATCTGTCAGTGGCTGAGTGACGTCATGACAGATCTCAACTGAAAGAGCCGTTTTGTAGATCCGGTTCATTGTGCGCGCCTTTTCACACGGTCCGGTTCCGGCTACCGGAATGCGAGTAGTGCACAGTGTTAACATAAAATTCATATTAAATGCTTGCCCACAAACAGATAGGTACCTACATCTCTTGTTCACATCTATAATAATCTATAATCTAAGTTGCAAGGATATATTCATTTAAAGCTCTCAGATGTATGCCCACAAACCAACAAGTGTAGTTCGCGCTTACAAATGCTGAATGTGTACTTACAAATAAAATCCAAACATAAGCCCCACAACTTTTGCCGACCTTCCCTGAAACAGGGGTGACATTGGCAAAGTGAACCATTTTTTACAGTATGGGTGGTCAGCCTCATACCAACCTATAAGTCAAGGAATTTATTACATTTTTCTTTAAATAATCTTTATAGAACAATGCTTCCTTAAAAGTAAAAATAATAGTCCTTCTGCTGCTGGTGGCAGGTCTCCATGTGTGTCAGCTCTTCATCAGGCAAGCTTATCATCAAGTAATAGCCAATAGGTAATAATAAATTAAATTGATCTACGCCTTTTTGTGATTTATATCACCACATTCACTACAAAGGCGTCTGTGGGCTCTAGTGGGAAAATATAAATGTTTTCAGCATCTTCCTTTAGGCTGTCCCGTTGTCCTGGACATATCTGTGACATTTGTCAAGTTGCTTGCTTTCCTCCTTAAGTGAGCGACCGCCCGCGCCCCTGCACTACTTTAAAACCACTGTGAAGATGGACACAATAAAACAACACAAAGCTTCAATACTCTTTATTATGTCTTCTTACATGTTCACTCATTCTCCAAAACTGACAAATATTTATAAAAGAAGAACAGAGCTTTTATGGTCACGCCACCCATAATGTATTTCAGACAGCGTTGCATTTAATATACATTATTTATATACAATAGGGTTATTTTACATTTTTTATTTTATTTCATAAAATGAGACTAATCTCATCTAAGTTGTCCATTTGAGTGTATTTGAGATTTGGTTTTTATATTGTAGGCTCACATTGCGGCATGCGCAAGCGAGAACTTGTAAGTGTCTGCTTGTGAGAATGCATGCAATGTGAATCCCCAATGTTACTTATCTTTGCAACTTAGATTTGATTATATTGGTGGGATTCAAGCCCAAGTTCACGGCATGGAATGCAAGCACTCTAACATATGAGCTATCGACCGGACTTCATACCGATTTCTTGAAATTTTCAGGGTGATTGTTGCTTGAATTGACTCGAATTGACATAGACTAAATTGTGCCATCACTCGGCCAGGTTGCTGGGTAACTTGCAATGCTAAGGAAAATGGTAATGTAGTGATCAAAAGCTTTCAAGAAGCACAAATAGATGGCAATTCTGTTCCTAACAAAACTGTTAATTTTGAATTTTAGAATGCTGCTTCTTTTGTTCCCAAAAACAATAGCTTGGAAAAAACAATAAAATTTGTGTGTAAGAAAAGGGCATGCAAGAGTTTTATTTAATAACACCCAACACCCAAAGACCTTTACACTACCATACAAGGGTGACGTTTACTCGCCAAAGAAAAGATTCTAAATTCAATATTATAGGGAGTTCATTGTTGCTTCATTGTTCTTCACATGAGTTAAATTCAAAATGTGTTTTTTTCAAGTTACTTGAATACTTTGTTTTGTAATCACACTGATCACTCATAGTCATCATCATCATCATCATTGGCACGACAACCCGGGGTGGGTCTTGGCCTCCCTCAGCAACCGCTGCCAGCGCTGTCTATCCAACGTCTTCCTCCTCCAGTCCCACATTCCCACTGCACGGCAATCCCATCCAGCCATCTTGAACGTGGTCTTCCCACTGTCCGGCGTCCCTCCGGGTTCGTCATCACAATCGTCTTCTCCAAGCTCCGATGGTCCATTCGCTGAATGTGCCCCAGCCAATGCAGTCTGCTGACCCTCATTGAGCGGACCACATCAGCGTCCTAGTACAGCTTATTCAGTTCGGAGTTATATCTTCTTCGCCATATGTTTCCGTCCTTTATTGGACCATAAATAAGTCGAAGTATTTTCCTTTCGAAGACGTTGAGAGAGCATTGGTCACGCTTGGTCAGTGTCCAGGTTTCGGAGGCATATGTGAGGACTGGTTTTATTAGGGTTTTGTACAGAGTGGTTTTACATTTCCGTGACAGTAGCCTCGACTTAAATTATTTTATGAGGCCGAAGTAGGAGTGATTAGCTGAGTATTATTTTTTTAATTTCTTCAGCTGTATCATTCGTATCGTTTATCAAAGCTCCAAGATAGACAAAGCTGTTCACAACATCAAACTTATATTCGCCTATCCGCAGTTGTGTTGTTGTACTGTTGTTCGGGGTCCCACTACCATGTATTTTGTCTTGGCTTCATTGATGATGAGTCCCATCTTTCTTGCTGCCGATTCCAAGGAGCAGAACGCCTCTTCCAACTCATGCTGCGATTTTGCCACAATGTCTAGATCATCGGCATATCCCAAGATCTGCACTGGGTTGGTAAATATTGTGCCATTTGTTTGAATCCTAGATTCTCTTATGACCTTTTCTAGGGCAATGTTAAATAGAAGGCATGCCAGTGCGTCTCCTTGTCTAAGATCGTTGTCTGTTGTGAACGAGTTAGAGAGGTGGTTCTGTATCTTTACACGACTCTGTACACAGCGCATGGTGAGCTCATAGTGCACTTATTTATTATGTCTTTTCGAGTATTCAGGTTTTAGCTTTATACGACACTGATCACAAGCAAACAGTCTGTAACCAGAGTGCATGAACTGGTGAGATTTCAAATATACTGCTGTTTTTAATCTACAATCACACTGACCACAAGAAAACTACTTATTCTCGTGGTGCTTTAACATGTGATATCTCAAGCAGCCTGAACTTTTGCCTTTATAATCACAGTACTCACAAGAATATGGCTTATGCTCAGAGTGTGTTACTTGATGAGCTTTTAAACAGCGTGCTAGCTTAGTTTTGTAATCACACTGATTACAAGCAAATCCTTTATGTTCAGAATGTATTAAAGTGTGAAGTTTCAATCTACTTAAGTATATGGCTGTAAATGAACACTGATCGCAAGCAAATGGTTTCTGTTCAGAATGTGTTAACATGTGAGATTTCAAGCAGCCTGAACTTTTGCTTTTATAATCACAGTAGTCACAAGAAAACGGCTTATGCTCAGTGTGTGTTAATTTATGAACTTTTAAGCAGCGTGCTACCTTACATTTGTAATCGCACTGATCACAAGCAAATCCTTTATGTTCAGAATGCGTTACCATGTGACCTTTCAAGCTGCTCAAGTATGTGGTTTTAAATGAACACTGCTCGCAAGTAAATGGTTTATGCTGAGAATGTTTCGCCATATGAACTGTCAAGTTCCCCAAGTGCACGGTTTTATAAGAACATTCTGTACAAGAAAATGGTTTGTGCTCAGAGTGTGTTAATTTATGTTTTTTTAAAGTGTTACAATTTGCAGATTTGAAATCGCAATAATCACAACTATATTGTTTAAACTCAGAGTGTGTTAATTTGTGCCTATTTAAATAGCTTGATTGTTTTGTTTTATAATTACACTGATCACACGCAAATTGCTTATTATCAGAGTGTGATAATTTGTGCTTATTTAAATCGCTTGATTGTTTTGTTTTATAATCACACTGATCACACGCAAATTGCTTATCAGCAGAGTGTGATAATTTGTGAACTTTTAAGCAGTTCACGCGTTTGGCTTTATAAGAACACTGATCACAAGCAAACGGCCTATACTCAGAGTGTGATAATTGGTGTTTCTTTAATATACTTGGTTTATGAGCCTTGTAATCACACTCATCACAAGCAAAGGATTTAACTTCGGGGTGTGTTAATTTTTGTGTGTGAGAATCCTTTGTTGATCCAGAAGCACATTTGTATGTTTCCTTGCAGCAACTGAACATCTGATGGATCCTCAGGAGTTTTCTTTCATTGACTTTGTAGCTGCAGGCATGGCACACATGATCCACCTTGACTGAGTCCCTCTCACAACTGGCAGCTGTAAATATAACATTGCTAATTAGATTTTTTAAATAGGAGGAGAACTACACCAGCGCCTTGAGGGATCAAGCCGTACTAACTCTCCAACCTCTATCAGGATATTATGAAACAAGTTGCATTCATGTCCAAAAGCACTAGAAGAGCAAGATCCCCGCAATCCACCACAGATATCAGATCTGAGACAACTGCCAGCAAGCAAGTATCCATCGAATGATAGTTTCTATAGGCTGATTACCTTTAAGGCATGAGGTTGCTATCGCTCAGATAAGATACCAGCTGGTTAGAGACAATACGGTCCAGCACCTTGGACGGAAGCAGCAAGTTCAACACTGGCCTGAAGGGATCATTAGGATTGAGATTTGCTTTTTTTATTATCTGCGTTATCTGCCCTTCCTTTAAAAAGGAGGTGACAGTGGCATCCATCGATAAACCTTATGATAAATGGAGCTACTAGTTGGATGCACTGTTTTAGTACCCACGCCGGCACAGGATCAAGATTAGCGATGTAATGGATATGATGTTTCGGATATGGATAGTATTATTTCAATTATTAGATTTTTAAGAATTTCTAGAAGCATTATACCTAAAAATAGTCTGTTTTGAATGCGGCCGCAAGACTGATCTTCGGGATTTCCAAATTCTCTCACATCACTCCCCTGTTGAAAGAACTACAATGGCTTCGTTTTCCTGAGAGGGTGGTCTACCGAGTGTGTTTGATGGTATTTAAAGCCCTAAATGGTTTGGCTCTCAAACCCTCACACTCACCTCAAAGGGGGAAAACATGTCTGCCAGATATGACGGACAACCGACAAAGAGGTAAAGCATCAGGAAGTCCCCAAGCCACGACAAGGACCGATGGAGGAGGCTGCATCAACCTGACAGCACCACACCCCGCTGACCAAAGTGTCTGCCCCCTCACACTCACCTCAAACGGGGAAAACATGTCTGCCAGATATGACGGACAACCGACAAAGAGATAAAGCATCAGGAAGCCCCCCATCAAGGCCTGAACCACCGATGGGGGTAAACTTTGCCGTCAAATATGCACTAATTTTGGAGATCGCACTTTCCGGTTTGTGGGACCGATGGAGTGGAACAGACTGCCACCCGGAGTGAGGGTTTTGGAATCTGTTAGCATTTTAAAGGGAGCATTGAAAGGCACCTTTATAAAATATATCATTCGTGATTAGGAGGGCCCTTGAGGTGTGACACACACAAAAACGGTCCTATTATGCAAATGCATATTTACAGCAAAGCCCGACATACAAATCTATTTAAATATACTCCAACATTTCAAGCTAAACTAATTAATACTGACCTGAATACCCCTCTATGTTGATTCTCTCCACAAGTCCGCGGCATTCCTTCAACAAGCCATCAGGTGGAGGGGCAGAGTCCTCATTCTTCACATTATCCACTACATAGTGCTCAGCTTCCCATTCTATCTCAATTTCCAGTCTCTCTTGCTTCACATCGCTCTCTTCAATGTCTATTTGTTCATCTGAGTGCGCTAGTTGTGCATCCATAAACTCCGAGTCCGCCTCCACCTTCTCAACCTTCACAACAATGTCCATCGTGACTTAATCACTTGCACTAAACAAACAAGCAACAGTCTCTGGAATATCTCGGACAGTAAATGAACGAACCTAGCACAGAAAAGCCAGTTCCTTCCTCCACGTAGCAAGTATAGATACTTATTTTGTGCTTCCACCTGTCAGTGGCTGAGTGACGTCATGACAGATCTCAACTGAAAGAGCCGTATTGTAGATCCGGTTCATTGTGAGCGTCTGTTCACACGGTCCGGTTTCGGCTACCGGCATGCGTGTAGTGCACAGGTAATCTATAATCAAATTGCCAAGATAAACTAACATTTCAAATTCATATTAAAAGGCATGCCCACAGACACGTGCAATTTCGCGCTTACAAATCGCAAGAGCAATAACTCAAAAATTGGGAAAATCGAGATTTTGTAATAAAACGCAAGAACAATAGGTAGAATGCGACAGCCGTTCAATTTGGACGAATATGACCGAGATAAAACATCGGTCGCCTTTTTCATCCCATACTTGTTGTACTGGTTGTCTGAACTTCAAACGTGATTTCCCAACATTCTTATTTTTTGAGTTATTTCTCTTTATTATTAAGCGTGCGAAATGCTGAATGTGTACCTACCTACGCAACGCAAAAAAAACGCAACTAAGCTACACATATAATGTAACTTCTTGCCGAGTTATCCCCAAAGGGGTCGCATGTGGCGAGTTGAACCTATTTATTTTTACATGTAAGGGGGCAGGCCTTACGCCAACCACTTCAGTTGAAGTGGGAGTTTCCCAGCTCCCGAGGGGGCTGGTACTCATTTCTTGTGAAGACTGAGTAAACCTACTTACAAACTAAAATCCAAACCTTAAATGAGCATAGATTCTGCAACTTTTTGCAACTGCAACGAAATTCATTTTAAGCAATGATATTCCTTGACTAGGTTAGTATGAGGTTGACCATCCATACTGTAAAAAATGTTTTACTTTGCCAATGTCACCCCTGTTTCAGGGAAGGTCGGCAAAATTTGTTGGGATTATGTTGATTTTAGATTTAGATTTTTAGTTGTGAGCACACATTCAGCATTTGTTAGCGCAAACTACACTTGTCTGCTTGTGGGCATGCATTTGATATGATCTTTAAATGTTAATACATCTTTGCAACTTAGATAACTATATAATATAGACACCTCAAGAGCCCTCTGTGAGCTTGGTCGTCACTATGGAAAGCATCATTTCTCAAGCACGATCCAGTTGCTGTAATGCTGGATGGATCTTAGATGACCGGTCTTGGTAAAGGTATATCATTTTTTTATTCCAGCAAAAAGCATGTTAATGCTCCGCCGGGATTCAAATTCACTACCTTTCAATCATGAGTCTAATCTAATCTAAGCTGCAAAGATATATATCATTTAAGATTTATATTAAATGCATTCCCACAAGCAGACATGTATAATTTCGCGCTAACACATGCTGCATGTGGGCCTACAATATAAAAACCAAATCTCAAATGAACATAAGCCCTGCAACTTTTGCCGTCCTTCCCTGAAACAGGGGTGACATTGGCAAAGTGAACCATTTTTTTTTTGAGTCCTAAGCTTTTATCTACTAGACTACGGACCAGTCAAAATGGGATTGATTCCAAAAAACAGAGATGTTGACCTTTTTGTAACAAAATATATTACATTTCAATATTTTTCTGTAAAAGTCGCCATGGACGCCTTTGGTCCCAGAAGTATATTTTTCCAAAAGGTCTTGGGGGCCCGTATTACGCGGAGGTCCTGGTCTGGTCCCAACGCTCAAACCGCCCTTAATCCGGGCCTGATGATACAGCATCTCTTGTCCACATTGTTCTTTAAATAATCTGTATAGGACAATGCTTCTTAAAAGTAAAAATAATAGTCCTGCTCCTGGTGGCAGGTCTCCATGTGTGTCAGCTCTTCATCAGGCAAGCTTTACATCAAGTGCCTTTATAACATTGCTCCTCTTGTGGGTTCTCACATCTTCCTACTAAGCTGCACTATAAAGTGTGTATCATCAGTCCAGCAAGGTTTCCAACCAAACATGAAGTGATGTTGACTTACTTTTGCATATATTGTTAAATATCTGTTGAGCAGAAAGGAAATGTTGTCGGCATCATTTGAAATCACATAGATTATGTTTTATGCTAACTGATGGTTGAAAGATGATGAATAATAAAGTTGTCCCACGGGATGTTTTGTTATCTGTGACATTTGTCAAGTTGCTTGCTTTCCTCCTTAAGTGAGCGACCGCCCGCGCCCCTGCACTACTTTATAACCACTACTTTGTCCCTTTGCCTGGACAAACAAATTAGCAGTACTGTCAGCTCTGGCTTTTATGGTCTCAGGCAGCTGAAACATGCAAGAAATTGCGTACCACCTGACACCATGAAGGCGCTGATAAATGCCTTCGTCATCTCCAAGGTAGACTACTGCAACGGTATCTATGCTGCACAACCAAAATGCCAGCTAAACAGATTACAGTCTGTAATGAACGCCAGCGCCCGCCTGATTTATGGTCAGAGCAAGTACTGCCATATTACTCCACTCCTGCAGAAGCTTCACTGGTTGAGGATCCCAGAAAGGATTAAATTTAAGCTGGGCCTCACGGTACACAAAGCGCTGCATGGAGTGGCGCCAGAGTACTTGCAGGAGCTGATAATACCGAGGAGTCTGAGCGAGAGGGGGCTGACTCTGCGATCTGCCGACAGTGCTCTTACATCTGTCAGCAATCAACACAGAAAAAAGATGTACAGTGTTCGGAGACCGCGCTTTCGCCGTTGCGGGACCGTCCACTTGGAACCAGCTGCCTCCTGAAGTGCGTGCCAAGGAAGGGATCGAGAGCTTCAAGAGGGGAATGAAGACCCATTTCTTCACTGCCGCGTCAAGCCTGAAAGCGCCCTTGCAGTGACAGTAGTCACGAAACGCCGCTATAAAAATCATCATCATCATCATCATCAACTACTGTGAAGATGGACACAATAAAACAACACATAGCTTCAATACTCTTTATTATGTCTTCTTACATGTTCACTATGATCTATCATTAAATATATAATATATTCAGTAACATTTATGATAAATATTGAATACAAGTAAATCAAATAGTAGTAGCACAAATCTCTGTGACTAACATAATTCAAAACAATATTGAATACGTTATAAAAAGTAGTTTGAAAGGTCCCTACTAAGGGCCTGCTCTTACTGCCTTTAACAAAAGTTTGAAAATACAAAATTGTACAAAAATTACTGAAACATACTTACTTGTCTAAGTACATATTTTTTTCTTTTATGCTGGATCCACACGCTTGCCGTTTGTGACAAACCACAAACCTGTACAAACGCTTGGACAAATAAAGTGATCCAAACAGCGGTATCCACACGTTTGCGAGTGTGTCAGTGTGCTTTGAACAAGCAAGCATGACGGAAGTCCAGCTGTTGTCAGCTATAACATTTGATTTAACCATAATATTATAAGTATACACAATGGATTCAAATTATTTTTATTATAAAAAAAACAACTAAAAGAGAGAAAATAAAAGGAAATGAAAAATTAGGCTAAGAATTTGGGATGGAAAACATATAGTTATAGAAAACCCATCTCATAGTGAAACTGAATATTTCAACTATAAAAAATCTTTTAGTACATTTCTTCTGGCATTACTTGATAGCAATTATAATTTCATTTTTGTAGACATAGGTTGTCAAGGAGGAATTAGTGATGGCGGAGTTTTAAATAATTCCTTATAATGACAGAGGATTTGTAAATAGCACGCGCCTGCTCGCTACCGATCAGAATGAACGCGCACAAGCGTGTGGATGCGTGGCAAACGCTTGCGGCAAATCCCTTTGACTCGTGTCAAAAAACCGACACTCGGTCGGGTCGGCCACAAGCTCTTGCAAACCTACACAAGCCGAGCCAAACGCCTATCCACACGCTTGGGCTTGTGACGGTTTGTCGAGGCTTGGCAAGCGTGTGGATTCACCATGACACAGGCCTAACACACGCTTCTCAATTTCTCTTGCAATGAAAAACAAAAATACATTCCAATACATTAAACAACATACCATTTATAAAATGGTTGCAAATCTTAAAAAAAGAATAATTAATTAAATTAATATTAAAATATAAATAACAATTTTCATTAATAATAATTACAGTTACTGTATCTTTAATCTAAGTTGCAAAGATATATTAACAGTCAAAATTCATATACAATGCATAATGATAATAAGACAGTATTTTGAGTCCCTTAAAAGCAAACACGCTACTGTCTATCAAAATGGAGCGCAACAACATTCCCGTAGCGGGTAGCTCTGAGATAAATTCCCAACACTCTCTAGCTGTCACTAGAGATCCTCTAGAAGGAGCCTATGCCACATACCCAAGAGAAGTCCATTAAAATTAGAATGATTTATTTGGTGAGTGCTGTTTTTGTGTGTATCACACCTCAAGAGCCTTCTGCGAGCTTGGTCGTCGCTGTAGAAAGCGCCAATTCTCAAGCAAGACCCAGTTGTTGTAAGGTTGGATGGACCTTTCAGTGACCGGTCTTTGGTAAAGGTTTATGAATTTTTCAACCCAGCGAAGAGCACATTTGGAAATATAAATGGTATACTTTTTGTGCTCTGCCGGGATTCGAATCCACAACCTTCCATTTACGAGTCCGAAGTGTTGTTACTGGACTACGGACCGGTCCAAGAATTAAACATCAGTGCAAGCAAATAAATATAATATTGAGTTTCCCTTCAAATATCTGTTCAATAATTGTAAATAATAATTCAATTTCTCTTCCTATTATTTGGCCATCTTTGTCATGACCATGTTCGACAATCAACAATGGCGTGCCGCGCATGCGCTATGACGGAGCATTGCACATGCACAGTTGTTGATTTGCGCCGCCATTTGCCAGCCTTGTCTGCAGCAGTCATCCATGTTAAATACATAATTTGGAACAATGAGCGACGATATTAGTGATTTTGAAGATTCTCTTCTTCTTCTGAGAGAATTTAATTTTGATTTGTCATTGTCATTGTCCTGAGGATGCCTTGTTAGGCGAAAACGTTTGACATAGTTAAAATAATAAAAGTGAATTTAAACAGTGTATTTATTTAATTAATTATACAATGGACTTTCACCGTGTAAACCACCAAACCCTGAAAACATATACCTTATTTTATTGTTTCATCTCAGATGAACTTGCAAACAAAGAAAGACCTTCACTTGCAGTTGAATATGAAAATGTACAAGCCAGCACTTCCTATGCTCATATAGATGCACCATCGCTTTCTAAGTCCTCTGATTCACCAATGAGTGACTTTTCCACAACATCCGTTTTACACCCTGAGTATCAACCAGACAGCATGCCATCAGACTCCTCCAGTGATAATATCCCAGTTCATTCGCCATTTGACTCCTCCGATGGTGACATTCCTTTAAGCTCTTTGCAACAAAGGTGGAATCCACATGAAGTACAATCAAGAGCGCATCAACCAAGAACAACATCAAGAGCATTAAAACGAAAAAGAAAATCTCTCAGAAATACGGGAAAAGCCTACGTAACTTTGAAAGGAAAAAGTATTCCCGGACGGAAAATGAAACAACTGGATAGCTGCCGTATGAAGTGCAAAGACAGGTTCAACGAGGAGGATTTAAAAAATATATTTACAGAGTATTGGAATATGGCCTCCTACTCAAAGAGATTGGCTTACGTGTCCTCTTTGATTGAAATATACGACAAAGCATCAGTTCGTTTAAAAGCCAGCGATGCGGATAAGGAAAAGTTTAGGCTAAAAACCTATAAATATAACTTTTTATAGATAACGAGAATATTTTAAATTAGAAGACATTTTGACAGAACTAAACAAAAACAATTTTGTGAATTCTGACCAACTTACTCTCTTAGAAAATTTAGGAGTCAACGACCTAATTAAACGATTCAATAAAAACATCGCATCTGGTCAACCAACAAAAACAAAATATTCTCCTGCGTTGAGAACTTTTGCACTTACTTTGCATTTTTATTCCCCAAAAGGTTATCAATATTGTTATGTAAATATGAAATATAAATATTTAAAATAAGTAGGTATTAGTTATAGGAATTCTGTATTGTATTGTGTGGGTAGGAATCATTAAATAAAATACGTGAAGCATCGAGATATAATTATTACTACGCCTTTCTGGAACTGTCAAGCGAATATAGGTCTAGATTGTACTGTTTTAAAGAGTATAAGAAGGGTGCGAGTGGCTTGCAGGGCCAGTAGTATCGTACGAGATTTACGAACACATGGAACTAACTTGATCAGTGAACAGAAACCAAGTGGAATAGTCGAGAAAGCTTTGTGAAAATAAATTATTAAAAGTGTAAAATAAACAACTGTATAAGAAGACCTGTGTATTTTAATTTGAAAGACTTTTGAACCCTAAAAAAACGTAACAATATGTATGACAGAAATTTAGTACTAGTTTACCTCACGTGCGTACAATTAAAAAATGGTATGAGTCGGTAGACGCTCATCCAGGTTTTACTAAAGAATCTCTGATCGCACTAACGCATAAAGTAAAAAATACTAATTATAAAATCGTATGCAGTTTGGCTCTGGACGAAATGGCTATCAGACAGCGGGTAGAATGGGACGGAAAGCAAATGCACGGTTATGTCGATATATCTGGGTCTACGAAGGAAGGAGATTGCTTGGAAGAAGCAAAGCAGGCTCTTGTATTTTTGGTGACCGCAGTCTCCGCAGCTCTTCTCTTTACTTGTCTTTCTACTTTCATAACGGGTTATAGATAGCTAGTTTATTACCTACAAAAAAATTGAATCTGGTCGATTTTCTAAAAATCGATACGGAGTATTTATTTCATTTCAATTTTTTATAATGTAAATTTAAGTATATATCGTAGGAAAAGTAATGAAAAAATGAATTATTTATGTAGACATAAACATATTTTCAGACATCAACAAATCGTGAATATCGAGTGGGTATCGATCTAACGATGTATCGATGTATTGAATTTAGTCACATCCCTAGGCTCAAAATAGGACAGTGTTTCTCAAAGTGGGCGATAATATGATGGCTGACATGTAATTTTATTTTCTTTGAAATTTTAAAATTCACTTCAATTAAAACCTACCCTCAACATTGAAACTATTTTTTAGTTTATATTTCAACTCTGTATGATTGTATACTAATAAAGAATAGCATAATTTTCATTGGATCTCGTAGGTGAGTTTCATAGTTTTCCCAATTTATCACTCTTCGGCAACAACGACGACTTTTTGTCCACTGCCAACATTAGGGAAACCTCCAACTGATTCGTTAGAAAGATTCTTAGACATTTTGGAATTGGAAGCATCAGAATGGGTATATCTACACTGCTAAAGAACTTCTAGCCTATAGAACTAAAGACGAATGAAGAAATAATAATGTAATTCAAAAGTAGCAATCAGGAATTTCAGCTACAAAAGCCAATCTCGCAATTAGATTACCTATCTATATTGTTTATTATTTGAATGAAAGGTATTTTTAGAATACTAAAATTATAAAGTTATGTTTTAATTGCTCTCATTGGTAAAAATATCTCATTTAGAATGAAATGTAAGCTCAAGACCACACTTATAAAGTAAATTATAATTTAATTAATGAATGCCATTGTGGGTTTTCAGTTTTGGAAATGTTAAAAAAAACTTGGGGGGTGTTAGAAAATAATAGATTTTCAGTCAGCGGTATAGTTTGATATTCTCTGGTATGATATTAGGTCACTCACACACACATATTGAAATGCAAAGGAAAAACGTCCCTATGCATTGTGGTTTTGATAACGTTATTGTTTTTAACTTTCTTAGCCAATCACAAGTCACATTTGTTTGTATAGGAGTGAATACCTATACAATGGGAGGAGCTCTAAAAAATATGAGAACACGCGTTTTGTTCTAATGATGAATCCATACCACATCTATTTATTCCGCTATCTATAAAAAAACTTTTGAAGGAGGGTGTCAAAAAAATCAAATTCATTTTCGGAAAATGCGATGTTGGCATACTTCAACGCTGTGGTCTACATATTCAATGCTAAGGTCAACGTAAATAATAAGTAAATTTTAAAAATTGTACAATAGGGTAGTTGCAGTGGTAGGGAAAACGGTTGAAAATAATATGGTTGTGTAGAGTACATTTCAAGGATCACAACCATATATTTTTTAAGTAGTAAAAATAAAGATATCATTGATAATTTTTAAAAGTAAAATGCGGAGAATTGGAATCCCCCCAAATATGCAGTGTGAATGGCTAGGGACGTGTGTCGTCATTTTGACGACAAACGTCGCTGTCAAACTGACTACCTGGGCCATTTGAGACCTAAACTCCGAAGATCTGACGTCATATCCGCCCGAATAAAAAAATGTCCGTTTTAGCGGAAATGGAAAATACGCAAATTTTCAAGAGCTATAATTTAAAAACTAAGCCACATATAATTTTTTTTAAAACGCAAATGCATTTAAAAAAATATAGCCTACCATTTTAAAAAAAAAAGTGCAATTACCCTATTGGAAATATCAACAATAATTATTATCAACACAAGTAAACAATAAACTTGAACATAATTTTTTTGGTATATTCATTTATTTCGTGGTCGTAGAAAAAGTATTGTATGCCACTGCACGTAATTAGTCTTTGTAGCACTCCTGTTACAAAGACTATCATTACTAGGCAGTGGCATAAATAACTATTATAACTTTTCCTAACACTTTCATGGTCGGTATTTTATACTGAATGGTTTTTTGGGTTAGACCATCGTCTACATGCAGCTTTTTTGAACGCAGGAGGAAAAAAGCACGTCTCATCTCATCACTTGCCTTCCTGAAATGGTGTAGAGATGAGTTAGTGATTCCGAAGTTTCTGAAGTCAAAGAGAAATATTCTAACGGCCCAATCTCACCGCATATATAATCACGTGGAAAAAGCCCTTCTTAGAGAACGCATCCACTATGCAAGGAGGGAATTAGTAAAGGTTGATGCAGAATTGTCACTAAGCAACAGCGTTAAAAAGGAAGACTGGAATAAAATGGATGCGATTAGTCACAACAGTGCAGAATGGTTATTGAAGTCTTCAACAAATAATCAAAAGACAAAATTCTTGCGTTTGCAGGATACACAAAAACCACCACCCTCCAAAATTGATTTCAATAGGAGAGTCGTCAATTTATCTAACAGGATTCTGACAAAGGACGAGTTTTCAATTTTGTCTAAGAGAGCAAAAATTTTTTGTCATCACTCCGAAGAATATACTGGTCGAGGAGATTATCTCTAACATTGAAGCCGGTATTCGTAAACTTCCATTTGATACAGCTGAAGAAATCAGGTATGAATCCGCCAGAATACTTAAGAAAGCCAAACAACCCAAGAGCAACAACACTTCACAAGAACAAAAAGCTCTTAAAAACTTAAGCGTGGATGAAAGTATTCTGATACTTCCAGCGGACAAATGGAACGCCACACTTGTACTTGACTCATCGGACTACAAACGGAAAGTTCGAGGACTACTGGATCCCTCGACATACAGAACGATCAAAAAAGGTCCCATCATGAAGATATTGAAAAAAAACAATGAACTGGTAATTTTTCTGATGAAAATAAGAAACGGTTGACTGCATACGAATTCTTGCCATCTCGTCTCTACTGCCTACCAAAAGTACATCAAGAGAATACTTCATTACGCCCAATAGGGAGTGCAATCGGTACACCAACTTATGATTCATTCTCGCGAAGTACGCGCTTACAACAACATTATTTGTTTTTTTGCTTAACTTAATTAAATCATTTGAGTGTTTTAATTCCATCACAAAAATGGAAGAAGTGAGCCAATCTCAACATAAGCTCCTGCTCCTCCAGGAGAGGTTGGAAAATGTGGAGACTCTCCTGAAACTAAACAATATAGATGTCAAAGGTATTTTAAATCACCTATCAAATACTCAAAATATCGCCGCTCATGTATGTACCTGTACGCGGCCCGCCACAGAGATGGTACAAGTACCTGCAATACCTACAGCTGAGCCGAGAGCGCGCGAGACACAGGTACATGGCAGTGCATCCGCACTCACGGCCAATACATAGAGCGCCGCACTCAAGTCCCCACCGGCTGCATTCATTAGAACAAGAGCTGCCAAATTAAAAGCCGCAGCGAAGAGCGCGGACCCTGTTCTAGCGCCAGCACCAGTCTCTGTGCCACCCAGGACTAGGAACACAGAGTCCCAGGCACCTCTTCCGTCTACATCAAAACGCATCAAACTGTAGATGCCAGGCGATCTGCGCGAGTGCAGCGCGGTACTCCGTGCACTGGCGAGCCCAGCGAGGCGCTGCAGCCTGCTGCCGTCCAGCGGTACCTACATGTACCTACGGTCAACTCTCTGACCACAGCAGGCGCTCCAGAAGTTACATCTGTCGCGCCCAAGCCGGTGCCCACAAAAATGACTTCTTTATCATTTACTTCTCCAACTGAACCAATACGCCTCGGGGTTGGACAACCTAGCGGTGGAAAGATTTGGATACGTCCACGTCTGGTCACTGCATCCTGAGACTTCGCCACAGGATATAAAATCCCACCTAGATGGAAGAATTGGGAAAAATGTATTGTTGGACATCCGACAATTGGTCGTTAAAACCAAAAATTACTCAAGTTTCAAAATTGGCTTCCCGAGCCCTCCATCCTGGTACATGGCCTGTCAACACCATGATAAAGGAATGGTCAAACAAAAGGGTCAAATGACGCCAGTCCAATGTCTTTTATTCCCGCTCCAAAGATCGAGCTGATCGAGCTTCTAGTACTGCACACAAAAACGTCAGAGAAAATGCATTTACTTTGAATGCCTACTACCAAAATGTCAGAGGCCTCAAGACAAAATTACTAGAATGGCGTAACAGCACTATTGTTATTGATGATATTAATCTGATAGTTGCTACTGAAACGTATTTAGACAGCTCTCTGAGGATTAAATCCCATCGAGCCGAGTTGAAAGCGTTCCGGATATCCAGAGTCACCAACATGACCTGCCGGTGTCTCTTCTGGCGTGGTTCACCTCCTATTTGGCGGATCGCAAGCAAGTTGTGCGTACTTGTGACTGTGTCTCACCTTCCTATTTGCTGATCTCCGGGGTGCCGCAGGGGTCTGTGCTGGGACCGATCCTGTTCATTTTATACACGGCCGACATTGAGAGCATAGTCGAAAAATGGAGCCTAACTACACATGCATATGCAGATGACTGGCAGATTTACTCTCAGTGTCGACCACACATGGCAGGAGCTCTCAGTAACAGGGTGGCAGCTTGCATTGCGGAGATCGGTGAATTGATGACAAACAATGGCCTAATCCTTAACATGGGTAAGACGGAAATTATGTGGGCGGCTACGTCTAGGCGTGATCATCTCCTGACAACACGCGCACCACTCTCCATTGGGGGACAGCTGATTCAGCCGTCGGATTCAGTGAGACTTCTAGGAGTCACACTGGATCAGAACCTCACAATGGGAGAGCAGTTGAATGACACGGTATCCTCCTCGTTTTTTGAACTTCGCCAGATAAAGGCAATCAGGAGATGTTTACCATCAATACTTAACTGTAAGACAGGTGTGTTGATACCTGTATGCAAAATAACATTAACAAGTTACACATCTGACACAGTCTAGGATTGAAGGCATTGCCAAACGTTATTTTGAAACAGGCAGTATGGCTACAGAAAATAGGGGAGGCGATAGAAAAAATAAAGATTTTTTATCAAAACACTTGGCTGTGGAAGAATTTATAAAGACTTTTAAGCCACTGGAATCACATTACACACGAGAGAAAATCAAGGTGCGTCAGTACCTCCATCCAGAACTAAATATTAAATAAACGTACAACATGTACAATGATGAAGCTATGCCAGGGTTTGGAGTAAAACCTGGATAGTTTCGAAAAATCTTCAATTCAAGATTCAATATTGGATTTGGGAGACCTGGGCTGGATGTTTGCTCCACTTGTCTACAATTGAACGAAAAAATTAAATCAGAAAAAAATAAAAAGAAAAAACTAGAGCTGATGACTCTGTCGAGCTGAATGTCGCGTGTCGTGTCGTGCAACTAAATAATTTAAATAAAGTGAAGTGCAATGCCCGAAAGAGGGCAAACGAACGCGGATAAGATGGTGGAGGGGCTCAAAGGCCTTACCTCCATCATCTCACAGTTAAAGGCGACGGTCGAGGCGCAAAACAGAGTTATTAACGAGCTATGTGCTAAAGTTATTAAACTAGAAATAACAATGGAGGGCCAGGGAGTACAAACCGGCCACTTAAAGGGGCAGCAGCCCAAAAAATACAGCGAGGCCGCTGCTACTAAGCCAAAGCCATCGCAACAGACGCAGCAGCCTCAGCAATAACTAACAGAAGCAGCCGCCGCAGCAAAAGAAACAGCTACTGCAAAATTGGCCACAAACAACCACAACAGGTGCAATCACAGCAACAGCCGTCACAGCAGAAGCTGCCTCAACAACGACAGCTGCATCAGCAACAGTCGGAGCCCCAGGATATTAACCCATGGATGACTCAGGGGCCAAGACGCCCACTTTGGCAGACCAAGCTGCAAGGAACCGCCTCTAGTAGCAAGCTCACGGCGGTAGCCAGGAGGCGGACGCTTCATGCCTGGAGGTTCGCAAAGGACACTTCTCCCCATCAGGTGGAAGACTACATAAAAGAAGCCGCCAGAGTGGAGGCAATTGTGGAAATTCTTCCAAACAAAGAGGACTATGCGTCTTTTAAAATTACCGACCGCGTGTTCAACACCACAGCGACACCTCGGCGGATCTGCGCCGTGATGAGGATGGAGCCGTGGGTCAGTCCGATGATACACACACCGAGCTCAGATCCCCTCATCTTGAATATATGTATCGCGATGCGCAAGACGTCATCAACAGGAAGTTAAAGTTTGACAACGGGAGTGCAGCAAGGATCTTGTTCCCCGATAGAGTAGAACTTGCTACTATCTCGTTTAAGGATATTAGACTTCGAGAAGGCGTGGGCACCACCCTCGACCAGATGGCTCAGAGGCGGCTTGAAGAAGTGATTCTGGAGAACGAGACTCTCTTCCATTCTAGTGGACCGCCGACAGAGAAAGTCAAACACCATATACCGAACGGTGACAGTCGTCCGGTCGCAGTGCCTCCTTATCGGCTCTCTCCAGGAAGAAAAGAGATACTCCAGCACGAGCTGAACAAAATGATCACAGAAGGAGTATTAGAAGAATGCGAGTCGCCGTGGGCAGCCCCAGTGGTCCTGGTGCCGAAGAAAGATGTCAGTTTCCGGTTCTGCGTCAACTATCGCCAGCTCAACGCAGTCACCGTGCCGGATGCCTACCCACTGCCAAGGATGGACGATCTCCTACACGATGCCAAACGAACAGCCTACATGACCACGATGGACATGAAAGCCGGTTACTGGCAGATCAAAGTCCACAAGAGTGATCAGGATAAGACGGCGTTCATCACGCCATTTGGCATTTATCGCTTCACCAAGATGGCGTTTGGACTCCGTAATGCGCCAGCAACATTTCAGCGCCTGATTGACAGACTACGAGCAGGACTGGCAGACGTGAAACTCTTGGCGTATCTGGATGACCTCATACTATGTCACCCACCTTCGAGGAACA
Source organism: Agapetus fuscipes (assembly GCA_951799405.1). Classification (NCBI taxonomy): domain Eukaryota; kingdom Metazoa; phylum Arthropoda; class Insecta; order Trichoptera; family Glossosomatidae; genus Agapetus; species Agapetus fuscipes. The sequence continues at coordinate 15,239,540 of OX637352.1, forward strand.
CCTCGCTGACCTAAGAAAGACGTTTCTGAGGTTAAAAGAATTTGGATTAAGGATTAACAGAGAGAAATGTCACTTCTCATGCAGCAGTGTCCATTTTCTTATACATATTTTCAACATTAAATAATAATGCTGAGTTAAACGAAGAGACTATTGCAAAAATAGCCAAGCAAAACTTTTACAAAGATCTATGTCTAAATGCATTTTTAGCAGGGTTAAAGGAACCCCTGGGTTCAACCATATGGTCCATGGAACCCCAGTCCTTACCTGAAGCATTCAACTTATGCATGGAGGCTCAAAATGTTTATTATTTGAGAAGTAACTTTAATCAACAAACGAAGCATGAGCAAGTAAAGTTTACGCAAAATAATCCAAAATATAATCAAAGTGATCATCATTCTCGCCACAGTTATAACAAATTTAAAAGTAATAATTATCCTAGCAATCAATTTAGACGTAATAATCCATTTCGTAGTAATAATCAATTTCGCAGTAATAATTATAATCACGGTCAATTTAAAAATAATAATAACTTTCAAAATAATTATAAACCTTTCAATGTTTTCAACCCTAGACCATCTCACTTCCAAGGCAAATCTAATGACAGCGGATTAAGCCAAGTCCACTAACCAATGGGCACATCTAGTGGAAACTCTAGAATCTTTCAGAGAAACCCGACTAATGGGATGTTTAACTTAGAAGATCAAAAGAAAAAGATAGCCCCGATAGAAAAATTGAACTAGATTCGTACTATGTAGAAGCCGATGAAAAATTTCCACGTCGTCCCTCGAGAAAGCAGTCGGATACTTAGACTGTCATAGTCATATCCTCAATTATAATTAATTAAAATACATGAATATTAAAAAGAAAAACCACCCAATATTAAAATTTCTAATTGAGTCAGGCAGTAGTACTTCTTTCTTCGATCCAGCTATAGTTGCAAAGGACAGGATAGAAAAGATCTTCCCCATTACAATAACAACCGTTTTTAATAAACACACTCTAGATAGCCAAGTAACCTATCAATATATTATAGAAGAATTAGACAATACAGAACCTTTAAAATTTATTTAATTAAAATTCCATGCATATTTCGACGGCTTGACAGGCCTAGATATCCTTCAACAATAAGAAGCCGAAATAGACTTGAAAATAAATATATCGACAACACCCAGCTAGAACCGTAAGATTGTGGTGAAGAAGGTGAAGCGAGGAAACAGGTGTGATTTTTTTTTGTTTAACACCCTTAGCCACATCACAAAAATTTCTTCACTATACAGTATCTAATGCCATTGAAGGCTTTGCCAAACAAGATTCCAGAGGAAAAATCATACCACCGAATAAAACCAAAGATGTAATTATGCAAGCACTACAATCCTGTATTAAGAATTTACCAGCAGTTCCCTCACATTACTGTGGGCGCGACTCCAGTAGGATTTAGCTTCCGCAATCCTTTAAAAATTTGAGCCACTTTAAAATACTAACAGATCACAAACCTCTTACAGCCCGTTCCCACTTGTCGGTTACGGGTCTGTATATTAATCGGAGGTTCCAGTGGCATAGAATTTCAGACAAAATCGGGTTCCGACAAGTGTGAATAGCTCCATACATAATATTCTGCCACTGGAACCTCCGATTAATATACGGACCCGACACCCGACAAGTGGGAACGGGCTCTTACATGGTTAATGCCACTCAAAGAACCCAACTCAAAATTGGTCAGATGGTGGTTGAAATTAAAAGAATTCGACTACGAAATTATTTATAAAAAATGAAAAATAAACACCAACGCGGATGCTCTTAGCAGAATAGAAATTAATATTAATGAAAATAAAACCCCACTGAGTAGGTCAGGATCAAAAGAATGCCTTGTTGTCCACGTCGACGACGACAACAATAGCATGGGTACGGTCCATTCAGGTGTCGAAAATATTAGAAAAGGGATAGGTTACACAGAAAGTGCTATAAACAGATTTTAAGGTGGTACGACACATCAAAAATATATGCAGCAATCCGTAAGGTAACTATGAAACTACTGAAGGTTTACTTTTCGAAACTTTTAATGCATTGAAAATATAATGTTGAAAGCGCTATCCTAATATGAAATCAATCTGAAATCGCTAAGGTATTCATTTCGGTCATAAAATTATGTGTAAATTTCAATGTTTGCACCAACCGATGATAATAAAAATTAAAGAAAAATAAAAAAAATAAAAATAAAAAAAATTGTTTAGCGATGAAGCTCACTTTTGGTTGAATGGCTACGTCAATAAACAAAACTGCCGTATTTAGAGTGAAGATGTATCAAGTGTATGTTGAGACACCGTTACATCCAGAAAAACTGACTGTTTGGTGTGCTTTATGGGCTGGTGGAATCATTGGTCCGCACTTTTTTAAAAAAGATGCTGGCCAGAACGTTACAGTCAATGGTGACCGCTATAGAGCCATGATTACTGACTTTTTCGTTCCTCAATTGAACAACCATGATGTGCAGGAGCTGTGGTTTCAACAAGACGGCGCAACATGTCACACAGCTCGTGCCACAATTGATTTACTGAAGGAAACGTTTGGTAACCGCATAATTTCACGTACCGGACCCGTGAATTGGCCTCCAAGATCGTGTGATTTAACACCGCTAGATTATTTTCTGTGGGGATATGTGAAGTCGCTAGTCTAAGCCGATAAGCCCGAAACGATCGACCACTTGGAGGACAACATTCGCCGCGTTATTGCCGATATACGGCCGCAAACGTTGGAAAAAGTTATTAAAAATTGGACCTCCAGATTAGATTACGTCCGAGCCAGCCGTGGCGGTCATATGCCAGAAATCATAGTTAAATTATAATGCCAAAAGATTATCTTTCGAATAAAGTCAACTTCATGTCAATTTTAAAAAATCATCCTTGTTTCATTCCATTTCAAAGTTCTATACTTCTAAAAAAACACCCTATATATTCAAGAAAAAGAATGAACCCAGCATTAATGAAAGGTGCACCGTCTGGAGCTTGGGACAAGTGACAGTGGATGGATGACTGCAGAACTATTTTTTCAGTGGTTTAAAAATTTGTACCATTTGCAGGTTGTACCAAATTTAACGATATGCCAAATTCTTATTCTAACCACCACCTCAAACCTTTGGCTCTAGAAGCAATCTGGCAAGGGAAAACCATGGAATAACCAGTCACACACTTAAACCCGTCCCGTACTAAATCCACTACCTAATATGGGGGGTAGCGTCTGTCAACGCGCTACTATTACCCCATTACTCACATGTCCTGAGTGAAACCCACGATATTTTCTGACATACTATTATGGCCTTTAATAACAACATGCCTCGGACCCGGATGCCCCGCAGGGCATCTGGCACCAATGTGAGTGACCAAGGCCGCAGCCAGAGCGGCCCAACTGGAGCAGTAGATCCGACCCCAGTCAATGATGCGCCTGGGTTCATATGCCCAAACTGTCCTCGGGTGTTCACCACCAAGTCTGGACTTGGGGTACACCGTAGGAGTGCCCACCCCGACGAAGCCAACGCTGCCATCGTGGTCGAAAGATCCCGTGGCAGACATACAGATGAGGAGCTAGCCTTCTGGGCGTTGGAGGAAGCCCGGTTGGTGGTGCTTGGCGGAACGAGGTTCTATAATCAGGCATTGCTTGAGAAATTTCCTGGGCGGCGTACCCTAGATGGCCTAAAAGGCATCAGGAGAACCCCCGACCACAAGAAGCGAGTGGCTCAATTTATTAGGGAGGTTAGAGGGGACACGGCAAATATCCCTGGCCCCTCTACACCACAAAATTCAAACAACTTAACCTTAAGTCCAAATTCAAACACAACCTTAATTCAAAATACGACTTCTAATATAAATATAAATTTGCCTTTACATGCCATTCCCGGCTCTTCAAGAGTCACTCGCTCCAGAGCCCAAGCCGTTGCTAGGGCTCTTGAACAAACTCTAAATTCAACACTAAGACCGATTGTAGAAACCCATGAAAATGAATCAGATAATGACATTAACGATAGCAACGAAAATTCTAATATAATTGACACTCTAAATATAGTTTCCGCCAGCACCTCCACCGAGATCACTCCAACCCCGGCGAGCGTTTTGCGTACTGTCGCTACTGACGATGACGTCAAAGAGAAGCTTGTTTTCCTCGTCGGACAGTTCGCGCCCGGTATGGGGTATCATCACCCCATGCTGGCGCGTCTGGTCGACGGGGCTGTGACGGGAGACGACATTAGCAGCGACTTCATTGCGTGGCTATCGCTCGTCTTCCCTATCTATGACCAGCAGAGCACTTTCGCTAATCGCGCCCCGGTGCGGGCCGATGTAGCGAGGGGTCAACCTGCGGGTGGAAGAAAAGCCAAGCAGTGGGTGCGTCAGCAGGAATATCACAATATTCAAAATACCTATAAGTTAAACCCTGGTGTGGTAGCAAGGAAAGTGCTTGACGGCACTTGGAAGGGACCAAGGCACACTCCCCCGCCACTTTCGGCGTTCCGCGATACGTGGGAACCGATACTTGGTGCGGAGAGCAAGCCCGTCACGTGTAAGACACGAAAGGTCCTTCCCTCAGAGCATCCATTAAACCGCATCTTTACCACACCCATCTCGTATAGGGAAGCCAAAGAGAGCCGTGTAAGGATCAGCACGGCTCCTGGCCCTGATAAGATCACTGCTCGACAATGGGGTAGTGTCCCTGCACCTATTCAATGCTGTGTGTTAAATATCCTCCTGCTCGTTGGGAAAGCTCCTGTTGAACTCACCAGGACCCGAACAATCTTTATCCCAAAAAAAGGACCAAATTTGCCCAGCAACTACCGACCAATATCTATTGGATCGGTGGTGCTGAGGCACTTCAATAAAATTATATCAAGGAGAATTCTAAAATGCAATATCATAGACGAACGCCAGAGGGGGTTCATCTCAGCGGACGGTATGGCTGAGAACATTTTCCTGCTGCACGCAGCCATTAAGCATGCGAAATCAGCTATCAGGACCCTCCACATCGCCTCGCTTGATGTGTCCAAAGCTTTTGACTCTGTAAGTCGACATGCTATATATGATGCACTTGGTCAGGTGGGCGCACCTGACAAATTCATTAACTATGTCAAAACTTTATATGAAAATTCAACTACATACTTTTCGGATAACGCTTCTAAAACAAGGGATATTGTCGTTCGGAGAGGGGTGAGACAGGGCGATCCGCTTTCGCCGGTGCTGTTCAACCTAGTCGTTGATACGGCCCTGCGATCGCTCCCCGCGCACGTCGGGTTCGACCTAGGAGGAACTAAGCTGGGCGCTCTAGCTTTCGCCGACGATGTTGTTCTGCTTGCTGGCCACGACACTGGTCTGCAGGAGTCGCTGGACCGGTTTACGGCCGCACTTGCCGAAAGCGGAATGTCGATCAATACAAACAAATGCCGAACCCAGTCCTGGGTGGCATCCGGGAGAGATAAAAAGGTTAAAGTGGTGGGGCGGGACTTCCGCGTAGGCGGACTAACGCTCCCAGCGGTCCCTTTGACGTCCTCCTGGGACTACCTAGGACTGGAGTTCGGCAGCGGAGGCATAACCAGAAATGCCAGAACGGAAGAGGTGTTGAAGCAGGGGCTGGTTAATTTAACCAAAGCTCCTCTAAAGCCCCAACAAAGGCTCCAAATTTTAAGATTCCACCTTCTTCCAGCGCTCACTCATAGCCTTGTATTCAGCTGTCTCACGGCGAAAAGACTCAAAGCGCTGGATATATCCATTCGAGCAAACATAAGGCGCTGGTTGCACCTCCCCAACGATGTCACTACGGGATACTTCCATGCGCCGATAACTGAAGGGGGACTGGGCGTTGTCTCTCTCCTACGCTCCATACCCTTACTCCAGAAGCAACGTGTCGAAGGATTGCACCTTCAGTCGGCTCTACAGGCGGGACAAGCGGTTGGTCTTCTTGAATGGAAGCCTATGCTTACCTTAGCCAACAAACACCATAGTAGTGGTCTTGTAAATTCGATGGCCGTCCAAAACTTCTACACGGAGAAGTTGCACACCAGTGTTGACGGGGCGGAACTACGTGAGTCCGCCAGGAGCAGAATGTCCACTGACTGGGTCAGCGCTCGTTCACGAGCGATACCAGGAGGGGACTATGTGAGCTATCACCGTACTCGCATAAATGCTCTTCCGGGCAAAATCAGGACTAGCCGGGGGCAACGCACGGCGAATCCTCTGGATGTGGCGTGCCGCAGTCGATGCAGCTCTGATGCTGAAACTGCGGCTCACATCATCCAGATCTGCCCGCGCACCCACGGCGGCCGGATCTTTCGGCATGATGCCATCGTCACGACGTTGGCAGCATCGCTTCGCTCCCGTGGATGGAGCGTATTAAAGGAGCAGATGATAACTGTTCCGGGGCGTGAGCGTGTCAGTCTTAAACCTGACATAATCGCGTTCCGACAAGGCACGGAAGCCCTGATACTGGACGCGCAGGTGGTGTCCGATAGTGGCAATTTGGACGACATCCACCAAGACAAGGTGGACAAGTACTCCGGTCCAGAACTCGCAGCCCATGTGGCGAGGCTAGCCGGAGTGGACGCATCTAAAGTTAAAGTTGAGCGCCACCCTCTCCTGGAGGGGGGTTTGGTCGGGTAAAAGTGTGGGCAATTTGAAAGCACTGGGTTTTCCTAAGGGTGTCCTTCGTGGTGTCACGACCAGGGCTCTTTGGGGATCCCATATGAACTTTAGTCGTTTCATGTCGACTACGTCGATATACGGCCCGCGGCGTAGACAGAGGTGGGCGCGTACCGGTGTGGGATGATTGGGGTGGGATGGCCCGTTCCCGTGGGTGGCTCTGTTCCCATTTTAACGCGATACGGAACATGCGGTCCACCTGCAAATCTTCGCGTTCGGCAGCCGGCCGCCTTAGGCGAACCGTCCAGAAGTAGATGCAAACATGGCATCGGTGTGGTGGATAGGGATTTTGGATTGGTGGTCTGTTAATCCAGAGCGCCCTAAGGGAATTCAACACAAAAACAACAAAAAAATCCTATAAATATCATAAAAATTATTAAAACCCTATATAAAACCATATAAAAATCCAATATAAACCCTATAAATTTGAATCCTCTTGGTGGGGCTCAAACATTTGGCGTCACTAGTTCTTGGTCACGACGGCGCACGTTTGCCATCTAACGTGCTTGCTTCAGTGTGACGGTTCACTCACTAAATGTTGAACCCGTGTTCTAGTCCAAATTTCTATAAGGCGAGATTACAAGTAAATTCCTAGCCAAATGCCTCGTCATCTAATTAGTGACGCGCATGAATGGATTAACGAGATTCCCATCTGTCCCTATCACTCCCCGATGCAATCCTGCTCTTTTGATCCCGACGCGGCCTCAACATCTGCTACTGCTGCTGACGCAACTCCCGTTATGCCTGTGTCTGTCACTCCAATGCTTAGCCTTGCTGATCCCGTTCCTGCTATTGTCCTTACTCCTCCTGTTGCTCCTGTCACGGCTTATGCTGCCACCTCTGCTCCTGCTCCTGTGTTGGCTGCTGACCTGTTGCGAATGGAGGAGCTACTCAGGGAGCTCCAGTCCTTGTATTCGGCCAAGGAGAGCCGTACCAACACCAAGCAGCGAAGCATCCATGATGCTCTCTTGCTCGCAATCCAGGGCCAGCAGTCGCGCATGATTATTGCTACTAAAAACGCTGAAATTTCTCGGCTGAACGCTGCCCTCGAGCTCGAACGCTACCGGGCCGACCTGGTGGAGGCGAGAGCCGGGATCTCGCTGCTGGAAGGGAGACTTGAGTCTGCGCATTTGACTGCGCCGACTCAGACGACTGCTGCTCAACCTGCAACTGCCTTTCGCCCCAGCAAGTCCTGGAGCGACGTTCTGCGCTCTTCGGGCGCAGGAGAATTTCCTGCCCTTACTCCTGCAACCTCGGCTGTCTTCGTTCGCAATGAAAAGCAGGGCGAAACAACGGAATCAACCATGGCTGCCTTGACTAAAATTGTTAATCCTTCCACTATTGGCCTCAGGGTTCTTGGCACGGCCAAGGCCAGGGAGGGCGGAGTCGTCGTCCGCCTCAAGACCCCTGGAGATGCCGTGAGGCTGACGGAGGCGATTCCGAGGGAGTCGGGTCTCACGACCGAAGTTGCGAGAACCCGCCAACCGAAGATAATCGTCTTCGGTTTGCCTCAGGCTACATCTCCGGGAGAACTTCTGGCGGCTGTCGCCTCTCAGGCCTCTCAGGACTGCGGGATGACTGCCGATGAAATCGTCAAGTCTTCCCGTTTCTCCCATCGTGCGGGACCGCGCACTGGTAACTGCCATTTTGTGGTCTCCGTCCCGTCTCGGGTGAGGAGCTCTGTCGTCGGCACGGGCTTCCTCCTGTCCGGTTGGGAGAGTTTCCGCGTCCGGGACTTCGTGGAGGCCATGAAGTGCACCCGATGCCAGCTTTATGGACACCCGTCCAGAAACTGCTCGGCTAGGGTGACCTGCGCCCAGTGATCGGAGTGCCTGCCAGGCCCCTGCGGACGAACACTTTTGTGCAACTTGCTTTGTGTTTTGCAGGAGGAAGGAGCGTCATATCACGGGCACGAAGGAGTGCCCCGCGTAGGCTGCTGCGATGCGGAGATCGATTGCACGCACTGACTATTAATGGCCTACACCAAAAGGATCGGACAGCTCAACCTGAATGGCAGCCGGGCAGCAACGCTGGAGCTCCGTGGCACCATGGATGCCATGCAGCTCGACAGACGTGTGTACCTACCGATTTAAAATTTATTGACTAAACAAAAATCAAAAATGCTTATATACAGTAGAGCCTCGATAATCCGTACTCAGGCTAATCCGAACGTCGCTATAATCCGAACTGCATACCCCACCCCACTTCCTCGCCTTCGCCTCGCTGCTATGTTGTTTATTAATTAGTCTGCAGTTACGACTGCCACGTTGCGCGTCCATTCCACGTTTTTCTGCTCTGTACTCGTGCGCGGCGTGTTTTTTGAGGTTATAAAGATGGTTCCAACACCAAAACGCAAACATAAAACTTTGACTATAGCCGAAAAGTGCACCATACTAGACAGTTTAAAGGACGGAGTGTCGGCAACTTCTCTTGCTTGTAAGTATGGCGTTGGAAAATCAACAATTACAGACCTCAAGAAAAATGAGCAAAAATTGAGATCTTTTATAGCTAAAACTGAGAAAGGACCAGGGTTCAGAAAAACTCTAAAATTACCAGAGAATCCAGTGCTAGAAGAAGCACTGTTCACATGGTTTTTAGAACAAAGACGACGCCACATTCCATTGTCTGGTGAGGTCGTAATGGAAAAAGCGAGATTCTTCCATAAAAAACTAACAGGTTCGGATTTTTCTGCAAGTAGAGGATGGCTTGATAATTTTAAAAAACGTCATGGCATACGTCAGCTGAAAGTGTCAGGTGAGAAAGTCTCTAGCAATACGGAAGCTGTTCAACCATTCCAAGAAAAATTCCTAAACGAGATAAAAGAAAAGAACCTTTGCCCTGAACAAATTCACAATGCCGACGAATCAGGATTGTTTTGGAAGGTTCTGCCGGACAAAACTTTAGCCTCTTCTGCTGAAACTAGCGCTCCTGGGTCGAAAGTGTCTAAAGAGCGAATAACTTTTATGCCTTGCGCAAACTCTACAGGGAATCACAAATTACCATTGCTAGTTGTGGGGAAGGCAAAAAAGCCAAGATCTTTTGGATCTGTAAAATTACCAGTGCATTATAAAGGGCAGAGGCGTGCTTGGGTAACCAGAGATATTTTTCTCGAGTGGTTTAGAGGCCATTTTGTTCCTGAAGTCAAACGCCATTTAAAAAAAATGGGACTGCCACAAAAAGCATTGCTACTCTTAGACAATGCCCCTGGACATCCAAATGCTGAAGATTTGACAACAGAAGACGGCAACTTCTCTGTACTGTACATGCCTCCAAATTGTACGCCTTTGATCCAACCTATGGATCAAAACGTAATCCAAAATGTCAAGATAAATTACAAAAAGAAACTCAAATTGAAACTCAAAAGAAACTGATTCAAATGTTCGTGCAGCAAGAAGCCGATGAGGCTTTAACCTTGCATGATGTTATAAAAAGCGTCACAATTAAAGACGCCATTTTTTCGCTAGCGCAATGTTGGGATCATGTATCATCGTCTCTTATCGAAAAATCTTGGAAGCCTCTTTGGCCTGAAAAAATAAATTCAAAAGAAGATAGATCAGAAGAAAATGATGACTTCGACGTAGAAGACGATCTCCCGCTCAGTCTTTTACGTAATCGTGGTTATACAGAAGAAACCATTTCCACTTTCTTGTCCATGAGTGAAGAGGAGAATTGCACAGATCCTATAACTGATGATGAGATCATAACCCAAATAACGCAAGAGAATGACGAGTCTTTAGCTGAAGATTATTTTGCTTCAAATGTCAAGAAAATTACTCATTCACAAGCCATATCATCTTTGAACACTTGCTTGGAGTGGGCTGAAGAAAATGACCTGTCCTTATCGGAAAAGATGATGCTACGTAACTTGAGGGACAAAGCTTTTTTCTGGTCCATCAACAGGACTCGCCAAACTAAAATAGATCAGTTTATGACTAAATAGACAATTTACACCTTACGTATTTTATGGTACCTAATTATTATGTAAATGTACGGTAAGCAACGAGCCGGGCTTTTTATTTGCATTACGACTGTAGTCCTTACGCTGCTTGTAATAAGAGCGTTCCCAAGGTCAATATGTAAAGCCCAGCTCGTTGCTTACTGTACCTCTTAAACTATGTATATAATTAAACACTATTTTAACCCCTGGAGCGCCGGCGATTTTCTGCCTAATTCAGAGACCCAACTCGTGGTTTTTTATATTAAATATCTCCAAAGATACAAAACATATCTCCTGTGGGTTTTTTTATATAAAAAAACAATGAAATAAAGTTTTTTTAGTGCCTACCAAAAAAAAAAACTTTTGAGGATTTATTATTTTGCTCCATCATAATTTAGATTATGGAAAAAAGATCGAGATTCTAAAAATAGATATACCTCATTAGTATGCGTAGGCACGAAATCACAATACATCACAAAAAATAGAAGTTAATGACCCTTATTATTTACACAAAAAAATAAATGATTGTGTTAGTGTTCTTGTGTCAACAAATTGTGGAATTCGGCTTTTCCAGCAGTCGGTTTTCAAGGTCAACTTAAATATTATATTTTAAATACCTACAAACAAAAATGAATGCTTTGAATTTATTGGTGGATGGTTCTATCCAATAGCAGTACTTCATGCGATTTTCGATCTTATTGCTGTGTAAAAACTAAAGAAAAATTAAAAAAATCGCGTATAGTACTATGAGCGCGGATCCGCGTTCCGGCGCTCGAGGGGTTAAGAATAAAAATGTTTTTTTTTCTCCTTACATACTATAATCCGAACGCTTCGTGAGTCCGAACAGGGGTTAGTTTTTGCTAGTTCGGATTATCAAGGCTCTACTGTAATATAAAATAATTATTTGGTGACATTTAATGAAATTAAAAATGGTTTCAATATAAATAGTGTCAATCAAATCGAGTTTTAAAACAATTTAGTGGGTTTAAAATGGATATCAGTCCCTTCAACCGAAGTGGAATAACCGCGCGCTCCCCGCCTACTACGCCCTCCACGAATCCTGCACCTAAGCTGGATGCAGCAAAGCAACTCCAAGATGTACAGGGAACCGTAACAGCCGTGGACATCCAGAAATGGATGACGTATGTAGAAAATAGTCTGGATGAAGTGTGCTCTGTTGTTGCCGAGGGCAAGTTAAACACGGAGCAAAAACTGAAAATAAGTAATTTGTGCCGAAAAGTGGGACATGGAACTTCGCAAATAGCACTTATTTTTAATTCCATGAAAATAAAAGCCATGCAAGCACAATCATCAATCCAAGCTCTCACTCAAAACCTGGAAGATCAAAAATAAAATTCACAGCAGCTACAAGACCTTAAATTGGTATTGAAAACTCTGAAAGACCAGCCACGGGACCTTCCTTTGCCGACATGGTTAAAACAAGCGAAAAAAACTATATGCAGCCGTTAAATCTAAGTTCAGTGGGCATTTATCCAACAAATAAATATAGATCAAGCGAGGAAACCAAATCATTGGTCCAAAAAGTGATCTGCCCTGAACAGATGAAGCTCCATGTAAGAGGGCTTCGAAAAACAAGGAATGGCGGCATCATTATCAGCACGGATAACAAAGGCGACATAGAAAAGCTAAAAAATTCCATGCAACTCAAAAACGCTGACGTCCAAATTGATGAGCCTCATAAACGTAAGCCCAGGATTACGATCATCGGTGTGCCAACAGCTATGCAAAATAAAGAAGTTCTGACCTGCCTCTGCCAACAAAATTTGTCGGAAAACATTCAGTCCTTAACTCTCGAAAATTTTTTGAACACAGTTAAATTTAGCCACAAATCAGGTAAAAGGGATGCTGAGACCTGCAACTACATCATCGAAGTCCTCACAGACATTCGCAAAGCCCTTATTACTAAAGAACGAGTCTTTATCAACTGGTCTTCTTGCCCTGTGAGAGATTTCACTCCGGTAACAAGATGTTTCAAATGCCAACTTTATGGACACGCCGCCAAATCTTGCAGGGAGTCGGCCTGCACCTGTCCGTAGTACGGGGTGATTACGACTATTTTTATTAGATTATATTACTATTTTTATAGACTTTTTAAAGTTTGTGTAAGAACATACGAGGGCTTTTAGGGGTTTGTCTGGTTATTCGGAGATGGCGGACCACTGTATCGAAAATGACCACTCGTTCAATAATGACGGTGTCAGGGTTCTCCATTCCGGATGCAAGGGCAGACAACTAATTGCCCTAGAAACTTTAGAAATCCACAAACATAAAAATTCTAATTCTTACAATTTGGTCAATGTCCAAATTCCTGCTGCCTCACCTTTGTTATTAACTAATTGTGCCTCTTTATCGTGACTTATTAATTTGATTTCTCTATGGTTTTTGTTTTGTCAATTTTATAATATTGTAATTATAATATGTGTCATCTCATTATTGTACCTATTTGTCATAAATTATTATTTTTATTTAGATTTCTCTATGGTTTTTTGTTTTGTCAATTTGTTATATGGTAGAAAGTCATCTTTCTAAAATTATTACCGCTTTTAAAAGCATCATGGAGGACAGTTTCACAAATCAAGAGATTCGTCGTCTACAGCAGGAGGTTCGAGATAGCAACTCCCGTCGATCCGCAAGAGGTCGCACATCACGCAATCCAACTCGCAAAAATTATAACAAAAACAGAAGTGAAGGTATGCGTATTAACAGGAACCAAGCCACTGAGCTCAGTTTCATGGAAGGAGTTAATAAACGACTATACTCTGGAGCCTTGAATAGCCAAACGGCCGCTGAAAGACTAGACAGCTATAATACATTTAAAGCAATCACGATTTGCGTCACCACCCGAGCAATTGGCTTTGGGGTAACAACCTACTATGGTGCGCTTTTCGAATTCAACAATGTTCCAGCACCTGGGAACATTTATGGATTGTACCGAGTAGCACTCGCAATATGCCAGTACAAAGTACAACAATCTGGCGCTACTTCGGCGATTTTAGCAAACGAAGGAGACTATGAGCCAATGACACATAACGCAGATTTTGCGTTGGCCATTAGATCTGTCCTAATACTACCTGACCCTTTGACAACAGTCATAAACGCTATCGGCCAGGTCAAGACTAGTGAACGTTTGTACGTTCCAAAACTCGGGAGAGATAATATAACAAGAGAACTGTTATTTATACCTCAGGCAGAACAAGTTACTTACTCAAATCTAAGACGTACTGTCTTAGCTTTAGCTGACCAAGCTACACCTTTGGTATACCGTCAGCGATTTTATAGGAATAACCCTATTCCAGGGTGTATATTCCAGGGAGGGGTACAAAACCCTATACTCATGAATCCTGATGAAATCATGCCACCCGGGTATAATGTCGATGACCTAACTAGAGAAATAGGCGAACAATCCGCAAAACAAAACTTTTTGATGCGGAAATCATCGAAGTACTTTCAGCATGTCTTATCTCTTGAGAAGACTGGAAGTAAAGCCATTCTCGTCTGTAGCGAACAGGGAACGCTCAGACAGCCTGATCGAGATGTAGACCAGCCATTGATTGAATATTACAATGGCATAAATACAACTGGAGATATCTCAGAATTCTCTAATTTAGAACGTCTAACACCTGCAGAGCAGATTGAAGCCTGCATTTCATTGTTGGGAGAATTACCTACCTCTCAAAATCTGATTTATCCTGTTTATGGACTTAGAGATGGACGTTCTTCAGTTGAATTTTCAAACCTACGTTATCGAGCCAGTCACAATATACGATACAGGTAGCCCATGATTCCGTGGAAATGAAGGAAAACAGAGAGAACCCGTCCGGGAAATAGACGTTAAATAACAAGTGGCCTGAGCCAAATAATTGTTGGAATTGGCGAACTAATTGTGCCTCTTTATCGTGACTTATTAATTTGATTTCTCTATGGTTTTTGTTTTGTCAATTTTATAATATTGTAATTATAATATGTGTCATCTCATTATTGTACCTATTTGTCATAAATTATTATTTTTATTTAGATTTCTCTATGGTTTTTTGTTTTGTCAATTTGTTATATCATTATATAATATTGTAATTATAATATGTGTCATTTCCTTATTGTACCTATTTGTCGTACCTAAATCAATATTTTAATTTTTTTTCTCTATGGTGTTTGTCTTGTCAATTTTTGTAATTTAGTATCCTCTTGATAATGACGTGAATAAGTCCTTGAGGTGGTATTAAATACTCAATTTGTGAAAATAAAACTCTGTGTTTTTTTTATAATTTTTTATAATTATTTATTACTATTTTTTATTGATTATTTAAAAAAAAATTAATACGTTTGCTACATTAAGTATTGAAGTTTATGAAAATAAATATTTTATAAAAGATTTATAAAAATAAATGTGTTTGTTTGGGCGAATTGTTAGTTAGGTTTGTTATGGGTAGCTGGCCATAAAATCCTTTTGTCCTTGTGCCTATAATCTGACCTATCCAATTCACCCAATCACCTGTCTCCAGCCAGTACTTGTTCATACGCAGCCTTGGATAGACGTGTCCATCGCAGTGTTCTAAATCTACCTCACAAAAAAACGCGACCAGTGCTCGCGAAGAGACCATCCATTGGAGATAAGGTGAGTCCTGACTTTAATTCCGTGATTCCTTTCCCCTTGCTCCTTTGGTTAGCTGCCTGGACAGATTTGTTGGGCAGTATTAGGTATATAAATTTAACCTATAGAGACATATAAAATACCTATTATAAATGATCAACAGCATTAAAACAAATTATTGTTGTAAGTTATTGTAACTGAGTGTTCTTACAGTAATACTGTTATATGTAGTAAAAGTGAATAAAATTAAAATAAGTTTTGGACTGCAAAAGAGATTTATATAACAATATAAACACATAATCCAACAGGCAGTTCGCCCGAACGCGATTTTAAAGAACCAGTGCGGTTTAAAATCCTCCCCCACGCATCCACATGATAACGTCAGACTTGGCGTTGTCAGTGTTTTATTGACGTCTTACCTTAAAGGCCTCATCTTGCCCCTATGAGTGATACATAATTATCTGTTAATTTTATTTTCAGTGATCTAAATACACAAGTGAAAAAAATGAAAACATATGCAAGGTCTAGACCAATATTACGTTTAGAAGCTCCGCAAATGTCAAGCAATGTGCCAGTATGTCCAACTCTGGAACCAGATCCAACAAGTTCAAGTTGCGATGTGAATTGGCCACCGCTCGACCCAAACCTAGAAGAGCATGTCTTACAAGTCAAAGTGGTAAACGATGACCTAGAACATGGCACCTATCTCCAAATCCTACAAAATCAGCGTCAATTGTGTTCCACCTTAATAACCGAGAAGCAAATAGGAGTCTTAGTGTTCAAATGAGCGGGCACAATATCCCTGCTGAAACCACCCCAAAATATCTGGGCATTAAACTAGATCGGGCCCTCACATATAGAAGCCACATAGAAGCCACCAAAGCAAAGGTTAAAACCCGCAATAACATAATATCCAAACTGGCAGGCACTACATGGGGAAGTGACGCAAGGACACTGAGAACTTCAGCTATGGCTCTGGTGTACAGTGCGGCGGAGTGCTGCGCTCCCGTCTGGGCTCGTAGCGATCACTGTAACAAGCTGGATGTGGAGCTGAACAAAACCATGCGCTCCATCTCAGGAACCGTAAGGTCTACACCCGTCCAGTGGCAAAGTCAAAGTGGTAAACGATGACCAATTATCCTGCCTTCAAGGATACAGAATTGTCAACATTAAATATGTGCTTCAGTGGGCTTTTGCTATTAAAAGACACAAGCAATCTTGCACATGCGCAATTATTCATTTTATAGAAGAGCGCAAATGTGGACTGCAAAGCACATTTAGCTTCAAATGTTTGCTATGTGGGAAATTTTGGAAAAAATGCTCCGAAGAGGTGCCAAAAATAAATAAGTCATTTGTTTGGGGGGCAGTGACAGCCGGCAGCTTTTACAGTCAAGCAACGCATGTAATGAGTATAATGGACATTCCTACCATGGCTGCATCCACATTCCGCAAAATGGAAAACCATTTGGGAAACATATGGCAAGATCATCTCACTGATGAAATATCAAAAGCCGGTGAAGCAGAGAAAGCGATTGCTATAGAAAAGGGGAATATTAATGATGATGGTGTGCCCTTTGTCCCTGTGTGTGTAGATGGTGGATGGCCTAAAATAACTTATGGCCATAATTACAATTCCGCCTCCGGAATGGTTTGTAAAATCAAATAATTATTCATTTAAATAATACTAAGTATGGTGTCGACTAATGGATAAGGTGTAATGATTACTTATATTTGTTTACCCTCGCGGTCTGTGGCCCCCCGCCCCGCTGCCCGTGCTTCCTCTCGCCCCGCTCCTCGGCGTGCCTGTCACGTGGTAAAGCTGCGCGCGCAACCCCAACGCTCCAACAGCTGGTCGGTAGGAGAAGATGGCGGCATGACCTCGAAAGCGTTGACACACGGCGGCGCGGGAGTTGAAAAGAAAATAGTGTATCGCCGGGAATTTCGATAGATTTTACCTGTTCCGTGTTAAATACGACAAAACAGCGTTAAATGCAGTTTCCTCCTCGTTGAATTCAGTAAGCAATAAACTTTACGGGCAAACCGACCGCGGGGGAAAGAGGCTATTGTAACCTCAAAATAAATAATGGCAATTGTGTTTAAGATAAGTTAATTTGTTCTGCTTTACCAATAAAGTAACACACCATAGACTCAACGCCCAAATGAGAGTATGGTCCGCTTCACCGACTGAATGAGCCACCGGGAACGAGAGAGAGAGACCCCAGCCGGGAGTCACCAACAGCTGGCGCCCATCGTCAGCCCCCGGAGTAACCAGAAAGACCGTTATATATTGGCGCTCAAATCTGGGGCCATAGAAGAACGTCGTTACAACTTGGCGCCCAACGTGAGCCAGCGAAAGGTAACAGAAACAGTGTTACAAAGGGTCTATCATTGCTACTTCCTGCGCTCGTGATGTCACTTACTTACTCTGTATTGCTACAACTAGGTCTAGCTCGTGTTATTCAAAAGCTATTTTATATTGTTTCTGTCTGAAACAGGATTGAAATGCAATGAAATATTGCATTGTACCCAGGTGCAAAAATATATCAGTTGTAACTGTAACTGTATCTGTAACTCTGTCGCCATTCCACTTGTCATTCCTCCTACCCATGGTCTAGAGCAGCCAGACTCAACCTGCGGCCCGCCAAGCTTCTTTGTTCGGCCCTCAACACATTTATTATCAGGAACATGATTTACAACATCTGGCATTCTACATTTCGTATATCTTGAGATTAATTTCGACTTTGACGTACAGACATGGAAACCCTAAGAGAAAATTGTCGTTGTCGTTTCATATTCTCTTATCTATGGTTGTCTTGTCAACATCGATCTGGTATAAGAGTGTTGCTACTGCACGCGCTAGATTTATTCCCAAAAAACAAACATTTGACCAACAAATATGCGCGCAAATAATTTTGCTTGTGGCAACACATACATTTTTGAAAGCTCCAAAGTTGAATGCGTCACAGTAAGTGTTGCGACTTTATTTCAAGTAGACATTACGCGGAACACTGATAAGATTTTTTTGATGTCTTATAAAATTTTTTTTGTTGTTATAATTTAATTACCCATAATGGCGGGAGTGTCTTCGAAATGCAATCGCAAAATGACTGACGAAAAAAGAGTGTTTCAAGACAAATGGGAAGAAATCTCAGAAAACTATGGAAGTCGCTTAATCACATAACGGGGAACCTTAAATCTGAAACGGTATCTACTTTGACAGCTACTAGCCTTTCTGAATTCTTTGTTGAAAAGATCTCAAAAATCCGAGAAAAATCTGAATCTGCACCAGAGCCTATATTGAGGAAATCAGATGGGTGTGTTTTGGAAACTCTTGCTGAAACGTCTATTGCAGAGGTTACCAAATGGATAATGGCTGCTCCTAACAAACAGAGTGAATTGGACCCAATTCCTTCGTGGCTGGTTAAGAAATGCAAGGAAGAACTCGCTCCTCTTATTACCACACTATTTAACTCCTCTTTATGTAATGGAAATGTCCCGAAAATGCTAAAGACTGCACAAATCTCACCGATCCTAAAAAAACAACAGTTGGACCCCAAAGATAAGTCAAACTATAGACCCATCTCAAATTTACCACTTTTAGGAAAATTATTGGAGCGAATTGTTGCATCACAACTAACTGCATCTAATCTAAATCTAAAGATTAGATGCAGTTAGTTGTGATGCAACATGACGAAAAATCATCTTTTTGCCAAGAACCAGTCTGCCTACAGAAAACACCACTCGACTGAAGCAGGCCTATTAAAGCTGCTATCAGATTTAACAACAGCAGTCGAACAAGGGAACACTGCAGTAATTGCGCTCCTGGATCTGAGCGCAGCGTTTGACACTGTAGATCACCATATACTCACTCTTAAGCTCGAGGCAACATTTGGTATCAAAGGAAAAGCTCTTGACTGGTTATCTTCCTACCTCACTGAGAGAATGTTTTGTTTGGATTCATTACAATTCAGAAGTGGGATATAATCCGCGATTAATTTTTGTGTTGATGCGATTTGGTGAGATATACTTTTTGTTTGATCTGCGATGTTATAGACCAGGCCTGGCCATCCCAAATTGCACCTCGGGCCGCATTGATGTACTAAAATTTCCCCAAGGGCCACACAAACCTGTCGCTACCCCCCCCCCCCCCCTCCACGACAATGTTTTTGCAGGATTTTTTTTTCAAACTTGCACCCCCATATATATATATAAGGATAATTTATTTTAATGTACACATAATTAAAGAGCGCCGTTTTTGTGTGTGTCACACCTCAAGGGCCCTCTCAAATCACGGATAAGATTTCTTGTAAAGATGTGTCTTTAGTGCTCCTTTAAAGACACCAACAGTCTTTGCCTTCCTCACATTAGGTGGCAGTCTGTTCCACTCCATTGGTCCCGCAAACCGGAAAGCACGGTCCCCAAAATTAGTGCGTGTCTGACGGTGTGGCTGAACCAAGTCCACCACGCCATCCCCTGCAGATCTGAGCGTTTGGCGCCTCAAATCCCTCTCAACGGGTGTAAACATGTCAGCCAAATATGAAGGAGCTGTACCATTTACAGCCTTATACACCATCAGACAAACACGGTAGACCACCCTCTCCGGAAAACGAAGCCAATGCAGTTTCCCTAACAATGGAGTAATGCGAGTAAATTTAGACATCCCGAATATGAGTCTTGCCGCTGAATTCAGCACAGACTGAAGACGGTTGAACTGCTTTTTCGGCTGACCTATGTACAGCGTTGAGCAATAGTCAACTCGTGACATCACAAAGGCATTAACCAGGGTCTTGACTGCTCCCGACGGTAAACATCTCCTGATCGCCTTTATCTGGCGAAGTTCAAAAAATGAGGAAGATACAGTCAAGTTCAATTGCTCTCCCATTGTGAGGTTCCGATCCAGTGTGACTCCTAGAAGTCTGACTGAGTCGGAGGGCTGAATCAGCTCTCCCCCAATGGAGAGTGGTACTCGAGTTGTCAAAAGATGATCACGCCTGGTTGTAGCCGCCCACATCACCCATATTACGCATTAACGCTTAAATGTGTTGCCGCTGCAACTCAAATTGCTGAAAAATATCTCTAGTCCAGTCAAAATAATAGTGTTTTTACTAGGAAAGTTCTGGGGTAGTTTTGATTTCAAAATTGTACAAATTTAACGGCAATAAAGTTCTAAAATAAATATATATACAAATACATAATTTAAAAAAATCATCACGCGGGCCGCACGTAAAGGCGTCGCGGGCCGCATGCGGCCCGCGGGCCGCGGGTTGGCCAGGCCTGTTATAGACGCTTGTTGCGAGAATTTGTTTTTGGACGCTTGATGCGAATATCTTTGCTGTTTCCGTTTTCTTGTGTGTGCATAGACGCTTTTCGTTATTTATATTTGTGCTGGGACACTTTTTGTGTACATTTTTGTTTATTTTGGAGAAAATATTCGTGTTTGGACGCCGTGTCGCCATTTGGTTTTTGTTTTTTTGCAATTTTGTTTTTCGCGTTTTACTTAATAGTAAGCAATGTCGAACGGCCGAGAGCCCGCCAGGAGGACCGAGGAAGATGAACCTGCCAGTGTTCTCTTTGAGAGGTTGCTTGAGACACGCCTCAAAGGCATGCTTGCAAAATACATGGCGGAGAGGAGCGGTGGCAGCGTGCCTAGACAGCCACCTGTGGCGCCGGTGCCATCTTCTGGGCCATCTACCTCTGCGCCCACTGTACGGAGTGAGGTCATCCCCAAATTCGACCCGGATGACAAAGACTGTACTGTGTCTGCTTGGGTGCAGAAAATTGATGTTCTAGGCGAGGTGCATGGCTGGGACGACTACGCCAAGTCCTGCTACATGCAAACCAGGTTACGAGGATCAGCTAAACGCTAGTTCGAGCAGCTTGAAAGCTACAGCCTGACGTGGAGTGAGTGGAAGGCGGCCTTGACAGGTGCCTTCCCTCGGCAAATTGAGTATGCCGATATGCTGGAGGAGATGATGGGGCGGCGTAAAGGGAGCGTGAGTCTATGTCTCACTACTACCACAGCAAACTGCTGCTATAAGGAGATGCCGGTTGGACAACGAGGCAGCCATATCCTGCATCATTCGAGGGTTGCCCAGTGAGCTGCAGCCGTATGCCAGGAGTCAATAACCAATGTCAACCGAATGTCCATAAGTGCTGATGAAATATTTTAAGAACTATTGTAAAATGTGGAACAATGCATGGAAATTTCTAGATTGTAGTCGCCCAAAAAGGAAAAAGTATATACAATTTTTGCACTATAAAAGGAGAAATCTAAGACTCAATAAATTAGTAGCAGCTGAGGACTGATCATCGGAGTTTCATTTCCCTTGAATCAGAGCTGGTGCTCCGGCACACAACTGGGCGAGTCTCGAGTAAGCCCAAGTTGGTGTCGTAAGAAACATTGGTAAGTCCACTGCCCCAAGTTCGTCGACAAAGATTTAATATATCTAATCTTTTAATCTTTACCGCTTAAAAAGAACTAAGCATCATGGAGGACGAACGCAATGAAATTAGACGTCTGCAACAGGAAGTGCTCGAGACAAATGCAAACACACCCCAGAGAGGGAGAGGCTCCAGAAATAATAATCGCAAAAGTTATAACAAATCAAGATCTGAAAATATGCAAATTACCCGTAACGCAAATACCGAATCAGCGTTTATGGATGGTATAAACAAACGTTTATATTCAGGAGCACTCACAAGCCAAACGGCAGCAGAACGTTTGGAAAGCTACAACACATTCAAAGCTATCACAGTATGTATCACAACTAGAGCCATTGGCTTCGGAGTGACGATGTACTACTCTGCACTTTTTGAATTCAACAACGTTCCTATTCCAGGATCAATCTACAGTTTGTATCACGTTGCATTGGCTGTATGCCAATACAAAGTTCAGACAGCAGGAGCTGTTACAGCTGTCCTAGCTAATGAAGGAGACTATGAACCCATTGTTCATAATGCTGATTTCTCACAAGCAGTTCGATCCACAATGGTTTTACCAGACACCGTAACTACGGTGATCAACGCCATAGGGCAAGTGAAGACTAACGAGAGACTGTACGTACCAAAGTTTGGACGTAATAATGTCTCACGAGAGGGATTGTTTATCCCACAGTCTGAGCAGGTTACGTTTCAAAACCTGCGACAGACGGTTGTTGCACTGGCAAATAATCTGACACCACTGCCACATAGGCAGAGATTCTATCGGAACAACCCAATACCGGGTTGCATATTTATAGGAGGAGCACAGAATCCTATCCTAATCAACGCTGACGAGATTATGCCGGATGATTATACAACTGATAACTTGACCCGTGAAATCGGTGAAAATGGAGTTTCATTTCCCTTGAATCAGAGCTGGTGCTCCGGCGCACAACTGGGCGAGTCTCGAGTAAGCCCAAGTTGGTGTCGTAAGAATCACATGCATTCTCACAACCAGACACGTACAAGTTCGCGCTTGCACATGCCTCATGTGAACCTACAACATAAAAACCAAATCTCAAATGGACATACACCCTGCAACTCTTGCCGTCCTTCCCTGAGGGGTGACATTGGCAAAGTGAACCATTTTTACAGCATGGGTGGTCAGCCGCATACCAACCAAGTCAAGGAACATACACGACAAATTACATTTTATACATCACTAAATAATAATATCTATGGACAACAAACAGAAAACAAATTCCAATTTAATAAACCCTAGCCGCCAACATTACAGATCAACCGCCATTTCTTTCTGTCCTTACATACTTCTTTCATGGACAAATTGGATCTTAAACTCCTGGGAATAGGAATCTGTGGAATGAGAAAGATCAAGGGAAGTAAAGGAAGTGGGCGTCTCATTACCTGTCCTTGGAAGTCTGATGCTGATATATTAAGGCAAATAATTGAAGAAAAGTTATCCGATAAGCTTACAGCCGAATTTGTCAAAAAAAGAAAACCTTGGATTGTGCTGAGAAGCGTCAGTTCTGAAAATAGTAATGAGACCTTATGGAATGACATTGGTCAGATGGCGGTTGAAATTAGAAGAATTTCACTACGAAATTATTTATACAAAATGAAAAATAAACACCAACGCGGATGCGCTTAGCAGAATAGAAATTAATATTAATGAAGATAAAACACCCCACTGAGTAGGTCAGGATCAAAAGAATCCCTTGTTGTCCACGTTGACGGAAGATTTAAAATATCCGTAGAGCTAAAATCGGCAGATGCGGCAAATAAATTAATAAAGATATTTTCAGAGAGCCAGAAATTGAAGGCCTATACCATCATTCAACACAAGCCGCATGGGCCTAATCAGGGGCGTGTCGGCGGACATATCCAAGGCTGATATAATGACGCAGATGCGGGCATCCAACGGCAGCAAAATCTTCAACAAATTAAAAAAATTCAACGTCTAAATTTCAAAAGTCGAACCAATAATATTGTGAAATGGAAACCCTCCAACACAATTGTAGTAAACTTTGAAGGACAAATTCTACCAAAAATTGCATATCTTTTCTAAACTTATTTTGCGGTAGAAACATATTTCTACCCAACAGTACAATATTACAAGTGCTGCAAATTCGGGCACACAAAGACAGCATGCAGATCCTCGCCTCGCTGTTACAACTGCGGAGAGGAACATGCAGCTGAAAACTGCACAGCAGAGAACAAAAAGTGCCTGAACTGCAAGGGAGAGCACAAAGCCGTAAGTGTTATTCGCGCTTCGACAGATAGTCGAAAAACAGCTGGCTGTAAATAAAAAGGTCTCGCGCTTCGACAGATAGTCGAAAAACAGCTGGCCGTAAATAAAAAGGTCTCGCGCTTCGACAGATAGTCGAAAAACAGCTGGCCGTAAATAAAAAGGTCTCGTGCTTCGACAGATAGTCGAAAAACAGCTGGCCGTAAATAAAAAGGTCTCGCGCTTCGACAGATAGTCGAAAAACAGCTGGCCGTAAATAAAAAGGTCTACGCGGCTTTCGTAGATCTTGAGAAAGCCTTCGACTCGGTGGATAGAAGTATGATGTGGTGTGTGCTTGAGAGGTATGGTGTGAACAAAGCACTTCTGAACGCGATACGCGCCATCTATCTAAATAGCAGGGCGTGTGTCAGGGTGGATGGAGAATACAGCGAGTATTTTAATGTGTACAAGGGTGTGAGACAGGGTTGCATAATGAGCCCATGGTTATTCAATATAATCATGGATCATTGTGTTAAACAAGCGAATCTGGAAGGGCATGGCATACAGATTGGAGAGAAAAAAGTCGGAGTTCTGCTTTATGCTGATGACGCAGTATTAATTGCTGATTCAGCAGCGGAACTTCAGGCAATGCTCTCTAGTCTGAACCATGCTCTGTGTGTGAACAAGTTGAAAATTAATGCACCCCTAGCGGAATGGCGACAGAGTTACAGTTACAGTACAGTTACGTGCCTTACACCAACTTAGACAAAGTCATGAGACAGTAGAAAGATTTTACTCTCAACTTTGAATAATAATGCAGAGCTAAATGAAGAAACTATTGCGAAAATAGCAAAACAAAACTTTTACAAGGATCTCTGTCTAAATGCATTTTTAGCAGGGTTAAAGGAACCCCTGAGTTCAAGCATATGGTCTATGAAATCCCAGTCCTTGCTCGAAGCATTCAACTTGTGTGGAAGCTCAAAATGTGTACTATTTGAGAAGTAATTTTAATCAACTAACGAAGCATGAGCAAGTAAAGTTTACGCAAAATAATCCAAAATATAAACAAAGTGATCATCATTCTCGCCACAGTTATAGCAATTTCATAAGTAATAATTATCCTAGCAATCAATTTCCTAGTAATAATCACAATAATATCCAATAATATACACATCACATATATACACACAGAATAATAATAACTTTAAAAATAATTATAAACCTTTTAATTGTATTCAGCCCAAGACCACCTCACTTCCAAGGCATATCTAATGATATTGGTTTAAACCAAGTCCACCAACCAATGGACACATCTAGTGGAAACTCTAGAATATTTCAGAGAAACCCGACTAATGGGATGTTTAACTTAGAAGATCAAAAGAAAAAGATAGCCCCGATAGAAAAATTTAACTAGATTTGTACTATGAGAGAGACTAGCCACCGACGCTGACAAGCTGACGATGGGAAAAAAAAAAACGCAACTAAGCTACACATATAGTGTAACTTCTTGCCGCGTTATCCCCGAAGGGGTCGCATGTGGCGAGTTGAACCTATTTATTTTTACAGGTAAGGGGGCCGGCCTTACGCCAACCACTTCAGTTGAAGTGGGGGTTTCCCAGCTCCCGAGGGGGCTGGTACTCATTTCTTGTGAAGGCTGAGTAAACCTTGCCGGTATTTTTATTATAGGGTTGGAAATAAACACCGAAATAGGAAATCATTTCTGACACCCTCCTCGGTGGGATTCGAACCCGAGCTCACGGGGTAGAATGCAAGCACTCTACCAACTGAGCTATCGATGGGAGCTCTCTGCAAAAGATTTATTTTTTGAAAGTTTATTAATACAGAATTTGAGATTTTTCTGCGTGATAAGGGGAGGGAAACCTATCTTAATCTAAAAGTGTAAATCGTTGTTTGTGTATCGTTGTGTGTCTTAAATAAATCAATAAATAATTTTGCTTTGTCAAACTGCAAGTAGGTGCCGAAGCGTGCAAAATTGAATTGTCATTGTGAGAGAATAATAATTGCCTGTGCGTACTCGGTACCTAACTCCTACTCCCAGCTTGTGTGCGTGTGTGCGTTGGTGTGCAGCATGACATCGGAGCCGCTGTGTACGTGTGAGTGAGCGTATATACCACTGTTCGACCATACTATTCACATGGGGATAGTACGCGTGTACACACCAACCCAGATAAAGGGCATTCTTTTGTTGAATAGCCCGTGTGTAAGACTACAAACAAAGGGATGGCCGAACACCATCCTACGGCGACGCGGGAGGAGACCCGGCAAGAGAGGGGGACGAAGGCTGTGCTACACAGCGCAGCCAACGGCATCGCTTTTGTCGGCAGAACGGAGTTGCGATGATGACTGTAGTCCCAGCATTCAACCTTCAGTGGCGCCTCCACCTTCAACCTCGCTCCCAGCTGGCTGCAGAGGAAGACATCATGGAATTGTGGAGAGGGGGGTGACATTAGGATGCTGGAACGCGCGATCGATATCCAGCAAAGTAGATGATATAGACAACCTTTGTAAAAGTCATGGCCTTGACATCCTCGCACTGACGGAGACATGGCATGAGAGTCATGATTCAGTTCCCCTAAGAAGATTACGCGCACTGCGATATGCAACGCTTGAGGAAGCACGGGCAAGGCCGCGTCGTGGAAATGGTATAGAGAGTATCTCTTGGACCAACCACGGCGGTGTTGCCTTGTTAATGCGATCAGGATTTCGTGTGGAGAAGGTAAAAAATTTCCCCACAAAGTCTTTTGAATGCCTTGTGTGTCATGTGTCCTCCAGTGCAGCGCTCACCATAGCTGTAGTTTATCGCCCCGGCTCTAAGCCTGTAACGGCTGAGTTTTTCAGGGAGCTTTGAGAACTATTTGAATCATTAGTGACTCGCAATGAGACGTTTCTGTTGGTCGGGGATGTCAACGTCAGACTTGAGCGTAGAGACGACACAAATAGTGTGGCTCTCACCGCCTTGCTAGCGGACTATGGCTGCAGACAGTGGGTTAGCGCACCGACTCACGATGCGGGTGGCCTACTGGATGTAGTCATCACCAGAGAGGAGGATGCTCCTTCAAAGACGGAGGTTTGGGACGTGTTGACACTCAGATCTGCGGGCGATGGTGCAATCAATTTGGTTCAGCCGCACCGTCAGATCCGTACAAATTTTGGAGACCGTGCTTTCTGTGTTGCGGGTCCGGTGGAGTGGAACAGACTGCCACCCGGAGTGAAGAACTCCAAATCTATGGGTATATTTCGCGGAGCTCTCAAGACGCACCTTTTCAAAAAGTCTTATCCGTGATGGGAGAGGGCCCTTGAGGTGTGACACACACAAAAACGGCGCTCTCTTATCATGTGTAATTAAAAATAAATTAGCCTGATATATATAAAGGGTGATTTTTTTGAGGTTAGGATTTTCATGCATTAGTATTTGACAGATCACGCGGGATTTCAGACATGGTGTCAAAGAGAAAGATGCTCAGTATGCTTTGACATTTCATCATGAATAGACTTACTAACGAGCAACGCTTGCAAATCATTGAATTTTATTACCAAAATCAGTGTTCGGTTCGAAATGTGTTTCGCGCTTTACGTCCGATTTATGGTCTACATAATCGACCAAGTGAGCAAACAATTAATGCGATTGTGACCAAGTTTCGCACTCAGTTCACTTTATTGGACATTACACCAACCACACGAATGCGTACAGTGCGTACAGAAGAGAATATTGTGTCTGTTTCTGAGAGTGTTGCTGAAGACCGTGAAATGTCGATTCGTCGCCGTTCGCAGCAATTGGGTTTGTGTTATTCGACCACATGGAAGATTTTACGCAAAGATCTTGGTGTAAAACCGTATAAAATACAGCTCGTGCAAGAACTGAAGCCGAACGATCTGCCACAACGTCGAATTTTCAGTGAATGGGCCCTAGAAAAGTTGGCAGAAAATCCGCTTTTTTATCGCCAAATTTTGTTCACCGATGAGGCTCATTTCTGGTTGAATGGCTACGTAAATAAGCAAAATTGCCGCATTTGGGGTGAAGAGCAACCAGAAGCCGTTCAAGAACTGCCCATGCATCCCGAAAAATGCACTGTTTGGTGTGGTTTGTACGCTGGTGGAATCATTGGACCGTATTTTTTCAAAGATGCTGTTGGACGCAACGTTACGGTGAATGGCGATCGCTATCGTTCGATGCTAACAAACTTTTTGTTGCCAAAAATGGAAGAACTGAACTTGGTTGACATGTGGTTTCAACAAGATGGCGCTACATGCCACACAGCTCGCGATTCTATGGCCATTTTGAGGGAAAACTTCGGAGAACAATTCATCTCAAGAAATGGACCGGTAAGTTGGCCACCAAGATCATGCGATTTGACGCCTTTAGACTATTTTTTGTGGGGCTACGTCAAGTCTAAAGTCTACAGAAATAAGCCAGCAACTATTCCAGCTTTGGAAGACAACATTTCCGAAGAAATTCGGGCTATTCCGGCCGAAATGCTCGAAAAAGTTGCCCAAAATTGGACTTCCCGAATGGACCACCTAAGACGCAGCCGCGGTCAACATTTAAATGAAATTATCTTCAAAAAGTAAATGTCATGGACCAATCTAACGTTTCAAATAAAGAACCGATGAGATTTTGCAAATTTTATGCGTTTTTTTTTTAAAAAAAGTTCTCAAGCTCTTAAAAAATCACCCTATATATATGCCGATGAAAATTTTCAACGTCGTGCTTCGAGAAAGCAGTCGGATACTTAGACTGTAAAAGTCATATCCTTGGTCTGAAATGAATAGTTGGTTGCAGATGCTGCCGGCTAGGCTGAGAAAGTATCAACATGTTCAAGACAGTGATCTGTCCAAAAAACATGTCATTGACTTTAAAGTCAAACAGTTGACGGAGTTGAGAGAAAGGTGAATTCAATTCTATGAAAGTAATATGGACATGCTAGCTCAGAACACTGAGTTGTATGAAGAGCTGATGAGCGCAGAACAAAGCATTAATGATGTGCTAGCAAAATTTTTGAAATTTAACTTTGATATAGACAAAAATGAAACCGCTGAAAAGTCATCACAGCACGAAAAGTTTCCTAGTCTTAAACAAGTTGAAGTTCCCAATTATTTTGTTATAACACGGAATTTGCCAATCTGGGTCTCGCCAGTATGGTCTGAATTTAATATGATAACTAGCATTAAAAGAAGAAGAACGTTTTTGACGTCTAATATAATTTTGATAATCTAATATACTTCATAACGGCCGTACAGAAGGCGAAAACAAGCAGCTGGAAAGACTTCTGCCGGATTCAAGGCAAGGAAACCATCTGGACAACTGTCAAACGCCTCACCAGCAAAGGAGCAGCCATGCCAACAACCCTAAAGATAGGGAACACACACTGCATGAACGCAGCTGACACGGGAATAGCAGTTCTTAATCACTTCTTCATTGAGGATCGTCCCGAGGAAGATGATGCTCAACACAAACAAATAAGAGATACCTGCAACGCCGATTCAGAGGGATCAGATGAGCCTCCTTTCACTCTGAAGGAGGTGCTCTCGACACTTAACGAATTCAATGTTTAAAAAGCACCGGGCCCGGATGGCTTCACAGCCGACATATGCCAACAATTCACGATCGGACACAAAAAATTCATAACTAACGTCATGAATAAATGCCTGGAGCTTAACCATTTTCCGGCCGATTGGAAAACGTCAAGGGTCATCCTAATTCCAAAACCAGGCAAGGATACGGAACAAATCACCAGTCTGCGTCCAATCGGCTTGATTTCCATATGGGGAAAGCTCTTGGAAAAACTGACGATCAACCGTGTTCTGTGGCGACTTTATCAAGAATAGAGCCTCAGCAAGAGGCAATTCGGTTTTACCCGCCAAACCTCAGCAGAAGACGCCTTGAACAAGGTTATCAGGATGATCGAAGCCTCAAGAAACAGCAAAAAGGTATCGATAGTGGTGTCGCTCGTCATCAAGGGGGCATTCGATCATGCCTGGTGGCCGTTCATTAAAAAACAATTGCAGAAAAGGAACTGCCCTAGGAATATCTTCAGGCTTATTTCTAGCTATTTCACAGACAGGAGGGCCTATACAGTGCTAAAAAAGCACCACTCGAGGATGAGTCCAAGGCTCAGCCTGTGGCCCACACCTCTGGAATCTGATAGTGGACGAGCTCTTACAGGAGGATTTCGGACAAGAAACTCACGTTCAGGCTTACGCAGATGACATCATCGCAATCTCGTCGAACGAGACCTAAGCTGCCGCTGAGAATTCTGTGAACAGAGCGCTGGAAAAAATCGCCTTACTCCCTAGGTTAGACATGTTTAAAGTAGCTGTATTCTGGGCAAGAATAATAGCTTTTAATGAAGTATCTCTAGCCAGGTCATACTTTTATGTCTGCAGACAGTTTTCACCATCAAGTAGAGAATCAGCTTTAAAAAGCAGAAGAAGTACACGATTTTGCTGATTTTATTGATTGCGTTCAACTAGAAAATTCAGAAAAGGTCAATGTGAGGCCAATGGATGTTTCAGATTTTTACAAATATGAAGATCATTCATCTCAATTTAAATTAAAGAAACGAGGGACATACATAAACGATATTGTTTGTGTTGAGGTACATAGCAAATTTAAGTCAATTTTTGTCAAAACTTTGATGGAAGTTCAAAAGAAATGGACTTCCTCAAAACAAAGCTAATTAAGGTGTATTTAAGTCCCAAAACAACTTTGGCTATTCTAAAAAGAAATATGTAGTTGTCTTTCTATATATTTGAAAGAATTGAAAATATATTTTTATTTTTTTTTCCTTCAAATCAGCTGTAAATATGCAAAAAAAACATTTAAAAAATGCTCACTTTCCAACGCGACTCACTTTTTTTTCATGAATATCTCCGTACAAATAATATCATTATGTGACAGGGCATTTGTTCAGCTAAATTGAGACGACTTACAATAATTCATTTTATTATTTATTAACTGAGTTTTGAATTTTTTTGAAAATGTGTTTATGTAATTTTTTTTTGTACTCGTCTTCAGTTCCTCCTTGTAATTTTCCGCAAAAATCACCTCGTGTTCAAGTGAAATAATTAGTTTAAAACAAAATTGTAAATTTTTCATTTGTCTAACTTAATGCCCTGATTTTTAAAGACTTCTTGTAGTTTTCATTTTTGTAGTTTTATTTTATTTTAAACACAGATGCTGCTTGCGTCCCCAATTTGATGTTTAGGCCGACGGAGATGATAAAACAGTTTTCTCGAAGACCGATCGGGGCACATACATACATATGTGTCGGTGGATATCAGAATTGGATAAATCCAAAATTGGTAAAAAAATGTTTTTTGTCAAAACACAATTAAAAGTTTAGTTATACATCCTGTCCAACATCGCCCCCCCAACCCGGTGTAGATCCCTAGCATCCATAAAACTGGTCGACAGAGTGAGAAGTGACCCGCTGCTCCCTGCTTTCAAGGACATCTTCCAGCACCCAAACAAGCGACTCAAGTCCAGAAACCCCTTCTGGAAAATTGATGATCGGAGTAGGGATGCTACATTGCAATGGAAGTCCATATGGGAGGAGAAAAGCTTTAAAAACCACGAGCTGATCACTCTGCCACACCAGGAGGTCCCAGGGTTTAATCTTGCGAGAAGACTGTGGACGAACTTGAATAGGATCCGAACAGAGCAAGGCCGTTGCAACTTCTTGCTCCATAGATGGGGATTAGCTCCATCTCCAGGATGTGACTGTGGGGTGGAGAACCAGACTGTTCGGCACATAGCGGAGGAGTGCCCCATCAGAAGACACCCTCCTGGCCTGAAAGACCTCCACGAAGCCACGCCAGGAGCAGTGAAGTGGATGGAGGGCTTGGATCTTCGCCTCTGACGCGGCCCAACGGCCAAGTGATTTGCTGTGCTTGCCGGCCATACGCAAAGTAAGTAGTAGTTTTACATAGAACACTTACATATTTCAAAAATGGGAAAATCCAATGTTATACCACAGTAATTATTGTCAGAAATTTGATTTTATACCAAAATCGGCTACATCCACTCTGAACTTTTTTTCAAATTCGGCAACATCCGTTACAGCCAATCACGGTGGCGCATTTTTTCAAAATACCCGACAGTTTGCATTCAACGGTAGTCGTGTTACGAGTTGCTCCTCTAATTTTTGTTGATTCTTTTGATTTGTTTGTCGATTTGAAATGAGTTCAATACCAAAAACTACTCCTGATAAAGCAAGGAAACGTAATAGTTGTACGGCATCTAAAGAGAAGGCGAAATTGAAGGAAAAACTGTAAGTAAACAGCACACTTTGTCTTGATTGCTTTCTCGCTTAACGTGTAGTGCTCATCTTTGTGCATACAACTGTGCTATTTTTTTGTTTAAAGAACTTGTGTAAATAACTTAAAAAAGTGTTTTAATTTTTTTGGTGTTTTAACTTAACTTTTTTGTGAACGCTGACTTTTTGGCTGGTCCTAAAATTTTATTTTTGTTTTATCGTGTGCGGACAATCATTCTCTACAAAAAAGTCAGTGAGACGACCCCTCCCGGACCTCTGGTTCGGGAGTTATAGTCAAAAAAACTGTATTTCATACAATTTTTTCAAAATTATTTCACACTTGATTCTACCCGCAGCGTTAATTACGACAATAAACAAAACATCTTCTTCTTCTTCTATTGTTTCAAGAGTGGAGTGTCAAAACTTTGTTTGCTGACTTTTTGTTTACATCATGCATCGTATGCCTCGTACGCCTCCTTCCTCCCAGAGAATGGACAGGGCCAGGACTTCCAGATCACTGTCCCCGATAGTTTCTCCGAGGGACCACACTCCTCCGTCTTCGGCTGCTGACCAGATTGGCATTTTGTGCCAGCAAATCAAGAGAAAAGCCAAGTCCAAGGACATTTCAGATTGGGCTACGCAGATCGAGAGGTTAACAAAAGGACTTGAAGATGGCCTTCCACCAACAGCTGATACGGCAGCTGTACCCGCACAGACGGATTGCTTCCAAGTGCTGTACGGTCAGATTGCCAGGCTGACTGAAAAAATTGATCGTTTAACGCAGAACAGCAAAACTCCCGCTACAACAACAATGCCGGTTACATTTGCAAACATAGCATCCAAACCTCTGGCTCAGCCCAAGACCGTACACACGGTGATTGTGTCCTCGCTTGATGAGAAATAATCCTCAAATGAGATCAAAGCTGCCATAAGGAATCAAGTCAATCCATCGGAGCTCAAAGTTGGGGTATCTGCACTGGTGAGCGCCAAGGACAGAAAGATACTGATCAAGTGTCCGACTCACAATGATGCTGATAAAATTATGAAAGTGCTTCCTGGCCTCACTAAGGGTAGTCTGGTGGCGCAAGAGGGAAAACTAAGACAACCAACTGTCATCCTCAAGGGTGTCGAAGAGGAGACAAAGGACGTAAACATAGTTGACATGATCCTGCAACAGAACGACGCAATTTTTGAGGCTTCAAACAGCGGGCAAGACTCCATAAAGATGGTACGTGCATTCAAAAACAGGAAAAACGAACGCCTTAGAAACGTCATTCTTACTGTCAGCAAGGAAGTCAGAGCCGCGATGCTTGGCAAGGAGCGTATCAGCATTGGGTACCAGAGGGTCCATGTGGAGGACACTTGCCCCATCATGCAGTGTTTCAAATGCCTGGGATACGGGCACTCTGCAGCCAGATGCAACGAGCAGAAAGATCGATGTCTTCATTGTGCCGGAGAGCACAAATCATCAACTTGCTCTCTAAAGACCAAAGAAGAAGACCACAAATGCTGGAACTGCTTCAAGATGAACAAGGGCAGAGCAGAGGCTGCGAAACACAGAGCCAATGATCGAGAATGCCCATACCGCCAGATAATTATGCAGCGCTCACTGGAAAAACCGACCTTTTATGGATGGATCAACTATGGATGATTCGCATGTTCCGACTACTTTGGAAGACGACATCGATGCATTTACAATTTCGGAACAATATTTATGTGACGTAGAACAATGTCCCTCCTTTATCCCTTCTACTGCAAAATCACTAAAAATAATTACACAGAACATACGTAGCATAAACCGTAATATGGCCGGTTTCCTTACGGTATTGCAGAGAACAGGAATTGAGTGGGACGTAATAGTTTTAACAGAATGCTGGCTATCACACGTAGCCAACGTTCCATGTCTAGATGGTATAATCATTATTCAACATCCAGAAATTATAGTCAAAATGAAGGCGTGGTTGTATATGTAAGGAGGACTATTGAAAGCTTGGTTACCGAACCCAAGCTTATAAACTCTAACTGCCTCTCTATAAAAATTAGTAAAAACACTGTTCTATTCGCGATCTATCGTCCACCTTCTCGACCAGACTTGACAGACTTCCTTGCATCTTTAGGTACATTGCTAGAAGCCCATAATCATTTTCAGAATGTAGTCTTGTGCGGAGACCTGAACATAGACCTAATCAACCCCATCTCTAACCAATACACTTCCAACTACT
This sequence comes from Agapetus fuscipes, assembly GCA_951799405.1. NCBI lineage: Eukaryota > Metazoa > Arthropoda > Insecta > Trichoptera > Glossosomatidae > Agapetus > Agapetus fuscipes. Next base: position 15,273,923 of record OX637352.1, read on the forward strand.
TAGATCTTCTAGCATTTCACGGTATACTGCCAGCCCATTCCTTAGCAACTCACACCAAAACCGGCCTAGACCACGTTATGTTAAAAACCAAGCTTACATCCTTGGTTTTGGTTGCAAACTCTACAGGTCCATCCAGCCTTACAGCAACTGGGTCTTGCTTGAGAATTGGCGCTTTGTAGCGACGACGATCAAGCTCGTAAAAAGGTCGATAGCTCAATTGGTAGAATGCTTGCATTCCATGCCGAGAGCAAGGGTTCGATCTCAAAGGTTTACTCAGCCTTCACAAGAAATGAGAACCAGCCCCCCCGGGAGTTGGGAAACCCCCACTTCAACTGAAAGTGGCTGGTGTGAGGCCGGCCCCCTTACCTGTAAAAATAAATAGGTCCCGAAGCGCCACATGCGACCCCTTCGGGGATAACGCAGGCAAGAAGTTACTCTATATGTGTAGCTTAGTTGCGTTTTTTTATTATTGTAAAGGTAACATATCCGGTCCTCAGAACATCATTAGGTGACAATCCTCAGGGATACACAGCTTCTATACTTGCAAGAAATACAGATACAGAATGCCAGTGTCCCTGACAATATCTTCTCTGACAGTTTCCTTTTTATTTATATACTTGGTTTATTCTTGCCATATCATTTATGTTTCTTATTTAGTTTTTTCTGTACCAAGTGTGTATTTTTGTCATTGTATGACTAATCTTTCTTGAATAAATGAATATTGTGCAAAATATTGGCGTTTTATTTTGACAGCTTCAAAACAATGATATCATGGCAGATAATATAATATATGAATATGGTGGTGTGCGTGTACCCGCGTGTTTATACACACATGCATAAAAGATCAGAGCCCAGTACATGAAATGTGTGGCAGGGAAGCAAGGAAGGCGGGTTTTGAAGTAGTGACATACCCTAAGCCATAGAGTGGCATCTCTAAGTATCTTTATACTCTATGGCCTAGCCCTGTCAATTGCCTTCATTGAATCCTGCAGAAATAAGGCCGATCCACTCACCAGGGTCTGTAAAGTCTGGGCAAGGTGCAACGCCAAAGAAAAACCAAATGGAGAGAGAGTTTCCATCCGTAACCGCGTGTTGTTGGCTTGGACCGGTCCGTAGTCCAGTGGCAACACTTCGGACTAGTAAATGGAAGGTTGTGGATTCGAATCCCGGCGGAGCACAAAAATATACAATTTATTTTTCCAAATGTGCTCTCCGCTGGGTTGAACAATTCATAAACCTTTACCAAAGACCGGTCACTGAAAGGTCCATCCAACCTTACAACAACTGGGTCTTGCTTGAGAGTTGGCGCTTTCTACAGCGACGACCAAGCCCGTAGAGGGCTCTTGAGGTGTGATACACACAAAAACAGCGCTCACCAAATAAATCTTCCAAATATTATTATTATTTAGAAGCTATGCATGCCCAACACCACTTTAGGGTGGATTGAACACTTCACCTAGCAAAAATGACCAATCCTGGGGTGACAACGAGTGACGTGGAGCTCTGTGTGCGATCGTGCATAAAATGCAAAATAGTAATTGACCCCTCACCATCATCCCATCAGGTGGGCAACCTTAGTGTCTTGAATACGCTGAGCCGTCTGGCCGTTGATCGAACAGATTCGCTGACAAATGCTTGTCCCTGAGATTTACTGATGGTCATAGAACATGAAGTCTGGTAGCAAATTGCAGCCTCCTGAAGGGAAAACTACTCTCAGCTCATCTGCATGGGCCCTTAAAACCTGGGCCACCCGATATACTTGTCTGAGTCACTGGAAAAAGCAGTAGTGACACCGCGTGGGCAGACTCTACGGTCATCGTACTCTAGCAAGACTTTCTTAGTACTTATCATGATTTTTTTAGTTTTTACACAAAAATAATACGTGTGTGTGTCCGCCTTTAGTAAAGTCTACGGTGAGTTTAGAGACGCTGTATAATTGGACCGCAATTGTGTGAGAGACCAGAGTCGATTAAAACATTGAGCCGTGAAGTCAATAAGCAAGAACTAGAAATCGGTACATTGTAAACCGACATTGCGTAAAATAAATTGCAGTTTGATTAAAAGAACCCAACTAAAATCATAACAATATATTTTTTTTGGAGCGGGATGAAGGGTGGAGGTTAGGGGCCCCTAACGTTCCCCGCACCAGGGCCCCCGATGGTCTTAATCCGGGCCTGCTACCACCGATATCGCGTTAAGTTCTATCTACAGCTTCTAAACCAAGTCCATGTAATCATAGTGCATTCGTTCGAAAGTAATAAGCCACATTGCGGTAAGAGACGTGCTTTTGATGTTCCTCGGGCTATTGCACACGCGTGACGTGAGAAAATCAGTGCTGTGTAAGTTCCGAAATCTGTAGAATAGAGTGAGCTATTCTGCCACTACCTAAGAGAGTGGTAGCCATTCCAGAAGAAGCAACTGTAATGGCTATTCGGGCATCAGACCTTAATTTTGAAATTTACCCATACTGTAAAAAATGGTTCACTTTGCCAATGTCACCCCTGTTTCAGGGAAGGTCGGCAAAAGTTGTGGAGCTTATGTTCATTTGAGGTTTGGATTTTATTTGTAAGTACACATTCAGCATTTGTAAGCGCGAACTACACTTGTTGGTTTGTGGGCATACATCTGAGAGCTTTAAATGAATATATCCTTGCAACTTAGATTATAGATAGATTATTATAGTATACCTAATGTTTTTCCAGTACCACCTAGTGCATTCAATAAAAAGACATCCGCCAATTTACTTATGATACTATTTATAACAATTATGTAAATATAAATCTTAAATGTAATATATCTTTGCAACTAAGATTAGATTAGATTAGATAATAATGTGGGTTCAGTCAGTGTAACATGTTGTAGTGAATTGTGAATGTTAGGTGTCATCGTGAGTGGAATCAAGGGAAAGGTTGGTTTGTGTAAGGAGTTGCGCCCTTGGGATGGCTGGAGCCACTAAACGGCACCCAAAAGAAAAACAAACGACCCAACTATATTGATACGGCACTAGCCAAAGGCCCTGAGTGTCACCCCCATTGAACTCCTTGACAAAACTTAACCCAAAACGCTGATTGGCCGGCGTTTAGCAATGCATCGGCCGCTCCAAATTTAGTTGCAAAATGTTATTTTCATAAAAATTTTAAATTTATTATTTTCATAAAAAGTGGTATTTTTGTCGGATATGATGGTCGGCCTGTTGAACCGAAGTGTTTAATGATTGTCGGCCCGCTGGCCTGAATCATGGAGAGTCTGTAAACTTGTACACTGTATGTCAAATTGTATCTGCATAAATAAAGAAAGCCAAATAACTAAATCAAGTCTTCCTCAGTCAATAGGGGTTATCAATATACATATGGTGTAGTCCGGTGAATCTAAGCCAAAGTCACGCAAATGTTTACCTGTAATTTTTGAAAGAAGGGTTTGTAAAATAATGAACAAGTGATTGTGTGTGAAAAGTGAATGTGATGGTGAAATATTTTCGCCATTTAAATGCAGGGAGTGAATAATGTAGGAGCGATCATTGGTTTTGGAAAATAGTTAGGCATTTTTTTTGCAGCTTTCAAAACTAAGTTTTAGTCACAGACCAACACCAGACCAGTAGGCTGAAACGACTAAGAACAGCAGAGGGTGCATGACAGACAACATTCTCTCTTTAACCTTTTCAAATACATCAACTTTATTTATTTTACTATCACTTATCAACAGATTCTAGTTCGGGCAAGAGCTTTTCATCTTTATGAGGTGTATGGCCCTGGACTAGTCATCTGATATTCTGTTTTAAATGTATCTGATAGTAACTTAGTATCAGAAATTTCACAACACAAAATAATGATAGAAAATAATTCCCGCATTCTGCACTTTAAAGAAGCATGACAGAAGTATTTGAGAAGCATGACAGGAAAAAATCTGAAGGATAGAGTTACAGTTACAGTGCACGGAGATTCAGAAATTTTTGCTTCACTCAGCGCATCAAAATAATGAGAATGATCTCCCAGTAGTCCAAATGAACGGCCCACGGCCAGAGCAGAAATCATCAATTTCATCTGGTCTAAATTTAATATGAGAAATATAATTAAAATAATATACCTACCAAGAATATTCATCTTTTTGTCTGTGGCACTTTTTGTTGGGTTGGTATTGTTTTGACAGAAAGCTGCAGGCGCAACCAGTGATGTCAAAAGTAGGGAAAAATCCCGAATGTAGGGAATTTTTGCCTTCAAAATCGGCTGTAGGGAAAAAAAGACAGATTTCGTTTTTCAAGCCAAATGTAAGGATTTTAAATGAATACGATTATTAAACTTATTAAATTTATAGAAACCAGAAGAAATAGTTTGAACAATATTTATTTATATTCTAAGTCGATTAAATTGGAAAATTATTTCTCATCACTATTCTTTGAGTAATTTGGATTGTTGATTGTCTCAGAAATGTTTTTAGGGTAATTTGGATTTTGTAGTGGATCGCGAAGTTTGTCTGAAAATTGTCAATAGGGGTGACGCTGAATGTCAATTGTTTAGAAAATATTGACAGTTTGAATAAATCAAATATATTTTAAAAACTAATAGTACGTTACAGTGCGTTGCAATACAAAAAGAGTTCTGTTCGGCAGCCGAAGTGTGGTGTAGGTAAAATTGTGGCAAATGCTGGGTTCACGTTGAATACGAGGTAATGAACATTCTTTTGAAAATAATTCTGCAACGTTTTATTGTAAACTAATTACAATTACTAATACATTACAGATCATATCATCCAAAATGAGCAGTGAATCGTCTGATGCAGATTCGAATGGAGGCAGAGAAAACACCAACTCAAGCTTAAAAAGGAAATATCACCAACAAAAATTTAATAATTATTTAAAAAATTTAAATGGAAACAAAGTTTTAATTCACTTATTTATTTCTTTTTTGCTCGAATATTTCATTATACCTAACAATAATGCATTTTTGAATCTTACATTTGTGTAAGGTCAACCGGGGTGATGGCGTCTACGGGGCTAAAGCATCTATTTGAATTATCTTACGAAATGCGGAATTTAGAGCTACTTACGCCATCTTGTTTTAGTCTTTGGCACTAAAAGTACAAAAAATCATCAATAGATGTCGCAACAGAGCTCTTCTTTTTTAATCGACCCGCCATTTTAAATCTCTCATTTCGTCTCGAACTTTTTATGTGCCAACACGTGAATTTTAATCTTTTGTAATCTCAGTTCATTTTGAGTGAATCGAAGATTTTATAAAGTAAGTTTTTTTATTGTTTTATTGCTAACATACTGTTTTCATTATTTTACGTAATTAGCTAAAGACTTTTGACAATTTGTAATTTTAAAATTTGTGGGCTATGTTTTTGCTTTGAGGCTATTGCGTCTGTCCCGTTGGGGTGATTGCGTCTATTGGTACGCAATAGCCCCATTATCAGGGCTCCTAAACCTTTTGATTTTAGGTAAGTACATATTATAATGGAATAATGAAAAATCTGTAATTACATTGTAATGTAATAATAATAATGTTCGGACATTCCACACAGTGCCAACTAGCCCCAAAATATGCAAATCTTGTACTATGGGTACTAGACAACTAGATATAATACCTACATACTTACTTTTTTAATGTTTGATTGCTATTTTACTGAACCAAAAGCTATAGTTTCAAAATTTGTGTCTGTTTGTCGGTTTGTTTGTATCAATATAAACCTATGAACGGATGTCGACAAAACTTAGTATGATCTTAACTCATTATCCTTTTTAATGTGGGATAACTTCTCACGTAAAGTGGGGTAGGTGCTTTTTCTTTTGGCGGGGATAAATTCTTTTAATTTTATATTACAGTAATTTGCATTAATTCTGATTTTTTATTTTAAGATTTTCAATATGGTGCGGCACTACAAAAGAAAAACAACAGCAACATACGACCTTGACACTTTAAAAGAAGCTGTAGATGAAGTTAGAAGTGGTAATTTAAACTCGTACCAAGCAGCAAAAAAATACAATATTCCTCGTACGACTATATGTGATAGAGTGAATAACAGAAGAGGTGTCGTAAAGGAGTGTCGTGGACCACCTACCGTGATTGACAGAGAAAATGAGCTCAAACTTGCAAATGGTCTACGGGTAATGGAAAAATACGGATTCGGACTTACTTCCAAAGAAACACTGGATTTAGTGAGCACACATGTGATTCAAAATAATTACTTAACTCCATTTAAAAACAACAGGCCTGGGTATGATTGGTTTGCTGCCTTCAAAAAAAGACACAATTTGTCCTTAAAAAAGCCACAAGCAGTGGAGATGTCAAGGAAAGTAGCATGCGATCCTTTTATAATTAATGACTACTTTGATATCCTTGACGAGGTTTTGATTGAATTGGGTTTGAAAGGAAGACCAGAAAAGATTTGGAATCTTGATGAGTCAAGTTTTGGGAATGACCCTGACAAAACTAAAGTAGTTGGCGCCCGTGGATTTGCCAGTACACGAACGATCGCGTCATCTGGTAAAGATAATGTCACGATCTTGTTCACAGCCAGCGCCGCTGGTGACAAATTGCCTCCATTAATAATAAATAGAGGAAAAAATATGTGGGACCTTTGGATGTCAGGCAATGGATACGAAAACACATCGTATGCTGCCACTAAAAATGGCTGGATTGATTCAAAAGTATTTGAAAAGTACATGTTCAATACTGTGATACCGCATTTAAGCGAAGATCCACCAGCTTTGTTAATATTTGATGGCCATTCTACCCATATTCAATTGAAAGTTTTAGAAGAAGCACAAAAACGCGGAGTGACTATTATAAAGTTACCATCACATGCAAGCCATTTACTGCAACCGTTAGATTTGTCAGTTTTTAAATCAATGAAAAACACTTGGGACGAAAAACTTGTGCAATGGCAACGATTGCATGTAGGTAAGAAGTTGCCAAAAGATGAATTTAGTCGCATTCTTGGAGAAGTGTGGCGCGAACTGAATCCACTTATTATTCGGAACGGTTTTAAAAAAGGAGGTATATACCCATTCAACAGAAACACGATACCTGAAGAAAAATATGACCCCGAATCATTGAAAAGATTCAAACAATTTAAAACACAAACAAAGCAGATTCCTTCTTTGAAAGAACTCAGTTTACAAGTGGTGCTCCTCAGGATGAACAGTTGTCATGACCCTGAAGAGCATACACAAAATATCATATTGAAAGAAAACAATAAAACGCTCAACGATCTTGTAGAAGGCAATAAAACCTCAAGTTCTCAACTAACTCTGATAGCAGCGTCTTCCAAATTGCCTTTGAACAGTCAAGGAATGCGATTTGATAACTCGAATGACAGACCCATAATTAAGATTATTGATGATCGAATTTTGTCTCCCTCAGAAAATTATTCTTTTGAATCTTTACTATTGCAGAGAATAAAACGAAGTGATACTACAATTAAATTGAAAAAAACAAAGGTGTCAAAAGGCTGTGAAGTAATTACAAGGGAAGAGTTTTTAGAAAGAAGAAAAAAGGAAGAGGAAGAAAAAATAATTAAAGAAGAACGTAAGAAAAAACCCACAAAAAAAGAAAACAAAGATCCCCAATCTAGCAAGAAAGCAAAATGTACAAAATCATCAGAAGAGAGCTTAAAGGTAGAAGAAAAATCTGATATTAAGCTACCAAAGAAGAAAAAGACTGATCAAAAATCTAAAAAAAGGGTGAAAAAACAAAAAAAGTGTGTTGATTACGATGAAGAATCTGAAGATGAAACAGATATTAGTTTTGCTGAATCTTCTCTAACCTGTGAAGATTTTGATAGTTATCGTGAACAGTTTTTCGCAGAAATGGAAGACCTTGATGATTCATTGCTGAGGACAGAAAATGTAAATGACGATTGTTTATTGCAAAATGATGCAAAAATTGTAGCCAATGACGAATTTGAACCGTATGTCGGCAAAAGGAATCCGGAAATTCACGATTGGATACTAGTGAGATTTTCAACAAAAAAGTCTGTTAAGTATTTTGTGGGGAACATTATTTCTATCAATGACGAGAATATACCCAACGTGAAATTTTTGAGAAAAATAAAGAACAGTAGGTTTATGTCTTTCCATTGCCCAGACGTGGAAGATATATCGGAAGTTAAACATTACGATGATGACATTGTAATGTTCCTTACGAAACCTGATATATCCCGCAGAGGCCATGTTACGTTTAAAGAAAATTTTAAAAATTACAACATTCAGTGAAGTTTGAAAGTTAAATTTGAAAAACGCATGAGATCTTTCAAGTTATTCAATAAACCCAGATAGCATTGTTTTGTAATATTTCATAAGTTTGTGTTAATTTTAATAGAATTCAAATAACTTATTTTGTTTTTTATTGATTGTAGAGGCATTTACTTTGTAATCCTTCATCTTAAAATATAAAAAGAAAAATAACTTTGTTATTGATTTAAATTTAAAATAATGGAAAACAAAGTTTTTTTTTTAACTTTTATTATTTTTGGAAACAGGTAACCTGTAAATGGTTTAGTTTTTTTCGGGTTAGACCATGTTCTATAAGCAGTAATTTTGTCTGCCGACGTTTCGTTCCCACGAGCGGGGAACGTCGGCAGACAAAATTACTGCTTATAGAACATGGTCTAACCCGAGAAAAACTAAACCATCTAAAACCGACCATGAAAGTGAAAGTGAAAGCTTAAAACTTTATTTAGGTAACCTGTAAATTATTGATTTCTTTATTTTATTCTGACAGTAACAAATTTTTAAAATGAACTTTTCATAATGGACATTAAAAACCCAGAATACTGCTTTGGACTTATTCACTCTATTGGCTCTTAAAAGATCTCACGCGCTTTAAATTCTTTATTTTTGTAATGATTGTAATGAGACGGGCAAAATGCCGTCATACTCCGTTGCTCTAATAAATGATACGTAATTTCAAAGTTGTTTCATTCTTATCTAAAAAAAATGTTTGGCAGCCCTGGAATCTAGGATGGGGCGAATGCGTCTACGAGAAACTACGAAAATTAGACGCCATAGCCCCGAATATTTTTGTTCGACTACTTTCCCTAAACAAAGGCTAGAATTTGGAGTACAAGATAATACTATACTATAAAACTAATATTTTTATAAATTATTGTGATTATCATTGTTATTAGGTCTTCCAATTACATAATACAAGTGAATGACGCTTTCGCCCCATCTAGGGCTATTGCGTCTAAAAATCCCAGTTTTTATAGAAACGTCATTTACATATAGAAGTTATTTAAAATGTCATTATATGGTATAAAAATATGAAATTAGATAAAAATTCCTAACTTTTACCATAACTTATAGCTTAAAATGATGCACAATATGTTTGTTTTAATCATATGAATATGCCGTTCAAAGTATTGTGACGCAATAGCCCCGGTTGACCTTATAAAAAATTTTTTTATCTATGAATTTTGTTTTTGTTTTGGAAAAAAAAAAAAAAAATTGTTTTGAAAATTATTTTATAAAATATATTTGTAACTATTCTGCTCCCGAAGATGCCTCATTAGGCGAAAATATTAGAGCAAAAAAGAAATAAATAAGTGAATTAAAACTTTGTTTCCATTTAAATTTTTTAAATAATTAAAAATGGACTTTCACTGTGTTAATAACTAAAAAAAAAAAAAAAAAAAAAAAAAAAATATATATATATAAAAATTTAATAGCTCTTGGCTTGATATAGATATATTCAAAGGCTGGCTTCAAATTATAAAAAACGACCAGTTTTAAGTGCAAATGCTCAGCTTGCAATAAAGTTTTAAATTGTGGAAAATCTGATCTAATTAAACATAGCCAAACAAAACTTCACATGAAAAATGTGCTTGCAATTAAAAATTCCAAGGCCATTCCAAATTTTTTCATGTCAGCTTCAACATCAACCAGCTCAAAAGTACAAAATTTTGAAATTAAGCTATGCATGTTTTTTGCAGAGCATAATGTAGCGGTTCAAATTGTTGAACATTTATTGCCGTTGTTAAAGGAAACTGTTACCGATTCAGAAATAATACAAAAATCGAAGTTAGGCAGAGGCAAATGTACGAATATTATAAAAAATGTTTTGGCTGAACAAGCTGAAAAAGCAACAAGTGTTTTATGTATGGTCAGTAAAAGTAAACAGCCCACATTTTTTCCATAGGTTGATTTCAGATGCTACTGCCATCTATTGGGATATAAAAAAACCTTGAACTGCCAAAAACGTGTGGGGAATTATGTAAGGATTTTTTTTCTTGGCGTAGGGAAATGTGGGGATTTTTTTAAAAGGTTGTAGGGATTATTTCATAAAAGTATTAACATCACTGGGCGCAACTTCCTACACTCTCTCCTCTTACGACCGTTGTGCTGGAAAGTCGTTTTTGACATATTCATCCAACTTTATTCACGTAATCCTTTGTTAAATACAGTGTAATCTCTTTTAAAATAAACTCCAACTAAATTGTTCAACATGTTTCAAATAATATTCACATCCAGCACCTAAATTTTAAACCCAGCGCCTACATCAAGATTTCATCAAGAAATCGACCATCATCTATCGACTCATCTATTGACATATTGAGCCATCAGGTTGCAATCCAAAAACGGTCTGATTACTTCCCCTGTGAACATATTTCTCGCCGCTTTGTCCAAACATCTCTACCAGACATCCCGCGTGCTCCCAACAAGGAGAGATATGGAGGCTGGACGTCAGCACTCTGTCTCCCCCATCTAGTGCTACAAATGAACAATAAGTGTGTTGTTAGGAACTCTAAGTGAACCTGTATGTAACAATATTTCACTGGTCGTGTATTTAAGGGCATGACAATACTTGTAAATTTAAATGTCTAAATAAAAACTATTCGAACCTTAACACTACCATTAATGCATGGTTATTATTTCAACGTGCAGCAATTGAAAAAGGGCAACAAAATAATATTACCCAATGGGAATTTCGGGCTGAGATTGCTAAATGCTTGTGTTGCATGGGAATCAATAATTCGCTGAAGAGAGGGAGACCCAGCAATATTGACCGTGAGCTGGAAGAAAAACGACATAAAGGTCCGACAGCTCATGTTCCTCCGTCAAATGTTCCGACTGACCAGATGAGCCATTGGATTCAATATGATCCTTCCAGACAACGTTGTAAATTAACAAATTGTAGGGCGTTGTCGCATTACAAGTGCTCTAAATGTGGTGGTCATTTATGTTTTACAAAAAACCAAAAATTGCTTTATAAATTTTCACCAAGTTTTCCATATCCAAGCTGTCCATATATTACGTCATTCGCATTAAGGGGGGGGAGTCTGGTCTGCGGATGATGGCAAATGATGTACGAGTACCAAGTGACGTCGTTCTTGTAAATACCAATTACTACAAAATATACAAAATATTATGTAAGTAATATAACATTATTAATTATTAAGCTCATCCATTATTACAGCAAGAGGGGGGGGGGGTCAAAAATCGGCCAAAATCGATGACGTAATTTATGGACGGCCCCCAAAGAGATTGTTAATTGCACAAGTAAATTAATGTTTATACATTTATCACCATATAAATTAGTATATACATACGTATAGAATAAATGCACAAAAGACTTATTTTCATTATTAAATTGCTCTATATTTCATTGATTATTGAATTCTAAACTTATTCTATTCAATTTCTCATGAGGATAACCATTGCATGTTGTTACTAATTTGATACATACATATTTTCTTGATTTTTCCTTATTAAAAGTATTTCATTATTTTTCCTCTAATGTTCAGAGTAGGATACAATAGAATTTTTTTTTTTTATTTAATATAAAAGGTCATGCAATGAAGGGTTAACAAGTTACTGCAGATTCGAAAATTCGGTAGTTTGAAACTACAGTAGTAGTTAACTAAAATCCAAGTAAGCGCAGTAAGACCCGAAGTGAAAAACATTGTTCCAAATCTGAAAAATGATTTCGACGTTGTTGAAATGCTTTGGAACAAGGAACTGGCCGAAAAAAATATATGTCTAATCGCCATAAGGCTACATTACCAAACAAAATAAATAAATAAATAACGTGACAGCTGTCAAAAAAAGTACACGAGGTAAAACTTCTGCATTCGGCTTATTCTTCTCTAAACCTACAACAAAATAAACAAAAATGAATACGGAAAGACAGTAAGTTCAATTTTATTGTGTTTTAATAACAATTACGAGTATTTAACAATCACGATAATTTACTTGTATTGAGTTACCTGCTGTTTTGTTTCGACTGGACGCCTCATTTTACCAGCGAAGATATCGAGCTCTTGCGAGAAATGCTGTTCGATGAGGGAGTTATTTTTAATAAAAAAACAGACCATGTGAGTTCTCGAATGAAAGACGAAGCTTGGGCAAGGATCACTGATCGGCTTAATGCGGAGAGCAGCTGCTACAAAACAACCAAGGAGCTGAAATGTAAATATGGGAATTTGATGAAGTCAGCAAAAAAGGTATGTTTCTGGAAGGCGATGCTTCTATTTGCAATAAATAATTAAAAACCCTTTGCTTTCCCCCACTCGTAAAGGGAAAAGATATTATCAATGAGGTTAGCAACCACTAAATAAAAATATTTGTTCGCCTTTTCTCTGGCAATGTGGCCTGGTGATGACACAATATTGTTTATGTCAATTCACGTGTGGACCTTATTCTTAAGCGCCTATTGTACCCAATTCAAAAAGCATATGTTTCAATTAACAGGAGGTTGCTGAAGAAAAAACAGAAATCAGAAAAAATGGTGGGGGTCTGCCAAGATCACGACCCAGCCAAAGCACAGAGCTGCTACGGCAGCTGATGCCGACAACCATAGAAGGGCTTCCTTCAAGATATGATGATGATGCCGATTCTAATTCAGGTATTTTAAAAATAACTTCTTCCTTAAACAATTCATACATTGTATTCATTATTTCTTAAATTATATGTTGATATGAGTAATAGTGTTTCTCCTTATTTCTTTCAGAATGTGAAGAAATGCCATCAATCTCAACAGCAGCTCACCGCAACAATAAACTTGTTGCCAATCCATTATGTAAGTTAAGGATCCTACAGCACGCTGAAGAGGAGCATGTCCTCCTACAGCAACTGCGTAGAGATAAAGCTCAACGAGAGGAGGCAGAACATCAGGAGAAAATGATGCAGATGAAAAGGGAAGAGTCGGAGCATGAAGAGAGAGTGTTGCAGCGGAAAAGAGAAGAGGGCAGGGCAGAACAAATTTTTGAAGCTAATTTGCTACGTCTAAAAGCACAACATCAAAAAATACTTTTAGAAATCTCTAAACTACGCTAACTCTTGTTTCCATTCCAACTCTAAAGAGGCCAGAGCCTCTTTTCTCGGCAGCAAAACATACTCAAAAACCTCATCATCATCGCTATCACTTTCCAATATAAGGTTACATAATACACTGGACATTTTGCTCATCTTATAAAATTGTCAAATGTTGTCAGTGATTATACGACGCCATCTTGAAGTTAGAACGAGTTACTCGAGAATTTTGGCGAGTAAAATATCAACTAAAATTGTTACCGAACTATCGTTCAAAATACCATTTTGTTACGTTTACTCAAGATTTTCAACTAAATTGGCATTTTAGTTTACTTTACTTTACTTCAAAATACCGGCCCTAAGAATGGCATTAAGAAGTTCCACGAAAGTTTTTACGCTCGGAAGACAAAAAATCATCAAGATGCTTTCTTGTCAAAATATACTTCTGTCAATCATTCAAAACGCCATCGCCCCAGAACTGGAACACGCGCACCAACTAAATCTACTACTAATTTATACATAAAAAAATCAAATTCATCTAAATTTGTCAAAAAAGTTCCCTTAACATTTTGGGTACATCACAGCATAGAATAAGGATGATATCAAAATCATTTTTGGCTACAGGAACCATTCCTATTGAACACCGGGGAGGGGATCATACCTCTTCAAAAAATGTTGCCAAACTGAAGTCGGTTGGGAACTTTATAGAGTCATTCCAATGTGTTCAGTCGCATTATATATTCATATACGTAGTCATCTTTCATTTTTGAAAGTCTTCCTTTTTTTGCTCTGTACGTTTACTGATAAATAGTGATTTATCGTTCTCAAACAACGTTTGTTTTCACACAGTGAGACTGAAAAAGGCAATCTAGCACTGATAGCATTGTTAGACATGAGTGCAGCCTTTGATACCGTTGACCACAGCATACTCCTTGAAAAAATGAATAAGAGTCTAGGAATAGGCGGAAAAGCTTTGGAATGGATTGTTTCATACCTGCAAGACAGAACCCAAACTGTTGGAAAAGATCAATGTGTTTCATCTCCAACAACATTGGATACTGGAGTTCCACAGGGCTCCGTCTTGGGACCGCTGTTTTTTATAATGTATATCAGGGAACTGGAAGGCTTTGCACAAAAGTGGGGTGTTAGAATGCATATTTATGCGGATGATTGCCAAATATATGCGCACTGCAGACCATAGGATACCACGGAAATGCTAAACAAAGTGAGGAATTGCATAGAAGATATATGGTTTTGGATGTCTACGCATCGGTTGATGCTAAACCAAGAAAAAACTGAAGTAATGTGGATGACTTCTCCAAAGAGAGCACACATGATAGACAACAACACCCCTATAAAATTGTCTAATGTTGACATTTTGCCTTCTTCTTGTATCAAACTCCTAGGAGTTCACCTAGACAGTTGTCTGACTATGAAAGTTCAAATAAATAAGACCGTTAGTTCGAGTTTCTACGGATTATGGCAAATCAAGCTTGTTAATAACTGTCTACCAATGGAAGCAAGGAAAGTTTTAGTAAATGCATTTGTGGTATCTAAAATAGACTACTGCAATAGCTTATATGCAGGCCAACCAAAATGTCAATTGAATAGGCTACAATTGGTTGTAAATGCGTGCGCTCGCATGATTGCTGGTCAGTCGAAATTTACACACATGACTCCTCTTCTCCACAAGCTTCACTGGCTCCGTATCCCGGAGCGCATCGAGTTCAAAGTGTGCACGATGGTCCACAAAGCTTTATTTGGAAAAACACCCAAATATCTCGCTGATTTAATCAAACCAGTCACCCTCGGCAAAAAAAGCCTAACACTGCAGAACATCCGCAAGATGGCGCCTTTGGTGACACAGCGTGTGCTGTCAGCTCCGCGATTGTTTTTGAAATAATAAATAAAGTTAATAATGTTTCGTGAAATAGTACATTTAAATTAATAATTAACGATTAATTACAATTTTTTATTTAATCTATCATAAACCATAATACTCCTAATGAATATAACGTTTTTGTGTAATTTGTGTTTTTAATTTGAATGACAAATAGTTTTTTTTTGTGACAATATAATATGGCGGATTAATAATTTTAAATTTTTGAAGATAATATGATAGGTATAAATATTTTAACTAATTTATTTTAAAACATAATGGATTTGAATGCTGTGACCGGTGAATGTAATAACAATAATTTGTGTTGAAATTTTAATGTGTCTATACTTGATTTTAATTATTTGATTTGAACGTAATATTAATGGTGCGATCCTATACGATCAATGAACTCCTTAGTCTGAGAAGTCATAGCCCTGTCCGTTGTACCAAGTAATGAAGTGTCCGTAGGACTATTGACTCCTGAGAGAGGTATCGAACTCCGTGAAATAAAGAAACAAATTGCTTCACTGTCCGAGAACTACAATCAGGTAAAGGTTGAACTTACACGCATAGGCGATTCCACGGCGCTCATGCTGGAGAATGCAATCATGAATAAATCATCAGCATCGCCTACATATGCGGACATGGCGGCTAAAATCCCGGCCCGACAGAATCACTCAATCATAATCAGCTCGGCCAAGAGTGAGGACACCAGCGAGAACGTCTTGGATAGTATTCGGAGGGTGGTGGACCCGTGTGGGACAGGCGCGCGTGTGGACAGGGTTCGCCAGGTGAAGAACCAGAAGGTTGTTTTGACATGCGCAGGACAGAAGGAGATCCAGGAATTGGCAAGGAGAATCAAGGAGAAGCCTGGTCTCGTCGCCGAGGAGGCCCGGGGCAAATTGCCTATGATACGTATCTTGAATGCAATATCAGCCCTAAATGTAAACGAAATAATGGCAGCTTTGAAATCGCAAAACAAAGCCTTATTCTCGGGCCTTGCAAAGGATGAGCAAGCGATGGAGGTTAGGTTCCGACGGCGCACTAGGAATCCGCACGTGTGCTATGTAATCTTGCGGGTTGCACCAGCGCTGTGGCGAAGATTGACCGAGGATGGATCTGTCCACATCGATTTAATGCGCTCCCGGGTGGAGGACTTCTCGCCGCTAATCCAGTGCACGAAGTGTCTCGGCTTTGGGTATGGGAAAAAATGGTGTAAGCTTGATAACTGTGTCTGTTGTTACTGCGGAGAGTCTCATATGAAAGAAAATTGTCCTGCATATGTAGAAAACCGTCCGCCGTGCTGCATAAATTGCAAAACGGCAAAAATGGGCCGAGCAGAACACAATGCCTTCAGCAACGAATGCGCGGTGAGACGCAAGTGGGATGCCATAGCGCGCCTCAGCGTTACACATTGCTGAGGGCTCCTGCCACACAGACAGATGGAGGGCACAGACAAACGGATTTTAGGATTCATAACTTGAACATAATTAATGACTTAGACAGTTTCTCTGTATCTAACGCAAAGGTTTGTGAAGTTGAAAATTGCAAGCAGTACATTCCTTCCAACGGTAAAACATTAACCATATTTACACAAAACATACGCAGCATCTATAAAAACTTTGACAATTTTAGTGTTTTCCAGCAAAGATTAAACATCAATTGCGACGTTATAGTGTTTACTGAATGCTGGCTTTCTAAACAATACAATCTACCAATATTGCCAGGATACAATATGTACAAAGGCAATATCTCAGCGAAGAGCACATTCAAAATATAATTGGTATATTTTTGTGCTCCGCCGGGATCCGAATCCACAACCTTCCATTTACGAGTCCGAAGTGTCGCCACTGGACTACGGACCGGTCCAAGATGCCAACGACACGCGGTGTACCTGAGCGGTAACCCATCCAAACACTGTCCGCGCCCAATGTTGCTTAACTTCGTTGATCTATGGGAACCGGTGCTTTCAACATGGTAACGTCGTTGACCAAGTGTGCTGTTACGCTGCACTATATTTGCGCAGGTATTGGCGTCAAGGCCTTTAGAGCGATGTTGCAGGTGAACAAGCTTAAATGGATTTGCACTGAATGTAAACCAAAAACTGCCGTTGCAAATGATGATTTATGGCCAAAACTGGAGAATCATTTAAAGGAGAAGTTCGATCCGATTACTGACTTTATAAAAGGAAGTTTGGCAACGGACGTCTTAGCTATAAAGGAGAAGGTCTCGCAATTCGACGATATAAAGAATTCTCTACAGTTTTTGTCCGACGGGTATGATCGTCTCAATAATTTGTGTAAAGATAATCAAGAATAAATTTCTAAAATTAAGGCCGACAACATACAACTAATTGAAAGTAATAAAGTACTCGAGTACAGATTAAACTTGATGGAACAAAGACAGAGAAGAACAAACGTTGAGATTCAGCTGGTACCGGAAAAGAAGAACGAAAATTTGGTTGAAGTTACAAAGAAAATATGTGAAGCCATACGTTTCCCTATAAAAACCGAAGACATACTAGCCAACCATAGGGTGCAGCACCTGTCTAATGCATCAGGTCGACCGAGAAACGTTGTGGTCGAATTACCCAATGGACGTTACCGAGACCACTTTCTTCTATCTGTTGATTTTTGTTTGTTTCTGTTTTTCTTTTTACGAGGCTTGCGATTTGGGAACATAAATATGTGAATTGTGTCTTGTTGTGGAAGATCGATTTGTTTTCTTCCTTATCCTCTTCTATAATATAATCTAAGGTTGAACGGACACACAAACAGACCGCAGTCCAGGTGGTAACACTTTGGACTCGTAACTGGAAGGTTGTGGGTTCGAATCCCTGCGGAGCACAAAAAATATACCATTTATATTTTCAAATTTGCTCTTCGCTGGGTTGAAAAATTCATAAACCTTTACCAAAGACCGGTCATCAAAAGGTCCATCCAGCCTTACAACAACTGGGTCTTGCTTGAGAATTGGCGCTTTCTACAGCGACGACCAAGCTCGCAGAGGGCTCTTGAGGTGTGATACACACAAAAATAAATTAAATTAAAGCTCACCAAATAAATCAGCCTAGTTTTTAATTTTTTTTAAACGGATTTAGGGGCTGTCCATATATTACGTCATTCGCATTAAGGGGGGGGGGGTCTGGTCTGCGGATGATGGCAAATGATGTACGAGTACCAAAAGTGACGTCGTTCTTGTAAATACCAATTTCTACAAAATATTCAAAATATTATGTAAGTAATATAACTTTATTAATTATTAAGCTCATCCATTATTACAGCAAGAGGGGGAGGGGGGGTCATTAGATAATGACTATAGGATGATTGTAGGGGGGGGGTCGAAAATCGGCCAAAATCGATGACGTAATTTATGGACGGCCCCTTAGTACACAGAGCCTGTAATCATAATATTGATTACACACACCACTGCATTAACATTGTGTATACGAGTACCTCGCATTGCAGCTCCGACATGTAACATTATTGTTTTGGGTAGTATTTTGTTTGTTTTTGATTTCACACACTTGTGGTGTATGGTACACACTACAGTGCCTACCTACTTCCTACGTACAAACACTTTTTTCAGTACTGACAACACTGCTTTAATTTTTTTATTGACATTGACGTTTAATAGTAAGTAATGTCAGTGATTGTTGAGAAAACATTCGTATAATTAAAATGTATATGCGATAGATTCCTATTGGAGCATTGGAGATACTTGTGTTTGTATTATGTGTTTTGTGTAAGTGCAACTCTTTTGTTCTGTTGGCGTCTTCATATTAAATAAATAAATTATTGTAGATCGACCACTCAGAGGAAATACGTGGCCTCAGATTTAAATATTACCAAAATGTGGCGAATGTACCAAGCAAGCCAAACTGATGAAACCAAAGTGCGTTAGTGTTACTTCAGACGCATATTTAATAGTCGATATAACATTAGTTTCGGTGCACCTAGGACTGACACGCGCTCCGTATACACTCAGCTTACAGAGTGCATTAAAATTGCGAAGAGTGAAAACAGAAAAATAATCGGATGGCGCAAAAAAGGTTCCACACGCTGAGGGCAAAATCCTTCAACACCTTACTAAATCAACAAAGTGACGAAATGATCACATTTTCATTCGACTGTCAGAAGAACCAAGTTCTTCCAAAACTATCTGATCAGGCATCCTACTACAGTAGGCAGCTATACATTTACAATTTTGCGATCGTACAATCAGTGACGTCTGGTATGAATTTAATATAACTAATATTAAAAGAAGAAGAAGACGATTTTGGTGTCTAATATCATTTTGTCTAACAACTAAAAAGTTAAAAGAGGAAGAAGACTTGTCTGACGTCTTATGTCATTTTTTTAGTTGTAAAACTCTCTCTTGTTCCTGCTCTACGATTGTCAACATATGTTGGCGGCAGTGAGCCAAATAAATGGCGTGTTGAAATACATCGAGTTTGATTTCTGTGAGTTGTAGTCCTCTCCAGTTTTGCCCAGGATTCCTCTCTTCCCTACCATCCTTTCTTATTCCTACATTCGAACCATTTTTAGACCAGCGTCAAAGAAACTTGGAAAAGAAAATGTGTTCTTATGTAATTGGACGGAATACGAGCACTCAAAAGGTGCAAATGAAATTGCTTCTGCCGTATTTCATCGTCGTAATGAAACCACATTTGATAGGACTATAAAAGTTATTCGCTTAATAGTGGATGGATGTGGGGCTCAAAATAAAAACTCCATAATGTGGGTATGTGTGCAGCATAGCTAACCAAAGCACCACCATCTATACGCAAAAAAAAAGCAACTTAGCTACACATATAGTGTAACTTCTTGCCTGCGTTATCCGCGAAGGGGTCGCATGTGGCGCTTCGGGACCTATTAATTTTTACAGGTAAGGGGGCCGACCTCACACCAATCACTTTCAGTTGAAGTCGGAGTTTTCCCAGCTCCCGGGGGCTGGTTCTCATTTCTTGTGAAGGCTGAGTAAGCCTTTGAGATCGAACCCTTGCTCTCGGCATGGAATGCAAGCATTCTACCAATTGAGCTATCAACCTTTTTACGAGCTTGATCGTCGTCGCTACAAAGCGACAATTCTCAAGCAAGACCCAGTTGCTGTAAGGCTGGATGGACCTTTGGTGACCGGTCATTGGTGAAGGTTTTATGAATTTTTCAACCCAGCGAAGAGCAAATTTGAAAATATAAACGGTATATTTTTTGTGCTCCGCCGGGAATCGAACCCACAACCTTCCCATTCAGAGTCTGAAGTGTTACCACTGAACTACGGACCGGTCAATACAGATGATTGAATTAGTTTTAGCGCCTTTAGTTCTGGACTTTGAAATCCACCAAGGCCAAACTACTCCACTTGCCGATAGAAGTCTTGGTCTGGGACCTGCTGTCGTTTTGCGGCTTACCGAAACGTTACCTCCTTATTCCAATGTTTTCTTTTACAGGTATTTTACCACAATACCCTTACTGGAAAACTCCTCGGGAAACAAATAAGGGCAACTGGAACGATTCAAGGGAACCGTTTTAAATCTTTTTCATTTAAAAAAGATAAAGAAATGAAGAGGGGAGACTTCCAGGAAGTTAGTAACAACGAAGGAAGCATGTGTGTCGTCAAGTGGAGAGACAATAAATCTGTTCTGTTGGCATCCACTCACTCCGGGTCAGAGGCACTGCAAACAGTGCCAAGGTGGGAGAACAAATAAAAGCAGGATGTCCGTCTAGTATAAAACAATATAACCAGCAAATGGGTGGAGTGGATCTGTGTGACCAGACGATAGAAACGTATAGAACTTGGCTGAAGACAAAAAAGTGGACACTCAAAAGTGATTCTCCACTTTTTTGATCTTGCCATTGTCAACTCATGGTTTGAGTATAGACAAGATTGCAAGACGAATAAGATGGAAAAATCTAAAGTGATGGACCTTCTTGACTTCAGACTAACAGAATTTGGGAGTACTTGCTCGGTGGAGCTACGAGGAATAGAAGCCGAGATGATTTTGAAGCTGCAGATATGCCAACAACCATGGAGTTCTATTAAATGGAGAGGCTATTTATTTGATTTAGTTCTAAACACTGTGATCCATACAGTCACTGAAATCTAATTTCGCCAGACATTGTCTCTTGTTTTGTCTCGCTCGCACAACATACGTTTTTTGTTGTTGTCCTTTTCTATCACGTTATGTGTCTCTACTCCGTCGTTAATTTATGTAAGCAGGTAATGTTGCTAGGAAACGAATTGTTGATGTTATTTTCCTTGAAAACATAATTTAGTGTTGTCAAAGGTTTTGAAAATATCTGATACTTTTTAATGCTTCTGTTCCATAAACGTAAATATTTTACTTAATGTTACGTAATTACTTGTGAAAATTATTTCAATTACATTTTATTTAATTTTAAGTTTTCAATGATGTTAGGAGTAATATCTTTAGAAGACAAAGTAAAAAAATATTCTTTTAAATCCAATTTCATTGAAATATAAAAGGATAAATGAAACAAAAAGTGTAGGGTAGAAATTGAAATTTTGAATTTTGAAATACAGACCACTTCAAATACATACATTTTACAAAAAAAAAATGTTCTCATGTGACGGTATCAGATACTGTATTTTATGATCATCGCATCTCTATCACTAAAAATGGCTGACGGTTTGACAGCGGGGCTGTTGTTTTGTGGCTAAAGGTATCGGCAGATACAATATCAATTGAATTTACTTAAATATTAATATTCACTGGTAATTACGAGTGAAAAGTTACTCCAGATTTTTTATTACAATTTCTCGTATTGTTTGTGCATTTGGAAAATGTGTGGCTTGGCATTTTTACGATTTTTTTTTCCAGTTAGGAAACACACCTGTTAATAGTTGGAAGGTTACTGATAGACTGAATTCGGATTTTTGTATGATGAGTGGGGTAGCGCATTTCTAATTCACAAAGGATTGCTTTCTCAGCCTATCCAGTCCTTATAAATCCATGCCAACAACTACAAATACACTCCAGCTGTAAAACAACCACGGACACAACACATGATGGGTATAATCACTGGCCGACTGTTGATGACCTGAAAGCTCCAAGAGCTTGCAGGTTAGGAGGTTTGCTCCAGTTTTTTCCACCTGAGGCAGATAAGGCGTATTCGCAGCTGCTTACCTGTTGATGCAGCAAGAACTCTGGTGAATGCGTTGGTGGTCTCAAGGTTGGACTCTGCAACAGCCTGATGCTTGGGCTTCCTAAGGTGCAACTAACAAGATTGCAGTCCGTTTTTAACACCGCAGCAAAAGTGATTTTGGGAGGCAGTAGAACTGACCATGTCACTCCTCTATTGCAGAATCTTCACTGGCTGCGTGTCCCGGAGAGAGTGGAATACAAAATGTGCCTGTTGGTATTTAAATCACTCAGAGGAACGGCCCCTTCTTACTTAGCCGAACTATGTAAGCTTGACGAGATTTAAGATAAGCGGTGCACTCTTCGCTCGGCGCAGAGTGATGCTATCAACAAGCTGAAAATGCCATCTCGACGGAGCAGAACGGGCTTTGGGGATAGGGCGTTCAGTTCGGCGGGACCGTTGTGCTGGAACCGGCTGCCTTTGAAGCTGAGGACGGAAACCAGCGAGGAGCGCTTCAGGAAGGAGCTGAAGACCACCATCTTCACAAGAAGAGAGTGAGTGGTGGGCGCCCTTGGGGTGGGTACTAAACGGCGCCCAAAAGAAGAAAGAAAAAAGAAGTCATCCAAATATATATATATATATAAGGATGCAAGAGCCGGTCCAGAACCAGATGCACTAAATCATATACATATATCTATGTTTAAACAAAGATTCAAATTGTTTTTTTATTTTCCACAATTAATTTATTATTCGTATTCCTTGACTTATAATACCTATAACTATAGGTTAGTATGAGGCTGACCACCCATACTGTAAAAAATGGTTCACTTTGCCAATGTCACCCCTGTGTCAGGCATGGTCGGCAAAAGTTGTGGGGCTTATGTTCAAGTGAGATTGGGTTTTTTATACTGTAGGTCCACATGCGGCATGTGTGAGCGCGAAATTATGTGTGCTGCTTGTGGGAATGCATTTGATATGAGTCTCAAATGATACATATCTCTGCAGCTTAGATTTAGATTTATAACACAGAGAAAATGAAAAATTCATAATTTCCGAGCGGGTTCATTGGGTTCGGGAAAAAAACTCTATTCACGGATTACTTTTAACCCCTCGAGCGCCGGAACGCGGATCCGTGCTCATAGTACTATACGCGATTTTTTTTATTTTTCTTTAGTTTTTACACAGCAATAAGATCGAAAATCGCATGAAGTACTGCTATTGGATAGAACCATCCACCAATAAATTCAAAGCATTCATTTTTGTTTGTAGGTATTTAAAACATAATATTTAAGTTGACCTTGAAAACCGACTGTTGAAAAAGCCGAATTCCACAATTTGTTGACATAACACTAACACAATCAAACTTTTTTTTTGTGTAAATAATAAGGGTCATTAACTTCTATTTTTTGCGATGTATTGTGACCCCTGACAAGCGCAATCTCTCCATTGCTATTCACTTTCCGTATTTTTTTTATTTTTCAATTGTTTCAATAAAAATCATTTCAAGTCATTGAAATTCGTTACAAGTCATTGTCCTGATGATGCCTTGTAGGCGAAAGTGCTAGACAGAAATAATTTGATTAATATAAAATAAAATGAACATAAAAATATGTTTTTTTTGTCCACCTATTCTTCATACACACCGCAAGGTACTTTTTCCATACAATTTTTAATATATACATTTTTTTCAATAAAAATAAAGTTAATATTCAAATACGTACTTTTTGTGAACCGCCCTTTGTTTTTACAAACCATTTGACCGGTCCGTAGTCCAGGTGGTAACGCTTCGGACTCGTAACTGGAAGGTCGTGGGTTCGAATCCCGGCGGAGCACAAAAAATATACCTTTTATATTTTCAAATTTGCTCTTCGCTGGGTTGAAAAATTCATAAACCTTTACCAAAGACCGGTCATCAAAAGGTCCATCCAGCCTTACAACAACTGGGTCTTGCTTGAGAATTGGCGCATTCTATAGCGACGACCAAGCTCGCAGAGGGCTCTTGAGGTGTGATACACACAAAAACAGCGCTCACCAAATAAATCAGCCTAATTTAATTTTGTTTTTAATATGGGTGATTTTGACATGCAAACTCACCACTGTCCAAAAGTGAAATGCAAACTCACCACTGTTCATCACATTATCATCTAATTTAGTCATTTAGATTACTTTAATGCAAATAATACATATCTACAAAGTATGGTATGTCCATTAACAATTTTATAAACATTGCATGTCTTAAAAATATATAAATAATAAAGCTATTATTCAAATTATTTGATTTCCCGTATTGTGACTTTGATGGACAGTGGCGTGTTTGCTTTTAAACGACTCATCTCAGGTAGCTCATCTATTTGACAGACAAATTAAGATTGTTGATAAGAAAAAAAAAAGATTAACGCTCAGAGTGTGTTAATTTGTGAGACTTCAAACTGCTTAATTGAATTGATTTAAAATCACACAGATCACATGCAAATCGTTTGTGCTGAGAGTGCGTAAACATGTGAACTTTCAAGTTGGCCGAGTGAACGGTTTTAAAAGAACACTGATCACAAGCATACGGTTTAGAATCCAAGTGCGTTAAAACGTGAACTTTAAAGTTGCTCGGATATCCTGTTGTATAATCACACTGATCACAAGCCAACAGCTTATCCGCTGAGTGTTTAAACATGTGATATTTCAAACATCTTGATTTTGTGCTTTTATAATCACAATACTTACAAGAATATGGCTTATGCACAGAGTGTGTCATTTTGTGATACCTCAGCCTGTCTAATCGTGTTGATTTATAATCACACTGATCACAAACGAATGCTTTGTGCTCAGAGTGTGTTAATTCGTGTCTTTTTAAATTAGATAGAGAAGTTGATTTGAAATCACACCGATCACAAACATATCCTTTATAATCAGAGTGTCTTAATATGTGAGTTTTCAAGCTGCTTACGTGTTTGGTTTTAAAATCACACTGATCACAAGCAAACGGTTTATGCTCAGAGTGGGTTAATTTGTGAGTATTTAAAATTATTACTTGGGTTGCTTTAAACTCACACTGATCACAAGAAAATGGCTTGTCTTCACAGTGCATTAATTTGTGTTTTTTTAAGCAGCTTAATAAAATTGATCTATAATCACACTCATCACATTCAAATTGTTTATCTTCAGAGTGCCTTTTTATGTGTGTTCTCAAAACGCCCAAGGTTTTGGCCTTGTAATCACACTGATCACAAGCAAAAGGCTTATTCTCAGAATGTGTTGATTGGTGTCTTTTTAAATTGCTTGCATCAATCGATGTAAAATCACACTGATCGCAAGTAAATCGCTTCTGCCCAGCGTGTGTTAATATGTGAGCTTTCAAAGACCCCTTGGTTTTGGATTTATAATCACACAGATTACAAGCATATGGCTTGTGTTCAGAATGCATTACTTTGTGCCGTTTTAAGCTGTTTGATAGAAAAGATTTAAAATCACACTGATCACAAACAAATGGTTTATGATTAGAGTGCCTTTTTTTGTGGATTTTCATAACTCCCAAGGTTTTACTTCTATAATCACACTGATCACAAGCAAATGGCAACTGCTCGGAGTGCATTACTTTGTGTCTTTTTAAACTATTTGAAAATTTTGATGTGAAATCACACTGATCACAAGAATATTGCTTAGACTTAGAATGTCTTTTTTTGTGAACATTCAAGATTCCCAAAGCTTTTGTTTTATAATCACACTGATCACACGCAAATGGTTTTTCCTCAATGTGTGTTAATTGGTGTCTTCTTAAACAGCTTAAAATAACTGATTTGTAATCACACTGATCACAAGCAAATGGTTTATACTCGGAATGTGTCAATATATGAGCTTTCAAAACGTCTAAAGCTAGGGCTGTATAATCACAATAAGCACAAGCAAACGATTCCTCGTCAAAATTTGTTAATTTTTGTGTGTGGGTATTATTTCTCGATCCAGAAGCACCTTTGTATGTTTCCTTGCAGCAACTGAACATCTGATGGATCCTCAGGAGTTTTCTTTCATTGACTTTGTAGCTGCAGGCATGGCACACATGATCCACCTTGACTGAGTCCCTCTCACAACTGGCAGCTGTAAATATAACATTGCTAATTAGTTATTTACACTTTAAACTCAAGTACTTAATGTTGCATTGAGCAGATTTCATTGTCGAATTTTAGAAAAAAATAGAGTGAATAGTAAGCTGGTTAAGGGATTGTATGTCTGATGATGAGTTGATGATTTCTTTATAGCGCCGTTTCGTAATGCAGTCACTGGAAGGGCGCTTGTGCAAATGATGCCAGAAATTCGCTTGTCTTCAGTGCATTCCGCAACTTAACATGGTCCTCTAGGGGCGTGTTCGGGGAGCTAGCTTGAGCACTGTGAGCGCTTAACAGTAAAATCATCGTTCGGGGAGCTCATTCTCTCACTCACAGCACACCTCCCCGAACGGTTTCAAGCGCGCTTTCAGCTGTCAAAACAAGCAACTGTCCAAACGTGGTCAAAACATGGCACAGCTAGCTCCTGATAAACGCAGAATTATAATAAAAGTCATTGCTCTCCTTGCCCAACAAGTAATGGAGTTACTTGATGATAGTGACGACGAAGAAGCTTCGGGAACCTTGCGTCGGAGAAGAAATATTCCAAGATTGAAAAATTATGTTGAGGAGGTTATACCGCGATGGACGGATTCTGATTTTAGATCTCATTTCAGGTATTTAAAGCAGAATATTTAGATTGCCTAATTCAATGTGATAATATGATTATATGTATTATAACTGAATTGATTTTGTCACGCCTCTGCTAAATTTTTCATGGTTTATTTTTTCCGTAGGATGTCCCCAGAAACCTTCGACTACATCTATCTATAATCTATAATCTAAGTTGCAAGGATATATTCATTTAAAGCTCTCAGATGTATGCCCACAAACAAACACGTGTATTATTGATTGTAGAGGCATTAACTTTGTAATCGTTCATCATTAATGATAAAGGAAAAACAGTTTTGTTTTCGATTACGTGAGCATACCCTCACACAATGACACCCTCTAAGATTGATTCCGTTTCCACACCATTTAGTATTAATTTATCCACCTGATGATGCGAACGGATGTTTGCGAAACCGGTTGTGGTTTATAAAAATATACTCACGTAATCGAAAACAAAACTGTTTTTCCTTTATCATTAAACACGTGTAGTTCGCGCTTACAAATGCTGATTGTGTACTTACAAATAAAATCCGAACTCAAATGAACATAAGCCCTGCAACTCCTGCCGACATTCCCTGAAACAGGGGTGACATTGGCAAAGTGAACCATTTTTTACAGTATGTGTGGTCAGCCTCATACCAACCTATAAGTCAAGGAATACGAGTAATAAATGACATTTAAGTTTACAAAAAAAACAAAAAAACCTTAA
This sequence comes from Agapetus fuscipes, assembly GCA_951799405.1. Lineage (NCBI taxonomy): Eukaryota > Metazoa > Arthropoda > Insecta > Trichoptera > Glossosomatidae > Agapetus > Agapetus fuscipes. Next base: position 15,301,569 of record OX637352.1, read on the forward strand.
AAATAAATCTATACAAAAAAAAGTCAAAAATTTCTTATGCAAAAAATGTAGCAAACTAATAAACCAACATTACAAATCAGCATTGCAGATTAGCCGCCACTTCTTCCTGTCCTTGCATCCTTCTTTCATTTCATCCAGAGTCATAACCTTTTTCATACAAGCTCTCCTTTTATTATGACTCTGGATATCCCATTCACTCGCTATTTCGAAAATTTGGTCCATCCATACCTTTCTCGGTCTTCCTCTTCCACGACATCCATCTATTCTAGCAACATATACTTTCTTCGTCAATCTTTCATCACTCATTCTCTCCATGTGCCCGAACCATCTTAACATACTTTTTTTAATCTTCACTTTCACACTTTCCCTTACACCACATTCTTCTCTTACAAAATCATTCCTCACCCTGTCACTTCGTTTTTTCCAAATCATACTTCTACTTCATACTTCATTACATCTATAATAATCTATAATCTAAGTTGCAAGGATATATTCATTCAAAGCTCTCAGATGTATGCCCACAAACAAACACGTGTAGTTCGCGCTTACAAATGCTGATTGTGTACTTACAAATAAAATCCAAACCTCAAATGAACATAAGCCCTGCAACTCTTGCCGACATTCCCTGAAACAGGGGTGACATTGGCAAAGTGAACCATTTTTTACAGTATGGGTGGTCAGCCTCATACCAACCTATAAGTCAAGGAATAATAACATCCTTAACATAATTCGCTCGAAGCTTGATCGAATCCTTCCTGGAACACAAACGATACCTCCAGAGAAGCAGCTTCTAATCACAATTTGGAGAATGGCAACGCCCGACTCATACAGGTAAGAAGTATCAATGGACCATTGACAAAATGATATATTTTTTACAGCGGGCTAACGTCACAGGTCTATGTAACGTTTGCCCTAGGAACCCGGCCATGTGAAGATACAACTTTTTTTATGTCAATTAATGTGCAGACTTCATTGTATTGTATGAAATTATTGAAAAACTGTTAATTGTTGTAGGTCAATATGTGAGAAATTTAATGTAAGCAAGGCTACTGCGTTAGTATCCGTGCGAAGAATACTTCTAACCCTGGTTGCTCTAGCGCCAGCAATTATCAGATGGCCAACACGAGAAAGAGCAACAAACATTTCTGCTGGTTTTGAAGCCATCAGTGCATTTCCCAAAGTGCTTGGGGCCATTGATGGGACCCATATTCGCATTCCGGCGCCTAAAACAAACCCAGAAGCTTATATTAATCGAAAGGGCTATCACTCGATACAACTTCAAGTAAGTAGTGTTTTCAAAAAATGGACTTAAAATTACATCAGCAGTATATAAAAGTGGTAATAAATGGTGAATTCTTTCTTCTAGGCAGTGTGCGATCATCAGGGAAGGTTTTGGATTGCTTGGTGGGTCATGTTGGCTCAGTGCATGACCAGCGTGTTTTTCGCCTCTCCGTAATCCAAGAATATCTTGGAGATAAAGTAAAATTCCCTGACGACACCCATCTACTGGGGGATGCAGCGTACAAGATACACGAGAATCTGCTCGTTCCTTTTCGCGACAATGGCCACCTGTCAATCCGCCAAAAAAAAATCAATTTTTGCCATTCGTCAGGAAGGATGGCAATTGAAAGAGCGTTTGGGCTCTTAAAAGGTCGATTCCGAAGTCTTTTGGACCGCTTGCCGATGACTCGGACTGACGAAATTCCAAACTTTGTTTTGGCATGCTGCGTTCTTCATAATTTTTGCCTTTTTAGAGGTGATGAATTAAGTGACTTGAACGTCTCTGAGGTAGAACCACAAAGGCTTAGTGAGCCATCTCTGGAGAGACACCAACGTGCTGCTGTAGCCAAAAGACGCTTCATTGAGAACTCTATACACGTAATATGTAACATATTCTTAATGAAGTGCAAAAATTTCTTTTTTTCCGACTCTCAGAGCAATTCTTTACCTTGCTGTATTCAAGATATGCTTTTAGCCTCAGTAACATCAACCACTTAAAATTTATGAAATGTTTCAAGGGAAACTTTGTTGAAAGTCTAGAAAAAAATATATATGAAAACAAGCACTGTTTGATTCTACTTATTTTTATCTTTTCATTTTTTATGTTCCTCCTAATCATTGTATTTGTTTTGTTTCAAAATATTTACTTCTTCCTAGTTAGTAAAGGTATTGCTTTTTTCAGTGTTAATAAGTTTCATTAATTGATGAGGCATTCACTTTGTAACCTTTCATTTTTAAAAAATTAAAATTAAAAATAAAAACAAATTGTATAAGGCTACGGGGCGAGTAAAATTTAATAATGTACGACCGGTTTCGGAAACAATGTTTCCACGCACCCAATTTCACACAAGCTATCAAGTTTCCACTCCATGCTTGAGAGACTTATCAGGACTCCACTAACAGATGCTGACCACAGAACCGAACTTGACACTATTAGACAAATTGCTTTCAATAACGGATATGACATCAAAATAATAGACAAATTACTCAACAAAAAAACCAAAACAACACTATACAGACAACACATTTACCACTCTTATAACACTCGAGAGGACCTAGACCGACCTTGGAGGAAAGTACTATTCTTGGGTGAAATTTCTTCCAAAATCTCCAAGATTCTACCCGACTCTATCAGACCTGCGTTTTACACCAATAATAAATTGGGAAACTTACTTTGTAATTCTAAATCGAAAATGGACATTTTACAAAAATGTGGAGTATACGAAGTTCGGTGTGGCGACTGCAATCGAGTATACATTGGGCAGACTTGTAGAAGTTTAAAAATTAGAATGGACGAACACAGGTGTTGTCTATCTAATAATAACTTCTCCGAGTTTGCCAACCACATTATAGAATCAGGACATACTTTTAATAAACATACAATCAAACTTCTTCATACAAACACATACAGACCGACTTTAACAGCTCTCGAGACCATAGAAATTAATAAAAATTCAAGTACTGTCAATTCCTTACTAAATAACTTTTTGATACCTAATCCATCTCCTCTCCTGACCTTGTTTCCTAGAAATAATAATAAATCTGTCACCAACAATCCCAGCGCTCTGTTCCCTTCCTCACCCCTCCCCCCCTCCACTACTCCCACCCCTTAAAAGAATGTTACACTAATTTATATTTTATTTTGTTAGTCAGTAATATTTTGTACCTGATGATGGAAACATTGTTTCCGAAACCGGTCGTACATTATTAAATTTTACTCGCCCCGTAGCTTTATACAATTTGTTTTTATTTTTAATTTTAATTTTTTAATAAGTTTCTTTATATTTTTTCTTAATGTTTTACTTTTCTTGATATATAATTTTTTGTACAAATTTTGCACAACTTTTTACTTAATTTTAATTGTTTCATTTCATACTGATAAATTACACTTAGAGCATTTTTTCCTGATTTCTTGTACTTCTTGGTAAATGATCTTGTAAATTAACATTAGTTTTCTTGGTTAATTCGTATACCTACTACATTACTTCATTTGTCTGTTAATCCTCTTAATGTAGGTATTATTTTTCTTATTTTGTATTGTTTGGTCTTATATATCTATAATCTAAGTTGCAAAGATATATTAACATTCAAAACTCATATCAAATACACACCCACAAACAGACACGTGATTACTTCAATTTGCTTGACAAAGTTCACTTGGTGAACTTTCATAATTTTATTATTGTTCTTGGCTGATCCCCTTGCTGCAAAAACTTTTACTTTTGCTTGATTTTTATTGATTTCGAAAATGTTATTTATTGTGTATTTTCCTTAACTTATAAGTTGGTATGCAGCTGACCACCCATGCTATAGAAAATAGTTCACTTTGCCAAAGTCACCCCTGTTTAAGGGAAGATCAGGAAGAGTTGCCGGGTGTATGTTCATTCGAGATTTGGGTTTTTAAGTTGAAGGTTCACATGCGGCATGTGCAAGCGCGAACTGATACGTGTCTGCTTGTGAGAAGTGAGAATGAATATAATGTGAATCCCCAATGTTACACATCTTTGAAACTTTGATCAGACTTTTGCTAATGTCGCGCCGTGTTTCAGGGAAAGGCGGCAGGAGTTGCAAGGTTTCATATTTTTACAAATATTGATTTTCAAAATATCAATATTCCTTGAGATATAGATTTGTATGAGGCTGACCACTCATACTGTAAAAAGATGATTCACTTTGCCAATGTCACTCCTGTTTCAGGGAAAGTCTGCAAGAGTTGCAGCGCTTATGTTCATTTCAGATTGGGTTTTTATATCGTAGGGCTACATGCGTACGGTTAGCGCAAAATTATATGTATTTGCTTGTGGGAATGCATTTAATATGAATCTTAAATGATGTATATCATTGCAACTTAGATATACTTATCAAACTCTTTGATAGTACCAAAATCTATATATACCTTTTTATCCTAGATGACTATTTGGAACCCAAAATTTGTTTCTGGTCAGTGACTCTTTTTTTTTCAAGAAATATCCATGTTTAAATAAAAACAGACAATAAATTATAATTATATTATGTATTATGACTTACATTACTGAAAAACATTTAAAAAAATGTAGTACGTTTATGGAAAATACAGTTTTATTTTTGTCAAATACCTTACCCTACAATTTCCTGGAACCACATTTTTTTCTTTAGGCTTAAATAAATTTATCTGTATAAAAATCCTAAATAAACACAATTTTAAGTTTTTGTCCTCAGCCCACAGGTATAAAAATACCTTTCAAGACCAATAAAAAAAACTCACTACAGAAATATTTCTTTTCAACATTTTGGAAAAACCCACCCCAATTTTTTTGCTTTCTTGTTCCTTGAAGTTTTAACTACCTGTGATAGAAATCTTGGCTCAGTAGTTTCCAGATTTATATAAATATTGAAGTTATCATGAAAGGTACATACATATTTTGTACTATAGAAGAGGAAGGAATGGTTTAAAAAAAATAGTCACAACTGAACTCTAATCATCGGAGTTTCATTTCCCTTCAATCAGAGCTGGTGCTCCGGCACTCAACTTGAGTTGGTGCCGACATATGCATCACACATCAAGAGCCCTACAATTTGTATATGTAAAAAAAGGCAATGTATGTAATTATAATCAAATGAATTAAAGTTTGGTAGATGAAAACAAATTTGTGTATTACTTAATACATTATTTATTAAAAACCAATATCAAGGTACAAACAGAAAAGAATAAAGAGGAAAACTTACAAGATCTTACATGAAAACACACAATAAAAAGTTGGTGGCATAGAGGAAGGTGATGGCCCACTGATAAGCTAATGGCCCCGTAGACAGTTATCCAGCAAATTATTATTATTATATACGCACTTGGAAACCTCAAAGTTTTTGAATTAAAATGTCTATTTTTTCTAGCAGAGAATCTGCGCGCTGCATTTTCTCTTCATGGCGTTTTTGTGCCGGTGTAATCTCATCACCTTTCCTTTTTTTTGGCCGTGCACTCCGCTCCACATTTTCTTTATTGTACTCCCGGCTCGATGAAGCCAGAGCCACAGGCTCCATAAATGGCCGATCTCCCAGGAGATCCTGCATCACCTGGAAGTACGGCCATTCCTTCATATTATTTCCAGATTTTTTATTGTGATCTGACACTGACTTAAAGGTTTTCTTTAGGCCAGAATATTTCGATTGGCACTGGGGGCCTGTTACCTCATGGCCATGGGTTATGAGGATTCGGGAAATGCTATCCCATGCTCTTTTGCCAGAAATTTTCCCGCTCGAAAAGTCTCCCTCATAGCTCCGGTACGTCTCAATCAGTAGGAGGATAGCAGAATGTGTCCATCTATACAAGGATCCTACATCTTCCGCTGTGACCCTGTTCAATGCCAACGAACTTGTTGTAGCTGTTAATACAGCTGGCGCAGGATGGCACAGAAAGCCAGCTGGCAATGTGTCACCAACAGTTGCTGACATTGCTTCTTCCATAACTTTTCGTCTGAATTCAATATCTGTAAATAAAAATGATAAAATTATTCCCAGAATAAAATAACAAAATTCAAAACAAGATGGCTACCGTGTAAGCACCTTATGAATTTAAATTTAGATAGGACTTGGATTGAACTTGATTAATAGAATTTGAAAATACATGCATATAGCATAAGCTACGGGTGGTTATCAATAATATTCAATGAATTATATTTAAAAATAAAAAAATGGCATGTTTCATATTAAAACCAGGCAAACTCAACCAAAAAATTAGGTGAATTTGAGGCGTCAGAGTGGAGGCAATTTAACTCAAACTAAACACTGCATAAACGCAGTCAAAAATATGTTTGGCTTACAAATATATGTATTGTTAACACCATGTCATATTAATTTATTAAAAACTTCAATTTTCACAGACACATTTGTGCTGCATGTTTCAATAATCTAACTAAGCTACTTACCATATTCACACGTAGATGCATCTTGCTCCGACAAATCCACAGAAACGGAGTTCCCACAGTCATCTTTCAGCGTTAGAAGGACCTGGACAGTATTTTCGTCCATCACAACCATTTACTTATAACGTCTGATTACTCAATGATCACAACTCTCGTATTTACCTGTCAGCTGTCAAATACGCCACTGCTGTGAAGTTAGGAACGCTTACGCCGACCCACCTTTGCAAAAAAGCGAAAATAGCGAACTGCCGAGGTGTCGTGCGTGACGTCATAGTTCATAATATTTGCTTACGATGAGCTCCCCGAACGGTGTGTGAGTGCTTGAAGCGCGCTCCCCGAACACGGCCTAGCTCTCTCACATGATGAGGCAGGTGGTTCCAGGCCAGAGGACACGCAAATGCAAATTCATGCTCTCCAAACATTGTGTTAAAACTCTTCTTATCAGTTTTTCAATCGTTGATTTGGCTCTGGTATCAGCCAAGCGCAGTGTTAGGATGTTTTTGCCGAGGGTGACTGATTTGATTAGATCAGCGAGATATTTGGGAGATCAGCGAGGTATTTGGGTCTATGTCGGGGATGTCAAGGGATTATGTCGTGAGTGAGACAGAAATATCAACAATGTCTGACATTCCATAGAATTGCTACATCTATGGTAAAGAAGACAAACTGCAAAAGGCATATTTCCCAACAGAAGCTTCACTGGCTCCGTATCCCGGAGCGCATCCAGTTTGAAGTGTGTACGATGGTCCACAAAGCTCTTTTTGAAAAAACACCGGATATCTCGCTGATCGAACCAAAACCAGTCCTCCTCGGCCAAAAAAAATCCTAACACTGCACTCGGCTGAAACCGGAGCCAAATCAAAGATTGAAGAACCCATAAGAAGAGTTAACACAATGTTTGGAGAGCGTGCATTTGCAGTTGCTGGTCCTCTGGCCTGGAACCACCTGCCACATCATGTGAGAGAGCTAGAGGACCATGGAAAGTTCCGGAATACACTGAAGACAAGCAAATTTCTGGCATCACATGAACAAGCGCCCTTGGAGTGATCACATCACGAAACGGCGCTATAAAGAAATCATCAACTCATCATCATCATGATCAGGGAATATTCCCAACAAGTGTGCCAGGGCATGTACTGAGACGCACATGTCGGGTTGAAGTGAGACAAGGAGGTTAGGATGCGGTGGAAAGTGAGCTGCTAGATTTTGCTGGAAACAAATCCCAACTCTTGACAACGTCCCCTTACCCAACCAAAATCACTTAAATCTTCTCGGTGTTTCTCTTTCATCAGAGCTGAAATATCAAGACGCCATCTCTTCTCAAACCACTTCGGTCTTCCGGCGACTAGGCGTACTATACAGAGCTCGTAGACTTTTTACTTCAGCCCAACTGCTGGCTCTATATGAATCCCAAATCCGTCCAATTATAGAGTACAACAGCCATCTCTGGTCCGGTATACCAAAGAGACTGTGTGATCAACTTGATTCTGTGCAAAGAAGAGCGGTGAAGCTGATTGATGATTATACTCTCGCAGCCAACCTACATTCCCTCAAGCACAGGTGGTTTGGAATGCTCAGTCTCTTCTAAAGGTCAACGTCAATGTCAACGATGATACCATGTTGAAAGCACCGGTTCCCATCAGATCACCGAAGTTAAGCAACATTGGGCGCGGATGCTACCTGGATGGGTTACCGCTCAGGTACACCGCGTGTCGTTGGCATCTTGGACTGGTCCGTAGTCCAGTGGCACCACTCCGGACTCGTAAATGGAAGATTGTGGATTTGGATCCCGGCGGAGCACAAAAATATTTCATTTATATTTTCAAATATGCTCTTCGCTGGGTTGAAAAAATTCATAAAGCCTTTACCAAAGACCGGTCACTAAAAAGGTCCATCCAGCCTTTACAGCAACTGGGTCTTGCTTGAGTATTGGCGCTTTGTAGCGACAACCAAGCTCGTACACCTCTGCGGCACTACAACAAGTATCATAGACCCCTAGAGTCTCTAGAATCTAGGGAGTCTCCCACACAGCATTTCTTAAAAAAAAAAAAAAAGTAAAATAATGTAATTCTCACCTGTATACCCCTCGATCTTGATTCTCTCTTCAAGTCCGCGGCATTCCTTCATCAAGCCATCAGGTGGAGGGGCAGAGTCCTCATTCTTCACATTATCCACTGCAGAGTCCTCAGCTTCCCATTCTATATCAATTTCCACCGGCTCTTGCTTCACACTGATCCCCTCAATGTATATTTGTCCATCTTCGTGTAGTTGTGCATCCACAAACTCCGCGTCCACCTGCTCTACCTTCACAACAATGTCCATCGTGACGTATCGCTTGCACAAAACAAACCAACCACAGTGCCTCCCGTAACTTTGACTGTAAATCTACACAAATAAAATCAAATTCTTTCAAAAAACAACAGTTTAGGTGAACAGAAAACCATGCGTTTTTTTCAACGTAAAACAACGCTAACGCCGAGGGACGCCATTACAGATCTTTTCTAGAACTTTGAAAGAGCCGTGACGTAAGATCCGGTTCATTATTTATGGTCACTTCTTGGTAGGTATGGACTCCTCACATTTAAAAACAATATTCCTCGGCTGTGTGACGAAACCCATGTTCGGGATCCAAATCGGGATTTATTTTTATTTTACAGAATTAATTTTTACAGCGACTTATTGGGATATGAAATAAATCATGACCTCGCCTCCAATAGTTTAGGTACAAAAAACCTGAAACCCTCCAATAGGGTGGGACTGTCTATTCAATCATTGATGACCTTATGAGTGAGCACCATGAGGCTCTTCAAGCTCTTGAATCCGGTTTCCACCTTGACATTGTCTGCCTACCTTATCTTGGAATGTCAGAGTTGTCTACCACCGGAGGAGGCACCCAGTGTGTCTTTCAGGCAAAAATATTTTTTAAGATGGTTTGGGCATATGGAGAGAATGAATGAGGAAAGACTGACGAAGAAAGTATATGTTGGTAGAATAGATGGATGTCGTGGTAGAGGAAGACCGAGAAAGGTATGGATGGACCAAATATCCGAAATTGCAAATGAATGGAATATCCAGAGTCATAATAAAAGAAGAGCTTGTACGAAGAAGGTTATGACTCTGGAGGAAATGAAAGAAGTATGTAAGGATAGAAAGAAATGGCGGTTGATCTGTAATGTTGGCGGCTGGGGTTTGGTAAAGTAAAATTGGTTTTATGATTTAGTTTTTTGTCCATGTACTTATATATTGTTATTTATTGATTTAAAAAAAATGTAATTTGTCATGTATGTTCCTTGACTTATAGGTTGTTATGCGGCTGACCACCCATACTGTAAAAAATTGGTTCACTTTGCCAATGTCACCCCTGTTTCAGGGAAGGACGGCAAGAGTTGCAAGGCTTATGTTCGGTTTTTTATATTGTAGGTCCACTGCGGCATGTGTTAGCGCGAAATTATACATATCTGCTTGTGGGAATGCATTTAATATAAATCTTAAATGATATATATCTTTGCAGCTTAGATTAGATTAGATGAGTGAGCACCAAGAGGCTCTTCAAGCTCTTGAATCCGGTTTCCACCTTGACATTGTCTGCCCACCTTATCTTGGAATGTACGAGTTGTCTACCACCGGAGGAGGCACCCAGTGTGTCTTTCAGGCAAAAATATATGAGTATTCTGTTATATGTAAATTTGGACATTCCGGGGGGGGGGGGGGGGGCAGTAGGGAATAGTACCTGAAAGAAACACTGCAGGCACCATCCAAAACATTTCTTATCCTGAAGTTTTTTTGATTTCATTACTGGATGATGTTTGACTCTTTAAATATGGAATTCAGCTCCCTGTTGGTACAGCCTTCAGGTTACCCTAATAGGGTGATTTCACATTTTATTATTCATTTCATAAAATGACACACTACTTAGTTTTTAAACTACAGCTCTGTAAAATTCACTCATTTTCGATTTCCGCTAAAACAGCTCATTTTTTTTTATTTAGGCGGATGTGACATCAATGGATTTCACGATGTATGGAGTGTACCGTTAGGTCTTCTAAGACCGACGGATCCATCTACGTAATTTTGACGTCACAGCATGTTTCTTCCCACTGCGATTTGGTGGTTTTCAAATTCTCAACATTTTATTTTTGAAAATTATCAATGATATCTTTATTTTTACCATATAAAAAATATATGGTTGTGATCCTTGAAATGTACTCTACACAACCATAGTACTTTAAACCGTTTTCCCCTCCACTGCAATTACCCTATTACAGTGCACCCTCACAGCTATCAACATGCTGGGAGGAACTCTATTGTTAGTTTTTTAAATCTTAAATGACACTCAAAAATATCTATATTAGACTTATTTAAGAGCTTTATATTCTACTTTATAGCAAGATATATTATTGAGACACCTTACCTATAAATAATATATAATTAAAAGTTAATTATATATTAATTAAGTTAATTATAATCAAGATCAGAGGGCTCTTGAGGTGTGATACACACAAAAACAGCGCTCACCAAATAAATCATCCTAATATTATTTTATTATTATAAACGCAACGCAAACACAACTAAGCTACACATATAGTCTAACTTCTTGCCGCGTTATCCCCGAAGGGGTCGCATGTGGCGAGTTGAACCAATTTATTTTTACAGGTAAGGGGGCCGGCCTTACGACAACCACTTCAGTTGAAGTGGTGGTTTCCCAGCTCCCGAGAGAACTGGTACTCATTTCTTGTGAAGGCTGAGTAAACCTTGCCGGTATTTTATTTTGAGGTTTGAAATAAACACCGAAACGGGAAATCATTTCTGACACCCTCGGTGGGATTCGAACCCGAGCTCACGGCATGGAATGCAAGCACTCTACCAACTGAGCTATCGACCGGACTAAGATATTCTCTCGATTATCTCAAGGCATCATTCTTGGCCTCCCAAATCCGGCTCTGCTGGATAACAAGAAACAAGGTGGTCTCAACCTTTCTTTGATGAGCCAGTCTCTCGGATAAAGAGTACCAACTGGGTCGATTCCACCCGAAGCTTGCCTATGTGCAGAGCAGTGCAAATTATTATACGAGTTTAATTCATACCGTAACCTTGCTTGTATGTCAATTTGCTCGTATCTCAAAGCAATATTCTCCATTGAAATGCCATTAATCCGTTCCAGCCCCAAAAATTCTACACCCAATTGTTTTTGTTACGTGTTTTTGAACAAGAAAAAAATGTCTTTATACTGTACTGTACTGTATCCTGCCGCCGTTCCACTAGGGGTGGCCGGTACCTCCGCAGATGCGCCTCCACTTTTTTGTCCTTAAAAACCACTTTCATTTCCTCAATATTCATCACCTTTTTCATACATACTCTTCTCTTATTCTCACTCTGCAAGTTCCATTCTTTCGCAATCTCACCTATTTGGTCTAACCATTCTTTCCTCGGCCTTCCCCTTCCGCGCTTTCCTCTGACATTTCCTTTGTACACTTTCTTCGTTAGCCGTTCATCATCCATTCTTTCGAGATGTCCGAACCATCTCATTGTACTTTTTTGTACTTTCATTCTCATATTCTCTTTTATACCACACTCGTTCATCACCCAATCATTACGTACTCTATCATTCAGTGTCTTTTCAGCCATTGCTCTCAGGTAAGCCATTTCAACCGTACATACTTTATAATGACAAATATTATATAAAAACACAATAAAAGTTAATGTAAAGCAAAAAAAACAGTTTATTATAAAGTGTACATACATAGGTATTTACATATATGTATTTTGGTCACTTAAATGCAACTTACACCCAACTTATATGCTACTGTATGCTTTATTTTAGTCACTGCTTTTCTTTTCAGTGGTCTTTGCCTTTTTCGCCGGATTTAAACAAAAAGTCCAAGGAGGTTTGTTTCTTCCTCACTTTCAGAATTCTGCGGAAATGAGTGAAGCAAGTGTCATTAAATAGCTCCGATGAATAACCAGTTGCAACTTTTTCGTGGTGTTTCTTTTCCACAACTTTTCTATTCCTCGTATCTCAAAATAAAACTTCACTCGCTCGACAGCTCCGTTCTCAAATAGCTCGCAAATTAGGGCACTCATATCTCGAGGTATTTCTGTACTTGTATTTTTTAAACCCATTCAGACACCACTGACTACGAGTGGAGAAACTGATGGTGTCTATTTTAGGTACGTCTGTCCTCAAGGGGTGAGTTGACGACGGATAAAATACAGTTTTAAATCAAAAATTAAGATTGCAATAAAATTTAAAGTAGAATGAACTCAGCATATCAATTGACATAGACAAAATTGTGACAATGATTGTTGTCCCATACAAGTGTGACGTTTGCCCTCCGATAAAAGCATTCTGAATTCAAGTCAATTAAAAGTTGTTGAATTATTCAAGTGACGGCAAGAAAACGGTTAATTCTCTGTACGCTTAAATTGATGATTTTAATTGAATTTGCAATCAAAGTGATCACAAAAAAATATTAAAGTTAATAGGAGTGTTTTAATTTGTGTACTTTTAAGCTACTTGATTGAATTGATTTAAAGTCACACTGATCACAAGCAAATGGTTCATGCACAGTGTATCAATGTGTGCTCTTTCAAGGTGTTTGAATATTTTGTCTTGTAATCACACTGATCGCAAGTGAATGGTTTAAAATCAGAGTGGACTATTTGATGACGTTTTAACAGAGGTAATTTATAAGTTTTATAATCACACTGATCACACGTAAGCTCATGAGCCGAGTGAACTAACATGTGAGATTTCAAAGTACTTAACCTTATGCTTTTATAATCACAAGAAATACAAGAAAATGTTTTTTTATCAGAGTGTTTTAATTTATGATGTTTTAAATAATCTTTTCGTGGTGTTTCATAATCACACTGATTACAAACAAACCTTTTATGGTTAGAGTGCTTTAATTTGTGCCTTTTTAAATTGGTCGATCGACTTGATATAAAATCACATTGATCGCAAGAAAATTGCTTACGTTTCGAATGTGTTAATTTGTGAACTCGCAAGTTGCTCCAGTTATTGGTTTTAAAGTTACACTGATCACAAGCACATGGTTTAGGCTCAGTGTGGGTTAATTTGTGAACTTTTAAGCCACGTACCAGCTTACATTTAAAATCACACTGATCACAAGCAAATTGTTTATGCTCAGAGTGTGTAAGCAGGTGAGCTTTCAAATTACCCAAGCGTTTAGTTATGTAATCACACTGATCACAAGCAAATGGTTTATGCTCAGAGTGTGTCAATTTGTGCTGTTTCAAATTGATTGATCGTTTACATTTATAATCACACTGATGACAAGCAAACGGTTTGTGTTCAGAGTGTGTTAATTTGTGTTTTTTTAATATACTTGGTTGATAAGCCTTGTAATCACACTGATCACAAGCAAAGGCTTTATGTTCTGTGTGTTTTAATTTGTGAGTTTGCAAAGCCCCTAATTGTGTTGATTTATAATCACACAGATCACAAGCAAATGGTTTGTGCCCAGTGTGTGTTAATTTGTGTCGTTTCAAATTGCATGATTGATTACTTTTATAATCACACTGATCACATGCAAATGGCCTATAATCAGCGTGTGATAATTTGTGTGTTTTTAATGCTCTTGCTTGATGAGCCTTGTAATCACACTGATCACAAGCAAAGGATTTAACTTTGGAGTTAATTATTTTTTTAGCATTGGTCTTTTTCATTGATCCAGAAGCACATTTGTATGTTTCCTTGCAGCAACTGAACATCTGATGGATCCTCAGGAGTTTTCCTTCATTGACTTTGTAGCTGCAGGCATGGCACACATGATCCACCTTGACTGAGTCCCTCTCACAACTGTCAGCTGTAAATATAACATTGCTAATTAGCTTTTTTCACATCAAATTCAAACAACTGACAATGAGTTTGAGAATGGCAGTACATAATGGCACATGGTAACTGACATTGATACATGGAAGTGAGGCATGGACAAGGAGTAAGGTATGCAAGGTGGAATTTAGGATTTGAGAAGTGTGACAGAAAAATAGCCCCGAGGCCTGGATTTCAGCCAGAATGAGCAAAAAAGAGAAATGCAAGTTGAAGCAGGATGTGAAAGTAAAGGTACAAAAGAATGTTATGAGATGGTTTGGACACGTAGAAAGAATGATGATGAAAGATGATATATAAAGCCTAAGCCGTGTAAGCCTCTCTTATTCAAAGATGATATATATTGCACATGGGCAGATCAACTTTTTAGCCTAAATAAAGGAATCTGTACTAAAATCTAAGCTTTATAAAATGTAATTTGTCGTGTATGTTCCTTGATTTATAGGTTGGTATGTGGCTGACCACCCATGCTGTAAAAATGGTTCACTCTGCCAATGTCACCCCTGTTACAGGGAAGGACGGCAAGAGTTACAGGGTGTATGTCCATTTGAGATTTGGTTTTTATGTTCTAGGTTCACATGAGGCATGTGCAAGCTTGAACTTGTACGTGTCTGGTTGTGGGAATGCATGTAATGTGAATCTCCAATGTATCATATCTTTGCAACTTAGATTAGATTAGATAAGGGGCCGTCCATATATTACGTCATTCGAATTAAGGAGGGGGGAGTCTGGTTTGCGGATGATGGCAAATGACGTACGAGTACCAAAAGTGACGTCGTTCTTGTAAATACCAATTTCTACAAAATATACATAATATTATGTAAGATATATAACATTATTAATTATTAAGCTCATCCATTATTACAACAAGAGGGGGGAGGGGTCATTAGAAAATGACTAGGATGATTGTAAAGGGGGGGGGGGGGGGGGGGGGTCGAAAATCGTCAAAAATCGATGACGTAATTTATGGACGGCCCCTAAGCTGTAAAGATGTGTCTCATTTGAGATTCATATTAAATGCATTGCCACAAGCAGAAACGCATAATTTCGCGCTCACATTTCGACCAACAGTATAAAAAACCCAATCTCAAATGAACATACGCCCTGCAACTCTTGCCGACCTTCCCTGATACAGGGGTGACATTGGCAAAGTGAACCATTTTTTACAGTATGGGTGGTCAGCTTCATACTAACCTATAAGTCAAGGAATAAGTTTTTACCAGTTTTTTTTAAGTTTTTAAATTTCTAATTACAATTTTTTTTTCATTCATACTTCAACATTCACCGTACTTAAGATGTAAGGAGTCTTCTTCATTATGTTCCCTGTTGGGTCTTCCCAATAATATTAATAATATTTGGATTATTTATTTGGTGAGCGCTGTTTTTGTGTGAATCACACATCAAGTGCCCTCTGCAAGCTCGGTCGTCGCTAAAGAGAACGCCAAATCTCAGTAGCTGTAAGGCTGGATGGACCTTTGGTGACAGTCTTAGGTAAAGGTTTATGAAGCTTTCAATGCAGGGAAGAGCATATTTAAAAATATAAATGGTGTATTTTTTTAGGTGTATTTTTTGTGCTCCGCGGGGATAAGAACCCACAACCTTCCATTCACGAGTCTGAAGCGCCAACCACTAGACTACGGACCGGTCTTGACGATGTTGGCGATCACCTCGGCGAGCATACGTTCTAAAACTAAGCCATCGGAGACAACTCCTCCACGCTTTGGATGCCGGTCCCCTCCCTTGTGTTTCCCATCCAGGACATCTGTCTCCTACTGGGCTTTCGTCGTCCCTCAATTTAACCCATCAATATGAGTTGAAGAACTAGCCTAATCTAATCTAATCTAAGTTGCAAAATATATGTAACATTAAAGAGTCACATTATATGAAACTTTCAAAAACAGACATGCACAAGTTCGCGCTTAAACACGCTGCATGTGGTCCAACGATATAAAAACTCAAATCTCACATGGACATACACCCTGCAACTCTTGCCAACCTTCCCTGAAAACAGGGGTGACATTGGCCAAGTGAACCATTTTCTACAGCATGGGTGGTCAGCCGCATACCAACCTATAAGTCAAGGAACATACACGACTAATTACATTTTTAAAATCAACAAATTATAATATGTATGGACATCAAAAACTAACAGAAAACAAACTTTAATTTAAAAAACCCTAGCCGCCAACATCACAGATCAACCGCCATTTCTTTCTGTCCTTTCTCACTTCTTTCATTTCCTCCAGAATCATAACCTCCTTCATACAGGCTCTTCTTTTATTATGACCCTGGATATTCCATTCATTTGCAATTTCGAAACTTTGGTCCATCCATACCTTTCTCGGTCTTCCTTTTCCGCGACATCCATCAATTCTCGCAGCATATACTTTATTCGTCAGTCTTTCCTCATTCATTCTCTCTAAATGTCCAAACCATCTAAGTATACTTCTTTTAATCTTCACTTTCACACTTTCTCTTGCACCACATTCTTCTCTTACAAAATCATTTCTCACCCTATCACTCCGTTTTTTCCCAAATCATACTTCTTAGGAAGCCCATTTCAAATTAGTGACGATGAGTTATAGTAATCTGTAATTAATACTGACCTGAATACTCCTCAATGTTGATTCTGTCTACAAGTCCGCGGCATTCCTTCAACAAGCCATCAGGTGGAGGGGCAGAGTCCTCATTCTTCACATAATCCACTGCAGAGTGCTCAGCTTCCCATTCTATCTTAATATCCAGTCTCTCTTGCTTCACATCGCTCTCTTCAATGTCTATTTGTTCATCTGAGTGCGCTAGTTGTGCATCCATAAACTCCGAGTCCGCCTCCACCTTCTCAACCTTCACAACAACGTCCATCGTGACTTTAATCACTTGTACAAAACAAACAAACAACAGTGTCTACAATAACTGTGACTAAATCAAAATCAATCCCAACTATGATAAACAATGGTTTTCAAGGTAATACAAATCTACAAAAATATAAATAACTAACAATATTCACTGTGAATAGACTCCCGTCTGTTCCCGTCTTGTCAGACGCCAGTGACGTCATGATAGATCTTTGTCAAAAGAGCCGTTGTATAAGATCCGGTTCAATTGAAGACAACTCGGACACACGACATTTCATCCATACCTACCTGCGACTATTCGATCACGGACAAATGGTGTAGATAAACGAAAAAAATGGTTTTATTTTTATTTGGATTCACTTGCGTGCCTTTCCTTGCGTGCGTATTCCCGTAAACTGAGACAGATTCCATTATTTGAACTTGCGCTGAATATTAATAATTTAAAACCTTCCAACTTGTTTTTGGGTCTAGGAAAAATAATTTATTATTTGAAGGATTAACGTTGGAGAGTTGCTATCCAGGATTTGTTGCCGTTGACTGTCAGAGCTGGATCTTACGGACGTTTCACCCAAGCCTACGATGGGTTTCCTCAGCAAGTTGATTCAACTGTTATGACTCATAAATGAACCCGGCACAAATTTCACAGGCAACAAAATTGTGATGTCACACAGCCAGGTTGCTAGGTTCCTGAAGCGCTTTTTTGGTAAATTCCTTATGGCCTAAGGAGACGAGATAGCGATTCGTGTCCTAAAATAAAGTGTAGGTACTGTGATTTTTTATCTATGGAGTTCTTTCATGAGCGCTAGCAAACTACGACTTGGATTGATATCTAAAGTGTAAGGAATTTAGCAGAATAGCGCTTAGGATCGAAGAAAGTATATGTTGCAAGAATAGAAGGATGTCGTGGTAGAGGAAGACCGAGAAAGGTATGGATGGACCAAATTTCCGAAATAGCGAATAAATGGGATATCCAGAGTAATTATAAAAGAAGAGCTTGTACGAAAAAGATTATGACTCGGGATGAAATGTAAGGATTGAAAAAAATGGCGGCTGATCTGTAATGTAGGCGGCTAAGACCAAGAATAATTTTTCATTTTTATAGATGTTTTGTAGATCTTTTAGTGTTTGTTTGTTTGTATAACTATTCCTTGACTTATAGGTTGCCAGGTTGGTATAAGGCTGACCACCCACACTGTAAAAAATGGTTCACTTTGCCAATGTCACCCCTGCTTCAGGGAAGGCCATTTCCATGAAATCGGGAAGGCATTCGCAAATGTCTAATCTAATCTAAGCTGCAAAGATATGTATCATTTGAGATTCATATTAAATGCATTCCCACAAACAGACACACATAATTTGGCGCTCACATATGCCGCATGTGGACCTACAATATAAAAACCCAATCTCAAATGAACATAAGCCCTGCAACCCTTGCCGACTTTCCCTGAAACAGGGTGACATTGGCAAAGTGAACCATTTTTTTTACAATGTACATACAAAATAACCCAAACCACACATTAACCCATTACCTCACTAAAAAATGACAAAATCTGTTAATAAAAATCATTATTATTATTTGTACGTCTTTTATTTCAAAAAAATCTTAAAACTAAACTTCACATAAAATTAAAACGGTACAACATAGAACATTCACTTTTTTTGCTATTTATTCAATCTTTATCTCCAGGCAGTTTTGGAAGGGTATAATATTTTTTAAATTATTCGGGCATGTGGAGAGCCACCGAGCATTTCTCACATTCCCATCGTGATTGGCTTTTCTTTTTCACTAATGAACACATTTCACAGAGCCTGGACGGGTTTTGTTTGACAGGATTTGGAGGAATCTGTCTAGGGAAGTGTGCCCATTGTACAGCCTGTAATTGCGAAGGGCATGCTCCTCCAGAGGCCCGTCCTCGCCTCTTGTATGCTGGCAGGGTAATACTCTCCAATATACTTTCTGCAGTACGGATTCTATAATCGCTGTATGTCAGCCTTTGCACGTTGGAAATATTTTTATGCAAAGCATTAGTATTATATAGGGGCATGTCAGCCAAATAAAAGATTTTTTTTTTTGTAGCCCTTGGAGTATCTCCGCATAATTGGAAAAGAAGCCAAGCACTGGTCATTTCTGTCAACTCCACCCATCCCCCGATTATAATCCAAATTGTTTTTCAAAGATGTGAAATCACTTGAATCACTAGCATATTCTTCAATTTCACTTTCACTACAACTGTCAAGTAGCAATTGTTCCATTTCAACATTTGATAAAATATTACGCGCGCGGCGGGATTGTTTACTTTTGCGGGCGGCCATTTGGGAAGCACTGTCAAAACAAATAAAAAATAATACGTAAAAAACTTGAGTAACTATATTTTTTCATTAGAATATAATTCGTAATTATTTAATCACCAATATTTACATGGATAAAGTTGTTGTCAATGATTTTTTATGCATAAAATGATGACGCAATGACAGACCGGCGTTTCGCCGGCGTAGTGCTAAGTACCAAAATCTAGGTCAACGGCGATTCGCCGGCTTCGTGCGCCAATGGGTTAACATGAATTTCAACTCCTGCCGCATTTCCATGAAACCGGGAAGGCATTGGCAATGTGAACCAAGATTTTACAGCATAGAGGGTCACCCTCGTACCAACCTATAAGTCAAGGAACAAGAAAACTCAGAAAGTAATGATTGTAGAAAATCAAAATAAAAACAGGATATGGCTCTTAAAATAATTTATTTTCATTACAATCTCATGCTTATTGAACAACCTTACAGATGAATAATGCTATTTACATATTATATTACAAAGTTGCATGAAAACCAGGCAAGATGAAATTAACGAGAGGAAACTGGGATAAAGCAAAATTAATATATTATATCCACATAGATTTAAAATAACAAAAGGTTTATTATCTTGCATTAGAAGGAATACAGTGGCATTGGATACTTGTTATTTGGTGAAAATACTTTTTATTTCCTTATTTAAAGTTCTCGACAATTATCTTATACATTATAAACAGAGAGCGATGGTCCCCAAACCAGGCAAGCCGTGTTGAGGTGACCAAACATAAAAGTTACAAAGGTGTGTTAACAATAATAATATTAGGATGATTTATTTGGTGAGCGCTGTTTTTGTGTGTATCACACCTCAGGAGCCCTCTGAAAGTGTTGTTTCAAAGTCAATGAACAAAATAACTACACGCACAACCCTCACAAGTTTGTCTTTTTAATGCAACACAGTCCAACACGTCACATTCCTGTCTGTTTATACTTGTTACACGTCTCATCACTTTATCAATCTGCGTTAGTCTATTGGTTAACGCTTTGTACTCGTAATCGGAAGGTAGTGGGTTGGATTACCGGAAGAGCACTAACAAAGAACATCGGCTTTTATCAAAGACTGATCACCAAGCGTCCATCCATTGGTTCTTGCTCGAGTATTGGCGCTTTGTAGGACCAAGCTCGTAAAAAGTCCGGCTGAAAGCCCCAGTCAATGATGAAAAAATCAAAGATGGTAGATGCTTGGATTCCATGCCGAGGACTAGGGTTTCATTCGTACCACGGGTGCCAGAAATGATTTCCAGTTTCATTGTAAAATTCAAGCCAAGCCTTCATGTTTTTTTATCATGGACTTGTAGCTGGATTTGGAGAGACTGTTCAAAAGAAGTCTCAAGACTCACCTCTTCGTCCAATCATACGGACAAGCGCCTTTGCAATGACACACTGTCATAAAAGGAGCTATATAAATTTTGTACTTCCATCATCATCATTATTATGTCAGCAAGATTTTCTCAGCCTTCACAAGAAGTGAAATCCTGCCTGTGCAGACGCAGACAATCCTCACTTCAAGTTGAGTGTTTGGCAGAAGGAAAATGGCCATCATGTAAATACTTGCTTTGCTGCATCTTTTCCAAGAGATCAGGTTCAAAACTTCTTTTAGCCACAATGTCCTGGGTGTCCTCCCTGGTGTAGCTGGAGCAGCCGAGCCCCACGCCCCGCATGGTGTGCGTGGTGGCGCGGGCCACCTCGTCCTGCAACATCTCCTCCTGCTTCTTCACTATGTCCTCCCTGCGGTAATCCTCTGTTGATGATGGCATGTGTGCGAGTCAGTGCTGCCTGGTGTAGCTGGAGAAGCCGAGCCCCACGCCCCGCATGGTGTGCGTGGTGGCGCGGGCCACCTCGTCCTGCAACATCTCCTCCTGCTTCTTCACTATGTCCTCCCTGCGGTAATCCTCTGTTGATGATGGCATGTGTGTGAGCCAGTGCTGCCTGGTGTAGCTGGAGAAGCCGAGCCCCACGCCCCGCATGGTGTGCGTGGTGGCGCGGGCCACCTCGTCCTGCAACATCTCCTCCTGCTTCTTCACCATGTCCTCCCTGCGGTAATCCTCTGTTGATGATGGCATGTGTGTGAGTCAGTGCTGCCTGGTGTAGCTGGAGAAGCCGAGCCCCACGCCCCGCATGGTGTGCGTGGTGGCGCGGGCCACCTCGTACTGCGCCTGCATGGCCTCAAACATCTCCTCCTGCTTCTTCACTATGTCCCCGGCGGGTTCCTCCGCTGTGGCCGCAACCGTCTTCACCAGATCTGCAACAGATTCATGTTTTACCCTCTAGCATGCCAACAATATCAACTATTGTTTTTGGTATCAATATCTCCTGTGTCATCTTTTCCTTCAAAGGCAGTGGAATAAAGCTTTTATGGGTGCATAATTTAGTAGAACATAATCAATCCCGTACTCACTACTAGGCAAATTAAATTAGATTATATTTTGTATTTAATTGATCCTTAAATTTAAAATGATAAATAAATTAGATAAGATTAGATTAGACAGGCGTGTGCATAGGTATCGGCAAATCTAATCTAATCTAAGATGCAAAGATATGTTACATTGGAGATTCACATTACATGCATTTTCACCAGCAGACACGTACAAGTTCGCGCTTGCACATGCCGCATGTGAACCTACAACATAAAAACCAAATCTCAAATGGACATACACCCTGCAACTCTTGCCGTCCTTCCCTGAAACAGGGGTGAAATTGGCAAAGTGAACCATTTTCTACAGCATGGGTGGTCAGCCGCATACCAACCTAAGGGTCAAGGAACAAGGAACTCCGCTGTTGTAAAAACTACTTTGGCTTCGTTTCACGGAGAGGGTGGTCTACCCTTGTCTGTCTGATGGTATATAAAGCCATCAATGGCTTGACTCCACCTTATCTGACTGACATGATTTCACCTTTTAAGATGTGTAAGGAGGCAGACACTCAGATCCGCGGGCGATGGAGCGATCAATTTGATTTCAATTTCAAATAGATTTCAATAAATATTTTCTCCCATTCCTTTAAAACAACTCATTTGAAAATGTCTGAAGTGCTAACGATGGCTCCAATCCAACTTGAATTTAGAATTTTTATTTGGAGATAAGATGGATCGGACACAAATTTATTTACAAAAAAGAGAAGAATGCTGGTCACTCACCGGGGTCCTTCACTCCCATGAGGCGCATGAACTTGGAGGCCACCTTGCCGTCCTGGTCCTGCGCAAACTTGGTGCCCTGCCACTTGTTGAGCGCGGCCTTGGTCTGCGCGTCCACCGCCCCCGCCTCTCCTGCAGCCCCCGCTCCCGCCCCCTCCCCCGCCTTGCTCTTGTTGCCCCACAGCAGCTTGCGCTTCTGGATCTGCACAATCAAACAACATCAACATTAAACTCTTTCAAATTAAATTATGCTGATTTATTTGGTGAGCGCTGTTTTTGTGTGTATCACACCTCAAGAGCCCTCTGCGAGCTTGGTCGTCACTGTAGAAAGCGCTAATCGTCAAGCGAGACCCAGTTGTTGTAATGCTGGATGGACCTTTAGGTGACCAGTCTTTGGTAAAGGTTTATGAATTTTTCAATCCAGCAAAGCGCAAATTTGAAAATATAAATGGCATATTTTTTGCGCTCCGCCGGGATTTGAACCCACAACCTTCCAGTTACGAGGCCGAAGTGTTCTCACTGGACTATGGACCGATCCAAGATGCCAACGACACGCGGTGTACCTGAGCGGTAACCCATCCAAGTAGCATCCGCGCCCAGTGTTGCTTAACTTCGGTGATCTGATGGCAACCGGTGCTTTCAACATGGTAATGTCGTTGACAAACGTGATGATGATGCTTTTCAACACACACATGTAGAAGCAAGATAGGTTGGTGAAATACAAGTACTTAGCACGTGGATCCGCGTTCTGGCATCCTGGAGGTTAAAGGGGGAATAGTTGTGTTGTTTACCTGCTGGGCGTACTTGAGCGGGTTGACCACGTTGGGGTTGTAGTAGTTGGGCAGCTGGAAGGGCTGGGTGTTGGCCATTGCTGCGGGAGCCCCCGTCCCCCCCAGCGAGCCCCCGTGGCAGCCCTGCTCGGCCGCCGAGCGCAGCATTTGTGCCGTGGTCATGGAGCCGTCCGGCGTCTTGATCTGCAGACCTGCAATCATATTAAACCAGACTTAGACTCAATCATTGAGTAATAACAAACTATCATGAAACTATGGTTCACTTTGCCAATGTCACCCCTGTTTCAGGGAATGTCGGCAAGAGTTGCAGGGCTTATGTTCATTTGAGGTTTGGATTTTATTTGTAAGTACACAATCAGCATTTGTAAGCGCGAACTACACGTGTTTGTTTGTGGGCATACATCTGAGAGCTTTGAATGAATATATCCTTGCAACTTAGATTATAGATCAACCACTTTTGTCTCAGTCCTGTCAAACGTTGCAGTTGTGTAGTCATACAAAACATGTTTATATGTGTCAAATTTTTGGATTTCTTGCTTTCTACATTTAGTGTACATGCCCTAATGTCTTCCAACAATGTATTTTTCTTTTTCCACACTGTATGCAAGTTTACACTTGACGCCTATGCATGTCCACCGCAGGTTAATACATGTCTTGGCTCTGGTTTCTGCTGACCGTAATGTAAGGCTTCTTTTGCCAGGCGTGACAGGTTTGATTAAATCTCCGAGATATTTTTTTATTTGTTATTTATTGTTTACCCATTTTCTCCATGGCCTGCAGCTTGCGGGAGACCTTGTAGTGTGGCTTGTAGTCTGTGGTGTGCGGGGACCTCTCCCTCTCCCTGTCCCTCCCACTGTCTCTCCCACTGTCCCTGTCTCTGTCCCTCCCGTTGTCTCTGCCGCTATCTCTGTCCTGCTCCCTCCCACTGTCCCTCTCTCTGTCCCTCCCACTGTCCCTGCCGGCATCTCTGTCTCGCTCCCTCCCGCCATCTCTGTCCCGCTCCCTCGCACCGTCCCTGTCGCGGCTGTGCGACCTCTTCCAGTGCTTCTCCCTCGGTTCATCTCTGCAACACAAGCAAAATATTCACATACAAGACTAGAGCTCGGAACCATCCTATACAGTACAAATCAGTAAAAACAAGCATAACGAGACTATCTCTTTGATTTTTGGACCAGTACTAGTCCAGTCCCAACACTTCAGACTCGTAAATGGAGGGTTATGGATTTGGATCCAGGTGGAGCACAAAAAAATATACCATTTATATTTCCAAATATGCTCTTCCCTGGGTTGAAAAATTAATACAACCTTTACCAAAGACCGGTCATTCAAGAGGTTCATCTAGCCTTACATCAACTGGGTCTTGTTTGAGTATTGGCGCTTTGTAGACGACCAAGCCTGTAAAAACACCTCTGTGGCACTACAAATAAGTGTCACAGAGCCCTATAGTCTCTGAAGTCTAGGGAGTCTCCCGCACAGCTGCACTTTATAATGAAGCATGTGTTACCTTTGGTTGTCGGAGCGGTGTGAGCTGCTCCTGCTGTTGGCGCCCCTGTCTGCTGAGGAGGATCTCTTCCTGGAGCCCCGCTCCCGCTCCCTGTCCCTGTCTCTGTCGCGGGAGTGGGAGCGCCTCCTGCAACAACACTATACGTCACACATTCTATTCATACTCTTTACCTTGAAGAAAAAACTAACCAGTCCATAGTCTAGTGCAGGCCCGGCCAACATACGGCCCGCGTAAGCCTTTCATCAGGCTCGCGACGACATTGATAGTTATCGCACAATAAGTTCAATCATTTATCTAAGGCAGTGGTTTCAAAACTGGGCGCTGGCCTTCCCGCGTGATTTTTTTTTGGCAATATTTGAAAATTGTGTGCCTAACCAGCCCCCCCCGTCGACAGTATTATTATAGACAAAATGACCTTCTCAAATTGCGTGTCTCCCCGCACCCGTTGAGTTTTTGCAGGTAAATTTTACCAACAACGAGCAATTATTTGTTTGTGGCATTTTATTTGATCACACAAAAAATGAAATAGTGGAAATTGCATGCCTTGGTTGAAAAATGAATCTGCCTTTCACCAAAGGTCTATCCAGCCTTGAAGCTACTGGGACTTGCTTAAGTATTGGCACTTTCTATAGTGACAACCAAGCTCGTAGAGGGTTGTTGTGGAGTGCCAGTGTCACCGCTGTTTCAGGGAAGGATCTAATCTAATCTAAGCAGACAATAATAATACAATATTTTTATAGCGCCTTTTCATGACTCTTGGCCATCCCAAAGGCGCTTGCTCATATGAGCGCAAAAGGTGGGTCTTCAACCCCTTTCTAAAAGTGCTCTCCAGATCCATTTCGCGCAGGTCATCTGGGAGGCCGTTCCATATCGTTGGAGCAGCCACCTTGAAGGCTCGATCTCCAAAAACGTTTGCATCGAATCTCAAACCCTAGCCTCCAAAATTACAGATCAACCACCGAAGCATCTACAATCTATAAACTATAATCATAAAAGTAAAAATCAAAATTATGATTTGTAACAATGAGTTTATCCTAGAGCCACACAACAAGTGTGTCTCCTGAGGAGATTGGCTACAACGCAATAAAACATTTGGAATAAAATAAGTTCTTAGATAATGGTTTGTAAAATAATGCATTATGTAAACATGTCAACTGACTGTAACTTCAGTAGAAATCCAACTCACTTTCTGTCATCTGTGTTGTGATGTTTCTTGTCCCTGCTGGAGGTGTGCCTGTCTCTGTCCCTGTCCCTGTCTCTATCCCTGTCCCTGTCACTCTCCCTGGGGCGCCTGTCTGCCTCTCGCTTGTCCGACGAGCTCCCTCTGTCGTGCCTGCAACAAACCACCAACACAGAAATCAACAATAAATAATTAGGACCAACTTGATTCTGTGCAAAGGAGGGCAGTGAGGTTGATCAATGATCCTTCTCTGACATCCGATCTGCAGCCGCTCCAGCACAGAAGAAAAGTTGGAATGCTCAGTCTTTTTTATCGATATTACCATGGAGCTTGTTCTAATGAGCTCCAGTCATTATATCCTCCCCCTCGCATTCAGAAAGGGAAACTCGTAGTATGACATCCCTTTGCAGTCAATCTCAAAACTATGAGAACTTGGCGTTTTCATGACTCATTCCTTTGCCAAACTGCCCATTTATGGAATGATCTACCAGTATCTGTGTTCCCTTCTCAATTTAATCTTACTATCCTGTGCTCCTATCCACTGCTATGCCGATGACAGTACAATACATGACGGTTTCTCTTTTACAAAGCCCCCAAATAGTTCAGCGATATCTATTGCTCGTGAATCATTAGATTCAAAGATCAAAACAGATCTCAGGGCTGTCAGCCGTTGGGGCACTGACAACCTTGTAGAGTTCAATATCAAAAAGACTCAAGCATGTCTGATATCCTTAAAGAGGATTCCAAACAACTATCTCCCAACTTTCGACAATGTCTCCCTCTCTAACCATGAACACTTAAATCTTCTTGGTGTTTCTCTGTCATCAGAGTTAAAATACCAAGATGCTATTGAGTCTCGCACAACTTCCGCTTTCCAGCGACTCGGCATATTATACAGAGCTCGTAGGTTTTTTACTTCAGCCCAATTATTGACTCTGTATAAATCCCAAATCCGCCCCATTATCGAATATGGCAGCCATCTCTGGTGTGGTATGTCCAAGAAGTTGAGTGACCAACTTGATTCTGTGCAAAGGAGGGCAGTGAGGTTGATCAATGATCCTTCTCTGACATCCGATCTGCAGCCGCTCCAGCACAGAAGAAAGGTTGGAATGCTCAGTCTTTTTTATCGATATTACCACGGAGCTTGTTCTAATGAGCTCCGTTCATTAATCCCTCCCCCTCTCATTTCAGAAAGGGAAACTCGTAGTACGACTCTCATTCATCCCTTTGCAGTCAATCTCAAAACTATGAGAACTTGGCGTTTTCATGACTCATTCCTTTGCCAAACTGCCCGCTTATGGAATCAGGCCTTTTAGCAGTTTGAGGTGTCAGAAAAAGGGAAAAAGGGACTTATAATCCAAAAAAAGGGACTTAAGGGACCACACAAACTGATTAAAAACGACATAATCTAATCTAAATCTAAATCTAAGCTGCAAAGATATATTAACATTTACAATCCACATCTTATGCACACATAAAAGTAACCATACGGATGTTCGCGCACACATATAGTTTAAAATGTGTATACAATAGAAAAACATCGTAAATGAACATAATCTCTGCAACTCTTGCCGCCTTTCTCTGAAACAGGGGTGGCACCGGCAAAATTGAATCAATCTTTACATTATGGGTGGTCAACTTCATACCAACCTATAAGTTAAGGACAAATAATAAGTTAATAACAGTAAAATAATAAATTAAGGTTTGGACCTGTAGAATAAAATAAAAGTTACAAATAAAAACAATAATAATATAACTGTTGCTACAACATTATGAAAATGAGGAGCATCAGATATATTAGGTCCTTACATATGAAATTGGCGTTTTGCCGTACTGGCCACAATATCTCCTCTTTGGTTAAGAATTCCAAATTCAAATTTATACAGCTATTTACTCATGTATTTGTGTTTTGAAAATTGAACTTCATTTGTTCGTTCCTCAAATTTTTTTTTCTTGGCGCCACTCATTTTACAAAATGGAAAACTTGAAATATTGTGTTATTTACAAGTACGAGTTCTACCGTGGCACCAGTGCTGCAGAAACGGCTCGAAGGGTTAATGATGTGTATAGTGACGGTGTCGCAAAATAAAACATAGTGCGTTTTTGGTTCCAACGTTTTCATTCTGGTAATTTCGGCCTGCAGAACAAGCCTCGTGGACGGCCGGAGACCAAAGTTGATAATGAGGAATTGAAGGCTTTTATGGAAGCAGATCCATCGTAAGCCACATCCAAAAAAGTTGTTTGCTACGAAATCAGTGATAAAATTGTTTTAATCTCCTTGAAGCAAATTGGAAAGGTGAGAAAGTGGGTACCTTACAAATTAGGTGAAGCAAATCAAGAAACGAGCGTCGACTGCTGCGTTACATTACTGAACTGGCACAATAATGGAGGGATTTTAAATCAAATTATTACCTGTGATGAAAAATGGATCCTGTACGATAATCGGAAGCGCTCATCACAATGGCTGAACCCTGCCGAACCAGCCAAATCATGCCCCAAGCGAAAATTGGCTCAAAAATTTACTTGCGAGCGTTTGGTAGACTAGTGCCGGTGTCATTCACTACACCTTTTTTAAATCTGGTCAGACGATTACAGCAGATGTCTATTGTCAGTAACTGCAAACCATGATGGAAAAGATAGCTGCTAAACAACCGAGGCTGGTCAATCGCTCTAGGCAACTGCTGCTTCATGAAAATGCTAGACCACACACTGCACAACAGACGGCTACCAAATTAGAGGAGCTTCAATTGGAATGTTTAAGACATTCTCCGTACTCTCCGGACCTTGCTCCAACAGATTACTATTTTTTTCGAAATTTGGATAACTTCTTCCAAGGGAAAAAATTCAACTCCGATGAGGCAGTCCAAACCGCGTTCAAAGATTGTATTGATTGCTGTCCGAATGGTTATTTTAGTAAAGGGATCAATAAACTATCTATGAGATGGCAAAAGTGCATAGATAGCAATGGTACATACTTTGATTAAATAAATTTATTATAATAAAAAAAAACGACTTTTTGTTCCTCCTATACAAAACGCCAATTTCATATGTAAGGACCTAATATTATTTAGTTCCCCCCTCAGTTAGTCTTCATTGGGGGTAAATGTTAAAATGTAACCTATTTTATAAAGAAAAGCATGCATTTTTAACAGATATACATCTACCATGTGATGAAAAACATAATACTAAAAATGAAGTCCCACTTACCGACAATGCCCAACCATTGAATTGTCGTGAACAGTCATTCAGCTGAATGTAATATAAAACATGGAAGTGACTGTCTGCTAAAAAAGGGACTTTAGGGACCAATTTCAGAAAAAAGGGACTTTAAGGTACCACAAAAAAATAAAGGGAATTTAAGGGATTAAGGGACCACCCTAAAAGGCCTGTGGAATGGTCTACCAGTATCTGTGTTCCCTTCCCAATTTAATCCGGTTTTATTCAAAACCAACATCAATCACCACTTCCTTGCAGCGCCTCACGACAGAACCAAGAACTCAAGCAACACCTCTGCGGCACCCTTCCAGGGTGACATAGACCCCCAAGACTCTCAAGAATTGGGGAGCCTCCCGCACAGGATTCCTTAAAAAAAAAAAAAAAATCCGGTTTTATTGAAAACCAACATTAATCACCACTCCCTTGCAGCGCTTCACGACAGAAGCAAGAACTCAAGCAACACCTTTGCGGCACCCTTCCAGGGTGACATAGACCCCCAAGACTTTCAAGGATTGGGGAGCCTCTCGCACAGGATTCCTTAAAAAAAAAACTCTCGTTCGATGCTGGAGTGTGCACCTCTGCTCTCCGCGGAAATTCACCACACAACAAAGAAGAAGCTACAATATCGGACAGCCATTCTGACCGATAGAGTGCCAGATTAACTGTTAGTAATATTACCTGTAGGAGGATGTCTCCCTGTTGTCGTGCCCCTGGTTCAGCAGGCTGATGGGAGGTGGGTCGTCCCCAAAGGGCTTCAGGTCCATGAGGGCCTGGGGCTTCCCCGGGGGCCTCTCCCCCAACAGGCCGGGCCGCTGCAGGTACGGAGTATCGCTGGGCTTGTCTCCCAGCAGCCCCCGCCTGGGCCCCGCCGCCCCGCTGCTGTACGGCGGAGCGCCAGAGTGCTCCGGAGATGGCCTGTAATGTGTGGTCTTTAAGTAAGCATACCAATATTAGTTTCACATTTATTTAAATAAGACAATACATGGTGTGAGCAATGTATACAGGCAAAATATGGTGAACAATTCATCTAACATTTAAGTTAGGTTATACAAAATAACTGATGGTTCAATTGAAGTCATTGTAATAGTTCTCAATATTTAATTATGTGTTCAAAGGCAAATGGCAAATCACAACTCGCTCCCCCAGTTCTTGTTTATCGTATACGCCAATCTTGTCAAATATTACTTTTTCATGCAGTTGTCTTAAGAATCAAATTCTACACAATCTGAGCAAAGAAAAACCGTAAAACTCGATAATGTGAGAGTTCTTTTAAATATTTTTTAAATAAATTTCTTGTTTTCATAAGACACATTGGTCCAGTACACATGCAAACATTGCTTATGTAAAATTTTCTCAATGGCGTATACGATAAACAAGAACTAAGGCAGCGAACTATCTAAGTAATATGACATACTGTACCCTTAGTACTGAGTTGCAAAACTTGAGAAAAGTAAAGTTTACGGAAAATATTAAA
This sequence comes from Agapetus fuscipes, assembly GCA_951799405.1. NCBI lineage: Eukaryota > Metazoa > Arthropoda > Insecta > Trichoptera > Glossosomatidae > Agapetus > Agapetus fuscipes. Next base: position 15,332,315 of record OX637352.1, read on the forward strand.
GCGTGATTTCTCCCAAAATATGCCGTTTTTGTTTCTTGCACTTTGTGGTCTTAGCAAAAGAGTTACAGTGATGAAGAAAATCAAGTTCAAACAAACAGTGGGGCAATCACTCTTTAATAATTGCCGTAGACTTTACATTACTCAAGTTTTGCATCTCATACTAAGGGTACAGTAGTCTAGTGGTAATGCATCGGACTCATGATTGGAAGGTAGTGAATTTGATTCCCAGTGAACCACACAAAAATGCGGGGTACAAGTAGGTACACATGTGTAATAAGGTTAAGTTGAAAAAGTATACAATGAAGATATAATATTATATATACGCAACTAAGCTACACATATGATGTAACATCATGCCGCATTATCCCTAAAGGAGTCGCATGTGGGGAGTTGAACCTATTCATTTTTACAGGTAAGGGCCAACCACTTCAGTTCAAGTGGGGGGTTCCCGGCTCCCGAGAGAGATGGTACTAGTTTCTTGTGAAGGCTCAGTAAGCCTTGACGATATTTTATTTTGTGGTTTGAAATAAACACCAAAACGGGAAATCATTTCTGACACCCTCAGTGCGATTCGAACCCGAGCTCACGGCATGGAATGCAAGCACTCTACCAACTGAGCTATTGACAGGACAACATGTAATTTCAAATATATAGCTGCATATCGCACGCTTAATAATAAAGAGCAATAACTCAAAAATTGGGAAAATCGAGATTTTGTAATAAAACGCAAGAACAATGCGAGAAGAATAGGTAGAATGCGACAGCCGTTCAATTTGGACGAATATGACCAAGATAAAACATCGGTCGCCTTTTTCATCCCACACAAGTTGTACTGATTGTCCGAACTTCAAACGTGATTTCCCAACATTCTTATTTTTTGAGTTATTGCTCTTATGATTAAGTTATTACTCTTATTATTAATTATAATCTTTTAAAAGTCTATTATATCTATTCCGTTCTGCCGTGTTAGTCTATGTCTTTTCTATCGGGCGCCGGGTTGGAAGTCAGTAGAGCATGGAGATGTATGACAGCTTTCACAAAGTTTTTCCGGTAATCCATAGACAATCCGGACAATGAGCAGCCCCTCAGGCTGTAGTATTATCAAGATAGAGAGAGAGAGAAGTACACTAAATAATGCTGACCTTGTGTACCTGTCGCCATCCTTGCCCCGCGAGCTGGCCGCCTGTGGACTGTCTCTCATGTGGGAGTTGCCGGCATTGTCTGAGAAGGAGTCCTGCACAAAACAAATAACATCATTCATAACCACGCCTCAAGTAACAGGGAGATTGAGGACTATTTGATTGGGTTTAAAATGGACTCATTAATTCAAACATTTCCTTGGCGGGCAAACGCACACGTCTATATGCCCACAAGCAGACACACGTAAGAACCTTCTGCGAGCTTGGATGTCGCTACAGTGACTGATCCTCAAGCAAGATCGAGTTGCTGTAAGGCGGATGGGCCGTTAATAATAAGCGCTGTTTTTCTGTGTGTCACACCTCCAGAGCCCGCTGCGAGCTTGATCATCGCTGCAGAAAGAGGATGTGAAAGTTAAGGTACAAAAGAATGTGATGAGATGGTTTGGGCATGTGGAAAGAATGAATGATGATAGACTGACAAAGTATATTGTATACAAAGAAAGGGTGAAAGGAAAAAGAGGGAACGGACGACCGAGAAAAGTATGGAGTGATCAGATTGAGGAGATTGTGAAAGAATGGGATATACAAAGTGAGCGTTAAAGAAGAAAATGCATGGAAAAGGTGATGGATATGAATGAATTGAAAGAGGCATGTAAGGATAGGAAAAAATGGAGGCAGCTCTGCAGAGGCTCTGGCCACCCCTAGCGGAATGGCGACAGAGTTACAGTTACAGTATGAATTTTTCACCCAATTTAAAAAATATAAATGATACATTTTTTGTGCTCCGCCAGAATTCAAACCAACAACCTTCCATTTATGAGTCAGAAGTGTTAACCACTAGACTACGGACCGGTCAATCTTAGGTGACAGTGAGATTGAGGACTTATATACACAAGGATCTTTTTGCTTGGATTCAAAATGGACTAAACACAAAATTTCAAACATTTTGTTGGCGGGCAAATGCACAGGTCTATATGCCCCACAAGCAGACACACTAAAGTACAAATTGTGTGATGTCATAATCTTTAAACTGATCACTGAATATGTCCATAGTTGTAAAATAAATTAATGAAAATAAAGCAGCATTAAAAAGTAGCTTGATTATTTTACTATCTTCCTTCAATGTATGAAGAGTATTAAAATATAAAGACAGATTAACATCCTACAAAATTTGTTAGTTGAAAATATCTGCCTTGCCTTCCAAGCAATACAGCATTATTGTATAAAGGTGTTATGATTGTTTTATAAATAAAAAATTTAAACTGTGTTTTATTCCACTTTTATTGTTATTTTTTGAGTCATTACTTATGTTCATTTGAGGTTTGGATTTTATTTGTAAGTACACATTCAGCATTTGTAAGCGCGAACTACACGTGTTGGTTTGTGGGCATACATCTGAGAGCTTTAAATGAATATATCCTTGCAACTTAGATTTATAGATTACTTAGTTTGTTGGTGTATTCATTTGCTACATTTTTTGCATAGGAAATTTCTGACTTTTTTTGTATAGATTTCTTTGTAAGGTTTTGTTCTTTTATATATTTAAATGTAATTTTTTATTCATATTCCTTGACTTATAGGTTGGTATGAGGCTGACCACCCATACTGTAAAAAATGGTTCACTTTGCCAATGTCACCCCTGTTTCAGGGAAGGTCGGCAAAAGTTGTGGGGCTTATGTTCATTTGAGGTTTGGATTTTATTTGTAAGTACACATTCAGCATTTGTAAGCGCGAACTACACTTGTTGGTTTGTGGGCTTACATCTGAGAGCTTTAAATGAATATATCCTTGCAACTTAGATTATAGATTATAGATAGTTTTAGGGAACCTCAATCTTGGTCATAATTTGTCACCAGAAGATGGAGATTCTCCGAAAATGTTAGGAACGTCTCAAGAAACAGCAATAAAAGTGGAATAAAAACATAACGCATTTTCATAATGGCTTGCCACGGTATTCCGCAAAAATCTTTTGAAAATTTACTTTTGTTTAATTGATTGACACATTGCAAAAGTATGCATTTTAAATATAATTGTGAGTTATTTCATACAGCAGTTTATAAATTCAAGAACGGGACCCTGAGTATGAGTAAAGTGAAAAAACTCTACTCAGGGTACAGAACTACTTTAAACAAAAAGCATGTTTTTTTTATAGCCCTGCAGATTTGGATTCCCTAGTTCTCAGCCACAAACATTGGAATATTAATCAGGTTTCTCCCTGGCAACCTGGCTGGGCCGCTGCTTGCCTTTTCCCACTCTGCATGTATGTGCCTCGTATTATTTTTTGAGAGAAATCACGCTCCCCCTTTAGAGAGAATCTGACGGTTAAATATTTTGATAATTTATTCAGCGAGCTTGCCTAATGAGTGAATCACACCTCAAAAGCCCTCTGCGAGTTGGTTGACGCTACAGAAAGCCCCAAGCAGACAACAAAAAATCATTTCAATGTAATATTAGAAATTCAGTTTTAAATTGAGCCTCTTGCAACTAAGCTACACATGTAGTGTAACTTCTTGCCGCGTTATCCCCGAAGGGGTCGCATGTCATTTGTCGGGGTTATAGCCGCGGGAGCTAAGAGGGCTGATCTTTCTAGCGTGTTTCGAATGGAACAACGCTGGTTCGATCCCCGCTTGGGTCACTTGACTTTAACTTTGACCCTGGTTCAACAGATGTTTTTGGGTAATTATTATTTAATAATTCATTAATAATAAACAATAATGAATTATTAAATGATGATATTAATACCTGTTTCTGGCCAGGCAAAATAGGTTGGTGAATTGCATTCCTCTTCACAAATCTATTTTTTTTTTAAATTTAAAAAAAAAAAAAAAAAAAAAAAAAAAAAAAAAAATGTGGTGATTTGAACCTATTTATTTTTACAGGTAAGGGGACCGGCCTTACGCCAACCACTTCAGTTAAAGTGGGGGTTTCCCAGCTCCCGAGAGGGCTGGTACTCATTTCTTGTGAAGGCTGAGTAAGCCTTGCCGGTATTTTTATTTTGGGGTTTGAAATAAACACCGAAACGGGAAATCATTTCTGACACCCTTGGTGGGATTCGAACCCGAGCTCACGGCATGGAATGCAAGCACTCTACCAACTGAGCTATCGACCGGACTATAACTCAAATTATAACAAAATTTTATAACTCAAAATTTGTTAAAGACAAAGGAAGAAATATTCATATTTTACAACATGAATTTACAGTAATAAGTGAATGTATTGACAACGATTGGCTGTTCCAGTTAATATACTGTTTGTATGTGTGTGTGTGTGTGTGTTGGTGTTGGTGTTGGTACTCACGTGTCTTGCTGTCGGTAACTTTGTACAAGCGTCGTGTACAAATAAACTAAGTTTGGCCGAGTCCAGGTTTGACGTTCGGGCGATGTTGTATTGTCCACTGCGTACGTAGAATGTTGGAAGGGGGTATTTATATGCGTCACAAATATACGTGTTAATATCACACAACTATCACATGGTTTACAGTTTTACAACCAACGTTGGGGAAAATTATTTGCAAGGAATCCCTAGACACGGGGAAAAATCCCGATTCCAAAGATTCCCAACACTGGCAACACCAGAACTAGCTTAAATCGAGAAAGAGACTTGGAGGTATAACTATTCAATTACTGGTAACAAAATAATGTTTCTTTTGGCAGAATTTTAATAAGAAACGATTACAATACATATAAAACTGACTTTAAACCAGATTAGAATTCAAACGGAGCTATTCTTAGACAATTTAGTCGTCGGTTGAACCCACGCTTTGACAAACTAATGGTACATGCGCTGGAAGTTTCATCAGCACGGTCATTCTTACCTACCGAATTTTGTAATATTTGTATGAAAACAAAGAAGCTGTTCACTTGCACCCATCTTGGATTAACAGGTCTTCATACAAATGAATCATTAGTTTGTCAAAGCGTAGGCTCAACCGACGACTAAAATGTCTAAGAATAGCACCGTAAATACTTTTAAAAATGAGGTTTATAAGTTCAGTATCAGTTTTAACATGCCCCATCATGGTAGCCATTGATATATAGGATTTAAAATTATAGAACATCTGTGAACATGAAGTCCTTTTTCACTCAGGGCAATACATTATCAAGAGAAAATAACATGATATTTCTCTCATGGCTTCATTGTTGTTCCTAAACCAATAAGTTGGTGGGTTAAAACGACCCATACTGCAACAAAAAGGTTCAGTTCTACCAATGCCACAACAGTTTTAAGAAAAATAAATAAGAGTTGCAGAGCTAATGCTCAATTAAGGCTAAGGCTTGCTTTTGTAAGCATGCATTCAGCATGAGTAAGTAAAAACTTACACATGACTGCTTGTATACAGGCATAAAGTGAGAACCTTGATTGTCAGTGGGTGTGTTCGGGAAGCTTCATTTACTCCTGTAAGAACTCAAAGCAGGAAGCACAGTTTGAGGGTTCTTTGTTCACAACTGGTCCCTAGTCTAGTGGTCAACGCTTCGGGCTTGCAATTGGTTTGATTCAAATTTTTACAATATGCTCTTTGCTATGTTGAAACACTAATCTGCTTTTACAAATGGCCAGACACAAAAGGTCCATTCAGACTTATGGCAACTGGGTCTTGATAGAGAATTGGCATGTCTATAGTGATGACCAAGCTCGCAGAGGGCTCTTGGTTTCACAGAAACACAGCGTTCACCAAATATTTTTTTTAAATCTTTGCTGACAGGTCCATGGGCAATGGCCAATGAATTTTTCATTGGCCATTGACCATGGACCAGCGAAGATCATACTTTGTACATTATATGGTGTTTATTTTTGTGCTCAGGCAGAAATCTAAATGGCCTTCCAATTACAAGTCTATAGCGTTGACCACAAGACTATGGACTGGGGTGGAAGTCTGGACGACCATCGATAGACCTTACTGTATCTATTTGAAGATATGAAAAAATAAACCATGGCAGTGTATCAACAGCTGATTTATTAATATGGAACAACAATCAGCTGTTCAGGCACGGCCATGTTTTAGTCCAGCCTATCTTCAAATAGCAGGCGCGTGCATAGGGTATAGACAAATACATTTCTACATACATGTTTTCTCCCATTTCTTTTACATAACCCATTTGAAATTAACTGAAGTGCTAACAATAGCTCTAATCCACCTAAAATCTTAAATCTCAATACCAAGCTAAAATGCGTTTTTTAAAAACATATATTGCCTACCTATTAGGCTATGATATATATCTTTGCAGCTTAGATTAGATTAGATTAGGCGCATGTGCCTGTATGGGATGCACGCCCCTGTCAAATAGGTACGGTAAGATCTGCAGACGGCCATCGAGACTTCCTAAACCTGTGATCGAACTCCACAAAATCACTTGAGAATTCTAAAAGACAGCTCTCCGAACACACCCAATCACAACTTAGATTAAAGAATACCAACATACAAATAAAATAATTACACATACAGGAATTAAAATAAATAAACAATAGAGAGATAGACATCATCATCACCTCGTCGCTCATGTCCATTGTGACGTCGTCGTAGTTAGTGTCATCTTGCTTGTTGGGTTGCGCGGCCTGCTGGTAGGCGCCGGGAGACGCGGGGGCGCCCCCCCTGTAGCCCTGCGCCCCCCTGGGCCCCCTGTCCCGCCCCTGTCAACGTTACCACAAAGTGTTGTTGCGATGCACCCAAGAGCTTATGTGGGAATGGTTTGGTTTTGGATTTTGTTTTGGGTGCAACAGAAAATTAAGTTAGTAAGATTTGAATTGACACACACCTTCCTAACTTAAATAGGTACATCTTTATTTAAATAAAATTAAAAGGGATTCTGTTTATAAATTTATTTAACCCTCTGTCGGTCGCGCCTGTGCAAAAAAAGCACACCTTGTGTTTTTTTTTAAATTCTATTTTAGAAACTCAACGGCACATACAATGTATAAGCTGACATGATCTATAATCTAAGTTGCAAAGATATATTAACATTGAAGATTTCTATTTAATGCATGTTCACAAGAAGACATGTACAAGCTTGCGTACACATGCTTCTGGTGTACTTACAATAAAAAAAAAACAAATCTCAAACGAACATGAGCCCTGCAACTTTTGTCGCCCTTCTCTGTCACAAGGGTGACATAGACAAAGAGAAATGATGATAATTAATTTTACAAAAATGCTATACCCAAGTATGTTTTAATATGTTATGTTATAATGTTTTTAAAATTCATTTTTTGAAATACCCCCATTTCAATTCATAAATACATTTAGGATGAAAGGATATCTTCTATAAACTATGGGGATAAAAGTGAAAAAAAAAATGGTTCACTTTGCCAATGTCACCCCTGTTTCAGGGAAGGTCGGCAAGAGTTGCAGGGCTTATGTTCATTTGAGATTGGGTTTTTTATATTGTAGGTCCACATGCGTGAGCGCAAAATTATGTGTGTGGGAATGCATTTAATATGAATCTCAAATGATACATATCTTTGCAACTTAGATTTTAGATATAGCTGTAAGAAATTGTGTGTGTTTGGCACATAATGATCCTTGGAAGGCACTAGAAGGTTGCGACCGACAGAGGGTTAAGAACTGATTGCCGCATTCGGTTCTATCCGATTCAGGTATCACATTCGTCCATCTCTATCGTTGATATTCGACTGTTCATCCATAAATGCTCACATAATATAATCTGTCAACAGTGTTTAAAAATAATATCTGCCAAAGACGCCATGATGGTTGTGAAAAAATCTAACCTGTCATATAAACAGAAGACAATACGCTTTTAATTGATAATATTAATACAATAATTAACGAAATTGTGATTAATATGCTCTGTAGATAAACAAATTCCAATAACATTACCTAATATCAAGGGGCATGTGCAAAAATGGATGCCGACAAATTTGAACGCCACTTTACGAGGCTAATTTCATAGTAAGCGTTAAAGTTTTGGTATGATTGAAACAATAATATGTTTAAGTTTATAATAACGACATGTTTTGGTTTCTTACCGTGCTGGATTTGTAGTTATTTTCATATTCGTAATCATCGTCACTGGCGTAGTTGACAAGGGAATCCATCTTTGAAAATTGAGACGAAGAGTACCACCACACAGAAAATTAATCTCAAGAGCGAATGTTTTTTATACCTACCATAGTTTATTATGATATGAAAATATTTTCTCAACTAGTTGGGAAATTATTTTTCTCGATGGTATTGTGTATCTGTCATTTCAAGCAGTTTGACGTTTAATTTTGCACAAGCGGTGATCCATGTCAAAATCTAAAATATTAATTAAAACTACATCATAAATCCTCATAAGAACAAACAAAATGAATGTAACACAAGCTGTTAAGATGTACATCACGAAGATGGCAGAAGAAAGTGGCCCTGGAATGAAAATATTGCTCATGGACAAGGAAACAGTGCGTACACTTCATTTGTTTTCATCTGAGATTTTGTTCCATTTTCAAAAATATATACTCATTTTACACATTATTCACTGGATTGTTCTTTTAAACGATATTAACAACCTACCCATTTTCGAATTCAGTACTTTTTGGTTCTTTTTTGTACAACTTTTCCAACATATTGATGATTATTTTTATGATTTCAGACAAGTATTGTCAGTATGGTGTACGGACAGTCGGAAATTCTGCAGAAGGAAGTGTATCTGTTTGAGAGGATAGATGCGCCGAGTCAAGGCGAGGGACTGAAGCATTTGAAATGTATCGTCTTTCTCCGCCCCACCAGTGAAAACATAGCGTTGCTCTCTAGGGAACTGAGATATCCAAAATATGGCGTTTATTTTATATGTATGTATATGTGATTATCTCTTCCGGAATATTAATGAAAATTATCTTCTTTTTTATTTATGAACATTTCAAAAATATGGTAATATGGTCACAATCTAGATTCGGACTTCTCATCAAAAGGTACCTGGTTTGAACTTAGTAATTTCATAGACAAAATGTGATTTCATCTAAACAGCAGGTGCGGGCACACGGTTTAGGTAAAAACATTTCGGAATAAATATTTTCTCCCATTACTTTAAAATAACTCATTTGAAATTGACTGAAGTGCTAACGATGGCTCCAATTGAACTTACATTTTGAATTTTAAAGCCGAATATCAAGCTTACATGGTTTTCCCCATATCTTGCCTACGTATTAGGCACATGTGCCTGCGTGGGATGCACTTCCCTGTTGAATAGGTTGCTGGGGAAAAAGTTTAGTATTATTATCGGTTGCTAAGGACCCTAGTAATTAGATCTGGGACAATTACCTACTGAAAAAATATCTAATTTGTATTTTTGTGCTTAGTCTATTTTTATTTACATTTATAGCGCTCTACGTACTTTTGCTGATCTTGTTTGAGTTGGTGTTGACAATTTCTTAAGATAATTGTTGTTCAAAAAATATGTGTCTTCTTGTTTTAGACTTCAGCAATATAATATCAAAAGCAGACGTAAAGACGCTGGCAGAGTGCGATGAACAAGAGGTGGTGAGAGAGGTGCAAGAGTTCTATGGAGACTATCTAGCCATCAGCCCACATCTGTTTTCCTTCAACATTACAGCTTCCCACAAAGGTATGATGAGCTCTTAATGGTCCTCGTTCTGCATTTAGGTTGTGCGTTTGATTTTTAATTTAAGAAAAATACATACCTGTCCTAAATGGATTTCTATTTTTTTCATCTGGCAATAAATATGTGTAGTCAAAATGACAACCGTACTCATTCCACCAATCAAAATTCAAAATGGCCACTTCCTGTTCCAGACTATTTCCTGTTGATCTAAAATTAAATTGCATCCAGAGTTTTTTGTTATCAGTACAAATCATTTTAAATAGTCAACAATAAAGCTATTATGCAATTAATTAATCGTTCAGAATGATGTGTCAGAGCAAAATTATGTAAGATTTTTACTTTAAGGTTAGGAATTTGTATATTTGCATCCCTGTGAAGTTTTTGTTTATTCTTTATAGTTCTTTGTAACATTAAAAATATGAAATAAATGTGGTGTGTGTGTGTGTCAGGCATGATCTGGAGCCCGTGCGCCCTGCAGCGCTGCACGCAGGGCCTGTCTGCGCTGCTGCTGTCCCTGAAGCGCCGCCCCGTGCTGCGCTACCAGGCCAGTTCTGATCTGTGTCGCCGCCTGGCCGAGCGCCTCAGGGAGATCACCTGCCGGGAGTCCGCCCTGTTTGACTTCAGGGCCGGCGAGGAACCCAGCCTGCTGCTGCTGCTGGACAGGAGGGACGATCCCGTCACTCCGCTGCTCACACAGGTACAAAGCTTTCATTTCTCCAGCAATTTTTTTTAATGTTTATTTTTCTGCATATGTCAACGACGTTAGCCATGTTGAAAGCACCGGTTCCCATAGATCACCGAAGTTAAGCAACATTGGGCGCGGACAGTACTTGGATGGGTGACCGCTCAGCTACACCGCGTGCCGTTGGCATCTTGGACCGGTCCGTAGTGGCAACACTTCGGACTCGTAAATGGAAGGTTGTGGATTCGGATCCCGGCGGAGCACAAAAAATGTACCAATTATATTTCGAATGTGCTCTTCGCTGAGTTGAAAAATTCATAAAACCTTTACCAAAGACCAGTCACTGAAAGGTCTATCCAACCTTACAACAACTGGGTCTTGCTTGAGAATTGGCGCTTTCTACAGCGACGACCAAGCTCGCAGAGGGCTCTTGAGGTGTGATACACACAAAAACAGCGCTCACCAAATAAATCATCCTAATATTATTTTTATTATTAATTTTAACCCCTTTTTAAATTTTTTTTAAGAAATCCTGTGCGGGAGACTCCCTAGTTTCTAGAGACTCTAGGGGTCTATGACACTTGTTTTTTAGTGCCGCAGAGGTGTTTACGAGCTTGGTCGTCGCTACAAAGCGCCAATACTCAAGCAAGACCCAGTTGCTCGAAGGCTGGATGGATCTTTTAGTGACCGGTCTTTGGTAAAGGTTTTATGAATTTGTTCAACCCAGCAAAGAGCATATTAGAAATATAAGTAGAATATTTTTTGTGCTCCGCTGGGATCCAAATCCACAACCTTCCATTTACGAGTCTAAAGTGTTGCCACTGGACTGCGGACCGGCCTAAGAAATGGCAACGACACGCGGTTTACCAGAGTGGTCACTCATCCAAGTACTATCCGCGCCTAATGTTGCTTAACTTCGGTAATCTGATGAGAACCGGTGCTTTCAACATGGGATAGTCGTTGACATGATAAAAATCATTTTTTGCTTATGTGTGAGTGTTTTGTAAAAAAATAAAAAATTTCAACTTTAAAACGTCAGATTTCAAGGTCAACTACAATTTTTTTTAAATATTCACAAACGAAAATGAATGCTTTGAGTTTATTGATGGGTAGTTTTATTCAATGAAAGAATGATATACAATATTTTAGATTTTATTTCTGTGTAAATACTAAAGAAAACAAAAAAAAAATGCGATAAGTACAGTGTGAATACGAAATCCGGCATTCTGGAGGTGCAAGCTTTGGCAGGCTGCAATGTATGCGATAGCTGGCCTTGTGTTGTCATGCCCGCTCTAAGAAATATAAATAGTAATATTGTGTTCCAGTGGACGTACCAGGCCATGGTGCACGACCTGCTCACCATCACCAACAACCGCGTGAACCTCTCCAGCGTGCCCGGAGTGCCCAAGGAGCTCCGGGAGGTGGTGCTGTCTGCTCAGCAGGATGACTTCTATGCCAAGGTAGCCTGGCTCATTCACAGTCACTCCCTACTGTAATGTAGTGTAGTGAACCATCACCAACATGCCCGGAGTGCCCAAGGAGCTCCGGGAGGTGGTGCTGTCTGCTCAGCAGGATGACTTCTATGCCAAGGTAGCCTGGCTCATTCACAGTCACTCCCTACTGTAATGTAGTGTAGTGAACCATCACCAACATGCCCGGAGTGCCCAAGGAGCTCCGGGAGGTGGTGCTGTCTGCTCAGCAGGATGACTTCTATGCCAAGGTAGCCTGGCTCATTCACAGTCACTCCCTACTGTAATGTAGTGTAGTGAACCATCACCAACATGCCCGGAGTGCCCAAGGAGCTCAGGGAGGTGGTGCTGTCTGCTCAGCAGGATGACTTCTATGCCAAGGTAGCCTGGCTCATTCACAGTCACTCCCTACTGTAATGTAGTGTAGTGAACCATCACCAACATGCCCGGAGTGCCCAAGGAGCTCCGGGAGGTGGTGCTGTCTGCTCAGCAGGATGACTTCTATGCCAAGGTAGCCTGGCTCATTCACAGTCACTCCCTACTGTAATGTAGTGTAGTGAACCATCACCAACATGCCCGGAGTGCCCAAGGAGCTCCGGGAGGTGGTGCTGTCTGCTCAGCAGGATGACTTCTATGCCAAGGTAGCCTGGCTCATTCACAGTCACTCCCTACTGTAATGTAGTGTAGTGAACCATCACCAACATGCCCGGAGTGCCCAAGGAGCTCAGGGAGGTGGTGCTGTCTGCTCAGCAGGATGACTTCTATGCCAAGGTAACCTGGAAAGTTATGAAATCCACGGGGAAGGGGTGGAAGCTCCATTGTCATTCCACCTCCCTGGCTCGACCACATGCCACGTTGCCAGTGATGCCATCTAGTCGCGTTGCATCCCGCAGCGCTGTGTCGCACGTCCACCTTCGTTCACATCTCGCTCCAGACTGGTGTCTGAACTCAGGCTTTGGATTATGCGGAAAGAACACGACTACTTCTGCAGTCATTCGGCTCGCCCCTCGGCTAACGGCCATCACGCACTGGCGTCGCAGCAATGTCTTTAATTATTAATGTTTTTATTTTTCAATAACATAACTTCTTCTTCTTCGTGTCAGCTTCACACCGTATCGGCCCAGTAACGAGCAATGTCTACAGCTCTTTGGTTTCCCGCAAAGAGATCATCCATGGAGCAGCTTGTCGGACAGGAGGGACAACACCGCAGGTGCTCCATAGTTTGCTGAGCTCCACACTCACATAGTGTAGAGTCCTCCCGTCCCAGAAATCCCCAGGTCAACATGTTGGCCCGGGCTCTTCCAACATTTGTCCTCAATCTGTTCATAGATTTCCACACGGGCCACTCGAGGTTATTTCCTGGAGGTAGGCTCTCTGCAGGCTGCACAAAGCTCTCAGGGCATTCCTCTTTCCACATTCGCAATCTCTCCGCCACTGGATCCGTAGACAAGGGCTGCACGGAACTAAGGAAGCTGTGTCTCGACTTCAGGCGCTGCTGTGATGAAATGCCACTTCCGTATATGCAGTGCTGTGTGCACGTTAGAGCCTTCTGCCTCTCATAACATAACAGTAAGTGAGATATTAGATTGAGATTGTAGCAATGTTATTTCTTGTGCTTTGCAGAGCTTGTACCTGAACTTTGGGGAGATCGGCCAGACAATCAAAGACTTGATGGAGGAGTTCCAGAGGAAGGCCAAGAGCCAGCAGAAGGTGGAGAGCATCGCGGACATGAAGACATTTGTGGAGACCTATCCGCAATTCAAGGTCAGTTCCTGCAGCGTTTTTACCATAAATTTGTCGAAAGGGAGGATCTAATTTTCCCTGTTTGTCATTAAAGAATCCTATATTTTTTTGCCAATTTCAGAAAATGTCTGGCACGGTGGCCAAGCATGTGACTGTGGTGGGGGAGCTGTCGGCCATGGTGTCCCGCCACCATCTGCTGCAGGTGTCAGAGCTGGAGCAGGAGCTGGCCTGTCAGAACCAGCACGCCAAACAACTGCAGGTCAGGCATATCCTCCTCATCTATATGATTCGCTGATTGGCTAAGATGACGAACTGATTTTAATATATGGCTGTGATGTCAGCGAAATGTCGAGAATAATGCAGGTTCTCCCACAGTAGTTAGTCTATTATTCGAGAAGTGTAATTAATGTTGAAATTGTAAATTAATTGTTGTTGGTTAGTATGCCAACTCAACTTTACTTCAGTTTAAATTTTCTTTTGTCTCAAGAATGTTTGTTTTTGTCACCTTCCAGGAAATAAAGAAGCTGCTGGCCGTGGAGGAGGTGCGGCACAGTGACGCGGCCAAGCTGGTCATCCTGTATGCGCTGCGCTACGAGCGGCACGCCAATAACGACACGGTGGGCCTGCTGGAGCTGCTGAGGAAGCGGGGCGCGCCGCAGGAGCTGCTGCGCGCATGCGTGGAGGCGCTTGAGTACGGGGGCGCGCATGCCAGGCAGGGGGACCTGTTCGGCCAGCAGGACGCCGTCAAAATCACAAAGAGGCTGTTCAAGGTGCGCCCATTCCTTGTTAATAATTGAAATTATGAAAGTCTTAAGCGCTATTCTGCTAAATTCCTTCCAACCTTAAGGCGACGAGATAGCGATTTGTGCCCAAAAATAAGATGTTCTGTGATTTATTATCTATGGAGTTCTTTTGTAAGCGCTAGCAAGCTCCGACTTGGATTGATATCCAAAGTGTAAGAAATTTAGCAGATTGGCGCTTCTGTTCTAGTATCAAAATGAACCATTTGTATCTATTAAATTTTGACTAGTCTGTAGTCTAGAGCAGGTGTTGGCAACCTGCGGTTCGTGAGCCACGGCTGCGGCTTTTTAGTTTAACCTTATGATCGAAAAACACAAAAACGAGGATTAGGCACCGATTCTATCTCTCAGCCACTTTTATTCACTTTTCACACCCCCCCCCTCCGACACTATTTATTGTTGGCCAGAAAACATTTGTGGCTCCTTACACACTTTGAAATTTGTAAATTTCTATTTTTGGCTCTTCTGACTAAAGTTGCCAACTCCTGGTCTAAGTGTTATTTGGACTATGTTGGCATACTGGAGAGTTGCTTGCCGGGATCTGTTGCCGTGGTCTATTGTAGATGAAGCTTTTGGATGTTTCACCCATGTCTGCGATGGACTTCTTCAGCGTGAAGATGATGAAACTGTTATAATAGAAACAAGTCCCAGAAAGCAACTCTCCAGTGTTAACAACTCGCCTAAATCACCTATCAAAAGGTCTTACAACATCTTGATATTTCCAGGGCCTTAATGGCGTAGAAAACATCTACACGCAGCACACACCGCTGCTGCAGGAAACCCTGGAGAACATCATCAAGGGGAAGATCCGCGAGGCCGCCTACCCCTGCATGGGCGGCGACGAGGCGTACCCCAGCCGGCGCTACCAGGACATCATCGTGTTTGTGGTGGGCGGCGTGACCTACAGCGAGGCGCTCTGCGTGCACGCCCTCAACGCGGCGGGCCTGGGGGCGAGGATAGTGCTGGGCGGCACCACGGTGCACAACTCACACAGCTTCCTGCAGGAGATGCACCACGCCACGGAGGGGCAGCCCCGCACACACACCAGGAACATCAGGAATGTGTTCTAGGTTATGTACACCGTGAAGATACAGTGGAACCTCTATTTATGTGAAACACTCGTTGAGGGAAACTAACTTTCCCATATTGACTGCTCCAAGGAAGACAGCACTAAGTCAAAAAGGATAGTTTTGCAGGAAAGCCAATTAAATGTTATTTATTCCATGGAGTACAATGCCTAGACTATTTTTACATTGATTTATTAACAAATTTAAAAGAGATAGAGACACGGCTGACATCTTGGAATGAAGATAATGATTTGTTACCTTCAGAAATGGAAATAAGTCAAAAACCTCAATTTCTCAAGAGTTACTTCCTTCTTCCTTGGAGCAGTCGATATATCTAAATCTTAATCTACGTTGCAAAGGTATAATATATCATTTAAGATTCATATTAAACGCATTCCCACACGCAGACACGGATAAGTTCGCACTAACACATGCCGCATGTGGACCTACAATATAAAAACCCAATCTCAAATGAACATAAGCCCTGCAACTCTTGCCGTCCTTCCCTGAAACAGGGGTGACATTGGCAAAGTGAACCATATTTTTACAGTACGGGTGGTCAGCCTCATACCAACCTATAAGTCAAGGAATACAAACAATTAATTACATTTAAGTATATAAAACAAACAATCACTTAACAATTAAACAGTAAAAATTAAAACCTACTAAACATATTCTATAAAAAATTGGAAAATATTTTTTTTAAGCCTCAGCCTTAAACGCCAGCATTACAGATCAACAGCCATTTTTTTCGGTCCTTGCATACTTATTTCATCCAGAGTATAATCTAATGCAATGTGATGTGATTTATTGTGAAAGTCGGCTTGTCGGGTGAAGGCAGGGCTTATGTTCTTTTGAGATTGGGTTCTTATTTTGTAGGTCCACATGCGGCATGTGTTAAGCGCGAAATTATACATGTCTGCTTGTGGGAATGCGTTTAATATGAATCTTAAATGATATATATCTTTGCAGCTTAGATTAAGATTTTAGATCCTGAAAAGCAACACTACAGTTCATTGTAATTTTATATCACTTTTTCATGATCCAGGGCGTCCCAGAAGCGCTTGCCATGTGGCTTTCATTCTCCATCTATTTATTTTATTTTGATCTTTGCCTAGTCATTCTTTCTTGCTGGCCGAAGGCCGAAAAAGAAAGTCTTGTTTTAAATCTGCAATTTTAACTTTACTTTCATTTGACAGAAGAAATGCACTCCTCTTCTTTTTCTTCTCTTGGGATTTTTTTTTTAAAATAATCATCCAGTGAATATGTTTGGCTGTCTTTATCAGCAAGTGACAAAAAAGTGTGCATTTTAATTATAGAATATTTATGTTATTCAGGCCCGGATTAAGGGCGATTCGAGCAGTACGACCGAACTAGGGTCCCCACGATCAGGGGGCTCCCAAAGGGCCAGAAATTATTTTTTTTCAGTTCTGGCCACCCCTAGCAGAATGGTGACAGAGCTAAATTCCTTACACTTTGGATATCCATACAGATTGCTAGCGCTTGGGAAAGAAGTCCATAGATATAAAATCACAGTACTGAAATCTTATTTTATTTTTGTCAATATTTGATCTTAAATGATTTTATATTTGATCAATCTATTTTTGGGTACGAATCGCCAGCTCGTCGCCTTAAGGTCGTAAGGAATTTAGCAGAATAGCGCTTCAGGTCTTTCCGGGCAATCGCGACAAAGAGGTCCTCGATTACAGACTTAATAGAAATAAGCTTAAATGCATTACAGCAAAAATATCTTTGGGGCTCCAGTCTTATGTGGCATGCGTGTGGAAGGCTCCCCCAAAAGCTGTAAAATACTGTATAGGAAGCATTTCAACATATTTATTTTCAGAAAAGTTATGCATCTTTGAAACGGGTGGGGCAATTTTAAGGGAGGGGGGGAGCATATAGGGGGCCTCGAGTTTTCTTGCACCAGGGCCCCCAGAGGGGTTAATCCGGGCCTGATGCTTTCACCTAAAGTGAAGACTACGGGGGAAAAACAAGCTATGTCAGCAAAAATAATTAAACAATCATCCAGCGAATAATAGGTTTGGTTGTCTTTATCAGCAGGTGACAGAAAAGTGTGCATTTTATTTATAGTTTTAATTTTAGAATATTTGTGTTGTTCACCTAAAGTGAAGACTACAGGGGAAAAACAAGCTATGTCAGCAAAAATAACAAAATAATCTGTACCCTTAGTACGAGTTGCAAAACTTGAGAGAAGTAAAGCTTACGGAAAATATTAAAGAGTGATTTCTCCCAAAATCTGCCGTTTTTGTTTCTTACACTTTATGGTCTTAGCAAAAGAGTAACAGTGATGACGAAAATCAAGTTCAAACAAACAAAAACGGCAGATTTTGCGGGAAATCACTCTTTAATAATTGCCGTAAACTTTACATTACTCAAGTTTTGCAACTCATACTAAGGGTAATGCTCACCAAATAAATCATTCTATTATTAATATAATTATTTACCAATATTTTTTCCGTGATATGGCTGAGGGGGCCAAGTGGGCTGATCTTTCTAGCGTGCTTGGAATAGAGTAATGTTGGTTCGATCCCCGCCTGGGTCATTTGACCATAACTTTGACCCTGGTTTAACATATGTTATTGGGTAATTATTCATTAAAATAAACAATAATGAATTGTTAATTGATGATATTAATACCTGTTTCTGGCCAGGCAGAATAGCTTGGTGGTAGCAGGCGACGTATTTATCAATGAAAATAATATTAAATTTTGTTATAGTTAATTTTTTGAGTTTATTTTGTGCACGACCAGTTTTGGGAAAAGCAGCACCTCCCACCTTCAGGTGTAAAATGAAAAACTTATTTATCCTTTAGTTTAGTTATTAATTTATAGTCACATTTCCATGTAAGGCTTTACTTTATGAATGTTCACAGTGTACGGAGGGTGCGCTGCTGCTCTCCACTGTCTATTCCTTGTTACCTGAGAGTGTTTGTATTTAATTTTGAATGCATGTTTATTAATATAATTAATCTCCTATTATTAGTACTACATAGCTTTGTATAACAAATATATCAATTAAAATTATTATATCATATTCTGTCAGATATTTCTGATTGAAATGTTATTGTATTGTTTAATTTTTATGAAATCTATCCTAAAATGTTTCTTTATTTTTGTTTTACCCCTGACATGTACGTAATCTGTAATGATTTAAGTCCTCGGCAACTGTCCAACAACTCATAAATGCCTAGCTACCCGGCCAAGTGACATCACATATTTGAATGTACAGATGGCATTGTAACCAAGCTACTCTTTGTCCCTTCGTTCTTTATGCAACTAAACTACACATATAGTGTAACTTCTTGCCTGCGTTATCCCACTACCCCACCACCAAGAGGAATTGTCACTGCTGTTGGAGACTGAGCATTTGAAGTAGCGGGTTACTGCAACCAGCTACGACGCATTGGATGATCAATAATAGTCATGGAGCTGGAGAAGAAAATGAAGACTCACTTCTATTCCACTAAACTACAGATATAGTGTAACTTTTTGCTGGATGTTCCCCGAAGGGATCGTGGCGAGTGGAACCTATTTATTTGTACAATTAAGGAACCAGCTTTACGCCAACCACTTCTGTTGAAGTGGGGGTTTCCCAGCTCTCGAGGGGGCTGGTACTCATTTCTTATGAAGGCTGAGTAAACCTTGTCGGTCTTTCATTTTGGTCTGTAATAAACATAGAAACGGGAAATCATTTCTGACACCCTTGGTGGGATTCGAACCTGAGCTCTCCGCAAGGAATGCAAGCACTCTTACATACCAACTGAGCTATCGGCCGGACTTCAGTCAATATAAAAAGCTCTTTTGTGCTCAAAATGACTTTCTTATTCCACAAAAATTCAAGATATACAACTGATGATGATGAGTTGGTAATCTCTTTACAGCGCTGTTTAGTCACTCTAAGGGCGCTTGTGCATGTGATGCCAGAAATTTGCTTCTCTTCAGTGCATTTCAGAGCTTCTCATGCTCCTCTAGCTCTCTCACATGATGAAGTAGGTGGTTCCAAGCCATAGGACCAGCAACTGTGAATGCACACTCTCCAAACACTGTGTGAACTAACTTTCATTGTCTGGCCAACTGAGGGAAGTTTACACAATGTTTATATTTGTGGTAAAGGTGTCACATAATGACGCCTACAATTAAATCTTCACCAGCAGCATCATCATCAGCCCACAATCGCCTTCGGAAGAGGACTTTTTCGAAGAGCCACGGTGCCCTTGAGATGGTCTGTGATCATTAAATGGCGCCACCGGAAATAAATCAGCATCGTCATCATGGCTATCATTTTCGACCTACCATCCAGCTCCTGTAATAGTTCCTGTTGTTTCCGGAGTTGCAGCTCTTCATTATGGTTGACGGGTAAAAGGTTAGGAAATAAAAGTCATGTGTTTTGTGTGTAATGAAACACTTTTCTATATTTCTTTTTATAAAAAAAGGTGACCCGAGTTGTGGGGGGGGTCACATTCCATCTCTGTTGTTGGTAATCGTGAGATGCTGTATGTTTTTTTTTTTTTGGATTTACATTCGCGTTGAGTTATTAACAATGAATTCTCTCATGCAGGTGTTACAAGACATAACCTCAATTCACCGCCCGACGACATTTAAAAATTATAAAAAAAACACAAATCGTTGCCGCGCTCCAAAAATAAATAATGGTTCTTTACACACATCATACTTTATTGATGAGAGCATTGGAATGTGCGTCGGACGGTTTACAATGTGACAAACTACGCCTCTGCGCAGTCGTAGGGCGAACGTCATTCCGACGCTCGTACAAGTTTTGATGACATTTCCTCCCGAAAAGGAGGTTTTAAATATTGAACAAATAATTATAAAGAATAATAAATATTTGCGTAGACTATGTTTTCCTTCCGCCTTACAAACCCTTTACACAAAATAAAGTTTGCAGCCTTTTTTAATGTGTATCCACGCGGGTACATCAGGGTGTGTGCTATACAAGTTGCGGAGCACACTTCGTTACATTAAAAACAAACATTACATACAATTTACAAACGCTCTGTACATTTGTCGACAGTCAAATGTAAAAATCGTTTACTCCCGCGCTAGCAGTCGCATCCGCTTAAATATACATCTGCTCATAAATACTTGCAGCAGAATATGCCAAATAGTTCATGACAATTTTTTAAAGTTACTTGTCAAGAAAAATGACAGACATATTTCACATTATGATTTTTTCTGACAAACAACTTTATATTAATTAAAATAAACATTTCAATGGGCTTCATAATAAGTGAACATTTGGAATTCAAATAATAATAATGAAAAATATACATTGGATAGAATACAATACAAGAGGTTTTTATGTCCCAAAGAAATGCTGATCAAACAATAGGCTTTATATGATAATTTACAGGATATCTATATATATATTTTGGAAAACAATAATAAAAATCATGTGATTAACAGTTCATATAAAATAAAGTGTAACATTTTGACTATATATGATTATAAATTATATTATAAGAAGGGAAGGATTCTAGCTAAGAATTGATACTTTTCTTTACGGTAAACTAAAAATCTACACTAAGTTTTGTTTTGGAATTGGTTTTCAAATTAAATTCCAAGAGATTCTATGTCTTTACAAAGGAGAAATGTAAAATTATAGAGCTACAATGTTAGAGGACAGAATGATGAAGTGATTTCAGCATTTAAGGCTCCGCCAAACAGGAAACGCTATAACGTTGCGTACTTTGTATTGAAACGACTTTGACGCTATTCAGTTGTCGTCACTGGTCACAATGTCCGGCGACTCAGATGAACTTTACATATCTAGCAAGATCTTGTCTCTGTGGAAACATTTTTAAAAGCATCGTTTCCTGTGAACTATGAAAAGTTTCGCAATGCAATACGGTGCTTTTAAAACGACAAACACATACTGTAGAAGCAAGATGGTTTGCTGATAGACCCCATAGTTTCACATGCCAAAATACACAGATGTCGCTGCTGAATTAACAAACTCGCATCCAAAGTGTGTTTAGTTTGCACATATAAACCCTCAGTGTACACACACTTGCATCACAGTTCTCATCAAGATCATCTTCATCATCATACTTCACGCTGAAGAAGCCCATCGTAGAAATGGGCGAAACGTCCGGAAGCTCCAGCTCCCACAGACCACGGCAACTGATCCCGGAAAACATCACTCCAGCATCATCAGCCAGCCGTGTAAGCCTAAAACTCTTATTAATTTTTACTATTGCCATAAAAAGTGCCCGGCATCGAAGAAAGTAATAGGGCACTCGATTAGACATAGCATCTTTCTTAACAACATCTTCGAAGGCAAAATCTTGGGAAGACCAACAAGAGGTCGCCCAAGAACTTCATACATCAAGGATGTGAAGCGGCTCATGGATGTCTCGTCCTATTCGCATCTCAAGAGGATGGCAATGGACAGAGACAAATGGCTGACACAACAAGGCGCTGCCTTTAGAAGATGATGATCAAAGAAAGTTTTGTAACAAAATACAACGCAACATCAACGACGATACCATGTTGAAAGCACCGGTTCTCATCACCGAATTTAAGCAACATTGGGCGCGGTTGTTACCTGGATGGGTGGCCGCTAGGTACACCGCGTGTTGTTGGCATTTCTTGGACCGGTCCGCAGTCCAGTGGCAACACTTTGGACTCGTAAGCGGAAGGTTGTGGATTCGAATCCCGGCGGAGCACAAAAATATACCATTTATATTTCCAAATGTGCTCTTCGCTGGGTTGAAAAATTCATAAACCTTTACCAAAGACCGGTCACTGAAAGGTCCATCCAATCTTACAACTGGGCCTTGCTTGAGAATTGGCGCCTTCTACAGCGACGACCAAGCTCGCAGAGGGCTCTTGAGGTGTGATACACACAAAAACAGCGCTTAACAAATAAATCATCCTAATATTATTATTATTTATTATTAACGTCCAGATGCAGCGACAGAGCATAGCATACTGGTAGTGTGAGACGTGTTCAGTACAACGCAGCACTATAGCTTCTTATTTGTCCAAGCTTTTATACATATTTTGTGGGAAAAACTAAGCAGGACTACTTCCTTGTCTATCATCTCATCCAGAGATTTGTGAAAAAAAAAACTGACATGCAGACCAAGGGGATTATAAAATTACTTACAATCTGATTAAAAAAATCAAAGGCAAATATTAACATGAATATTCAACGCAACTCAGCTGTAAATAAAATGACACTTCTTACTTGAGGGGTGGCTTATAGCGTGTGGATAAGAGAGCTAAGATACAAATCACTTCATCATTCTGTTTGTAAGGATGGTGATACAAAATTATCAAGTCAAGTTCACAGATGAGACAGAATGAGAACCTACATTACTGACGTCTTACTAATCTGTGACTGAACGAGACAAAAACCTTTTGATGGAATACATTTTTGTACAGAAAATTATTACAAGGTGACATTTCTAAACCTATAAACGATTATGTCGACAGACTGTGAGTGAGTTCCTTACCATGTATTTGTGCTTTTTAAACTACTAATTATTTTTTTAATACGAAATGGTAAAAAAGTCTCTACAGACTTTTACTTTTAAATCAATAATATTCAATGTAAAACTGCAAGACAGTAGAAGTGTCCAATGCATAGTCCAAGTTTGTTTTCATAGCCAATAATATCAAAGGACAAATGCAATTTAAATTGAAATTCTAGGCTTTCACGGCCGGCGGTTGACACGGAAGATTTGTTTTGTGGGATCTGTTGCTGCGGTCTACCTGAGCTGGAGTTTCCGGACATATCAACATTACATTCCATCGCGGACATAGGCAAAAAGCTCCGGAAGCTCCAGCTGCAATAGACCGCAGCAACCGATCCCAGAAATCAACTCTCTGTAATGATTTAAAGTAAGTTATTCAAAGGGGCTCACTTGCAGTCTATCCAAACACATTTCCTCGTCTGAAATTTAATCGTTTCATTGTATTGACGGAAACAAAATGAATCCATACGTGATGGGCTAGCAAAAATGACGCTTCCGGCAGCAGCGCAGAAGAGGTATATTTGTTTGCGTGGCTTGAAATCATTTTGTTCGATCAATTCGCTTCACGGGGGTCAATACAAAAATATATAATATATTTTACAACCTACTTACAATAGATTTGGGAAAAAATTCAACTAAACAGCATTGTGGTAACACTGAGCATCTCTCCGCTAAAGAGAAAACTAAATATATATGAATATTCAACAAACAAATAAACAAAAAACCACACACCTTTCCTCCTTTCAACCGTATGTGAAGTAAGCCGCATAGAAACCAAAGGCTATCTGAAAATATCATGCAGATTGTTGTCTTTGGTTCTACACGCCTCGAATGAGTCGCTAAAAATGGGTCTGGATGAAGATGATGAAGTCTAACTAATTGTACAAAAAAACTTCAGACTGACGGATTTTAAAATAGCTTGCTACGTAGGTGAACAGTAAATGCAAAATATTGGTATTACAATAAACGCTTTTTATCATTTGAGTCGCACAGGACCAAGGGCAGAAATCTAGGTTTTATTTATTTTCAAAAATATACGGAAATGCTGAAAATGACATTCTCAGTGTTTCCATATATCTCATATTTGAAAGAAAAAGTAGATTGACACCCTTGGTTCCATACGACTCATTTTTAAGGCCCCCAAATTCATTTTTTGTGAATTGGTGTTTGCTTATTTTTGAAAATAAAAAATTGAAAAAAAAGATGGAAATCAGTTTTCTTTACATGCCAACACCAGTTTTATAATATATATATTTTTTAGTTATATTTAAACAAACTGTCTTCAGACGAAAGCTGAAGAGTGTTTTTATTTATTTTTTCTCTTTATTTACAAATACCTAACTAGGGTAGGATGAATTTAAACTTTTTCATGCTTGGCAATAATGGCTTGCCAGGTTTTTAAATGTCGGCGACATTGAAATTGAATTTGGAATAATTGTCGGGCTTGCAACACCACAAAAATGTGCTTGACTTTTGTCTCTGGCAAAACTCAAAACATTTCCTGTTTTGCTTCGTTAAATTAATCAATTATGGTAACACACCTTATCACTACTATGTACAACCATTATATATATCTTTATCTACATTTAACAATATTATATACACAACTAGACCTACTAATTACACATTCCTTTCTTTTTGACACTTAAAAACTTTGCGGTTGGCATCAATTAAAAAACAAATGATAACTGCCAACTTTGAAAACAATAATAAAACGTGGGTTCTTTTTTTAACAGAAAAAAAAACACCCAAAGACAAGTATTATAATATTTATTGCAGTTTATGATAATATTATCTATGGATTCAATTTGTTGAAATATCGCGAGTTTTGAAAGTAGCACAACCATTATTAATCTACAATTCCACAATACTAAATACTCCAGAAATTATATTTCATATCTACAGTATAAAAAACAAACCGTACATATAAATATATATGTTATCATATGTACAGCGTACAGAAACTTGAAGTAAACATGTATTTAGAATAAATCTGTATATAAGGCAGCTCTATCAAGTGAAAGTTTTCCAAATAAACCAAAACTGATTGTAACAAAATAAACGTGCCAAAAACAAGAACATTTATGACTGGTATTCATAAATAAATACATATAAATGGCGTCTCACAGCAAGAAAATCATTTCCCACACTAAACAGAATAGAAAATGTTATTCAAAGCAACCGAAAAACTAATAGACGAGTACGGGAAAGTTGACGGACCAAAATTCAGTCATTTTATCAAATTCAAATTCATTACAATGAACTTAAATATTTCCGTAAATTCAATTTTAAAATTGACAATAAAAAAAAGTATTTCAACATTCAGAATCCAAATTGAAATAATATTACAAGCCGAGAGGCCTCTTGCAACATCAAGAGGTCTTTGATACTCAATTTTTTTCAAAACACAGACACATCTCCGAAGTGCTTGTTTGTCTTATGTCCATCAGAGGTAATGTCACATGAGCAATGCTTGTATGTGTACTGGACGGGTAGAAATTGATTTTAAAACAATTTTCACACTATAGTGTTTTAAGTCTTTTTTTTCTTAGCTTAGATTGTGTAGAATGTGATTCTTAAGACAATTTCGTTGAAAGATCATCTTTGAATCAAATGGTTAGTCCCTTGTCTAGTGGTTAACACTTCGCACTCGTAAATGGAAGGTTGTGGGTTGGAATCACGGCGGAGCACAAAAAATATAACATTTATATTTTCAAATATGCTCGACTGGTTGAAAAATCCAAAGACCGGTCACTAAAGGTCCATCCAGCCTTACAGCAACTGGGTTTTGCTCGAGTATAGGCGCTTTGTAGCGACGATCAAGCTCGTAAACAACACCTCTGCGGCACTACAACAAGTGTCATAGTCCCCTAGAGTCTCTGAAATCTAGGGAGTCTCCCGCACAGGATTCCTTAAAAAAAAAAAAGCCAAACACGCACTTGGGGGGGCGAGTCAGGCCAAGCCAAACAAAAACTGAATTGAAGTATTTTGTTGAATGGATTTAGCTATTGTTCTTTTTATACACTATGTATGTACTCATATAGGAGTTGTTCTACCTTATTTTAAAATATATATATTATAAGTATAAGATCCAGATTGGCAATATGGTTCATCCCTTTCACATGTTCTTCCCTTGACATTTGAGGACAAACAAATTATTTAAAGTATGCAACAACTCGTGGCGTTTGTTCCCAAACAATAAAAAAAAACTAAAACAAACATATCGACGGTTAAAAGGCAGTAGCATAAGCGACGTTTTGGTCAAAAATGAGTTATGAATGCTATCCTACTTGAAATTTTCCGCTCTTTCTAATGCGCTAACTCCCATAGCTCTACAATGATTTTTGTGTTGTTTATGCCCAAGAAGCAAACAACTGCGTTTTCGAAGTATGGTTTTGGTGTAACCGACAAGATTTTGGCTTTTTTTGTCCTAAAGGCGCTTGTGACATAAAAAAATTGTAAAACAACATTCATAGGATTGCCAATAAATGCCTTTATTTTTGAGCTTTTTTTATTTTAGCGATATGATAAAAAAATAAAAAAGTTATGTAATTTTTCTGCAATCTCAAACTTTAAACTGCTCTCCTGAACAATTTAGTTTATGTCGCTTATGCCCTCCTGCCTTTTAACCGTCCATATGTTCTTCTAGGACATGAAACAAAATGAATTTACTACATTGTCGTCAAGCAAAACTGACTCTACGCAGTATTTGTGAGAAAAGGAAGAATTTGACTGAAGCAACAATTTCGTATTGGACACTTGAAAACATTTAATGTGTTTCCAAGAGGAAATATGAAAGCTAAAAGAGGTAAGGGGTGACCGAGAGAAGTATGGAGTGATCAGATTGAGGAGATTGTGAAAGAATGTGATATACAGAGTGAGCGTTAAAGAAGAGAATGCATGAAAAAGGTGATGGATATGAATGAATTGAAAGAGGTATGTAAGGATAGGAAGAAATGGAGGCAACTCTGCAGAGGCTCTGGCCACCCCTAGCGGAATGGCGGCAGAGTTACAGTTACTAATCATCTTTCCACAGCTATAGCAGAAAAAACTTAATTTCAATTAATATTTTTAACACATCACGTTCCACGTCATACGCATATTGACCACTCCATAGTTAAGTGGTCAACACTTTGGACTCTTAACTAAAAGGCGGCGGATTCATTCCCAGCGGAGAACAGAAAATATTTCATTTATCAAAATACATGCTCTCTCTGGGTTTAGAAATTTAATCTGCCTTTACCAAAGTCCGGTCAACAAAAGTCCATCTAGTTTTGCAGAAACCGAGTCTTGCTTGAGAATTGGCACATCCTACATCGACGACCAAGCTCGCAGAGAGCTCTTGAGGCGTGATTCACATAAAAACAGCGCTCACCAAATAAATCGTCATCCTACAATTTATTTCTTCACATTTTTCCTTGACTTGAAGGTTGGCATGACGCTGACCACCCATACTGTAAAAAAGGGTTCACTTTGTCAATGTCACCGGTAAAAGTAACTTTTACCGGAAGATTGGTAAAAGTTGCAGGGGTTATGCTAATTCAAGGTTTGGATTTTATTGGAATTCTGTTTGTGGGCATGCATTTGAGATGAGTTTTGAATGGTAATATATTTGCCGTATAAAAAAATTGTTGCCGCAGTCAAATTTTCCGCTTGTTAAATAATATAATACAGTGCTGGCAATCTTAAAACAATGATAATGGTACTCAGGTATTGTCTGTATGGGCTACACGCAGCGCACTGTACCTACACACTCAATTAAAAACTGAAACACACATTTCTAATGCTCGTTCACTCTCTTCGCTTGGTAAATTTGAAATATCGTAAGTTGTTCATGAAGAAATGACTAACTAGTGCTCCGGGGTACCTGATGGAGCTGGTGTCTCCAGCAACTACAACCTCGCGCGGACAAACACTGAGGTCAGCTGCATCAAAAAGCAGCTGCCTGGACATCCCCGCACTGTTTTTGGGGCGGCCGCTCCAATGACTTGGAATGCTATTCCCGCCTCACTGATTGAACTGGATTTGGAGAGACTGTTTAAAATACGTCTCAAGACTCACCTCTTCGTCCAATCATACGGACAAGCGCCTTTGCAGTGACACACTGTCATAAAAGGCGCTATATAAATTTTGTATTAATAAATAATAATATAAAAAAAAACCTATACCATACAATGATTTTTTTCAAATGACAAAATGCTTTCTAATTTAAAATGGCTTTTATAAAGAACTTCATTTAAGATTTATCTTTTTATGTTTGATGACCAGCATCAGTATTTCTTTTAAATATTTGAAAAGAAAAAAGAAGTGAAACCCAATTTTTATAAATGAATAGATATGGATTGAGCATCAGAGCCGTTTGGTGGGCTAAACTGTTGGCAAATCAGGGCGTCAGTACGCTCTTATTATAGTCGGTTCCCAGGCAAACTCCAACTAAGGCTGTCAAACAAAAATTGCGACATCATCCCGCTGGGTTTCCAGGGATATGCAGGCCAACCAAAATGTCAATTGAATAGGCTACAATTGGTTGTAAATGCGTGCGCTCGCATGATTGCTGGTCAGTCGAAATTTACACACATTACTCCTCTTCTCCACAAGCTTCACTGGCTCCGTATACCGGAGCGCATCGAGTTCAAAGTGTGCACGATGGTCCACAAAGCTTTATTTGTAAAAACACCCAAATATCTCGCTGATTTCATCAAACCAGTCACCCTCGGCAAAAAAAGCCTAACACTGCGCTCGGCTGAGACTGGAGCCAAATCAAGGATTGAAGAACCTATAAGAAGAGTTAACACAATGTTTGGAGAGCGTGCATTTGCAGTTGCTGGCCCTCTGGCCTGGAACCACCTGCCACATCATGTGAGAGAGCTAGAGGACCATGGAAAGTTCCAGAATGCACTGAAGCAAGCAGATTTCTGGCATCGTTTGCACAAGCGCCCTTGGAGTGACTACATCACGAAACAGCGCTATAAAGAAATCATCATCATCAGAAAGCAAACAACATTCAATTACTGGTTACTAAGCACCCTAGTAACATGGACGTGTGACGACAAAATTGTAACATCCTTTCTGACTCTATCTAGATAAGATTTTCAATCTTTTGGACATGTGCATTGAACAATAATATTTATTTTCTTTAATAATAATGTATCAGAGATGCCATTAAAAATGTGTGCAAGTTGCCTTTAGGTACATCTGTGTTCCAGCCCATGGTAAAGAAAAATCAGTTCCTTGTAATATTTAAAACTCTATATATCATATTTCATTAACCAATATCAGGGAGACATAAATTTTATTAGATTTTTGAGGTTTAAGCAGATGATTTTTTGTTTACGCACATCTCTTAAAATTTCCTACAAAATCTTGCATGGTAGACAGCGTTAAAAATGTCAAAAATCTTTAATAACCACATATACCAGTCTGTAGTCTAGTGGATAACGCTTTAGACTCAGTTCAAGCCCCGGAAGAGCATTACAACATTATTGTTAATTTAAAAAAAATACTCAGTCGCTGGGTTTACTTGAATCAAAGATCACAAAGATTCATGCACTGGGTCTTGTATGAGAAATTGATGCTGCCTAGCAACGACCAAGTAAGCTGATAAATTTTTATCTCATCCTAACATTGGTTTAATGATATACCTTTAGGAGTTGGATGCGTAATATTACAAAGTTCGATACACAAAAGAATTTCAATTGGAACTACGGTCGATTGACATGTTTATAAAATTAAAAAGCACAGATATATTTACGACTATTTACAGTTCATCCTTTTAGCAAGGGTGTCTCTTGAGGATGTTTACTAGGAGACAGTAAAAACATTAATTTCAACCAACAACTCTTTCAGTTTAAGAGATTTTAAACCAATTTGAAGCAGCGTTTTGGATAAATCAAGGTAGCCAACCTCACGCATAACACCGCAGCTGCGTGAACTACATTGGTTTCGCATTCCACTGCAAATTTAAAGTAAATTATGCTCAATGACACATAGGACACTCTATGAGAGGACACCACAGTGCCTCGAAGAACTGATGAAGCAATCTGGTTTGAATAAACGGTGTTTGGTGAGCGTGCTTTTGCAATGGCGATTCCAAGGATATGGAACTGAACGGCACTTGTACTTTAAGAGATTGCTGGCTGCAGTCACGTCAAGACATGTCTCAATATAAATATGTTCTTTCAGGGTGCCTTTAGAATGACAATCTCACAAATTATTTAAATTTGGCAATTCAAAATGTAATACAAAGCTTAGATCCCTACAGTTTACCGGTCCATAGTCCAGTTGCAACACTTTGAACTCGTAAATGGAAGGTTGAGGGTTCAAATCCCGGAGGAGCACAAAAAACATACCATTTATATTTTCATACAACGTTTACCAATGACCGGTCACTAAAGGTCCATCCAGCCTTACAGCAACTGGGTCTCGACGACCAAGCAGTCGTAAACAACACCTCTGCAGCACTACAAGTGTGATAGACCCCTAGAGCCTCTGAAATCTAGGGAGTCTCTCGCACAGGATTTCGTAAAACAAAAATGTTTAGGTTGTTGGGTGTGAATTTCTCTTTTCTAATCAAAAATATCTATTCCTTTTGATTTCACAAACACGTCAATCGACCGCAGTGCCTGTTCATGTGAAGTGACACGTAACATTTACAGAGCACGGATAGTATAGGAGCTAGGGTGATATAGACACGCATTATTGCCTCGTTGTGTGTGTGTGTGGGTGCTGCACCCCCTAGGGATGCTGCCCCTGGTGTTGGGGCTGCCCCGGGGCCCCGCCGGCTTGTCCGGGCTGCTGCTGCAAGAACGCCATCTGCAAACACAATACAACAAATTTACAACAATTTTCTTAACTAAGTGTTCCTTGACTTATAGGTTGGTATGCGGCTGACCACCCATACTGTAAAAAAAAATGGTTCACTTTGCCAATGTCACCCCTGTTTCAGAGAAGGACGGCAAGAGTTGCAGGGCTTACGTTCATTTGAGATTGGGTTTTTATATTGTAGCTCCACATGCGGCTTGCGTTAGCGCGAAATTATACATGTCTGCTTGTGGGAATGCATTTAATATAAATCTTAGATGATATATATCTTTGCAGCTTAGATTAGATTAGTGCATTGACAGAGTGAAAATTCATTTTAATTTTAACTTAAAAAACGTGTTTTTATAACATAGTTTTATTTTCACATTTTTTTTGGAGTTTACGATGCCTAAGCGCTATCGGACTTTATCCGTCCAACTTTTTTGTCTATGTCAATTGTGCGGACACAATTAATAAATAATCAGATTTCAGAAATAAAAAGCTTAGCTTTTGTCAGCTTTGTTTGAATAGGACGATGTGATACACATTATTAAAAATTTTCTTAGGTATAAAATTAAGGAAATCCAAAATACATTTTGTTTTCAAATTGAGAAAACAATATAAAAATACAAGATTAACACATTGACTGTAACTGTAACTCTGTCGCTATTCTGCTAGGGGTGACCAGAGCCTCTGCAGAGCTGCCTCCATTTTTTCCTATCCTGACATACCTCTTTCATTTCATTTATATCCATCACCTTTTTCATGCATTTTCTTCTTTTACGCTCACTTTGTACTGACGTTGACTGCTGCGGCCAAGAAGTCCCAAAAACAATAAAATATTATTCCTTGAATCTGAACAAATTTCTATAATCATTTTTTGTTTGCTTTTAAATCAATTTTCCGTTTGCAACTAAGCCACACATATAGTGTAATTTCTTGCCGCGTTCTCCCAAAGGGATCGCATGCGGCGAGTTGAACGTATTTATTTTTACAGGTAAGAAGGGCCGGCCTTACGCCAACCACTTCATTTGAAGCGGGGGTTTCCCAGCTCCGGAGGGGGCTGATACTAATTTTTTGTAAAGGCTGAGTAAACCTTGCCGGTATTTTATTTTGAGGTTTGAAATAAACACCGAAACGGCAAATCATACACAAGGAGACGCATCTGCAGAGGTCCGGCAATCCCTATTGGAACGGCGGTAGAATACAGTAGCAGTTGGCGTCCTAGAGAAGATCGCAATCTACGAGATAACTGGTAGTTGGCAGTCAACGTGTTAAAGATGTCAT
Source organism: Agapetus fuscipes (assembly GCA_951799405.1). Taxonomy (NCBI): domain Eukaryota; kingdom Metazoa; phylum Arthropoda; class Insecta; order Trichoptera; family Glossosomatidae; genus Agapetus; species Agapetus fuscipes. The sequence continues at coordinate 15,364,379 of OX637352.1, forward strand.
TTAAAAAATCATGCACTATAAATAATCAACAAAAAGGTTCTCTACTTCCAGTGCGGCTTTTTACTGTGTAACGTATACAGCAACGCAACTAAGCTGGACACGTAATGCAACTCCTTTCTTGTGCTATCCCTGAATGGGTAGCATGTGGTGGAGGGAACCCACTTATTCCACGGTCAAAGGAAGCTCCCACTTTACTTTGTGTATTTTGAAATATTACAGTGTGGAACTGGGTAAAGGATATATGTAAATGAAAAAAAATAATAGTAGCAAAAGACACAAGGCCCTAGAATGCATAATTTAATTTATTAAAACTAATTACTTAGAAAAACACTAATCTATACTTATGCTAGTAAGTATAGTGAATTTGACTACCAAGGCTAAACTCCATAGAGGAAGTAAGATGAATAAATGTAATCAAGATCAATATCGCCAAATATAAGACATTGAGAAAGTAATCAAAGAAAAATGTAGGGAAGCTGCAGCACGGCATCTAGTTCTCATGTATTTTTTTTACAATAAGCAACATTGGGCGCGGACAGTACTTGGATGGGTTACCGCTCAAGTACACCGCATGTCGTTGGCATCTTGGACCGGTCCGTAGTCCAGTGTCAACACTTCGGACTCGTAAATGGAAGGTTGTGGATTCGGATCCCGGCGGAGCACAAAAAAATATACCATTTATATTTCGTATGTGCTCTTCGCTGAGTTGAAAAATTCATAAACCTTTACCAAAGACCGGTCACTGAAAGGTCCATCAAACCTTACCAACAACTGGGTCTTGCTTGAGAATTGGCGCTTTCTACAGTGACGACCAAGCTTGCAGAGGGCTCTTGAGGTGTGATACAAATAAAAACAGCGCTCACCAAATAAATCAACCTAATATTATTATTTACTGTAACCGCAATGGTCGAGTATGAAGCAATATCTTGTACTTGGCGAAAAATACCATCAAGGTCTCACAGCAAACAATTTATTTACAATTCGACTGCTCCAAGGAAGACAGCACTAAGTCAAAAAGATAGTTTTCCAGGAAAGCCAATTGAATGTTATTTATTCCATGGAGAACAATGCTTTAACTATTTTTTACATTAATTTATTAACAAATTGAAAAGAGATAGAGACACGGCTGTCATCTTGGAATGAAGATAATGATTTGTTACCTTCAGAAATGGAAATAAGTCAAAAACCTCAATTTCGGAGTCACTTCCTTCTTCCTTGGAGCAGTCGAATTTAAAGTACTACTCGTCTAGAATAGTTCTGCTGTAAAATACAGATTTACTTTAAAACCACAAACGCAACAAAGCTACGCATATAGTGTAACTTTTTCTCTGCGTTATCCTCGAAGGGGTCGCATGTGATTCGGGATGTATTTTTTTTACAGGTAAGGGGCCGGCCTCACACCAACCACTTCAGTTGAAGTGGGGGTTTCCCAGCTCCAAAGGAAGGGCTGGTACTCATTTCTAGTGAAGGCTGTGTAAACCTTGCCGGTATTTTATTTTGGGGTTTGAAATAAACACCGAAACGGGAAATCATTTCTGAAACCCTCAGTGGAAATCGAACCCTTGCTCTAGGGATGGAATGCAAGCATTCTACCAACTGAGCTATAGACTGAACTTTTCACGAGCTTGGTCGTCGCTACAAAGTGTCAATTCTCAAGCAAGACCCAGTTACTGTAAGGACCAGATGGACCTTCGGTGACCAGCCTTTCAAGGTATATGAATTTTTCAACCCGGCAAAGAGCATATTTGAAAGTATAAATGGTATATTTTTTGTGCTCCGCCGGGATTCAAACCCACAACCTTCCATCTAAGAGTCCGAAGGTCTGCTTGAAATTTTCAAATTCATTTCCTTCAAACAGAATGATACAAAATTGAAAACAGAGTATTGTGAAAAGAAAAAACAATTTTAAAGAATGAAAAAAACGGATTTTACTGACTGTGCAAAAGAAAAGAACGATTTTCTCTACGTTTCGTCGGAGTCATATCTGACATCCTCAGGAGACGTGTGTCCTCTACAAAGAGGAACCACGAACTGTTGAATTATATTTGTTTGATCGAGGCCGAAGGTTGTAGGTACTTTTATTAACCTTCGGTGGATACATCCATAGATGTCGCAATAGCCCCAGTTGTACAGGACGATATTATGTCTTCTTGTGAAATCTTCAGATTAATGAAAGGGTGGATCATAGAAGTTAGTAGCCTGTGTATTTCGGCCTCGATCAAACAACAATAATTCAACAGTTCGTGGTTCCTCTTTGTAGAGGACACACGTCTCCTGAGGACGTCGGATATGACTCCGACGAAACGTAGAGAAAATCGTTCTTCTCTTTTGCACGGTCAGTAAAATCCATTTTTTTTTTCATTCTTTAAAATGCCTAACGACCGTAATCATAATTTAAGAAAAAAACAAACTATTCAACATACAGAGTTAAAAATATAATCATATAAAAATTGAATGCGTTTTGTCTCAAATGTACAAGCACAGGCAGAAAGCACAAAGCTTTAGTTGAGACAATTTTATATATATAGAGAGAGAGAGAAAAATACAATATAGTACACAGGTAATCAGGCAGAATGATAGATAAGATATCAATAAATTGTAATGAAAGAGGACGGACAGAGTGATGATAAAGTTGGCATGCCTTATACAATATATCAACTGTAATAACAATAGAAATGAAATAAATTGCAGGCAACAACACCTCCAACGCTTACAGACTCTGTGAAACTTCAGGTAATGTATTGTTATGTAAATGGTAGATTAATATAGGTGTACATTAGGGTGGTCCAAAAATTTTTTTTTTCGAATGTTGGTGCTCCACAAGGCTTTTTTTGTTTCATGGGGCTTCCACACGCTTGCCAACCCATCACAAGTCAAGCGCACAGTGTGTCGTCTAGAACATGCTAGCTGGACAAAATTTTGTCTAATGGACTAATTTTGTCCAGCTAGCATGTTCTAGACGACACACTGTGCGCTTGACTTGTGATGGGTTGGCAAGCGTGTGGAAGCCCCATAATATCGCTCCAGGTACCCCTCAGTAAAATAAAAAAAATATATATATATATTTAGGGGTCGCGATGATTTGACACTTTTTAATATGGGATTTATAAGGAAACAAATTTCTCTTTGATGATTTTTATTTTATTTCATGAATTAAAATGATGTATAATTTAGATTGGTGAAGCTAATAAGTTTGCATCTTTATTCCCCAAACATATGTTCAAAATGATGGATTTGGAAGCCACAGGGATTTTTTTCCTTTGTAGATCTACCACACGGAGGAGATACTGCTTCTGCTGTTCATTTTTTTAATACTTGCATTGAATTTCGTGATTAATGCAATTCCACACTCTGCACAATCATTTGCTACTTTCATTTGGCGAGCTTTCTCTCTTATTTCGATGTAGACTTCATCGGTAGGCCATTCTGACAGATCTTTAGCCAAAAATGCCGCTGATTTTTTCTCGACCATTATTAATCAATAAATCAAACAGCGTAGCCGTCCGTTGTGTGAAAAAATACTGTAACGAGCTATAAGGATCACTAGTTTTGCCATCTAGTCTCTTTAAAGCCTTTTGTTTTGGTGTTTTCTGCATATTTTGTACCATTTCTCTTTTGAACTCGAGACTTACTCTGAAATCGAACAATGAAAGTCCAATAAAATGTTACAACATAAAAAATGTTTAACGACCGTAATCATAATTTAAAATCTTGAATGATTTGAGTTTATTGATGGGTGGTTATATCCTATAAGGAAATTTTAAACAATATTATCTTATTTCTGTGTAAATACCTACTAAAGAAAAATTGCTTTAAGGGTATACGAGAGCTTAAGAAGATTATTAATATCGGGACTAAAGAACCTCTTTAATTGTTTTATGAAACTAAAAGCGTAATTTTATGTCAAATAACTTTGACTGATCATGGGCAGATGTCGTTGCTGAAGTATATAAATTAATGTTCTATGTCAAGCATTACGTTTCATCAAAAAAATATGTAAAGTATATTAACGCTTTTAGCGAGCGTGTAAGTTTTATAAACTTTTGTTTAAACGCTATGTTTGAGTATTCACGACTGCAGAAGTTATGCATGCAAAAATTGCAAAACGAAACAACTTTGCATAAGTATAATTCTATGTTGAAATAATTAAACATTTTTTGGCATCTTGAATTCAAACGTTTGTTGTGAGCAGAGCATATCTTTTGTTATAACAAAGGCGTGCAAAAGTACTATTCCGTCTGTCTCACACTGTATATTATGAACGTGGGTATTTTTTTTATATATCGCACACCTAACAAAAAAAAGCAATAACTCAAATATTAAGAAGGTTGGGAAGTTGCGTTCGAAGTTTTGCATGTTTAATTAATTGTCGCACTAAAGCCCACATCAGCCATGACACAAGTTAATAGTTCTCTTTTCTTTTAAAATAAAACTTAAATAGCTGTAAGCTGTAACTCTGTCGCCATTCCGCTAGGGGTGGCCAGAGCCTCTGCAGAGTTGCCTCCATTTTTTCCTATCCTGACATACCTCTTTCAATTCCTTCATATCCATCACCTTTTTCATGCATTTTCTTCTTTTACGCTCACTTTGTATATCCCATTCTTTCACAATCACCACAATCTGATCACTCCATACTTTTCTCGGTCGTCCCTTCCCTCTTTTTCCTTTCACACTTTCTTTGTATACATACTTTGTCAGTCTATCATCATTCATTCTTTCCACATGCCCAAACCATCTCATCACATTCTTTTGTATAAATTGTAAAAAAATATCATTGGTATAAATTTGACTTATTTCTCTTTTATCCGTAAAATACAGAAAATTATGTCAAAACATTATCCATTATTTTTTATTGCACTTTTTTTGAAAACATAATTGGAAACTGAAAAATAATATTTCACGTAATTATTTTAGTTAAGTGATGATAAAAACCGTGAAAAGTAAAACAAGGACTTGGCTTGGATACTATTTTAATCAAAATACACTTTCAGTCTTAAAGTTTGGCACATAAAGACAGAAACTAGTAAGGTAACAAAAAAATGAAAATAACATAGAAACTTCTAGCACAGGGGTGTCCAACTCAAAATCGTGGCAAGCCGGGTTTAGCACTTACAATAATCAAATAGTTCAAATTAAATGAGTCTTAATGAAGTAAGGACTCTTCAACTTACGTCTTGTATAATCTATCTATAATCTAAACTGCAAAGATATGTTATGGCTCATTTGAAATGCATGCCTACAGACAGGCACATGTAGGTTCGCGCCTACACATTCTGCATGTGTGCATACAAATAAACAAAACCTCACATGAACATAAACCTTGCTACTCCTGCCGCCGTTCCCTGAACCGGGGTGGCATTGGCAAAAGTGAACCGATTTTTACAGCACGGGTGGTCAGCCTCATACCAACCTACAAGTCAAGGAGGTCTTGCTTAGGCAATTTATAACAGTTGAGATCTGGAGCTTACAACAAAATCAACTTCAAAAACAACAATCAAAAACTCCTACCTTCTTTTCGCATTTTTATTGCGTTCTTCACATTGGTTCTTCATCAAAATCTCAATTTTCCCAATTTTTGAGTTATGGCTCTTTATTGTAAAGCGTGCGTACATCTTGCGTGTGCCGAAAACAACGAATCCCTTCTCCAAGTATAAATGTCAACGCTTTAACTATGCCGCGGCGCATACAAATAATGTATCTGACTCACAGCAGCACCTCTTACGAGCGTCTCAGTTGCTATACACTTTATAAACACTAGTGTCGAGTTTAAAACGTAATATTTTACGTTCAATATCCAATAACCCATGGCTGTATTATGTCAATATGCGACATAATACAGCGCTTACCAAGTATGACACTCCACGTTTTAACTTAATCATAACGTAAACAAAAAACCTATTAGGACTTATACAGCGCTTAAAGTTTGCGTCATAGTTTTGATGTATTTTGACAAAACGATTTATTCGAGTAACAACGTTAATTTGCTTTTCAACTTTTTAAAGCCAGCGAAATACATTTTATTCTCTTCTGCCATGCTCAGTGAATAATTATTATTTTCTAAGGTTCCCGAAGCGGCCGCATGGTGCTGAAATCAGTCAAAATTGTGTATGGAAATCTTTATTTTTCCATGATAAATAGAAATCGGGGGAGAAAAAATAAAACAAGTATTGCATTACAAACATAAAAAATATTACTTCAAATCCTAAAAAGAAAATATACCATTCAATGGCAAATTTACCTACACGATCGTATGCAAAATTTGTGTACTTTTTAAATAACTATAAAAAATCAATGAAAAGTATAAAAAAATAATTTTCATCTAGAAAAAATAAAACTAATCAAAATAAATGTTTTGAAATAAAAAAAAGTTATGAATTATTCATAACAACAGTAGAAATCTCCATTTAAGGTATCTCCGTAAATAAAATTATTTTGAATTGGTGTTTGATGGGAAAAAATGCCTAATTTTATGTGTTAATTTAATCTGGAGAAAAAATGCTACCTTAACATTGAAAATATGGGTTATTTCGGTCATCAAAGTTGGGCGCGCTGACCTCTCAATCACCCTTAAGTACAAAGAGCAATTATAATAGAGCAAGAAGTCATGATCTTTTCACGATCCCCGCCTGCCTCACCAATGTTCTCCGTCAGTCTTGGGTAGTGCGTGCGCTGTCGCTGCTCAATACTCTGGCCTCCTCAGCCCCACACCTGGATATATTTGCAACTGGTGTGGATCGCTTACTATCAGAGTCTGTATGTATATTAGAACGACCTATGGATGCGTAGAATAATGTATATCTGTGTATTGTTCTATTATGTCTGCAATGTTATATGTATTGTGACGTTTTGGTGTTTTACTGTCACTCCTGTATATAAAGAGCGCTAATGGTTAGTCCCCCGCAGTTTGTCAGAGTCTGTAAGCCTGCAGGGTGCTGGTTGCGCTGGCTTGGCTTGTTAGTAGTTGGTGTGGGGCACATGCCTTAGTCCGAGTACTGCTGCACTTTGAGCAGGCGCGACTGGTGCGCCATGTTGGGCAGGCGCAGGGAGGCGTTGGCCGACCACTACACAGACAACCACCCCGTTACACAACACACATCTGCACACACACACACACACACAAGCACCAGGACAGATTGCTTGTATTAAAATAATAATAATATTAGGATGATTTATTTGGTGAGCGCAGTTTTTGTGTGAGTCACACATGCGACCAGTCCGTAGTCTAGTGGTTAACACTTCTGACCCGTAAATGTGGTAAAATGGTTCGAATCCCGGCAGAGCACAAAAAATATATACAAATATGCTCCTTGCTGGGTGAAAAATTCATACACTTTTGTCAACGACGATACCATATTGAAAGCACCGGTTCTCATCAGATCACCAAAGTTAAGCAAGATTGGGCGCGGATGCTACTCGGATGGGTGACCACTAGGTACACCGCGTGTTGTTGGCATTTCTTGGACCAGTCCGTAGTCCAGTGGCAACACTTCGGACTCGTAAATGGGAGGTTGTGGATTTGAATCCCGGCGGAGCACAAAAATATACCATTTATATTTCCAAATGTGCTCTTCGCTGGGTTGAAAATTTCATAAAACCTTTACCTAAGACCGGTCACTGAAAGGTCCACCCAGCCTTACAGCAACTCGGTCTTGCTTGAGAATTGTCGCTTTCTACAGCGACGACCAAGCTCGCAGGGGTGTGATACACACAAAAACAGCGCTCACCAAATAAATCATCCTAATATTATTGTTAGTTAAGTGATAGCTTGCGACCTGTCCCCGCGCAGTATGCAGATGGAAGTCCCTGTGTGATATGCAGTGTGTTTACATTAGTAGAGGATTATTCATGAGACGGTTATACGTTATAATATATGTGTCATTTAGCTTTGGTAGTCAAATGCTTATATTATAAACATAACTCTATCCGGGCTATTCTTAGGCATTTTAGTCGTCGGTTGAGCCCACGCTTTGACAAACTAATGATGCATTTGTATGAAGACCTGTCAATCCGAGATGGCCGGCCGCAAGTGAACTGCTGATCAGTCTTCATACAAATATTACCGAAATTCGGTAGGTAAGAATGACCGTGAGACTTCCAGCCCAGGCATCATTAGTTTGTCAAAGCGTGGGCTCAACCGACGACTAAAATGTCTAAGAATAGCTCCGTTTGTATTGTTTATTTAGTAGCTGTTCCCTCCGTAACTTACATTATTTCATGTTGAGTTAATTCTATACAAACAAGGAATATTATTTGACGTGCAATCGGCAGGGGCTTTCATCCCATATAGGGAAATAAATAATCATTAGTATGCTCGAAATACAAATTTTAGAAAATTGTATCATATTTCTTTGTGCTCTGTTGGGGTGTGAACTCAAGATCTTCCGTTTATGAGTCCAAAGTGTTGACCACTACACTACAGACCGGTCAAAGCCAAGGTCGGCAACACAGATTATGTGTGATGTCACAATTTAGTAGCCAATGGGATTTGTGCCGAGTACAGGGTTCGATCTCAAGGTTTACTCAGCCTTCACAAGAAATAAGAACCAGCCCCCCCCCGGAAGCTGGGAAACCCCCACATCAACTGAAAGTGGTTGGTGTGAGGCCGGCCCCCTTACCCGTAAAAATAAATAGGTCCCAAATCGCCACATGCGACCCTTTTAGGGATAACGCAGGCAAGAAGTTACATTATATGTGTAGTTTAGTTGCGTTTTTGCATACATTAATGCTGTATTGTTGAGAATTTACAGCATACGAAATGCAACTCGCAACTAATCTACACATCTAATGCAACTTCTAACTGCATTCTCCCCAAAGGAGTCACATGTGGAGAGTGTAATTTAATTATTTTTACAGGTAAGGGGACCGGCCTTACACCAAGCTCCCTAGCTCCCTAGAATCTATTACTCATTTCTTGTTAGGCTGAGTGAACCTAACCAGTATTTTTATTTTGGGTTTGAGATAAACACCGAAACGGGAAATCATTTCTGACACTCACGGTGGGATTGAAACCCGAGAACTCTCGGCATGGAATGCAAATACTCTACCAACTGAGCTATCGACCAAACTAAGCAGTTACAAAAGGGAACAGCTACATTATTATTTGTGTTAGGAAGCATAAGTATTAGTTATAGTATTTAGATTTCACCAGAACAAAGTAAGTTATAGTTGTACAGGGTTAACTCTTCAAGAATCAAACAGTTGGATTATGTGGAATAATGAAATATAGGATTTCATTACCTCACAGACAACAGTCGTCCCCTTCGTGCTTGTTTGTCTTATCTCCAACAGAGTTAATTCACATGAGCAATGCTTGTATTTGTCTTATCTCCAACAGAGTTAATTCACATGAGCAATGCTTGTATTTGTCTTATCTCCAACAGAGTTAATTCACATGAGCAATGCTTGTATTTGTCTTATCTCCAACAGAGTTAATTCACATGAGCAATGCTTGTATTTGTCTTATCTCCAACAGAGTTAATTCACATGAGCAATGCTTGTATTTGTATTTGTCTTATCTCCAACAGAGTTAATTCACATGAGCAATGCTTGTATTTGTACTGGACCAACTGGTCTGAATTTTTTCTTAGCTCAGATTGTATCGAATGTGATTCTTGAGACAATTTCATTTAAAGGTCACCTTTGAATCAAATGGTAGGTAAGCCAAACAAGCACTGTGAGGACGAAGTGACTGGTATCGGAATTATTATATGAAATGTGGATTATATTTAATTTTTTTATGAGAGAATGAAATGAAAGATGAATTAGAGAAAGCTTTAACGGAACACACACAATGCTTTTCAACCAGAGCTATTTGTTTATTATATTATCAGGGATTTTGAATGTTTCTATAATCTAAGTTGCAACAATGTATTGGCATTTAAGGCTCACATTAAATGCATGCCCACAAGAAGACACATATATATTAGAAGAGAATTTTAAACAATATTTTCAATATTATTCTCTTGAATACTCAAGAAAAAAATGCGATAAGGGGCCGTCCATAAATTACGTCATCGATTTTGGCCGATTTTCGACCCCCCCCCCCTACAATCATCCTAGTCATTATCTAATGACCCCCCCTCCCCCTCTTACTGTAATGATGGATGAGCTTAATAGTTAATAATGTTATATTACTTCCATAATATTTTGTATATTTTGTAGAAATTGGTATTTACAAGAACGACGTCACTTTTGGTACTCGGAAATCATTTGCCGTCATCTGCAGACCAGACTCCCCCCCCTTAATGCGAATGACGTAATATATGGACAGCCCCTAAGCACTTAGAGCGCGGATCCACGTTTCGGCATTCTGGAGGTGAAACTTTTTTTTGAAAATATACATTTTTAATTGTTTAATGATTCCTATACTTTAGACTTATACTGTGCACCACCAAGCCCTTACCAATAACGGCTGACCACCCATACTGTAAAAAATGGTTCACTTTGTCAAAGTCATCCCTGTGTCAGGGACGGTCGGCAAAAGTTGTAGGGTTTATGTTCATTTGAGGTTTGGATTTCATTTGTAAGTACACATTCAGCATTTGAAAGCACAAAATTACACGTGTTTGTTCGTGGGCATGCATTTGACATGAGCTTTAAATATTAATATATCTTTGCAACTTAGATTATAGATTAATAGATTTACTCAAAATGTTCTGCAACTGACATTCATTGTTCTTCCCCTGTAGTCTTTAAGGGTAGGTATCAGTGGCGAAGGGTGCAATACAACTCGATTCCCATCGGCTTCCCTTTTAAAATGATGTAACAAAGTAGTTAAAAAATATAGGCACAGATAACAAATACATTTAGAACCAAAGAAACAATACATATTTTTTCCCCATTGAAACCATGCAGTCTACTTTATTATCATTTTTGCCTCATTTTAAAAGTGAAACCGATGGGAATTGAGTTGTATGGCACCCTTCGCCACTGGTAGGTATTATAGATTATTACTATAGAAGTCCTCAGCAGACAGGCCTGGAGACACACAGGCCACTGATAATTAGTTCTGATTTAAAAAACACTGCGTTTAGTTGTCGCTACAATATTGATTGGTTGCAGTAGTATAGTTGTTGGTGACTTGCCTGCAGATGCGGGGGCGGGGGCTGCGGCGGCAGGTAGAGGTGCTGCGGCGCCTGCGGGGGCAGGATGGGGCACAGCATGGAGAAGGGCGGCGGCGGCGGCTGGTACTGCTGCTGCGGAGGCTGTGCGGGGCTCGGCGGCGGGTGGTAGCCGCCCGCCTGGCCCGGCGAGGGCGTGGAGGGGGGTGGGGGCGGCGCGCCCAGGTACTGCACCGCGCCCCCGCCTCCTGCTCCACCCCCGCCTTGCCCACCGCCCTCGTGCGCCCCGCCGCCCCCGTGGTACATGCGCACCTGGGAAGGAGCCCAATATGTAGCCTGCGCACCGGACAGACGCACACACAGACACACAAACAAAAAGGTAAGAAAATCATAATGCAACACAAAGGAGAAATCAAGTGAGAAGCCTTCAGAGGAGCACGGTAACCTAAAGCTGACGGCTTCAAAGCAATCACAGACAAATGATAATCATCATCAACGCAACTAAGCAATACAGTGTTTGGAGAGTGTGCATATTCAGTTGCTGGTCCTCTGGCCGGGAACCACCTGCCTCATCATGTGATAGAGCTAGAGGACCATGGGGAGTTCCCAAATGCACTGAAGACAAGCAAGTTTCTGGCATCACATGCACAAGCGCCCTTGGAGTGACTACATCACGAAACGGCACTATAAAGAAAATCCAAAACTTCTCATCACATATAGTGTAACTTCTTGCCTTCGTTATCCCCAAAGGGGTCACATGAAGCGACTCATGACCTATTTATTTTTATGGGTAAGAGGGCATTATTATTATTATATGTCACCCCTGTTTCAGGGAAGGTCGGCAGGAGTTGCAGGGTGTACGTTCATTTGAGATTCGGGTTTAAATATTGCAGGTCCACATGCGGCATGTTTAAGCGCAAACTTATACATGTCTGCTTGTGAAAATGCGTATAATGTGAATCTTCAAGGTTTTTTTTTTTAAGCGTGAGACTCCCTAGATTCTAGAGACTCTAGGGGTCTATGACACTTGTTGTAGTGCCGCAAAGGTGTATGAGCTTGGTCGTCGCTACAAAGCGCCAATACTCAAGCAAGACCCAGTTGCTGTAAGGCTGGATGGACCTTTAGTGACCAGTCTTAGGTAAAGGTTTTATGTATTTTTTCAACCCAGCGAAGAGCATATTTGGAAATATAAATTGTATATTTTTTGTGCTCCGCCGGGATCCGAATCCACAACCTTCCATTTACGAGTCCGAAGTGTCCAAGAAATGCCAACGACACGCGGTGGTACCTGAGCGGTCACCCATCCAAATAGCATCCGCGCCCAATGTTGCTCAACTTTGGTGATCTGACGAGAAGCGGTGCTTTCAACATGGTATCGTCGTCGACATATATTGGCAACTTAGATTAGATTAGAAAGATGGACGGTAAATTTCACAAAGCTGAATACTGCGCGTCCAAGGGCGTCGCCAGCCGATGGCGCAGGGGGGGGTAAGTTGACTTTACCTACTACAATTCATACTTTTCTCATTCTCTATGAATGAGAAAAGTAGGTATGAATTGTAGGTAAAGTCGACAGCACATGAAACTTTTCACTTTTACTACGAGCCTTACATCTACAGCGATTGTAATAACAACAGTATCTTAGTACTATATACATATATATTCTGTGGCAGTACAGAGTCCAATGTGTAAAGCTACACGAGCACGAGCTTCGAAGTACGGGAATGATTGTTCAAGGCTTGAACTTCAAGCAAATCAACTCAAAGACTTAGGACTTTGGTTGTATTATATTTGGCCACTTTTTTAGAATCTCTAGGGGGGGGCAGCTGCCCCTCCCTGCCCCCCCTTGACGACGCCCTTGTGCGCGTCTAATACATTACTTTGTCCAGTATGCTTGCTAGGGATACCGTGCTCTCTGTGGGCAGGTGATTCATAACAGAAAGAGAAAACAAAAATACAATAAAATGAACAAAATAAATAAAGAAAATTAAAACAATGAACTTTTCATAGAAATCAATAAAATGTTCATCCAAACGCAACTAAGCTACACATATAGTGTAACTTTTTGCCGCGTTATCCCCCAAAGGGTCGCATATGGCGAGTTGAACCTATTTATTTTTACAGGTAAGGAGTGAGTAAGAAGTGGGGGTTTTCCAGCTCCCGAGGTACTCCTGGTACTCGTTTCTTGTGAAGGCTGAGTAAACCTTGCAGGTATTTTATTTTGGGGTTTTAAATAAACACCGAAATGGGAAATCATTTCTGACACCCTCGGTGGGGTTCAAACACGAGCTCACGGCATGGAATGCAAGCACTCTACCAACTGAGCTATCGACCGGACGTCCAAGACTCTTGTTATAAGTGAAGTGGTTCTAGGGCATCTTTATTTGTAACAGAATTCAAATTGGAGCATTAATTGATCCTGTATGTTCCTTGACTTATAGGTTGGTATGCGGCTGACCACCCATGCTGTAGAAAATGGTTCACTTTACCAATGTCACCCCTGTTTCAGGGAAGGTCAGCAAGAGTTGCAGGGTGTATGTCTATTTGAGATTTGGTTTTTAATTTGTAGGTTTACATGCGGCATGCGCAAGCGCAAACTTGTATGTGTCTGCTTGTGAGAATGCATGTAATGTGAATCCCCAATGATACATGTCTTTGCAACTAAGTTTAGAAGTGGCGGAAGGCCTTCCCGTGACAAAAACAAGAGCCTCTAGGTCAAGGCGCGCCCACGGCTGCAGCGCTTTATGAAAGGAGGGTTGTGGCTTACATATTGGTTGATCCCCACCATGGGGTACTGCTGCGGGGGCTGGTGCGGGTGCGCCGTGTGCTGGTAGGACATGTAGGGGGGCAGGGGCGCGGGGGCCAGCAGGGGCTGACCTGTGACGGCCGCCGCGGCCACCTGCATCTGCGCCACGGGCACTGCAATAGCAATCATCATTCATCACATATGCCTCCGAAACCTGGACACTGGCCAAGCGTGACCAATGCTCTCTCAACGTCTTCAAAAGGAAAATACTTCGACGTATATATGGCGAAGAAGATATAACTCCGAATTGTATAAGCTATACCAGGACGCTGATGTGGTCTGCTCAATAAAGGTCAACAGACTGCATTGGCTGGAGCACATTCAGCGAATGGACCATCGAAGCCTGGAGAAGACAATTGTGATGACAAACCCGGAGGGACGCCGGACAGTGGGAAGACCACGTTCAAGATGGCTGGATGGAGTGGTGGCAGATTGCCGTGCAGTGGGAATGTGGGACTGGAGGAGGAAGACTTTGGATAGACAGCGCTGGCAGCGGTTGCTGAGGGAGGCCAAGACCCAACCCGGGTTGTCGTGCCAATGATGATGATGATGATGGATGTGTGTAGACTTACTCTTCCTGAACCTGTGTCCCTGGTGGTACTGTGGGTTGGGGGGGTGCTGGTGCACCACGGTGGCGTAGGGCGGCGCGGGCTGGCCGGGCCCCGCCCCGCCCACCATGACGGCCCCGCCCAGGTGGTGCGGGTGCCCGGCGGCCGCCATGTGGTGCATGGCGTGGTGCGGCTGGTGGTGCTGCAGGTAGGCCTGCCCCCCGCCCCCCCCGCCTGCTGAGACAACTCCGCCCCCCATCTGCCCCACGGGCGTGGCTGGCGTGTGCGGTCTGCAAATAACAACAGTACAGTGCAATCACAAGAAAACAATATTGTTACAAACATCAATAAATAAGAACAAATGGGCTATGAAATCAATCCTTAGAGAATTAGAAATGCCCTAACCTACTTATTATACAAAAATCCTAATTAAGTCTATCGGTAACCTTCCAACTGTCAACATGTGTTACCTAATCAAATGCAACTCGTATTCGGGGTACTGAAACCGAAGTTTAAATATTTCCGTAAACTTTTACTTTACTCAAGTTTTGCTAATCATGCAACTCGTACTCGGGGTACAGGCACATAGTTGTTGGTAACTAGAACAATATGGAACAATACAGAAGTGTGTAGAAAAAATGCAATAAAGCAAATAAGCTACTCATATAGTGTAACTTACTGGGTATAGCTTTATCCCCGAAGGGTTTTGCATGTGGCGAGTGGAACCTATTTATTTAGAACCAATTATGCCACCCGAGGTCTGGTACTCTTGTCTTGTCTTGCATCCTGCCGCCATTCCTCTAGGGGTGGCCAGTACCTCCACAGAAGTGCCTCCGCTTGACTGTCCTTGCATACTTCTTTCATCCCGTCACTCTTTTCATGCATGCTCTTCTTCGCGATGGCGAATGAATTCCATTCATTCGCCATCAATCTCACTTATCTGATCAATCCATTCTTTCCTAGGTCTTCCCCTTCCACGCTAACCTATTACATTCCCTTTATAGACTTTTTTTAGTCAGATGGTCTTCATTTCTTGTAAAGGCTGAGTAAAACTTATATCCCCCTATAATATAAAATGCAACGGCCTCCCCATACAAAATAGTTGTGCGTTAATGGCATTCAAACTGAAGAACTCCTGAACAGATGCACGTCATATTCACAACAAATATTGTTCAGGACTTGGGATGTGCTTCCTCATCATTAATAGATTTTAAATTGTTGTTTTTTAAATAAATAAACATGATCAATCACAACACCTTTTTATGTAAAACCTATGCGAGAAACAAAACTCATTTTGACATTCGAATTTCAAATAAATTGCCAGCACTTCAAAGTTGCCATCGTTGCCATTGCCAAGTCGATTCTTTTTCGGTTGAATTCCGTTGAGTACCTACCTATATTCTTTATTTATTTCAAAATTATACTTCAACCAGTTATAACATGTATTTTTTAGAAATAATGACGATCGATTAGGTCAACTTTTTATATGAAACCGTACTTATTGCGGCATTTAATTTTTTTAAAGTATTATTACAATATACAATCTAAGTTGCATAGACGCATTAACATTTATAATTCATATTCAATGCACTCCTCTTCGGAGACACGAGTGAGTTTGCGCTTACAAATGCTGCATGTGTATTTACAAATAAAAATTTCAGCCTCTCATGACCATAAGCCCTGCAACTTTTGCTGACCTTTTCAGAAACAGGGGACACATTTGTTAAGTGAACCCATTTATGCGATATGGGTGGTAAGCCTCATACTAACCCTTAAGTCAAGGAATTTGAGTTTGAAAAATCCTTAAACAACGGTAATCTTAATTTATAATCTAAAGTTGCAAAAAAAGTTATTTGACGATTCAAATTGAATGCACGCCCACAAACTGGCAAATGTCATTTCACGCTAACATATAGTTGTGGCGCTTGATTTTTTTTAAATATTAGAATATATAATCTAAGTTGCACAGATACAATAACTTTAATAATTCATATTCGAGACACGAGTGGGTTCGCACTTATAAATGCTGCATGTGAACTTACAAATTAAAATTAAGGCCTCTAATGAACATAAGCCCTGCAACTTTTGCCAACCTTTTCAAAAACAGGGGGAACATTTGTCAAGTGAACCATTTTTTGCGAGATGGGTATTCAGGCTCATACTTACCTATAAGTCAAGGATTTGAGTTTGAAAAATCCTTCAACAACGTTAAATTTAATTTATAATCTAAAGTTGCAAAAAAAGTTATTTGATGATTCAAATTGAATGCACGCCCACAAACTGGCAAATGTCATTTCACGCTAACATATAGTTGTGGCACTTGATTTTTTTTAAATATTAGAATATATAATCTAAGTTGCACAGATACAATAACTTTTATAATTCATATTCAATGCATGCCCCCCTGGAGACATGAGTGGGTTCGCGCTTATAAATGCTGCATGTTAACTTTCAAATTAAAATTAAGGCCTCTAATGAACATAAGCCCTGCAACTTTTGCCAACCTTTTCAAAAACAGGGGAAACATTTGTCAAGTGAACCATTTTTTGCGATATGGGTATTCAAGCTCATACTTACCTATCCGTCAAGGATTTGAGTTTAAAAAATCCTTCAACAATGTTAAATTTAATTTATAATCTAAAGTTGCAAAAAAAGTTATTTGATGATTCAAATTGAATGCACGCCCACAAACTGGCAAATGTCATTTCACGCTAACATTTAATTGTGGCACTTGATGTTTTTAATTTTAGAATATAAATCTAAGTTGCATACATACATTTTATAATTCATATTCAATGCATGCCCCCAAGCAGACATGAGTGACTTTGCGCTTACAAATGCTGCATGTGTAATTACAAATAAAAAATTTCAGCCTCTCATAACCATAAGCCATGCAACTTTTGCCGACCTATTCAGAAACAGGGGGAACATTAGTTAAGTGAACCCATTTATGCGATATGGGTGGTAAGCCTCATACTAACCCTTAGGTCAAGGAATTTGGGTTTGAAAAATCCTTAAACAACGGTTATCTTAATTTATAATCTTAAGTTGCAAAAAGAGTTTTGATGATTCAAATACAATGCACACCCACAAGCTGGCAAATGTTCTTTCACGCTAACATATAATTGTGGCACTTGATGTTTTTAATTTTAGAATATAAATCTAAGTTGCATACATACATTTTATAATTCATATTGAATGCATGCCCCCAAGCAGACATGAGTGAGTTTGCCCTTACAAACGCTGCATGTGTAATTACAAATAAAAATTTCAGCCTCTCTTGACCATAAGCCCTGCAATTTTGCCGACCTTTTCAGGAACAGAGAAACATTCGTTCAGTGAACATTTTTTTAGGTATGGGAGGTCAGCCTCATACCTCATGCTTCATACAAGATACTCAGAACATGAAAGAACTAAATAACCCTTTTACCGCAATTTTTTTTTCAAATTACTTCTTAAAGCATTTAATTACTATGAAGGAGGTGTGAGGAAAAATTATTGCGAAGCCAGACTTACACTGCCCGAAGGGCCTAGCAGACAACCGTGCGCAGCACGGTCAGTCTGCTAGTATATATATATATATTAGGATTATTTATTTGGTGAGCGCTGTTTTTGTGTGTATCACACCTCAAGAGCCCTCTGCGAGCTTGGTCGTCGCTGTAGAAAGCGCCAATTCTCAAGTGACCGGTCTTTGGTAAAGGTTTATGAATTTTTCAACTCAGCGAAGAGCACATTCGAAATATAAATGGTATATATTTTGTGCTCCGCTGGGATCCGAATCCACAACCTTCCATTTACAAGTCCGAAGTGTTGCCACTGGACTACAGACCGGTCCAAGAACTGCCAGAAAACTTGCCAGTATTTTATTTACAAAGATAGGAAAGAATGCAGGCAAAACCCTGCAGAGGCTCTGGCCACCCCCAGGGGAATGTTACGGTGCATGTGTACCTGGAGGGGTTGGGTGTGCTGGGGCTGCGGGGGATGAAGGGCTTGGCCGCGGGGTTGAACTCCTTGGCGTTGGGGTTGAGCGCAAACTTCTTGAAGCTGCCCGTCACCTTGTCCAGGGGGGAGGGCGCGGGGGAGGGCTCCGGGGGCTGCGAGGGGGGCGTCGCCGACACCTCCGGATGGGACATTACCTGCAAACACAGACAATCATCAAATCACCACGTGCACACTTCCAGCAGTCTGTTACATTACAGAGAAAGGAAAATGAAATGATGTTTGCGAACAGTGATGAATATCGTAATTTAAGATGGATGTTAAGTATATTTAGACCTAAATTATGTATGTAAGGACCAATCGCAACTGTCGGTTGTGTAGTTGAAGACCCTCTGCGAGCTTGGTCGTCGCTGTTGAAATTCTCAAGCGAGACTGGTCTTTGGTAAAGGTACATCAATTTTTACAACCAGCAAAGAGCATATTTGAAAATATAAATGGTATATTTTTTGTGCTCCGCCACGATTTTAACGAAGTGTTGCCACGGACCAATAGCGTACTATCGACAATAACTTTGAGCCTGGTTCAACAGATGTCATTGGGTAATTATTAGTTAATATCTCATTAAAATAATGAATTAAAAATTGATAATGTTAATACCTGTTTCTGGCCAGGCTAAATAGGTAGTTGAATTGTAATAGTAAAATGGTAATTTGTTGTGTATGTTCCTTGACTTACAGGTTGGCATGCGGCTGACAACCTATGCTGTAGAAAATGTTTCACTTTGCCAATGTCACCCCTTTTTTTAGGGAAGGTCTGCAGGAGTTGCAGGGTGTATGTTCATTTGAGATTTAAGTTTTTATATTGTAGGTCCACATTTAAGCGCGAACTTATACGTGTCTGCTTGTGAAAATGCATGTAATGCGAATCTTTAATGTTATACATATATTTGCAACTTAGATAAGAATTTCTCTTAAAAAAAAAACATCAACAACATTATCAACTGGTGGGCTTTAGAGTCTTAAACTTGCATAAGAAGTATTCCATGTGCTACCTTATTCTGGTGATTGTGTGGGCTGGCCCTCTTCTCCTGCTCCTTGTCCTGCTGCTGTTGCTGCGCCTGCAGAGGCTGCTGCTGCACCTGCGGGGGCTCCTGCACTGGGGGGGCGGCGGGCGGGGGCGCAGGGGCGGCCTTGGGCGGGGGGTGGGGAGGGGGCAGCTGCTCACCGCCCGCCTCGGGCAGCATCTTGAAGTCGTGCCCAAACTTGCGCAGATCCTAAAGCAATCAAATTTATTGGAGTGGGTCAAAGCCAGACATGAAGAAGAACATTTAGTATTAATTAGGCTACCTGATGATGCAAACGGATTGTTCGGGAAACCGGTCGTGGAACATAATCTGAATCAGTCATTTTATTTTTTATCTTGACTTAAAGGTTGGTATGAGGCTGACCACTCGTAGTCGTTCACTTTGACAATGTCACCCCTATTTCAGGGAAGGTCGGAAAAAGTTTATGTTCATTTGAGGTTTGGATTTTAATTTGCAAGTACACATGCAGCATTTGTAAGTGCGGACTTACACATGTCTGTTTGTGGGCATGCACTAAATATGAATCTTAAATATTAACGTATTTTGCAACTTAGATTATAGAGTTACACTCTCTTACTGAATTTAGATGATAGCTAAAGGAGGGCACTGTTATGACTTTCAAAGTGATAAAATCACTGGATTCTATTTTATTTTCTTTCAACAAATACTTCTTAGATTTTAGCTAGTATACTGATTCGTCTGAAATTTTCATGGCCTTTCCTGTCTTTTTGTAAATCAAAATGGGAACAATGACTGCCTTCCTCCAGTCCGCCTGCACTACTCTGATATTCACACAAAGCTTACATAGATGGATGGTATTACACATTGGCCTCCTGCTTTCAACATTAATTGATGTTATTTGCTGTACCTCATCCTGGGGCCTCCTGTGCCTCGGGGGGAGGGAGGGCGCAGGCGGAGGGGGCTGCTGCGTCACCATGCTGACCAGGTGCACGGGCTCTGGCATGCCCATGACCTGCAAGGTAAACAACACCACGTACGTTACACACTGCACAGCTTACAACACTAACATAGACTAACCCCCGTATTCACGATCAAAACTGGCACTTCCTTAAGGGCAAACCAGCGCTTAGATTGGGGAAATTCATTTCAAGAACAATACTTAAGGTAAAATTAGCGCTTAAGCGCTCCAAAAACTAGCACTCAGGTAAGTAAGGTCGACACGTATATTAACCAACGCTTAAGCGCTGTCAAAATATTCCGTCATATTTCATTGTTATCACATTTTTTGTTTGATTGTGAATTTACATGAAAAAATGAATTCTTTCTATAAACATGATTTTTACGAGTGTATTAACATTGTTTTGACGAGTTCATTTACATTGCTTGACCATCAGAATTGGGTTTGTTCTCCAGTATGGTCTAGGACCATACTGCAATGACAGATGAACTGTCAAAATATTCCGCCGCATTTCATCAGCACATTTTTTGTTTGGTTGTGAATTATTTACATAAAATAATGAATTCTTTCGATACAGTTGACTTCAACGAGAATAATAACATTGTTTTGTTCAAAAATAGTGTCCCAAGAAAATATATCAGAGACTGTAAAGACCCATTTACGTATTACGAAGAGGAAGAATGAAGACGTTTTTGATTGAAAAAATGCGTCGTTCTGTATACAGTTTTGCCGTTGCTCATTGAGGGTTGCAAAGCCAACGATTTCTTCGATCTGTTATTTTATCTTCTATTACAGGTTTTTCTTTAATCAGAGCTGACCACCCATACTGTAAAAAATGGTTCACTTTGCCAATGTCACCCCTGTTTCAGGGAATGTCGGCAAGAGTTGCAGGGCTTATGTTCATTTGAGGTTTGGATTTTATTTGTAAGTACACAATCAGCATTTGTAAGCGCGAACTACACGTGTTTGTTTGTGGGCATACATCTGAGAGCTTTGAATGAATATATCCTTGCAACTTAGATTATAGATTATAGATTATAGAGCCACCAGCAGCTCCTTTTCCGCTGGAGAAAACAACATCTTTTTGGCGCTGAAATCGATCAAAACACTTTACATTGGATATTACATAAATGTATTTTTAAAAACTAATAGAAATTGTACACAAAAAAATTCGTACTTACGGTTTACTTAAATTAGTAATTGCGTTATACGTACTTATTTGTTGTCAAGTTTTATGCAAAGCTGATATGACATTGAAATTTGAAAGAGGCGGCAATGATAAGAGTGAAGTACGCAAAATATCGGTCGGAAGGTACTGACCAATTACAGAGCTGGGTTTTTTCGAGAGCCAATGACAAACCCGTGCGTCTCCTGGGGGTTGGGCACTACGTTGATTACTGCTTGAGTGTTCTTTGTGAAACAAAACGCTCCAGAATGTCGACCCTTGAGTAAGTGTAGCGCTTGAGTAAGGCACTTAAATCAGTTTTGATCGTGAATACGGGGGTTAGGCTGGTTTTAGTGTCGCGCTGACAACACGCTGACAGCCAAATATATGAACTTGTCGCGCTGACAGCTACGCGCCATTCTAAAACGCTTCCTACAGGTTCATATATTTTGAACGGTCAGCGCTGACGGTCAGCGCGTTGTCAGCGCGCCACTAAAACCAGCCTAACACAACAAAAACTTTACACGGCCGACTGATGATGCTGGAGATGTTTTACCGGGATCTGTTGCCGTGGTCTATGGGAGCTGGAGCAACACAGTTTTCATCTTCATCATCTTCATCATTGCCCTTTCATGCTGAAGAAGCCCATCGTAGACATGGGCAAAACCTTCGGAAGCTCCAGCTCCGATAGACATTTCTCCAGCAATAATAAAAACTAATCAAAATACCAGGGATGTTATGGATATCCATATCCGTACAATATAGTAACTTGTCCGTCGTTAGTGGTTAACACTTCAGACTTGTAGTTGAAAGGTAAAGGGTTTGATTTCCAGTGGAGCAAAAAATATACAAACATTCATTTTTCAAATATGCCCTTCATGTGCCTTTACTAAAGAGACCAGAAGTCTATGCAGCCATACAGCAACTGGGACTCGCTTGAGATTTGGCGCTTTTTAAGCAACGTTACCACTGGACCACAGACCAGTCAAATGTTTGCTCTTAGAGATTTCCAGAAGGACTTGGGGCTGAGGAATTAGTGGGTGGTGCTAGTTACCGGCATGGGCTCCTGGTGTTGGGGGAAGGGCGCGGGGGGGACAGCAGCGTGTGGGGGGGGAGGCCCCTGCTGGTGGGAGTGGCGGGGGGCTCGCTGCTGCAGCGGCGCCCCCGACGTCAGCTTGGGGTCGGAGCCATTCACCTTCCCTGTGGGCACTGGTCCTGACTGTACACTGCAACACCAACAACAACTCATTCATATCATAATGCACTAAAAAACTACTTTCCCACTGCAAACAATTATTCCTGACATTCTTGGGCGGAATTAAACCCTAGCTCTTGGAACGTAATGCAAGCATTCTACCAACTGAGCTATCAATCGGGTTGATCAAGCACTAGATCAATGGGTCTTCTTTATGTTCAGGTTTTATTTTTTAAATGATTTCAAACTATTTGTTAACCTTCAATTTTACAAACGCTGGGCGGGTCAAATGAATGTCCCATGTTTTGAGCTTAGCATTTTCAAGGCAAGATTTTTTGTGAGCACACACACCACATGTGTTGAACTTATACTTGACGTACGTTAAATATAAGCCTCAAATAACAACATTTATTTGCAACTTATATTATAGATGGATTATCAGTACCAAGAGTCTTCACGTCCGCTTAGCAATAGCGTAATTTCAGATATTTTTTTTATTTCATAAAATGATAAGACTACCTTTTAAAAAATGCATCTGCGTTCTTAAAAAAATTATATCTGGCTTAGTTTCTAAACTACAGCTCTGTAAAATTCGCCCATTTTCGATTTCCGCCTAAACAGCTCATTTTTTTATTTAGACGGATGTGACGTCAATGAATCTTACCATGTATGGAGTGTACCGTTAGGTCTTCTAAGACCGACGGATCCATCTACGTAATTTTGACATCACAGCGTGGCTAGTCGGCCCCGCTGCGTTTTGGCACAAATCAAATTCTCGACATTTTATTTTTGAAAATTATCAATGATATCTTTATTTTTACTAGGTACTTAAAAAAATATGGTTGTGATCCTTGAAGTGTACTCTACACAACTAATCTAATCTAATCTAAGTTGCAAGGATATGTTACATTGGAGATTCACATTACATGCATTCTCACAACCAGACACGTACAAGTTCGCGCTTGCACATGCCTCATGTGAACCTACAACATAAAAACCAAATCTCAAATGGACATACACCCTGCAACTCTTGCCGTCCTTCCCTGAGACAGGGGTGACATTGGCAAAGTGAACCATTTTTACAGCATGGGTGGTCAGCCGCATACCAACCTATAAGTAGGGACTGGAAAAAAGTGGTGTTATTTTTTGCGAAATTCGCGTTATTTTTTTGGGAAATTCGCGTTATTTTTGATCAAAAACAGGGAAATTCGCGTTATTTTTTACGACAAACGGGGAGATTCGGTGTAATGTTTAGGGTTGATTTGATCGAAATAAAGGTTTATGTAATTGCAAAACTATAGATTTTACTAATATTTACAATTTATTATATAAACAACAATATGTACCTTCAAAAACAATGAATAAACAACATCTGAATCAATACGAGTTACAACTTACAAAAAACCATTGATTGAAAAAAGTATTAATATTTGAATGGCACTCCGAATACCCTGCAATATCCTTTGAAAATATTAAATTTAGTCTCTCTAGATGAGGGTTATCTAATTTTTTCGAGGGATGTTGGCTTTTATGAAAGCCTCAAGTTGTGCTCTTAATCTAATCCAGCAGCAGCTTCACTCCTTGATGTATTTTCCTTCATTGATGTCACGATTCAAGTCTGTTTGGATGTCCAGGACAGTTCTGCTTATCTTTTATTTTTTTAATAAAATAGATTTGTGAATAGGAATGCAATTCACCAACCTACTCTGCCTGGCCAGAAACAGGTATTAATATCATTAATGAAAAATTCATTACGAGTATTGTTCATTTTAATTAAATTATTAATTTATAAGTACCCAATTACATTTGTTGAACCAGGGTCAAATTTATGGTCAAATGATCCAGGCGGGGATCGAACCCCGCGTCTAGCTTTCTAGCGTGTTTCAACGTTGAAAGATCAGAAGTGCAATTCTCGATGTTCGGTTGCACTAAAGATATTAGTTGCCGGTGGAGATTAATAGCCCTTGCGAAAGAGTTCCTTTGCCGTTTTGCGATTCTCGTTCCTACCGACCTTCCGACTATCCTTACAAGGGACAGCAATGGGTTTTGTATGTTTTTTCTCGATTGGCCAGACTGACGGATGATCGATGTGATAATCGTCCGACAGGTGCCAGCCCAAAGGGTAAATTTCCCCATATATTTAAAAAAAATACTAAAACTTCATCAAAAAGTAGTAAAACAATAATAAGTGCAAATAAGTACGAAACAACGGAATGAAAATACATAAAACTACATTACAATGTAATAAAAAACTCAGTTCTCAACAATACAATGTTTGGTGAAAACTATTGTTTATATTGTACTTTTACTCCTTCAACTTGTTAAAACTAGCCCAATTTATTTTAATTAAAAAATTTAAGGTGATTTGTTTATTTCAAATATGTTAAAATTAGGAAATGATTATAAATAACATTTTATGTGAAATTATTTTTCCTTGGACTTTGGGGGCAATTCTCATAGTTCACAGCTCTCGCATAGCAGGCTGGCAAATCAGGCTAACTTCACGTCTGCTGTCAACTGACATTTGACAATTAAATCTATGCTTAAATCTTTGTAAATTGAGCGTTATAATGATTGAAAATCACTTGTAAATAATTATGTGTACAATTTATCACAAATGAAGATGAAACTGCGAAAAAATAACGCAATTTCTTAGTGCAAATTTATTGTTGTCAAAAGCATAATAATTATCTGCATGACGTACTTAGCGACGCGCATATTATGCCGTTCAGAATGCCAATTTTCGTAAGATCGTAATTCCTATTCTACGTCATAATTTCCTATAATAATGTCACGTGGGTCACAAATAAACATAAGGAATGAGTTTGCGAATACATTTATTTAGGTCATTAAAGAAAATAAGTCATATATTTGTAATAATCTACTGACAATTTCTGTCCTTCGCTGTACGGCGGGGTAAATCGGCCGCGCTATATTTTGACAGTTCCGGGAGATTCCTCACCTTTATAAGAAATAGCCTTCAGCCAAATTTTCAAACGAGAATCACAATTCACCTTTCATTCGGCAACGAATCGGTATCAGTCGCCTTCGGCCTCGCCTTAGACATCCAGAATAGCCCTTCAGCCCACTTGGCCCCCTCGGCTATAAAACCGACCATTTTTTCTGTGCTTTGCACCTTGCAAAGGGTTTTCACAGGAATCTTTTCTTTCCCACAAAATAGTTGCGTTGCAGAAGCGACACATAACAACTTTTTCGCACAATTTCTACCAAAAGTACGAAAATTCGCGATATTTGCGTAAAACCTCAAATTTCGCGTTATTCGCGTAAAAACCTCAAAATTCGCGAATAAATTCGTTTTATCGCGATCGCGAAATTTTCCAGTCCCTACCTATAAGTCAAGGAACACACACACACGACAAATTACATTTTATACATCACTAAATAATAATATCCAAATACAAAATATCCATTTACAAACAAAAACAAATTCCAATTTAATAAACCCTAGCCGCCAACATTACAGATCAACCGCCATTTCTTTCTGTCCTTACATACTTCTTTCATTTCCTCCAGAGTCATAACCTTCTTCATACAAGCTCTTCTTTTATTATGACTCTGGATATTCCATTCATTCGCAATTTCGGATATTTGGTCCATCCATACCTTTCTCGGTCTTCCTCTACCACGACATCCATCTATTCTACCAACATATACTTTCTTCGTCAGTCTTTCCTCATTCATTCTCTCCATATGCCCAAACCATCTTAACAAACTTCTTTTAATCTTCACTTTCACACTTTCTCTTGCACCACATTCTTCTCTTACAAAATCATTCCTCACCCTGTCACTCCGTTTTTTCCCAATCATACTTCTTAGAAAGTCCATTTCAACAGTATGGACTTTACTAATTTCACTTTCATTCACCGTCCAGGCCTCGCTTCCATACATCAAGGTGGGTAAAAGTATGCCACTGCGTACCGCCAATCGAGCATTTTTTGATATGTTTTGATTTTTGGCGATACAAGCTGTGGCACCCAGTACACACCTGCCCTTCATTACTCTTCTTTCAAATTCACCGGTCATTCTTCCATCTTTTTCAAACTTACTTCCCAGGTATACAAACTCATTTACGACATCAACATTCATTCCATTAATTTTAAATTCATAATTCATACTTTCATCATCTCTTTCAAAAATCAATACTTTCGTCTTACTTGCATTCAACTTCAGATGGTTACCTAACATACATAGTATTTTAAACCGTTTTCCCCACCACTGCAATTACCCTATTGTCAGCTATTAAAAAACACTAAACAAACGTGTTGCTTTGATAATCAGCCTTGAAAATGCTTTCTACTCGTAAAAGCGAGACTTCGGCAGAAAGAAAATCTGAGAATAAAACTAGTGTAACCCAAAAAAATTAGTCATGGAATGTACATGAATGTATTTTGTTCAGATCTTCCGTGTCTCCTGAAGAGGCTGACTGAAGGTTCACTCACTTGTGGATGTGGTGGCCCGTGAAGGGGAGCGGTGTGTGGTAGGGGTGTGGATGTGGGGGCACGGGGGCGGGGCTGGGCTGGCCACCTCCCGCGGCCGCGTAGCTCTTCACCGGGGGACCTCCCACACCAATGTTCTGGAACACCTGCAACATCGCACCACACAAACATCAGATACAGCCTACGTTATACATTAAAGATATTGCTGTGACGTCTGTGCACGATGGTCGGTCTAGCCAAGGGGCGAGCTGAAGGACTGCGGAAGTAGTCGCGTTCTAAAGTCTCTAGAAGCTGCATGCCGCCTGAGTTTGGAAACACCATTGCCATCCCTTCCTCATGAATTTCCTGCCATCAAAGGCACCCGCCTTGTGAACCGGAGCCTGGTACAGAGAAGCTTCCACTCTGGGGCTCTACCTGTAGAGGCGTTAGCTTCTTTTCTATTTAAATTCCCATTTTACATTAATAAACCCTGTTATGTTCATTTCAAATAATGTTTTAATTATGCAACCTTTCCCAAAATAGAGTAAGCAATACCACCAGAAAAGAATTCCCACGCCCTGATGATGATGATGATGATGGCTAGCCGGGTGGCGTGTTCCCATTCCACGACCTAAGGAATCTTTACTCAGACAGCACACGGAAGTATCATACCCTAAATCTGCCGTTATTGTTTCTTACACTTTATGGTCTTAGCAAAAAATTGACAGTAATGAAAAAAATCAAGCATGTTTATTAATTTTTTATCTTAATTATAAAGTTTAAACAAAATATAAACCTTAAAAATTGCGACCACAAAAAAATATTTAAAAAAATACGTTTTTTTCACTTCTGTAGCTACTTTCTCCTGTGTGCTATGTTTTGGAAATATTTTTTTTCATTCTATTTATAGAACTATACATTGTCTAGTGTAGTATCGAAACCGTTTTTTTATAATGTCAATACTTTTTGAGTAAATATGGAAAAACTGAAACTACTTGATGAATTAATTTTTTTCCGTGTGCTTGTCTGAGTAAAGATTCCTTTTAGGTCGTGGAATGGGAACACGCAGCCGGGTGTAATTATCCTAGGTACATCCTGGAGGTACCACTTAATTCTGACATAACAGCTATTAACATTTGATGAAGTTGAATATTTTAATTGATTCCCTATTGAATTATAATGTATTTTTCTTATTCCACGCATGGGGATGATCCCCTCCATCCCCCAACAGTGCATCACTCTATGTGCATCTTACCTGGTGCTGCTGCTGGTGCTGCGGGGCGTGGTGGTGAGGCAGCGGGGGGTAGTTGTGCGAGGAGGGGTGGGGCCCCTTCTGCTGCTGGTGGGAGGGGGGCGGGGGACCCTGCTGCTGCTGCTGCTGGGAGGGTGGCGGCGCTTGCTGCTGCTGCTGCTGCTGATGGTGCTGCTGCTGCTGCTGCTGCTGTGGGGGAGCACTCTGCTGCTGCTGCTGCTGTTGTGACACCTGCTGCGACACTTGCGGAGAAGACTTGATGAGCTTGCCAGTCTGCAATACGTGCAATAAGTGTTGAACAACACAACTCTAAGATGAATGCAAGTTCACTTAATTAAAAGTAAACAGTCTTGAGGTACATCAGGGCGAGGATTCCATACAAATTCAAGGCAGGCAAAGGTAAACAAAGTAGGTTTGAAAGCCATGCACCCATTGTTTGACATAACAATATTTTTGATGATGATGATGATTTTTATAGCGCCGTTTCGTGACTACTGTCACTGCAAGGGCGCTTTCAGGCTTGACGTGGCGGTGAAGAAATGGGTCTTCATTCCCTTTTTGAAACTCTCTATCCCTTCCTTGGCGCGCACTTCAGGAGGCAGCTGGTTCCAGGTGGACGGTCCTGCAACGGCGAAAGCGCGGTCTCCGAACACTGTACTTCTTTTTCTGTCTTTGGAATGTCTATGGAATGAGTGATTTTTATATTTAAAGATTGGAAATTCAAACCTATGTTGGAGGTTGAGTCATTTTGCAAATGAGGCCCAGATAAATTTGTGATGGAGATCACAAAACATGCAAGACTTGTGGTGTCCAATTAAAAAAATAGCCAGTTATATACATTTAACAAAGGTTGACAGAAACTATCAAGTTTTAAGCCTAGAAGGGGAATATCCATTCAGAGTCCATTTCATCTAGACATCTAGCAATCTAGCTATAAAGTTTATGTGTAGTGTGTCTTACATTGCTCCCGGGCAGGTTCTTCCTGCGGCCGGGCGGCACGTAGAGGTCCCCCGCGGGGGGCTCCCTCTGCACCGCCGCAAACCTCTCCTCCTCGTCCCCGTTCTCCATGTCCATGCGCTGCTTGTAGACGGGCTGGCTCTCTATCTCAGCGGCTATCTCCTCCGCCTTGGCTTGTGCATCTCTGCAAACAACGACACACATAAATATATACAGTTTAATCATTTGTTTTTATTTCCTTGGGCGCCGTTTAGTGGCTCCAGCCACCCTAAGGGCGCCCATCCTTCACTTGCTTCTTGGAAAACATGAACGTCTTCAACTCCTTGAAACGTTCTCCACCGGTCTCCGTCCTCAGCTTCAGAGGTAGCCGATTCCAACACGACGGTCCTGCTGAGCCAAACGCCTGTTCTGCTCCGTCGAGGTGGCATTTTCAGCCTGTTGATAGCATCACCCTTCGCTGAGCGAAGGGTGCACCGCTTACCAATAATCTCTTCAACCTTACACAGTTCAGTCAAATAAGACAGGGCCGCTCCTCTGAGAGAGTTGAATACCATAGGGCACGCTTTATATTCCACTCTCTCCGGGACACGCAGTCAGTGAAGACGCTGCAATAGAGGAGTGACATGATCAGTCTTGTGTTCTCCGATTGGATCACTGGCTCCGTATCCCAGAGCGTGTTGAGTTTAAAGTATGCTCGATGGTCCCCAAAGCTTTCTTTGAAAAGACCCCCAAATATCTCGCTGATTTAATCAAGCCCGCCGGCAAAAAAAGCCTCACGCTACGCTCAACAGAAACCGGAGCCAAGTCATGTACTTAAGAGCCGATAAAAAGAGTTGACAATGCAGTGTTTGGAGAGTGTGCATTTGCAGTTGCTGGTCCTCTAGCCTGAAACAGCCTGCCTCATCATGTGAGAGCTAGAGGATCATGGAAAGTTCCGAAATGCACTGAAGACAAGCAAATTTCTGGCATCGCATGCACAAAACGGCGCTGTAAAGAAATCACCAACTCATCATCATTATCATCCAAAAATGATTCTTGCTGCTGCATTGAAAACACACATCATTGAGGTCTGCCCTAAACCTCTGCCCGTTGCTTCTTGATTGATGATTTTTGCTGTGAGCGTTCACAATGCCTAAGTGAGCTTCCCGAGCTTCACAGTCATGAAGAGGTGGCCTCTGTCTCACCTGTAGTCCTGGGTGTCCTTCTTCTGCAGGGGCACAGTGTAACCAGCCAGGGACTGGTCGTAGGTGGACTGCACGCCGTAGTCCTGCTCGTTCTTGCGGAACATGTCGTTGGCGTCCCAGCCGTTGGCGCGGTGGTCCAGCTCCAGCGGGGACCCAGCGTCCCCCAGGGCGTCCCCGTTCAGCCCCGCGCCCTCGCTGCCCTCCCACGGCTGCAGGTGCCGCTCCTCCAGGTACTGGCCCCGACCTGCAACACAACAAACACCATACGGTACTTCAGTTTACAGATTTAAGGTTAGGATAACTATCATCATGCTATATACAGGTGTACACTGAAATGAATTTAGATGGCAGCTAAAGAAGAGTGCTGTTTTATTTGAATTGACAGCCTTCAAACTTCTTTAACTCCTCCAGTGCCGGAACGCCTATTGGCGGCCCATAGTACTAATTGTGATTTTTTTTTCATTTTTCTTTAGTGTTTACACAGCAATAATTCTTAAATCGCATGAAGTACTGCTATTGGATAGAACCATCCACCAATAAATTCAAAGCATTAATATTTGTTTGTAGGTATTTAAAATATAATATTTAAGTTGACCTTGAAAACGGACTCTTGAAAAAACTGAATTCCACAATTCGTTAGGTCTCCTACACAGTAGCAGGCTGACAGAGACAGGCACAGGCTCACCATTGAACTTGGAGATGGCGGCGTCTGTCTGGAAGGTGTCCCGTGTGGCGTAGTCACAGTCCGAGTCCTTGACCCGGATGGTGATGATGTCCTCGGGCTTGAAGATGATCTTCTCCACGAGGCTGTCCACCGCCACCACCCCCTCCCGCTCCACCTTGTGCGCCACCTCTAGAACTACCTGGAAATCAACATCAAATATCTCTGTAATGGGGAGACTTTTGAAGGTTTTTTCCTCACACAAAAAAAGAGTATAGGTTCTAGACATAGTGAAAACAAGCAGCTTCAGGAGTAAATAATAACTTATTATTTCTTACTTATTATTTAAAGGTAAAACTGAAAAATAAATATTAAAATGACATGGATTTCTCAGATAAATACACCTTTTTCCTAATTTTTACAGTCGATAGTTCAGTCGGTAGAATGCTTGCATTCCATGTCATGAGCTCGGGTTCGAATCCCACCGAGAATGTTAGAAATGATTTCCCGTTCCGGTGTTTATTTCAAACCCCAAAAATAAAATACCGGCAAGGTTTACTCAGCCTTCACAAGAAATGAGTACCAGCCCTCTCGGGAGCTGGGAAACAACTGAAGTGGTTGGCGTAAGGCCAGCCCCCTTGCCTGTAAAAATAAATAGGTTCAACTTGCCACATACGACCCCTTCGGGGATAACGCGGCAAGAAGTTACACTATATGTGTAGCTTAGTTGCGTTGCGTTTTTAAACACTAAAAAAGTGTGAATATCCTGTAGTTGAGCATTTCATCATAATTAGCTCATTTACAATGAGAAGTTGCTCCCAATAAAAGGTTTAATCCGCAGTTTTACCTTTCATGTAAAGTAAACACAACTAAGCTACACATACAGTGTAACTTCTTGCCTGCGTTATCCCCGAAGGGATCGCATGTGGCACTTCGGGACCTATTTATTTTTACAGGTAAGGGGGCCGGCCTCACACCAACCACTTTCAGTTGTTCCAATCTCAAATAAACATAAGCCCTGCAGCTCCTGCCAACCTTCCCTGGAATAGGGATGGCATGTGAACCATTATTTACAGTATGGGTGAACCCTTGTACACGCCCTCCAGCGCTACTAACATTAGTGTAAGAGAGTTGTAGGTCTCACATGGAACTGTGCTGAGAAGGTCCTGAAGACCCCCTCCCACACGCTGCCGGACTGTGTGTGGACCTGCACCGTGGCCCCCACGTGGGACACGATGGCGTGCATGAACGGGGCATTCTTGTACACGCCCTCCGACGCTACTAATCGCTGCCGCGGTGACCTGAAACACACAACAACAAACCATTACCAACAACAAGGCATTTCTCACATTCATCTTTCTTTTGCATTTGATGGTTCTCCCTTCCGGTCGACTGCTAGTTGGTAGAGTGCCTGCATTCCATGCAGGGAGCCCAGATTTGAATCCCACCAATCTAATCTAATCTAAGTTGCAAAATATTAGTAACATTAGAGATTCACATTATATGCATTTTCACAAAACAGACATGTTAAGTTCACGCTTAAACATGTCGCATGTAGTCCTACAATATAAAAACCCGAATCTCAAATGAACATACACCCTGCAACTCCTGCCGACCTTCTCTGAAACAGGGGTCACATTGGCAAAGTGAACCATTTATTACAGTACTAGTGGTCAACCTCATACCAACCTATAAGTCAAGGCACATACACAGTAAATAACATATGATTGCATTAGGATACCAGCCATATTGGATATTTTCCCCATAAGGGTTTTATCTACATTGCAGTTAAAATTGATGATTCATCAGGACAGCCATTTATTTTAATGATTGTTGTTAATTTAAGATTTCCATGAAGCAAATACATACAAATTGTTGATAAATGTTGTCAATGTTTAATAATAAACAATATAGTCCACTGATACACATGCCCTGTTCAAACATACAAATATTATCAATGGACTGAAAATGTAGGGAAAAGACAAACGACAGCATGGCTTCAGCAACCAATGCAAACAAGAAATATAGTATAAATGAGAATTAATTATAGATTATTTATGTTATAATCAAATGAAATTTAAGTTTAAAATGTAATATGAAATAAAAATTGTAAATAAATTTCAAATTTCAATGGATTCCATAGAGGGTAGTGGCTGGCTAACATGTCAGACTATAAAGGAATGTGGAGGAATTTCAAGTGAAATTTAACTTGTTAATATGTGGTGATTATTTGAATAGTTAGTTGATTAATTGTTGCGTGTTTGTTGGTGGTTTAATGGACGGATTACGGGGTTAGAAGTGTTGTTTTGAGTGATGAAACAAAGGGTTGTCTGTAATGGAGGAAGGTTAGGTGTGATTAGCGTACCTCGGGGGCGCCGCGCGACTCTTCCGTTTGCTATTATTCATGTCTGCCTCCCCTGCCTGGCCTGATGGAAAGGCTCCTTCTCGTTTACGCGTGGGGACCGGAATTTTGACTGATTACTAATTAACTTTCCTCTCAACACGGGTTCTATCAACTATCGCGGATGCACAAAAATGCACTCTTATATTAGATAGATAACACCGCTGTAGATGCCACGGCACCGCCTCTCTCCGCGAACCGAAACAGTTTTCATCGAGCCAACGACTGATTGATGAACCTCTGTTTGTGTAAAAAATCACAAATTTATTTATGTTTCACGACGCGGGCCCCGACAAATAATAAATGGCAGATTTCTCGTGTCTGCAATGCGCGAGGATTACAAGATGGCGGGTGACGTATTCAATCTGCTCTCCCTCTCTCGGAACTCTATGGTACGAGCTTTGCGGGATTTAGAAAAATTCAATCTCTCACATAAAATCACATATTACAAGGTTTCCTGCGTCAAATTCTCTTCTTTTTACTTTTATTTTATTTTATATTTTTTAAACCAGTAATCAAAGCTAGTATCAAAGTTAAAACAAAGTTGAATTTAAATAGGTATAATATTTGTTTAGGTAGGTAGGTATTGAAGAAGAGCAGTGACCTCTACACTTGCACACAGACAAATCAATGAAAATGCTTATTGCAAGGCACATTTAGCTCTGTACATACAACACACATTCATACAATATTCTCAAAAGCTTTGAAAGTTCTTCATTGGTTTTCTTTGTTATATACAGTTCGTGGAAACAATTTTCCATAAGGGTGAATTCAAACCTTGTGAAATAGAAATTAAAAGCTCTGCACACATATTCGAATTGCGATACAATTAATTTATTGTTGTAAATTTTCTTGGTAATGTTGATGTGTTTGTATGTCGTACATTTTCTTTTGGAAAATCCTTTTCTCGTGGAAACCCCTTATTGATCACGTCAGATTTTTGGGTCATCCTAAAAGATGTCATCGAAAACTGGAGCAGTAATGTCACACCGAGAGAAATTACTTCTCGTGGACACGGAGCTAAAGTCCTTCTATGAATACTGCCAGCAGGCAGGCTTCACAGATGAGGAAATGGAGGTGATCTCCCGCCCCTTTACGAACGTCGTCCGAAAAGTGACCCTCAGAAAATGGTTGCGGATTTTCCTTGTGGTGGTTTTCTTGTGTGTTTGTTTGTACGCCATGGCTCACGTTAATTCCGTGGCTTGGCACGCTTCTGCTGTGGGCAGGATCCTGATGATTAGACTTCTTCCCGTGTGGGACTGGACTCCATTATTTTACAAGCCGTGCCTGATCAGCAAGACCCAGAATATCATAGAAGCTCCCAACTCCTTGACAATGTCGGATTGCGCGGTCTGTGAGGCTGTGGGTGAGTTCCAAATTTGAATTTTCAAATTGCCGCTCTTATCGTTCATAATGTAATGGACTTGGTAAAAATTCCAAAGACACAAAAATTGTAATGTCACATGGTCAGGCCGCTAGGGAAAAGGTAAATTACTATTTTGTTATTGGCTTCTAAGGACCCTAGTCACATAGACCTGTGCGTTAGCCCGTGATAAAAAAATGTAATTTAGAATTTTGAGACGAGTCCATTCCTTGATTTACAAGTTGGTATGAGGCTGAGCATCCGTACTGTAAATATTTAGCAATTGTCACTTTTGAGTTTCGGTTTATCTCATTGGTGAAAAAATCCTAGATTGTCGTCACTTTGCCAATGTCACCCCTGTTTGAAGGAAGGTCGGCAAGAGTTGCATGGATTAT
Source organism: Agapetus fuscipes (assembly GCA_951799405.1). Lineage (NCBI taxonomy): Eukaryota > Metazoa > Arthropoda > Insecta > Trichoptera > Glossosomatidae > Agapetus > Agapetus fuscipes. The sequence continues at coordinate 15,399,744 of OX637352.1, forward strand.
TTTCATTTGAGATGGTTTGGACATTTGGAGAGAATGAATGAGGAAAGAGTGACGAAGAAAGTATATGCTGCAAGAATTGATGGATGTCGTGGAAGAGGAAGACCGAGAAAGGTATGGATGGACCAAATTTTCGAAATAGCGAGTGAATGGGATATCCAGAGTCATAATAAAAGGAGAGCTTGTATGAAAAAGGTTTTGACTCTGGATGAAATGAAAGAAGTATGCAAGGACAGGAAGAAGTGGCGGCTAATCTGCAATGCTGATTTGTAATGTTGGTTTATTAGTTTGCTACATTTTTTGCATAAGAAATTTTTGACTTTTTTTGTATAGATTTCTTTTTAAGGTTTTGTTTTTTTTATATTTAAATGTAATTATCTATAATCTATAATCTATAATCTATAATCTAAGTTGCAAGGATATATTTATTTAAAGCTCTCAGATGTATGCCCACAAACCAACAAGTGTAGTTCGCGCTTACAAATGCTGAATGTGTACTTACAAATAAAATCCAAACCTCAAATGAACATAAGCCCCACAACTTTTGCCGACCTTCCCTGAAACAGGGGTGACATTGGCAAAGTGAACCATTTTTTACAGTATGGGTGGTCAGCCTCATACCAACCTATAAGTCAAGGAATATGAATGAATAATAAATTACATTTAAATATAAAAAAGAACAAAACCTTACAAAGAAATCTATACAAAAAAAGTCAAAAATTTCCTATGCAAAAACTGTAGCAAATGAATACACCAACATTAGAAATCAACATTGCAGATTAGCCAAGTAATTAGTAATTTATTATTCATATTCCTTGACTTATAGGTTGGTATGAGGCTGACCACCCATACTGTAAAAAATGGTTCACTTTGCCAGTGTCACCCCTGTTTCAGGGAAGGTCGGCAAAAGTTGTGGGGCTTATGTTCATTTGAGGTTTGAATTTTATTTGTAAGTACACAATCAGCATTTGTAAGCGCGAACTACACGTATTTGTTTGTGGGCATATACATATCTGAGAGCTTTGAATGAATATATCCTTGCAACTTAGATGATAGATTATAGAGATTGGGTTTTTATATAGTAAGTCCATATGCGGTATGTTTAAGCGCTAACTTATACCTACGTGTCTGCTTGTGGGTATGCATTTAATGTGAATCTCAAATGTAATATATCCTTGCAACTTAGATGATAGATTATAGAGATTGGGTTTTTATATAGTAAGTCCATATGCGGTATGTTTAAGCGCTAACTTATACCTACGTGTCTGCTTGTGGGTATGCATTTAATGTGAATCTCAAATGTAATATATCCTTGCAACTTAGATTATAGATCATAGTTGACACACAATTTTCAAATCCCCAAATTGTCAAATCTGTATAAAATCTCCAACATTTCAAAAATGAATTTTCTTTTGCAAAAAAAACTACAGTTTTAAGATTAATCACTGAAAAATTTCAATATCCTCGGGGATCGACCTCGTTTGGGCACCTCTGTCCTATAGATACTTACTTTATGTTTGTTTCTCTTTTCTTCTCACTTAATCCTCCCTGATGATGATGATGATGATGAGTTGATGATTTCTTTATAGCGCCGTTTCGTGATGTAGTCACTCCCAAGGGCGCTGGTGCAAACGATGCCAGAAATATGCTTGTCTTCAGTGCATTCGGGAACTTTCTATCTCTCACATGATGTGGCAGGTGGTTCCAGGCCAGAGGACCAGCAACTGCAAATGCACGCTCTCCAAACATTGTGTTAACTCTTCTTATAGGTTCTTAAATCCTTGATTTGGCTTCAGTCTCAGCCAAGCGCAGTGTTAGGCTTTTTTTGCCGAGGGTGACTGGTTTGATTAAATCAGCGAGATATTTGGGTGTTTTTCCAAATAAAGCTTTGTGGACCATCGTGCACACTTTGAACTCGATGCGCTCCGGTATACGGAGCCAGTGAAGCTTCTATCCAAGGAATCACTTTTGCATTCCTCGTAGTAGGAACATCATGTATCTGTAAATATATCCTGTAGGAGTTGTCTCCGTGGTCATACTCTGGCATTTGTTACCTCAATCATTCCCTCAATTATGGTATGCAAGAAACCTTCCTTATTTGATTTTGTTTTTCATTAAAAAAAATAGATTTGTGAAGATGAATGCAATTCGTCAGCCTATTTTGGCTGGGCTGGAAGTCTCATCACCACGGTAATTCTTACTTACCGAATTTTGGTAATATTTGTATGAAGACTAATCAGCTGTTTACTTGCGGCCATCTGTTAGTTTTTGATGTCCATACATATTATAATTTGTTGATGTAAAAAATGTAATTTGTTGTGAATGTTCCTTGACTTAAGGTTGGTATGCGGCGGACCACCCATGCTGTAGAAAATGGTTCACTTTGCCAATGTCACCCCTGTTTTCAGGGAAGGTCGGCAAGAGTTGCAGGGTGTATTTCCATATGAGGTTCGGGTTTTATATTGTAGGACCCAAGCGGCATGTTTAAGTGCGAACTTGTGCATGTCTGTTTGTGAAACTGCATATAATGTGAATCTTTAATGTTACATATATTTTGCAACTTAGATTAGAGATTAAAGATCTTGGATTGACAGGTCTTGATACAAATATTACCGATATTCGGTAGGTAAGAATTACCAAGGTGATGACACTTCGGGCTGGAAGTCTGCAGCCTTCAAACTCCTAAAATCCAGGGTCATTATTATGTTTTTCTTTAATATAATACTTTTTAAATTTTAGCAATTAAGCTGACATCACATTGAACTATCAAAAGTGACATTTTACAAGATGGCAATGTTAGTTCTGATTCTCACCACGTACAGATTAAGCCGTGATGATCCGTAGTTCCACCAATTTTCTAAACTTCATCTTTGTTTGTTTCAGCTTCCATCGATCACATCTCCGATACCAACTACGACAACATCTTAAACCAGCACCTAATCCGAGGAGCGCCCGTCATCGTGACCGACGCCAACCCCGACTGGGCGCTACCCAAGAACCCCGAGGTCAACCTAACCCGACTTTTATCCAATGACGAGCGTCTGCGAGACTCTGTCCCGTGCGCTCTGCAAACCAACTTGAGAACAGGCCGCCAGCCTGCAGATCTAAACAACCTTCTCACCAAAATAACGAACATCCAAATACCCAACTGGTTTGTTCATTTTCAAAATTGCGACCTGCAAGCTGTGAAGTCTCTGAGGGTTTTAGCTCCGAGACCCTATTTCCTATCGCCGCATGTCCCTCCGGCCCATTTCAACTGGTTGTTGATTTCAAACAGATATTCGGCGCCGCGTTTCAAGCCTTTAGAGTTGGATATCGGGCTGATCATGCTTTCGCAGCTTCGAGGATCGACTCTTGTCCAGTTGATTGCGAGATCTCCGTGCGAAGACGTCTGCCCAACGCTGACGTTTGACGTGCGGCAGAGTGAGACGCTTGTTTTGGCAAATTCCATGTGGAATTTGGAGTATATGCCGGACGAGAGTGGCGAAAATACGGCGATCATAACGGAAACTGCTTGGAACGAAGCTTAAACATTTTTTTTTTCAATCTGGCAATACTTATCCGAAAATGCCATTAGGTACATGTAAGCTTGAATTAAGAATGTTTTTTTTCTGAGTAGGTATTACAAATATGTTTTTTTTTCATGAAAGTGAAGATACCTATTCCAAATTTAAGTATTTTTAAATTGAGGAGTAGATATTCTAAACTTGAATTTAATGTTTTCCTCATGGAGGAGTAGGTTTTTAAATTTGAATTTTATTTCTTTCCATTGAGCAAAAAGGTATTCTAAATTTGAATTTTATTTGTTACTCATCAATGAGTTGGTTTTTTCAAATTTGAATTTGGTTCTTTGTTCTCTTATGAAAGCTAGTGGTATTGTTGTAAGGTTGGTAGCAGTTTTTATTGCAAATTTTACATTGCAACACTGAAGTTTTATCATGTATATTTTTTAATAATGTTTGGTTGTGGTTAAATAGGTCCAATTTGTGATATTTCCTTTACGTTAATTTTTTGCACAATTTCATAAAATAAGTATAAAAGTATATCATACTGTAAAATTGATAATATTAATGCATCACTACTTTTTTAACAATTGCAAAAAAATATTTTAGAATAAGGACTACCTACCAGTGGCGAAGGGTGCCATACAAGCCGGCTCCAATCGGCTTCCCTTTTAAAATGATGTAACAAAGTAGTTAAAAAATGTAGGCACAAAGTAAAATAATACATTTAAAACAAAAGAAACAATACATATTTTTCCCCCATTGAAACCATGCAGTCTACTTTATTATCATTTTTGCCTCATTTTAAACGGGAAACCGATGGGAATCGTCTTGTATGGCACCCTTCGCCACTGCTTATGCATAACTTCCATTAACCTTTTCCCTTCTGAATATTCTGGCTGTATGAACACCCCCAGTACGGAATATTTTTATAACATATTTTTTAAAACATTTATTAATTTCCTACCTTAATTGATTGACGGCACTTCAAACTATGTGAACAGTCACATGTATTAGTTATTCAAGAACAAAAACCACAAGGGTTTAGCACATATTTCCACTTGCAGACTTTTGAATTGTTGACCACAGATGTCAGGGATAAGTTCACAGTTGGATGACGTCTATGGTTGACAGCCGCTGTATGCAAGTTTACACTTGACGCCTGTGCGTGTCACCCGCAGTTGAAGGAAGGCATCTAATCTAAGTTGCAAAGATATGTTACATTGGAGATTCACATTACATGCATTTTCACAACCAGACACGTACAAGTTCGCGCTTGCACATGCCGCATGTGAACCTACAACATAAAAAAACAAATCTCAAATGGACATATACCCTGCAACTCTTGCCGTCCTTCCCTGAGACAGGGGTGACATTGGCAAAGTGAACCATTTTTTACAGTATGGGTGGTCAGCCTCATACTAAGCTATAAGTCAAGGAATACAAGGGGTAATATAACGTCTGATATAACACTTTAACGCCTATAATGAGTAAGAAATGGTTGTTCCGACTTATTTTCATACAAAGTGTCTGTAACTTTTTGCCGCATTTTCTCCCAAGGGGTGGCATTTGGCGGGTGGAACCTATTTCTTTTTACAGGTAAGGGGGCCAGCCTTGCGCCAAGCACTTCAGTTGATGTGGGGGTTTCCCAGCTTCCGAGGGCGCTGGTACTCATTTCTTGTGAAGGCTGAATCAACCTTGGCCGTATTTTATTTTGAGTGTGAAATAAAACACCGAAACGGAAAATGGAATACCTTGGCGGAAATATTAAGACTACTAGGTAGCAGGCGCGTGCGTAGTGTACAGGCAAATACATTTCAGAATAAATATTTACTCACATTCCTTTAAAACAGAGGTTCCCAAACTTTTATTTCTCATGGATCGCTTTTGGGGGTTCCAGTACCTATACCCCCTAAAAAATTGTTGCGGCTTTTTGTCTAAAATACCGTCGACGGGGGGGGAGGGGAGGGGCATACAATTTTATATCTGAGCGGCCACGGGTTTGTATAATTTTTCGTACACCCCCATTTTTATGCCACGTCAATGTAGACCCCTACGGAGCATCCCGTAGACCCCCAGGGGTCGATATCGACCACTTTGGGAATCACTGCTTTAAAATAACTCATTTGAAAGTGACTGAAGGGCTAACGATAGCTCCAATCGAACTTAAATTTTGAATTTTAAATCTGAATATCAAGAGTAAATGCTTTTTACCATATATTGCCTACCTATTAGGCGCATGTGTCTATACAGGATGCACGCCCCTGCTAGGTAGGTACTTTTATAACGAGTAATGACTGGAAGGAGCAAAATCGGTTGGTCCTTTTAATAATAATAAAATAAGACAAAAATTGTATAGCGTCTTTTATGACAGTGTGTCACTACAAAGACGCTTGTCCGTATGATTGGACGAAGATGTGAGTCTTGAGACTTCTTTTAAATGGTCTCTCCAAATCCAGTTCCCTCTAAATCCTTTCCTTTGTGCTAAATATTACAGAATTTGACTGAATTTATCATAATTTCAAAATCCAAAACCTGGCTTCATTTGATTTCTTATATAGGAGACTTATTTGCTGAGCTCATGTTTAGTTTTTACAAAATGAAGGATTAATAATGAAAACATTGTGTTGTATGTGTTTTGTATATTTTTGTGATAATTAATCTAAGAGGTACAAATTTAATGTAATCATACTAATATATATCATAGATATAAATATTAAATTCAGCAAGCAAACGTGTGTTTTCTTTCTCCTGCTCATCATCATCATCAATGGTACAACATTCTGGGTTGGTGTAGGCTTCCTTAATCAACTTCAACCAATGCTGTCTGTCCAACACCTTCTTTCTCCAGTACCATCTGTCAACGACGTTACCATGTTGAAAGCACCGGTTCCCATAGATCACCGAAGTGAGCAACATTGGGCGCAGACAGTACTTGGATGGGTAACCGCTCAGGTACACCGCGTGTCGTTGGCATCTTGGACCGGTCCGTAGTCCGTTGTGGCAACACTTCGGACTCGTAAATGGAAGGTTGTGGATTCGGATCCCGGCGGAGCACAAAAATATACCATTTATATTTCGAATGTGCTCTTCGCTGGGTTGAAAAATTCATAAACCTTTACCAAAGACCGGTCACTGAAAGGGCCATCCAACCTTACAACAACTGGGTCTTGCTTGAGAATTGGCGCTTTCTACAGTGACGACCAAGCTCGCAGAGGGCTCTTGAGGTGTGATACACACAAAAACAGCGCTCACCAAATAAATCATCCTAATATTATTATTACTTGAAATTGAAAGAGGGAAATTGAAAGAGGATGTGAAAGTTAAGGTACAAAAGAATGTGATGAGATGGTTTGGGCATGTGGAAAGAATGAATGATGATAGACTGACAAAGCATGTATACAAAGAAAGTGTGAAAGGAAAAAGAGGGAAGGGACGACCGAGAAAAGTATGGAGTGATCAGATTGAGGAGATTGTGAAAGAATGGGATATACAAAGTGAGCGTAAAAGAACAAAATGCATGAAAAAGGTGATGGATATGAATGAATTGAAAGAGGTATGTAAGGATAGGAAAAAATGGAGGCAACTCTGCAGAGGCTCTGGCCACCCCTAGCGGAATGGCGACAGAGTTACAGTTACAGTTACTTTATTATCTCCATTTGTCCTGGGCCTTTACCAAAGACCAGTCACAAAAAGTTCATCCAGCCTCGCAGCAACTGGGTTTCGCTTGAGTGATTGGCGCTTCATGTAGCTCACTCTATGCAACACTGCGTAAACTCACCTCGCTTGGACAGGACACCTCTAGGCATGCTAATCTAATCAAATCTAAGTTGCAAAGATATGTAACATTGCACGCATTCTCTCAAGCAGACATGACAAGTTCGCGCTTGCGCATGCCGCATGTGAACCTACAATATAAAAACCAAATCTCAAATGGACATACACCCTGCAACTCTTGCCGACCTTCCCTGAAACAAGGGTGACATTGGCAAAGTGAACCATTTTCTACAGCATGGGTGGTCAGCCGCATACCAACCTATAAGTCAAGGAACATACACGACAAATTACATTTTATAAATCAATAAATAATAATATCTATGGACAACAAACAGAAAACAAATTCCAATTTAATAAACCCTAGCCGCCGACATGACAGATCAACCGCCATTTATTTCTGTCCTTACACACTTCTTTCATTTCCTCCAGAGTCATAACCTTCCTCATACAGGCTCTTCTTTTATTATGACTCTGGATACTTGGCTTCACTTGTATTTTACTAAAAGTGTCGTAGTTTGTTGAACGATGTCTTGGGAGAGCTTGCTTGTTGATTCTCTACAACACTTCATTCAGTCTTGAGCTTGTCCTGCTCCTGCCTGGTGCTCTTCCACCAAGTGTAGATGTTCTTGATGGAAAGGAGCACGGGAATCATTACGGGCAGGAACAGGGGAATGTAGACTGCGTACCTGGAAATCCAAGATAAATAAATTAAGATATATAAAATGGGCAAAATTTTGTCTTTTTTGGTCATCAGGGAAGTAGAGCAGAGCCAGCAGGCTGGGGTCCGTGAAGGCGGCCTCTGCAGCCAGGAAGGCCTGCCGAGAGGTCTTGAGGTTAATAGGAGGATAGCTGTGCATACTTCTGGTCGTCAGGGAAGTAGAGCAGAGCCAGCAGGCTGGGGTCCGTGAAGGCGGCCTCTGCAGCCAGGAAGGCCTGCCGGGAGGTCCTGAGCGCCTCCAGGCTGCGCCCCGCAGACAGGTGCAGGCTGGTGGCCTCCACGCTGGACACCGCCGTGTAGATGGAAGCCCCCACCTCATCGTTGATCACTATGTTGGATATCTCGCCTGGAAACATTGTATACGTGAAATACGCAGTAGTAGCATCTCAAATTCTAGGCCTTAAGTCATATGTTTAGACGCTCAGAATCACTTAGCATTTTTGTTTGTAAATTTAAAATCTTGGAGCCCTAAACCCTCACGGCTATCATCTTTCAGTGATTTCTGAGCCTCCTTTGCTTTGTGTAAACACTTGGGAAAGTGTAGCTTCACGGGAGGGCCTTCTGCCACTCGCATCTCACATAACGTTTTGCATGCGAGTCCTGTGACACATCCCCGGATGGGATGGATATACAGGGCGTGGGTCAGTGGAGGGGAGACTGACCTTGAGAGAAGGTGTCGTATACGTGAAATAAGTTTAAACATTAACATCTAAAATCTAAATCTAAGTTGCAAAGATATGTATCATTTGAGATTCATATTAAATGCAATCCCACAAGCAGACATGCATAATTTCGCGCTCACACATGCCGCATGTGGACCTAAAATATAAAAAACCCAATCTCAAATGAACATAAGCTCTGCAACTCTTGTCGACCTTCCCTGAAACAGGGGTGACATTGACACAACAATCACTTTATTCGGGCTATGTAGCCGTGGTCTGGTAGATTCTTTCCGGACAGTTTCGCCCATTGCTCCGATGGGCATTATCAGTGGTTGGCTAGTCGCTGTGATCTTACAGGATCTGCTGTAAGGCTGGCGTTGTTTCTAATACTGCAGATCCTGTAAGAAGATCACAGCGACTAGCCAACCGCTGATAATGCCCATCGGAGCAAAGGGCGAAACTGTCCGGAAAGAATCAACCAGACTACGACTACATAGCCCGAATAAAGTGATTGTTGTTGATTGAACGCAGGCAAGAAGTTACACTATATGTGTAGTTTAGCTGCGTTGCCTTGCAACCATGGGCATTACTTTAATAGTTGACAACTTGCACTGCAATACATATTTTTTCATTATACTAGCCCATACTTACCAAGGAGCTGAGCCAGTGATCGCAGAGTGAGTTTAGCGCTGGTGACTTGCTCTATGGTTCTGATCCTCATCAGGGCGTCCAGCTCCCAGTCTCGGGGACGGGCACTCCTCAACTCCTCCAGACCAACTCCTGGGATGGGCTCCTGAAACATAATAACCTATAAGTCAACGGATACTCATCATAATCAGTAAATCAAGTACATGTTCATTTCTGCACATTAAAATGGTTGTAAGTTGAGAAAGTTCAAGGGTGTAAGACTGTCAAAGTACATATAAGGAAGGTGTCTATAAATCTATAATCTATAATCTAAGTTGCAAGGATATTGTTATGTAAATTGTAATGAAGGTGCTTCGGACCTCCACTGAACCTCCACTACAGGCGCTCCATGGCGCTACCTGGAAAGGCAGACCATTTTGAGGTTAGGACGGGTTCTACTGACAAGGGGGCCCTTTGAGGTTAGGTTGTGCGCTTTTGCAGTTGCCCGGCTAGCACAAGACTCCTCAGGGTGGTGTTCAGGCCCAACACCTTGCTCGCTTTCCACTGATGCTAAAGAGGTTCAAAAATATAGGTGATGGAGAGAAAAACCGGGTAAAGGAAAGACGGGATTTATTTTAAATTATGAGAAATGAGAGCATCACCACGCTAAACTGCACGACTGACTGGTTCTAAGTTTAATTAGATAATGTATTTAAAGGGTTTGATTAGCTCACGAGGACGGAGAGAAGTCTTGATGCTGGGATGCGGGTAGTCGATGCTGGGGCGCCGGCCTCGGGCACGGCAACGCTTTTGGCGGGATGTCGGGGCTCCACACTCCGGAGGAATTGCGGCACGGGGCTCAGCCAGCGATAAGACGGGAGCGCTCGGCTGGACGGGGCAGGCGCTCCGTCCTCCTGAGGAACTTTGGGCACGGGGCTCCGGATATCGAGTAGCCAAGCGGGCGCTGGCGATGGGTAGAAAGCAGGGGCTCCTTCCTTCCGAGGAATCCGCCACGGGGGACCCAGGCGCGGCCAGGGGCTTTGTGGTGCAGGCAACAACGGCGACTCAAGCCTTCTCCGATAGATGTTCTTGGCCACGCCTGGTAGGTGTTATTGGTTCAGGTGTTGAAGAGCTTGTGTCCCCGATTGTGGGAGGTCGACGCCTTTTATAAACTTCCTAGCAGCGCGATGCGGAGCTTAACGGGGGATTTTAAGTGTTTCCCTCCTAACTGACAATCTCAGCCTGTCTTCTTCCTCTCATTGGGATCCGGTTCAATTTCTGTGGCTAAAGATGCGCTTCAATTTCTTTCAAGTTGGTAATGACATTATTTTTCCTTTGACAGGTATAATGTTTTGACAGATCATGTCTTCTTCTTCTTCTTTTTTCCACAGGTAGCTATCTGACATGCTAGCTACCTGACAAAATATGAAATGTAAATATTGAAATAAGTATGGGTAGTTATAGTTATAAGAATCCTCATAAGTATTGGTAGGTAGGATTGATGGTTGTAGAGAAGTCTCTAGATATTACGTGAAGCATCGAGAAATAATAATTACTATGCCTTTCTGGAATTGTCTAGCAACTATAGGATCTAGACTATACTGCTTTAGAGAGTATAAAAGGGTGCAAGTGGCCTGCAGGGCCAGCAGTGTCATACAAGATTTACAAACACATAGAACTAACTTGATCAGTGAACAGAAACCAAGTGGAATAGTCGAGAAAGCTTTGTGAAAATAAATATGTAAAATTGTAAAATAAACAACTGGATAAGAAGACCTGTGTATTTTAATTTGAAAGACTTTTGAGCCCTAATTTCGTAACAATATATTCATTCAAAGCTCTCAGATGTATGCCCACAAACAAACACGTGTAGTTCACGCTTACAAATGCTGATTGTGTACTTACAAATAAAATCCAAACCTCAAATGAACATAAGCCCTGCAACTCTTGCCGACATTCCCTGAAACAGGGGTGACATTGGCACAGTGAACCATTTTTTACAGTATGGATGGTCAACCTCATACCAACCTATAAGTCAAGGAATACGAGTAATAAATACCATTAAAGTATAAGAAAACAACAAAACCTTAAAAATAAATCTATACAAAAAAAGTCAAAAATGTCTTATGCAAAAAATGTAGCAAGCTAATAAACCAACATTACGAATCAGCATTGCAGATTAGCCGCCACTTCTTCCTGTCCTTGCATACTTCTTTCATTTCATCCAGAGTCATAACTTTTTTCATACAAGCTCTCCTTTTATTTAAGGTGTGTGATAGGAAAATGAGGTAAGGGACGACCGAGAAACGTATGGAGTGATCAGATTGAGGAGATTGTGAAAGAATGGGGTATACAAAATGAGTGTAAAAGATAATGTATGAAAAAGGTGATGGATATGAATGAATTGATAGAAGAAGAAGAGCGTAGAAGTTATCCACAATACATGCATCATAAGGAGCTACTTCAGTGCCCGTAGTACAAGTTTTTCTCAATACACGAAGTATTGAGTATTCAAGAAAAATGTATGTGAACTTGTAAAGCACCTCTGGCGGAACAAGTTTCTACACTTTTTTTGCCAGAGGTGCTTTACAAGTTCACGTACACTTTTCTCGAATACTCAATACTTTGAGTATAGTGAAAAAACTCGTACTGCTGGTACAGGAGACTGGATTGAGAAGCCTGGAAACGAGCCGTGAAGTGTCTGCTCGTGTCTCTACTCCATGCACTCATCAAAACCAGTAAGTCAATATTTTTCAGGGTTTGGTGGTTTACACAGTGAAAGTCCATTGTATAATTAATCAAATAAATATACTGATTTAATTCACTTTTTTATTATTTTATTTTAAATATGTCAAACAGTTTTCGCCTAAAAAGGCATCCCCAGGACAATGACAATGTAACAGGACAGTGTCATTGTCATTGTCCTGAGGATGCCTTTTTAGGCGAAAACTGTTTGACATATTTAAAATAAAATAATAAAAAAGTGAATTAAAACAGTATATTTATTTGATTGATTACCAGTAAGTCAAGTTTGTTTCATTCCTGTCTATTAAAATATCTCTTGATGATGATGATGATTTGATATAGCGCCGTTTCGTGAAGATTGTCACTCCAAGGGCGCTTATAGGTTGGTATGAGGCTCACCACCCATGCTGTAATAAAATGATTCACTTCACCAAATGTCATCCAAAAATATATACCATTTATATTTTACAATTTTCTTTTCGCTGGGTTAAAAATTCATAAACCTTTACCAATGACCGGTCACCAAAGGTCCATCCAGCCTTACAGCAACTGGGTCTTGCTTGAGAATTGTCGCTTTGTAGCGACGACGACCAAGCTCGTAAAAAGGTTGATAGCTGAATTGGTAGAATGCTTGCATTCCATGCCGAGAGCAAGGGTTCGATCTCAAGGTTTACTCAGCCTTCACAAGAAATGAGAACCAGCCCCCCCGGGAGCTGGGAAACCCCCACTTCAACTAAAAGTGGTTGGTGTAAGGCCAGCCCCCTTAACCGTAAAAAAATAGGTCCCGAATCACCACATGCGACCCCTTCGGGGATAACGCAGGCAAGAAGTTACACTATATGTGTAGCTTATTTGCACATTGTTATTGCATTACCCCTGTTTCAAGGAAATTTGCAGGGTTTATGTTCATTTGAGGTTTGGTTTTAATTTGTAAGTATACATGACTTGCATTTGTAAGCGCAAACTTACACGTGTCTAATTGTGAGCATGAATTTAATATGAATTTCAAATATTGATATATCTTTGCAACTTAGATTATGGAGTATATAGAGAATGATAGCGGGGTGGAGTGGCATGATGGCCGTGATGTACCGTGTTCTGTATGCCCAGCAGCTGGCGCAGCTGCGTGAGGAAGAAGGGCATGACGCTGGCAGCACTGGGCCGGAACTCTGGCTGGCTGGTGCTGCGGGGCGGCACACACAGGCGGGCGGGCGGGTTGGCGATCACCACGCCGCCCCAGCGCGGGGACAGGAAGGCCGACTGCTCCACGCCAACAGCTGCAAAGCATCAACATACATCTGTGTTAGTGGACTTTCTACAGCACCAGATTCAGGCACGGCTCCTTGGAGATGTGTGAGGAGAGCTTCTCGTGTAATGTACTGTATCCTGCCGACATTCCAATAGTGATGGCTAGTACCTCCGCAGATGCGTCTCCACTTTTTTCTGTCCTTGCATACCTCTTTCACTGCCATAGAACTCCTCTACTTGAGAGCTTGCACTGGATTCGCATCTCGGAAATAATAGACTACAAGCTTTGCTTGATGGTCTTTAAGACTCTTCATGGACTGGCTCCTGACTCTCTGGTTGAACTCACGAGGAGAACTTGTTTAAATGAAAGGGGAGCTACTCTGAGGTCGACTGGGTCATGTGCCAGTCTGTTGGAGCTGCCGAAAAGACAGTCATGCACAGTCACAGCGGGAACCGCTCTTTCCGTGATGCCGTGCCAGCGGCATGGAATGCTCTCCCAGACAGGCTGAAAGTCCAGAAAGATGAGACGGCCTTGAGGAAGATGCTCAAAGCATTCCTGTTTTCCCGCTAGAGCCCACATGCGCCTTTGTAGTGATGTAAATCACAAAAAGGCGCATATAAATGTAGTGAATTATTAATTATTATAATTTTTCATCTCTTCAACATTCATCAATTCCTTCATACATACTCTTCCCTTATTCTATACATTCCTTCCTAGATCTTCCCCTTCTACGCTTTCCTCTGTACGCTTTCTTTGTTAGTCGTTCATCATCCATTCTTTCAAGATGTCCAAACCATCTCATTGTGCTTTTTTGTACTTTCATTTTTAAATTCTCTTTTATACCACACTCGTTCATCACCCAATCATTGCGGACTCATTCAGTGTCTTTCCAGTCATTGTTCTCAGGAATGCCGTTTCAACCGTACATGATTTACTCAACTCACATTCGTTAACTGTCCACGCCTCACTTCTATACATCCAGGGGAGTGATCAGATGGGGCAGAACAATATACATCACCTTGCTTGGTGTATATGTAGATGGGTGCCTGGTGGCAGGGAGGCACATACAGCACCAGGTTCAGGCACGGCTCCTTGGAGATGTGCGAGGAGAGTAACCAGATGGGGCAGAACAATATACATCACCTTGCTTGGTGTATATGTAGATGGGTGCCTGGTGGCAGGGAGGCACATACAGCACCAGGTTCAGGCACGGCTCCTTGGAGATGTGCGAGGAGAGTAACCAAATGGGGCAGAACAATATACATCACCTTGGTTGGTGTATATGTAGATGGGTGCCTGGTGGCAGGGAGGCACATACAGCACCAGGTTCAGGCACGGCTCCTTGGAGATGTGCGAGGAGAGTAACCAGATGGGGCAGAACAATATACATCACCTCTCTTGGTGTATATGTAGATGGGTGCCTGTTGGCAGGGAGGCACGTACAGCACCAGGTTCAGGCACGGCTCCTTGGAGATGTGCGAGGACAGCTTCTTCTCCAGCGGAGTGATCAGATGGGGCAGCACGTCCTCAGACAGGATGAAGTGACGCTTGAATTCTGAATTGTCCGGAACCTGACATTGAAAATTCAACAAGGTAATGGAATTACTTTATAAGCAATGCTGTTTGGGAGAATCTCCAAATTTTATGTAATTTTAAGTTTATCTACATTTTTTAAAGTACCTTTGTAAAACTTCATTTTTATAGAAATTTATAATTTAGAGGTCTTTGACACCTTGAAATGATGATGATGATGATGATGATTTCTTTATCAGCGCCGTTTCGTAACGCAATGTCACTCCAAGGGCGCTTAGTAGTTTACTGGGCGAAAAATTGTGTCTTCATCCTCCTCTTTAGCTCCTCAATCGTCCTGGACCTCCGGATTTCGATGCAATGCAACGCAACTAAGCTACACATGTAGTGTTACTTTATCTCCAAAGGACATGTGGCGATCAGGAACTATTTATTTTACAGGTAAGGGAGCTGGCCTTACACCAAACACTTCAGCTGAAGTGGGAGTTTCCTGGCTCCTGAGAGGGCTGGTTCTCATTTCTTGTGAAAAATGAGTAAACCTTGCCGGTGGGTTTGAAATAAGCACCAAAATGGGAAATCATTTCTGACACCATCAGTGAAAATGGAACCGTTGCTCTTGGCATGGAATGCAAGTATTCTACTAACTGAGCTATCTTCTGAACTTTTTACGAGCTTGGTCGCTACTGCTGTAGAAAATGCCAATCCTCAAGCAAGACCCAGTTGCTCTAGGCTGGATGGACCTATGGTGACCTGTCTTGGGTAAATGCATATTAATTTTTTCAACCCAGCGATGAGAAAATTTGAAAATTGGAATATCTTTAGAATCATTGTCGGTGCTATGGCCACGGCCAAGGCCATACTAGAGATACAGGCCGGGAAGCGTTTGAAATTTTGGATGATCACGTCACCATCTTAGTGCGGCGCAACGCCAACGGCCGACTGCGGTAGTACAATTTAGTCGCCATTTTTGACATTTCGGGAGTGAAGTTGTAATCTTAAAAAATAAGTTTAAAATATAAAAACTATATTATTGTCTAAAAACTTTACTGCGTCTGACAGTTTATCATTTTTTCTAAGTATTGAGTACAATATTTTGCTAAGAAAGTACTAAATTCACACAATAACTCAATAATTCAAATTACAATCACACGTCTTGTCATATTTTTGTGGTGTTTTTTGCAATAAGTGGAATTTTTCATGGAACATTACTGTTTTATTATAGTAAACGGGTCACGGAACTTTTGCGTATGGATTTGTGTACAATTAGATGTGTTTTTGTAAGTTTTTTCTTAAAAACTTCTTTCAATTTGTTCATAACCTATAATTGTCCGAACGTCACACAAATGCCGAAAAGCTATATTGTTGAATGGTGTTATGTTTTGGTGCAAATTCCTGCTGTGAAAAAATACCTTTATCAATAAGTGTTTCAAAAACGTGAAATGCGTTTGAAAAACTTAGTAAAGTGTAAAAAAAATAAGTTTTTTTTCAACTAACTAATCATTAAATAAAAAAATTCAATCTGTTGATAAATTAGTTTTGAAGTTTTCGGATGTATTTTGTGTAGTGACTTAATTTGTATTTATTTCAATGGTTTATTTATATTACTTTTTGTCATATTGTAGAGTTTTTATTAATTTAGTTCCTTGACTTATACATCTATATCTATAAAGAAGGATGTGTGTATGTATGTATGTATGTATGTATGTATGTATGTATGTATGTATGTATGTATGTATGTATGTATGTATGTATGTATGTATGTATGTATGTATGTATGTATGTCCCCTATAGACTCATAAACCGCTCATCCGATTTTGACGAAATTTTCAGGAAACATGTAACATATTCTTAGAACGAATCCTGTGAAGTTTGATGGTGATCAAATAAACAGTGGTTCTCAATTCTCGATATTTCAGCAACGAGGTCGGTAAATTTTGAAACCACCCAATAGAAGAAGACCATTATATTCAACTACAATACATAATCTTAGTTGCAAATATACATTTACATTACAGATTCATATAAAATGCATGCTCACAAGTAGACACATGTAAGTTCACGCTTACAAATGCTGCATGTGTACCCACTCATAATTTAAAATCCAAATCTAAAATGAACAACCCAGTAATTTTACTTTACGCCAACTTGAAATGGATGTTATTCAGCTCCTGAGTGGCTTGACACTCATTTCTTATGAAGGCTGAGTAAGCCTTGCCGGTATTTTATTTTGGGTTTAAAATAAACACTGAAACGGGAAATAATTTCTGACAACTTCGGTGGGATTCTAACTCGAGATCTCGGCATGGAATGCAATCTATCTATCTATATCTTTAAAGAAGGATGTATGTATGTATGTATGTATGTGTGTATGTATGTATGTATGTATGTATGTATGTATGTATGTATGTATGTTCCCTATACTCATAAACCGCTCATCCGATTTTGACGAAATTTTCAGGAAACATGTAACATATTTTTAGAATGAATCCTGTGAAGTTTGATGGTGATCAAATAAACAATGGTTCTCAATTCTCAATATTTCAGCAACGAGGTCGGTAAATTTTGAAACCACCCAATAGAAGAAGACCATTATATTCAACTACAATACATAATCTTAGTTGCAAATATACATTTACATTAAAGATTCATATAAAATGCATGCTCACAAGTAGACACATGTAAGTTCTTGCTTACAAATGCTGCATGTGTACCTACTCATAATTTAAAATCCAAATCTAAAATGAACAACCCAGTAACTTTTACTTTACGCCAACTTGAAATGGATGTTATTCAGCTCCTGAGTGGCTTGACACTCATTTCTTATGAAGGCTGAGTAAGCCTTGCCGATATTTTATTTTGGGTTAGAAATAAACACTGAAACGAGAAATAATTTCTGACAACTTCAGTGGGATTCTAACTCGAGATCTCGGCATGGAATGCAGTTACTCTACCAACTAAGCTATAGACCGGACTTTTTACAAATATGGTGGATCGATATCGGTTTGGTTAGGGGTAAGCAACCTGCTGCTCACCAGCCACATGCGGCTCTTTGGGTGTGAAGTTACGGCTCTTTAGCTTCTAATCTAATCTAATCTAATCTAAGTTGCAAAGATATGTTACATTGGAGATTCACATTACATGCATTCTCACAACCAGACACGTACAAGTTCGCGCTTGCACATGCCTCATGTGAACCTACAACATAAAAACCAAATCTCAAATGGACATACACCCTGCAACTCTTGCCGTCCTTCCCTGAGACAGGGGTGACATTGGCAAAGTGAACCATTTTTACAGCATGGGTGGTCAGCCGCATACCAACCTATAAGTCAAGGAACACACACACACGACAAATTACATTTTATACATCACTAAATAATAATATCCAAATACAAAATATCCATTTACAAATAAAAACAAATTCCAATTTAATAAACCCTAGCCGCCAACATTACAGATCAACCGCCATTTATTTCTGTCCTTACATACTTCTTTCATTTCCTCCAGAGTAATAATTTTCTTCATACAGGCTCTTCTTTTATTATGACTCTGGATATTCCATTCATTCGCAATTTCGGATATTTGGTCCATCCATACCTTTCTCGGTCTTCCTCTACCACGACATCCATCTATTCTACCAACATATACTTTCTTCGTTTCATATACTTTCTTCATTTCATAGCTTCATACGCAAATATAAAAAACACAGAATTATACTTCTGCTCGAAAAAAACTAAATCGTTCTGAATCGATTAACGATCTCTCCGCTACTTGTACTCGCTTTTCACCCCCCACCCTCCCCCCGCCCCATCGACGCTATTTATTGTTGGCAAAAAAACATTTGTGGCTCTTTACAAATCCAAATCCAAAATAAGATATGTATCATTTGAGATTCACATCAAATGCATTCCCATAAGCAGACACGCATAATTTCGCGCTCACACATACCGCATGTGGAACTACAATATAAAAACCCAATCTTAAATGAACATAAGCCCTGCAACTCTTGCCGACCTTCCCTGAAACAGGGGCGACATTGGCAAAGTGAACCATTTTTTACAGTATGGGTGGTCAGCCTCATACCAACCTATAAGTCAAGGAAAAACTTTGAAATTTGTAAATTGTAATTTTTGGCTCTTCCGACTCAAAAGGTTGCCGACCCCTGGCCTAGACAAAAGTTCCAAATTAAAAAATGTTATTCAAGTATTCCAAGTTGAATTTTAGAAATGTAAGAAAGCTTTTATATCCCGCACTTATAAAAAATACGATAAACGAAAGTTCGTAGGTCACAACTAGAAGACCATATTGAAATATATTATTTTTATTAAAACCTTTTATTGAAACATACTTTTAATTAAAATTTACATAATATAGTTGTTTTTTCAAAAAACGCATTTCTGTAAAATTATATACTCACCACAAATTTAAAGATCGTTTTTTTCTCGGCGGTTAAACGTCTTTCTTCTATGTGACAATGGTCCAAAGCAACCAAGATAAACAAAATGTTTGCCTTTTACCTAACCCGGCCGTGCGACTTACAATTTTGTTGTCAATAGAAAATGTTCCGTGTGCACTACCTAAAACTTTCACTTATTGAAATAATGGATAGAGCACATTTTAAATGTGGGGAAAAAATGTGAATTCACTTGGCCGGGATAAAGACAGGACAGGGAGTCAAAAATTTAACATAAATTAAACACTTTTATGGAGATAGTTGAAAAAACACTTAAGTGCATCATATTGTATGAAGCATTTTCCCCAACTGCATACGTTTCACAGTGCGGTTACATTGAAAAATATTCCTGATTGTTTGGAATACATTTATTTCTTCACTTTGCTCAAAGAGTATAGTGAATTTTATAGATTAGTTCTTTAATTGTATGATTATAAAATTTAATTTATTGTTTATATTCTTTTCTTGTATAGGTCAATATGCATCTGACCAACTATAAATAGAAAATGGTTCACTCTGCCAATGTCACCCCTGTTTCAGGGAAGGTCAGCAAAGAGTTGCAGGGTGTATGTTCATTTGAGATTTGGGTTTTTATGTTGTAGGTTCACACGCAGAATGTGCAAGTGTGAACTTATACGTGTCTGCTTGTGGGCATGCACTTAATGTGAATTCCAAATGTAACAATTATATCCATGCAACTTAGAATAGATTAGATGAGTGACGTTACATAGCCGATTTTTTTATCTTAAATATAAATGGAGCACCGCAATCGATTTTCCCTATGCTTGGCTCTGCTGCTTAACAGTTGTACCTAGACCTTTTTTTTTAGAAAACGTGAAGATTAACCTAGAGATAAATTGTGTGAAGCTTGATTCCGATTAGCACACTTTTTTTTTTGATCCTGTTGTTTCCTCTTTTATCTGTAGAAAAAAATTGATACCACATGCCCAAATGGCGTAGTGAAACACGCCGGGTACTGCTAGTAATATATATTATTATAACTAAATTAAAAATTTGAAACCTCTATCGTTGTTTGTTTTCTACTATGAGTATATGTGGGCAAAATTGACTTCTTTTCAGTATTACTGTGTAAATATAGGAGTATTTGGAGGTCTGACTGCTTGAGATAAATAATTACTAGTTAATATTTAAGAAATCATCAGTTACAAGTAAGTATTTCTTGTATGAGTTGAATGGCAAGTCCCTGTATTATTGTGTGGTAGCACTAAGTTCGTAACGGGGATAGGGCGCGCCACGGCCTGTTAGTTCTAGTACGGCCTTGGGCCACGGCGGTCAAGACTCTTGTTCGGCTGGCGTATTTGGTTCAGATAACGTTGGTTCGAGCCACGGCTGGCCCCTTTGACCATAACATTGACCCTGGTTCAGATGTCGTTGCATGCACACAAGCTTCTGCTTTCGCATGAAGACAACTGGCCAGGCAAAATAGGTTGGTGAATTGCATTCCTCTTCACAAATTTATTTAAAAAATAAAAATAAAATCATAATCAAGTGAGTTGACCTCTTTGGGATGGAAGTCCAGCTGCACGAAGTACAGCCACTGGGACTTGAGGGTGAAGTTGTGGATCTCCTGCAGGGCGGCTACAAACGGCTGCAGGTACGCTGCAACCATGGAAACCAATCATAACCAAGACTGAATAATAATAATAATAATATTAGGATTATTTATTTGGTGAGCGCTGTTTTTGTGTGTATCACATCTCAAGAGCCCTCTGCGAGCTTGGTCATTGCTGTAGAAAGCGCCAATTCTCAAGCAAGACCCAGTTGTTGTAAGGTTGGATGAACCTTTCAGTGACTGGCCTTTGGTAAAGGTTTATGAATTGTTCAACCCAGCGAAGAGCACATTTGGAAATATAAATGGTATATTTTTGTGCTCCGCCGGGATTCAAATCCACAACCTTCAAAGTGTTGACACTGGACTACGGACTGGTCCAAAAATAAGTGACATATGAAGCTAACATGGGTTTCTCAGATGTATGCACCTTTTTTCCTATTTTCTATGAGAGAAAACACTGCAAATGTGTGAATATCTAGTAGTTTACAATTTTGTAATGAGCACTTCTTTATAATTCGTTCACTTACTATGAGAAGTGACTCCCAATAAAATGTTTTATCCACAATTTCTCAAATCAGTGAATCAGCGCTTATTCAGTTTTACCTTTAAGGAGTTTATTTATAGAGTTATACCTTGACTTATAGGTTGGTATGAGGCTGACCACCCATACTGTAAAGAATGGTTCACTTTGCTAATGTCACCCCTGTTTCAGGGAAGGTCGGCAAGAGTTGCAGGGCTTATGTTCATTTGAGATTGGGTTTTTATATTGTAGGTCCACATGCGGCATGTGTGAGCGTGAAATTATGCATGTCTGCTTGTGGGAATGCATTTAATATGAATCTCAAATGATACATATCTTTGCGACTTCAATTTAGATTTTAGATTTAGAGTCAAATCACTGCAAGGGCACTGTTCAACTGTAACATCTCTGAAGCAAACATGTCTTCAATCCCGACCTAAACGCACTTGCGCTCTCTACGGCTCTTAGCTCATGGAATAGGGCCTTCCACAGCACAGGGCCGGCCATGCAAAAGGCACGATCCAAGTGCTTTGATTCTTCTAAAATGATCTGTTAAATCAATTTATTCACAGCAGTACTACTTGCAGATCTTAATGCAAGCCGCTTACCCTCCACTGTGTCTAATCTAATCTAATCTAAGTTGCAAAGATATGTTATATTGAAGATTCACATCACATGCATTTTTACAACCAGACACATACAAGTTCGCGCTTGCACATGCCGCATGTGAACCTACAACACAAAAACCAAATCTCGAATGGACATACACCCTGCAATTCTTGCCGTCCTTCCCTGTAACAGGGGTGACCATTTTTACAGCATGGGTGGTCAGCCTCATACCAACCTATAAGTCAAGGAACATACAAGATAAATTACATTTTTTAAATCAATAAACTGTGTCCATCACACAAAGTAGTTTGACTTGAATCATCGCTACAAAGTGTCAATTCTCAAGCAAGACCCAGTTGCTGTAAGGCTGGATGGACCTTTGGTGATCAGTCTTGGGTAAACGCAATGAATTTTCCCACCCAGCGAAGAGCATTTTTTGAAAATGTAAATGTTATATTTTTTGTACTCCGTTGGGATTTGAACCCACAACCTTCCACTTACGAGGCCGAAGCGTTACCACAAGATTATGGACCGATCTAACAAAGGATATTTCAGAGTGTTTACCTTCCATGTTGGTTTTGGCGTCCCACTTGACGTGTATGAGGTCGGGGCTGGGGACAGCGACGCTCAGGGTGAGCGCTATGGCTGGGGTGGGGCGCATCCTCCTGCGCCCCGCGCTGTCCAGCCTGGCCTGCCCGCCCAGCCGCATGGCCAGCACGCTGGTGCGCACAGACTCCTCGCACAGCAGCCACTCCCGCAGAACCCGGGACAGCTTCACGGCAGCTGCAAGGCAACACACCATTCTGTATAAACAAACATGGGAATAACAGAATACCCTAGTTACAGTGCACCCTAGTGGCAAAGGGTCCGAATAACACGATTCCCATCAGCTTCCCTTTTGAAATTACGCAAAAAGTAATGTATAAAACTATTTATTTCATTTGTAACAATAAACTAACAATCATTTTTTTTCAAACCACGCGAAATTTATTTGATTGTGTAAAATAAAGCTGCAGACTCACCAACACTCTCGAATATGCCCTCAAGTCTTGATTCCCGATGTGATCACCGGCTTGTAGTTCCAATAGAAGGGCAACAAGAGGGGAACAAGTCAGAGGCGCGGGGATTTTTTGGGGATAACGCAGACAAGATGTTACACTATAAATGAAGCTTATTTGCATTTTATTCTCATAGACTATGGCAAATAATTTGAATAAAAAAAATTGGTTTGGACTATAAACAGCTTACATGTGTTTTCTGCCATCAGGATGGTTCTGGTGCCAGTGACTGTGACCTCTTCCTCGATATGGGGCGTCTCCAGAAGCAGCAGGCTGCCGGGCCCTCTCTCCAGGCCCTGCAGAACTTCAGGAGACGGAGATCCATGCTTCAGACTATCAGGGATGCGGGGAAGGAGATCAAACTTCAAGTTGTACACATCTGGAACATACATTTTTGTTTTTAATAATTTTCTAAAAAACATGGGCTGTAGCAACATCAAATGTTTTTTTTTTTTTAAGAAAGCCTATGCGGGAGACTCCCTAGATTCGAGAGACTCTGAGGGTCTATGACACTTGTTATAGTGGCGCAGAGGTGTTGGTGATGTGGCACAGTGAATTGACAAAGATGTTAATGAATGCAGCTACTATTACCACACAGAGAACAAAGAGAAATATTTTTCTACAAAAATAAATGACATTAATAAAGAGGTGGAAAAAACTATTTTTTAATTTTGTTTGCATGAAAATCAACAGTTCGCATTTTTGATTTTAAAATTTTTATTGTTCAAAAATAAAAGGTATCTTCAGGAGCATTGATAATTGCTTTTAAAAACTTTTTGTGGTGACTGTTTTTTAGGTATATATTTTTTTTAACCTTATTTATTTAGAAAAATAATCAATAAACACGCCTGGTTTTTTATCATTACTGTTGCTCTTTTACTAAGACCATCTAAATCTAAATCTAAATCTAAGCTGCAAAGAGATGTATCATTTGAGATTCATATTAAATGCATTCCCACAAGCAGACATGCATAATTTCGCGCTTACACATGCCGCATGTGGACCTACAATATAAAAAACCCAACTCTCAAATGAACATAAGCCCTGCAACTCTTGCCGACCTTCCCTGAAGCAGGGGTGACATTGGCAATGTGAACCATTTTTTACAGTATGGGTGGTCAGCCGCATACCAACCTATCAGTCAAGGAATAAAGTTTAAGAAACAAAAACCGCAGGTATGGTGTATAAAACACTCTTAAATACATCCTATTATATATTTTTTAGTGTTAAGTCCATTTTTAATTATTCAAAAAATTCAAATGGATAAAACGTAGTTTTAATTCACTTCTTCGTGTCAGCTTCACACCGTATTGGCCCAGTAACGAGCAATAATAAAAATAATAATATATTGACAATATTTTTAGTGCCGTTTTGTAATTCACTGCAAGGGCACTGCAGAGCCATAGCCCCTCCCGAACAAGCATGTCTTCAATCCTGACTTAAATGCACTTGTACTCTCCACAGCTCTCAGCTCGTGTGGTAAGGCATTCCACAGCAGAGGGCCAGCAATGCAAAAGGCACGATCTAAATAATTGGCCATGTTGCTTCTGCAGGGAACCCTGAATCTATTCACAGCAGTATTGCATGCAGACCTCAGGGTACCCCGCCTACCCTCTACTGTGTCCCCCACACATAGCTTTGAGATATACAGTGGCGCAATGTTCTGCGAGGACTTAAATACAGTTAAGCAGACCTTGTACTCCACCCTCTCCTTTATTTTCAGCCAATGAAGCTGATCCCTGAGTGAGGGTGTGATGTGCTCAGTAATTTTTAAATTACAGATCAAACGTGCCGCAGCATTAAGCACAGATTGAAGTCTGCCCAGCTGTACAAGTGACAAGCCACTGTATATCCCATTACAGTAATCAAGCCGGGAGAGCACAAATGCAGCAACAAGAGCCTTGGTTTCCTCGACTGGCAAACATCTCCTGATGCTCCTGATCAATCTAATCTGGAACATTCCAGCAATGTCTACAGCTCTTTGGTTTCCCGCAAAGAGATCATCCATGGAGCAGCTTGTCGGACAGGAGGGACAACACCGCAGGTGCTCCATAGTTTGCTGAGCTCCACACTCACATAGTGTAGAGTCCTCCCGTCGCGTTACGTTAATTCACTTATTACATCCTATTGTTTCTAGGGCATGCTTTGTAAAATGATTTTTTTAATCCTACATATAAAACGGGTTATTGACCGGTCCGTAGTCTAGTGGTTAACACTTCTGACTCATAAATGAAAGGTTGTGGGTTCGAATCTCGGCAGAGCACAAAAAACTTACAATTTATATTTTCAAATATGCTCTTCGCTGAGTGAAAAATTCATAAACCTAAACCTTTACCAAAGACCGGTTACTAAAAGACCATGCAGCCTTACAGCAACTGGCTCTTGCTTGAGAATTGGCGCTTTCTAGAACGACAACCAAGCTCGCAGAGGGCTCTTGAGGTATGATTCACATGAATACAGCGCTCACCTTTTACTGCACAGGCTGAGGGTCCGAGAGAGGGTGGAATTTAAGTTGTGTCTCACTGTACATAGGGCCCTGAACGGCACGGCACCCCCATGTCTCGCTGAGCTATGCTCTGTCAATGGGACTTCAAAAAGACCACTACGCTCTGCCCTTACTGCTGTCAACAAGATTATAGTGCCCAATAGAGCAAACACATCAAATTTTGCAGACAGAAGCTTTGCGGTGGCCGGGCCGGTGGCCTGGAACAATTCGCCCATCGGTGTTCGCGCAAACCAGCCTACCACCACCTTCAGAAAGGAACTGAAGACACTACTTTTCTCCAGAAGCCATGGCGCCCTTGAGATGGTCCTGGACCATTAAATGGCGCCACAGGAAAGAAATCATCCATCATCATCACCAAATAAATCAGTACAATATTATCACATTATCATTATTGCAGAAATAAACCATGAGAAGTTGTGTTAACCTGACTGATTGAACATCTGCGTGAGCTCCTCCTGTATGAGCTTCCCCCTCTCCGTGTTATGGTAGGCCAGCACCACTAGCATGGAGATCTTCATGGGCAGCTTCTCCAGCTCGGAGATCCTCTGGTACGGCAGGGCAACACTGTCACATTAAAATAATGCAGATTAATTTTGAGTACCCTGAAGATTGAAGTCGTCGATAAACTCTATCAGTGCTATTCTTAGAAATTTTAGTCGTCCGTTGACCCAACGCTTTAACAAACTAATGATGCCTGAGCTGGAAGTTTCATCAGCATGGTCATTCTTACCTACTGAATTTAGTAATATTTGTATAAAGACAAATCAGCTGTTCACTTGCGGCCATCTTGGATTGACAGGTCTTCATACAAATGCATCATTAGTTTGTCAAAGCGTGGGATCAACCGACGACTTCAATGTCTAAGAATAGCCCCGTATGACATCCCCACAGAGCCAGATGTAATAACTAATAAGTACCATGAAAGAAGGATGTCTGCCGTAACTGTAACTGTAACTCTGTCGCCATTCCGCTAGGGGTGGCCAGAGCCTCTGCAGAGTTGCCTCCATTTTTTCCTATCCTTACATACCTCTTTCAATTCATTCATATCCATCACCTTTTTCATGCATTTTCTTCTTTTACGCTCACTTTGTATATCCCATTCTTTCACAATCTCCTCAATCTGATCACTCCATACTTTTCTCGGTCGTCCCTTGGCGGTCACATAATTAGAATGGACAATGCTAACCTATTAAGGGCTTAGCACTCTCAGCACCAGAAGGCTGAGGGAGACCAGAGTTCACTTACTATGAGAAGTTGAGTGACCAACTTGATTCTGTGCAAAGGAGGGCAGTGAGGTTGATTAATGATCCTTCTCTGACATCCCATCTGCAGCAGCTTTGGCACAGAAGAAAAGTTGGAATGCTCCGTCTTTTTTATTCATTTTACAACGGAGCTTGTTCTGATGAGCTCCATTTATTAATCCCTCCCCCTCACATTCATCCCTTTGCAGTCGATCTCAAAACTATGAGAAGTTGGCGTTTTCATGACTCATTCCTTTGCCAAACTGCCCGTTTATGGAATGATCTACCAGTATCTGTGTTCCCTTCCCAATTTAATCTGGTTTTCTTCAAAACCAACATCAATCCCCACTCCCTTGCAGCGCCTCACGACACAAGCAAGAACTCAAGCAACTCCTCTGCGGCACCCTTCCAGGGTGACATAGACCCCCGAGACTTTTAAGAATTGGGGAGCCTCCCGCACAGGATTCCTTCAAAAAAAAAAAGTTACTCCCAATAAAATGTTTTATCCACAATTTCTTATTCTAGTGAATCAGCCCTTGAAGACTACAGGAGAAAAACAAGAAATGTCAGCAAAAATAAGAAAATAACCTACTAATGCCATCTAGTGGGATCTGTGTGTATCTAAAGCGCTGCAAAATTTGTAATGCACCAACAGTCACTATTATAGTTTATGGTGGTATTTCCGTTTCTTTGTGACAGGCAATAACCATGAGAAATACAGACTTTCAAATTTATAATTTAGATTTACTCAAAATGTTCTTCAACTGACATTCCTTGTTCTTCCCCTGTGGCCTGTACTGTACTGTATCCTGCCGCCGTTCCACTAGGGGTGGCCGGTACCTCCGCAGATGCGCCTCCACTTTTTTCTGTCCTTACAAATCACTTTCGTTTCCTCAATATTCATGACCTTCTTCATACATACCCTTCTCTTATTCTCACTCTGCAGGTTCCATTCTTTCACAATCTCACCTGTAGTCTTCACTTATTCAGTTTAACCTTTAAGGTGGCGATATGCAACTCCCACGATCACCAGCACCGCCACAAGGGACATGCACACATAGTACATGCGCACACTGTGATGAAGGAGGAGGTGAGTTTAGTTACCGGTACACTTCAGTGGTCTTCCACCACAGCGGGACTCCCACGATCACCAGCACCGCCACAAAGGACATGCGCGCGTACATGCGCGTGGACTCTGCAACAATAACAAGTAAAGCATACATTTCCAATGGACATTTGTCTGTAGGAGACCTCCTAGGATGAGATGGCGTGATAGCTGGCAGTCTAGATCACAAGAGAAAGTAGCGGCACTAACAGACCTCACAGATCTATGAATGGAAGAAGGAAAAGACATGTGTGGTTTAGATTTTTTGTTCTTGTATCCAACGGTCATTCCGCAAGTGGTGGCCAGTACCTCTGCAGATGTGTCTACACTTTGTTCTTTCCTTGCACACTTCTTTCATCACCTCGGCATTCATCAAATCACTGTTCCGCTGAAAGGTACCATATTGACTTTTGATTTAATGTTTACGAACGATTGAACGATTACTACATTTCTTTTATTTATTATTAATTTTCAGAGCAGCGACAGGTAGAAACTGACAAAATGCCTCATGATTTTTGTTTAACCTCTCTCTCAAGTAAACCTAACACCGAAGTTAATAAAATATGATTTTAGCTGCAAAGTAAAATAAACAACACAAAGCGAATGTAAGTATTTGCATCCACTTCGATAGTTCATCATCACCCTCTTCATGCATGCACTTTTTCATTTATTTGTCATCTCACTTATTTGATCAATCCATTCATTACTTGGTTTACCCTTCCATGCTTCCATGCTCACCTTTTGCATTCTCTTTGTACACTCTTTGTCAGTCGTTCATCATACATTGTTTCAAGATACCGGAGCCATCACATTGACCTCTCTGTACTCCTTTATATTTTCATTCTCATATTCCCGTTTATACTGCACTCGTTCATAGCCCAGTCATCTTGAATCCTATCATTCAGAATCTTACCGCAGGCATTCCTCGTAAGTCAGCCATTTCTGCCGTACATTCTTCACTTAGTTAGCTTTCAATCACCATCAATAAAACGAAACGCAACTAAGCTACACATATAGTGTAACTTCTTGCCGCGTTATCCCCGAAGGGGTCGCATGTACCATGAGGAATTACTTGAGAAAACCAGCTCCAGGAGCCTGGAATCTCGGCGCAACGGTTCTCTAATGGTGCTTTGTTACAAGATCATTAACGGCTTAATTGACAGCCCCACCCTGTTAGAGAGTTTTGAGCTATATGTACCAGATGGCTACGGCCGGGGAAGACGGCATGAACTTTTTCATGTACCGCTGTCCCGTACCGACGTCATGGCGCAACATGCCTTAACTCGGAGTGTTACTATGATCAACTCCGCTGACATAGACATATTTTACATTAACTTAGAATCATTCAAAGATCTAGTTAAAGAGTTCCTCCCAGCTTGTTAATGACTGTGTGAGGGTGCGCTGTAATAAGGGAAACCTGTTGTGCACAAAACAAAAAAAAAAAAAAAAAAAAACTGTGGCGAGTAGAACCTATTTATTTTTACAGGTAAGGGGGCCGGCCTTACGCCAACCACTTCAGTTGAAGTGGAGGTTTCCCAGCTCCCGAGAGTGCTGGTACTCGTTTCTTGTGAAGGCTGAGTAAACCTTGCCGGTATTTTATTTTGGGGTTTGAAATAAACACCGAAACGGGAAATAATTTCTGACACCCTCGGTGGGATTCGAACCCGAGCTTTCGGCATGGAATGCAAGCACTCTACCACCTGAGCTATCGACCGGAGCCTCAATATCGATCAATGCCTCAATTATATCACAACATAATACATCAGAGTCGGTGACAATATTCCGTTGTGTACCAGTTGATAGTTCAGTAGGAAGAGTACTTGCATTCCATCACAAGAGCTCGGGAGTCAGAAATGATTTCCCGTTAAGCGCAAAATGAAATACCGGCAGGGTTTACCCAGCCTTCACAATAAATGATTACCAGCACGCTCGGAAGCTGGGACACCCCCACTTCAATTGAATTGGTTGGCGTAAGGCTGACCACCTTACTGTGTAATAACCACTCACCACATGGGACGGACCCCTTTGGGGAGAACATGGCAAGTAGTTACACTATTTGTGTAGCTTGTTTGCGTAGTGTACCGTCTCACACGTTTTATATATTTGTTTTATTCACAATACAGATATAACAAGCATGAAGAGATGGTTTTTAATGTTAACAATAGATTGATAATTTTTCCCAAATATTCTCTCATATTTTTTATTCCACAGAATGTACTTGTGAAGGCCTAAAGAGAAAACAATCACAGGATGTATATTTTTGGTGCATTATCATGTAAACAATATGAAATCTCATCATTTCCAATTAATTAACATTTAACAATGGTTGTTTAATTAAATATTTATATTAATTTTATTATTGAATAACTGTTTTGAAGGACTTTAAACATTAATTATGTATTGTTAAATTAAAATGAAAATGGTGGTACACAATTGTATATTGTTGCCGACCCTGATGTCTAGACGCGAGTCGTGGACGGTGAATGAAAGAGAAGTAAATAAGGTATGCTCCATAGAAATGGCTCATTTGAGAAGTATGACAGGAAAAACACTGAAAGATAGAGTGAGAAACGAATTGGTTCTGAATGAATGCGCAGTAAAAGAAAGCGTGAAAGTGAAAGTTCAAAGAAGTGTGATATATAATATATATATATATATATGTCTGGCTTATTTATTTTTAATTGCACATGATAAGAGAGCGCCGTTTTTGTGTGTGTCACACCTCAAGGGCCCTCTCCGATCACGGATAAGACTTTTTGAAAAGGTGCGTCTTGAGAGCTCCGCGAAATAGATCGGAGTTCTTCACTCCGGGTGGCAGTCTGTTCCACTCCAGCGGACCCACAACACGGAAAGCACGGTCTCCAAAATTTGTACGGATCTGACGGTGCGGCTGAACCAAATTGATTGCACCATCGCCCGCGGATCTGAGTGTCTGCCTCCTCACACCCATCTCAACAGGCGAAATCATATCAGTCAGATAAGGTGGAGCCAAGCCATTGATGGCTTTATATACCATCAGACAAACACGGTAGACCACCCTCTCCGGGAAACGAAGCCAATGTAGTGTTTTTAACAGCGGAGTGATGTTTTTTTTTTTTTTTTTTTTTTTTTAAGAAATCCTGTGCGGGAGACTCCCTAGATTCTACAGACTCTAGGGGTCTATGACACTTGTTGTAGTGCCGCAGAGGTGTACGAGCTTGGTCGTCGCTACAAAGCGCCAATACTCAAGCAAGACCCAGTTGCTGTAAGGCTGGATGGACCTTTGGTGACCGGTCATTGGTAAAGGTTTATGAATTTTTCAACCCAGCGAAGAGCACATTCGAAATATAAATGGTATATTTTTGTGCTCCGCCGGGATCCGAATCCACAACCCTTCATTTACGAGTCCGAAGTGTTGCCACTACGGACTACGGACCGGTCCAAGATGCCAACGACACGCAGTGTACCTGAGCGGTTACCCATCCAAGCACTGACCACGCCCAATGTTGCTTAACTTCGGTGATCTATGGGAACCGGTGCTTTCAACATGGCTAACGTCGTTGACAAAGTGTGAGCGAATTTGGATATCCCGAATATGAGCCTTGCTGCTGAATTCAATACAGATTGAAAGCGGTTGAAATGCTTCTTTGGCTGCCCACTATAAAGCGTTGAGCAATAATCAATCCGAGACATCACAAACGCACTCACCAGGGTCTTAACCGCATCTGACGGAAGACACTTTCTAATTGCCTTTATTTGGCGCAGTGAAAAAAAGGAGGAAGCTATTGTGGCATCTATTTGCCTTTCCAATGTCAGGTTCCGATCCAGTAAGATTCCTAGAAGTCTCACCGAATCGGAAGGCTGGATCAGCTTACCTCCTATAGAGAGTGCTACCCCATTAACCAATAGATGGTCGCGCCTAGATGTGGCTGCCCAGAGTGATGCTATGGTTTTACATATTGAAAGGATGAATGAAGACCGACTAACAAAAAAAGCGTATAAAGGGAGTGTAATAGGTAAGCGTGGAAGGGGAAGACCTAGGAAAGAATGGATTGATCAGATAAGTGAGATTGCGAATGAATGGAATTTACAGAGTGGAAACAAGAGAAGAGCGTGCATGAAAAGAGTGATGAAATTAGATGAGATGAAATAAGTATGCAAGGACAGAGTCAAGTGGAGGCACTTGTGTGGAGGTACCGGCCACCCCTAGAGGAATGGCACCAAGATACAAGACAGGACAAGTTACTCCATTCGGTTTCTTTGGAGTTTGGTGGAGCATAATGCATGGATGATTTATTTGGTGAGTAGGTATTGTTGCGTTTTCTGCTGGATTCTCTTTTTAATTAAAATGCCATAATTTATTTTTCACAATTTATTTCAGAACTTGACAATCACTGTTTATAAGTGTTACTCAGCGAATTGCTCTCTTGCAACTCTGCTGTCATTTTGTACCATTTTGATCTCTTTTATAATGAACCAGAGGAGGTTCTCGCATTTACTAGATCATTCCTAGATCTTCCTTGACTGATAATATAATAATAATATTAGGATGATTTATTTGGTGAGCGCTGTTTTTGTGTGTATCACACCTCAAGAGCCCTCTGCGAGCTTGGTCGTCGCTGTAGAAAGCGCCAATTCTCAAGCAAGACCCAGTTGTTGTAAGGTTGGATGGATCTTTCAGTGACCGGTCTTTGGTAAAGGTTTATGAATTTTTCAACTCAGCGAAGAGCACATTCGAAATATAAATGGTATATTTTGTGCTCCGCCGGGATCCGAATCGACAACCTTCCATTTACGAGTCCGAAGTGTTGCCACTACGGACTATGGACCGGTCCAAGATGCCAACGACACGCGGTGTACCTGAGCGGTCACCCATCCAAGTACTGTCCGCGCCCAATGTTGCTTAACTTCGGTGATCTATTAGAACCGGTGCTTTCAACATGGCTAACGTCGTTGACTACGTCGTCGTTTCATACATGTGACTATTCACTCAATTTAATTTAATCTAATCTAAGTTGCAAAGATATGTTAAATTGGAGATTCACGTTACACGCTTTTTCACAAAATTTGAACACATACAAGTTCGCGCTTGCACATGCCACATGTGAACCTACAACATAAGAACCAAATCTCAAATGGACATACACCCTGCAACTCTTGCCGACCTTCCCTGAAAACAGGGGTGACATTGGCAAAGTGAACCATTTTCTACAGCATGGGTGGTCA
Organism: Agapetus fuscipes; assembly: GCA_951799405.1. Taxonomy (NCBI): domain Eukaryota; kingdom Metazoa; phylum Arthropoda; class Insecta; order Trichoptera; family Glossosomatidae; genus Agapetus; species Agapetus fuscipes. Next base: position 15,432,822 of record OX637352.1, read on the forward strand.
GCCGCATACCAACCTATAAGTCAAGGAACATCAATAAATAAATAAAAATGTCATAACTCTCAAGAGTTTGGACTACGGACTGTACTTAGGCTCAGTATTTTCAACGTTAGCTTACGTGACTTTAAACTGATAAAAAAAAGCTACCCACACGTTTGACATAAGTGCGTCCATTCAGTATAAAGTCGCTATGCTAACGTTGAAAATACTGGGCCTTAGCCGCCGTATTTTCAACGTTAGCCAAGTTCGTTTCACAAACAAACACGTGTAGTTCGCGCTTACAAATGCTGAATGTGTACTTACAAATAAAATCCAAACCTCAAATGAACATACACCCTGCAACCTTTGCCGACCTTCCCTGACACAGGGGTGACATTGGCAAAGTGAACCATTTTTTATAGTATTAGTGGTCAGCCTCATACATACCTATAAGCAACCCTCCAAAAATCACCCATTGACCACCTCACAGCTCGCTTGGGTTAAATAAAAACTCCCGTGAACTGTTCCTGTTTATAATTTTTAACGCCTTTTTAACAATTTTCAAAACTTGTTTTATTTTCACTGGGAATATTATCAATGGTATTATTAACTGGCAAAATGATACTTTCAGATGAAGAAAAGCACACTCGCAACCAAACAAAAGTCACTCGCAATTTGCGAGCTAGCGAGTAGAATTTTGGAGGGTTGCCTATAAGTCTAGGAATATCAAGCTAAAATAGTTTTTTACCATATTATATTGCCTACCTATTAGGCGCATGTGCCTGTATGGGATGCACGCCCCTGCCTTAGAGTCTAGAAACGTCAAAAATGCACAAGTGTGAGAGAAACTTGAATAATTCATAACGTAAATATTATAACTAATAAACAATAATCATGTATTCATTATAATCAGGAAGAACAATTTGTATTATGTTGCAAGTAAACAGGTTTCATATGTTTATTATCATTTATGACAAGAAAATTATTGTAGAGCTAAATAATTTTATTTATGGACCGGTCCGCAGTCTAGTGGTTAACACTTCCAACTCGTAAATGGGAGGTTGTGGGTTTGAATCCTAGCGGAGCACAAAAAAGTATACCATTTATATATTTCCAAATATGCTCTTCGCTGGGTGAAAAATTCATATACCTACCTTTACCAAAGACCGGTCACTAAAGGTGCATCCAGCCTTACAGAAACTGGGTCTTGCTTGAAAATTGGCGCTTTGTACAGCGCCGACCAAGCTCGCAGAGGGCTCTTGAGGTGTGATTCACATGAAAAAAGTGCTCACCAAGTAAATTCTCCTAATATTATTAATATTAGGAGGATTTATTTGATAAAAGCTACTGATCTACACACATAGTGAAACTTTTTGCCTCGTTTTCACCGAAGCGGTCGCATGTGGCAAGTGGAATCCATTTACTTTTACAGGTAAGGAGGCAACCTTACGCCAAAATGAGCACCAGCGCGCTCGGTATAAGGCCGGCCCCTTTACCTGTAAAAATGAATAGGTTCCACTCGCCACATGCGAAACCCTTAACGGGATAACGTTGCACTATATGTTCAGCTTAGTTCCGTTTTTTTTTTTATTTAGTTGCTTTGATCCGAAATTGCGAATGAATGGAATATCCAGAGTCATAATAAAGGAAGAGCTTGTATGAAGAAGGTTATGACTCTGGAGGAAATGAAAGAAGTATGCAAGGATAGAAAGAAATGGCGGTTGATCTGTGATGTTGGCGGCTAGGGTTTGTTAAAGTGAAATTGGTTTTATGATTTAGTTTTTTATGTCCATGTATATATTGTTATTTTTATTCTTTGATTTAAAAAAATGTAATTTGTCATGTATGTTCCTTGACTTATAGGTTGTTATGCGGCTGACCACCCATAATATAAAAATTGGTTCACTTTGCCAATGTCACCCCTGTTTCAGGGAAGGACGGCAAGAGTTGCAAGGCTTTTGTTCATTTGAGATTGTAACTGTAACTGTAACTGTAACTCTGTCGCCATTCCGCTAGGGGTGGCCAGAGCCTCTGCAGAGTTGCCTCCATTTTTTCCTATCCTTACATACCTCCTTCAATTCATTCATATCCATCACCTTTTTCATGCATTTTCTTCTTTTACGCTCACTTTGTATATCCCATTCTTTCACAATCTCCTCAATCTGATCACTCCATACTTTTCTCGGTCGTCCCTTCCCTCTTTTTCCTTTCACACTTTCTTTGTATACATACTTTGTCAGTCTATCATCATTCATTCTTTCCACATGTCCAACCCATCTCATCACATTCTTTTGTACCTTAACTTTCACATCCTCTTTCAAATTACATTCTTTTTTTACCCATTCATTCCTAACTCTATTCCTCAGAGTTTTTCCTGTCATGCTTCTCAAATGCTTCATTTCCACCGTACATACTTTACTCATTTCGCTATCGTTCACAGTCCATGCTTCACTTCCATACAACAAAGTCGGTAACAATATGCCATTGTGTACCGCCATTCTCAGATCCATCGTCAATCGCTTGTTCTTTGCTATTCTATTGGGTTTTTATTATATAGGTCCACATGCGGCATGTATTAGCGCGAAATTATACATGTCTGCTTGTGGAAATGCATTTAATATAAATCTTAAATGATATATCGCTGCCCTAGTTCAATACTCAGACATCTTAAAAAAAAACAAAAATGAGGTTATTTGAGATTTTGGTCCCCATGTAAGTACTTTAACTGGTTCTGTATGCAAACATTTAGGAAAAAATATTGTTTATGAGATATAAACGATATCCTACTATGGAATTATAGTAGTTTCAATCTCAAACTTATTTCAATACTCAGACAACTTAACATGTCTGACCACAAAACTAAAATGTTTCTTATTTGTCATTTATATATGCAGACATTTCGAAATGTCCTTGTATTGAACCAGCTTATTTTGGGATTATTATTTCTATGCACGGACATTTTAAAATGTCTTACTATTGGACCAGATTTAAACAAGAAATCAACACTTCCAAATGAAGGAATTTTAAAATGTCTTTGTACATATCTATAATATTTATTATATTTAAGTTCATAAAACAAATAACTGTGTTTGAACATTGTCATTGTGGCAATGAGTAGAACAAAAACCTAAAAAAATAATTCGAAATGAAGCAAACTGGTCCAAAAATAAAAAGAAGAGACTTTTAAACTCTGGACTGGGTTATGCAACAAAAGGGTGGACTTCAGAGACAAGGAAAACATATAGGAAGAGCTTGTGGAGAAAAATTTAAATTAAAATGTTCGGAAAAGTTTAATAACGAGCAGCGACAATCCATATTCATGAAATTTTATGCCCTTTCTGACCGCAATAGACAACGTGACTTCTTGTCTAAGTGCATGGTAATAACAACTCCTCGTAAATACCGCATGAAAAATTCGTCAAGAAAGCTCAATTATGCTTATTACTTATATTTAGATGAAAAAAGGATTCGCGTATGCAAGGCATTCTTCAAGAGGACCATCGCTATCACCAATACTGCAATTACGACTACCCAGAAAAACATGGAACCTGAGGGCACAACTAAAAAAGATCTCAGAGGTCGTCACAGCAATCATAAGACATTGCCTGAAGTGACAAAACAATCAGTACGAAATCATATTTACGAATTCCCTCGCGTGGAGTCCCACTATTGTAGAGCAGACACAAAGCGGCAGTATTTAGAAGGCGATCTATCTATTGCAGTAATGTAAAGACTTTATCTCACATACTGCACAGAAAACCAAATAATTCCAGCTAAACATTCCATGTATTCACATATTTTTAACACGGAATATAACTTGTCCTTCTATAAACCAAAAAAAGACCAATGCGCTAAGTGTGCGGCATTTACAAATGCATCCCCAGAAGAGAAAGATAGCCTCAAACAAAGTCAAGACAACCACCTACTAGAAAAGACAGCATCACGATAAAAAAAAAAAATCGATGTAGCGAATGCAAGAGCGAGTGATGGAAATATACACGTATATGACTATGATCTTCAAGCTGTTGTGCCATTGCCCTTAGGAGAAGTGTCAACATTTTTCTATACATCCAAATTGAATTTTATTAATTTCACTCTTTGCGATGTTTTAAAAAAATCTGGGATATGTTATTCATGGCACGAAAGCATCGCCAAAAGAGGAGCTAATGAAATAGGTACATGCGTATACCTTTTCCTAAAAACTCTGGGTATGAAAACAGAAGTCATTTTCTACTCAGATAATTGTGCAGGGCAAAATAAAAACAAATTTATTTTAAGTATGTACTTGTTTGCAGTGCAAAACCTGCCAATTGATAAAATCACCCACAACTTTTTAATCACAGGCCGCACACAAAATGACGCAGACAATATACATTCGGTCATAGAAAGAGAGAAGAAGAGACTGACAAAAAAAGGTCCAATTTACACCCCTGCTCAAATGGCTATGGTATTGAAATCTGCGAAAAAAAGTGGCAAACCATACACCGTATACGAGATGAGCACAGACGACTTTTACAATTGGAAAGAGCTAAGCTCTAATATTGGGAAAAACTATAACACTGATGAAGAGAGAAAGAAAGTAGCTGGGGGGAGTAATACACAGGTACCGTCAATGTTAAGAGAAAGCAGAGGGGAAGAAGTACAGGATTGGAATTACAGAAGGCATATTTAATTCCACCAAAAATAGGTGTCCACAAAAAACGCGACTTGTTGTCCCTTTGCGCATCAAATTTAATACCCAAATGCCACCATGCTTTCTTCGAAAGCCTTCCTGTTTCATTGAATGAGACCGGGGAAATACAGCAAAACAGTAGTAACTCGGATTGAATAGTGAATAAGTTAATAATATTGGAGTAATTAAAATTAAATTAGGCTGATTAGGCGTCGCTGTAGAAAGCGCCAATTCTCAAGCAAGACCCAGTTGTTGTAAGGCTGGATGGACCTTTTGATGACCGGTCTTTCGTAAAGGTTTATGAAGTTTTCAACCCAGCGAAGAGCAAATTTGAAAATATAAATGGTATATTTTCTGTGCTCCGCCGGGATTCGAACCCACGACCTTCCAGTTACGAGTCCGAAGTGTTACCACCTGGACTACGGACCTGGTAATGTCATAATTTAATAAATGTAATAATGTATAAATGCATAAACAAATAGGAAATACAGCAAATCAGTAGGGACTAATTGAAATAGTGAATAATTTAATAATTTCAGAATAATGTAATAATTTAATAATAATAATTTATAAGTGCATAAACATGTTAAAAATAAAACTGTGTACTTCTTTCATTTAAAATAAATATAATGTTATTTTGGACATCTTCAAGAACCCACCTCAATTCAGTTCAATACCAGGACATCATGAAATTAAAGTCTTTGTACATGGTTTCAGCCCTTGATGTGTTATCAGATAAATTGTATATAAAAATTACACAACTTCTAACCATGTTTGATGTTTAAATTTAATGAAATGGTTTAACAGATGGGCAAAGAAAAGTTTCGGGGATATTTTATATTACATGCATATATACTGGTGCTGTATGAGGATATGTTGAAATTTGAAGCCTTAATATAATGTTTTCGTAGATCTATATATACACGGTACTAGAGCATCCCTGATTACGTTAAAAAGAACTTAAATTACTTTAAAACAAAGTAAACTGTAATTATCATAGCGATTACAAACCTTCTTTTTCGATTTTCTCGAAACTAGCTTTGTGTAAGATGTCTGAGTATTGAACTAGGGCAGCGATATATCCTTGCAGCTTAGATTAGATTAGATTGGATTAAAACCAAGTTTTTTTACATTACGAGCGGTCAGCCTCATACGAGCATTTGAGTCAAGAAACACAAAACAATTTAAATAAACACATAAAATCGTCGATCTTTGATAGAAGTGGCATTGAAAGAAGAAGAAGAACGTATTTTTTTTTCAATTTGTATTTATGTCAAGGAAAGAAATTAACCTACTGACAGTATCAAGAAAACGCATATAAAAATACCATAGACTCGAGTCAACTGTGAACAGTATTGCAATGAATAAATTATATTTATTTTTATTGACAATGCTCGTTTCAAAGGACAAGGCGGGTTTTCTTTGACTGCAGACATTGTCAAAGGAATTATCTTGTGGAATGAGTTATCGGTATCTGTGTTTCCATCCCAATTTAACCTTGCCCTTTTCAAATCCAATATCAATCGCCATTTCCTCTCAGTGTCTCAAAACAAAGCAACGCAACACACACCACAGCACTGCACAGCTAACGGCCCTGCAACCGGACATGGACAACTGCCACATCACCAACACCTCCGCGGCACTATAACAAGTGTCATAGACCCTTAGAGTCTCTCGAATCTAGGGAGTCTCCCGCATACCTAGGCTTTCTTAAAAAAAAAAAAAACTTTAAAAGGTTAAAATGCATGTTTTTCTAATCTAATCTAATCTAAGCTGCAAAGATATATATCATTAAAGTTTTATATTAAATGCATTCCCACAAGCAGATATGTATAATTTCGCGCTAACACATGCCGCATGTGGACCTACAATATAAAAACCCAATCTCAAATGAACATAAGCCTTGCAACTCTTGCCGTCCTTCCCTGAAACAGGGGTGACATTGGCAAAGTGAACCAATTTTTACAGTATGGGTGGTCAGCCGCATAACAACCTATAAGTCAAGGAACATACATGACAAATTACATTTTTTAAAATCAATAAATAACAATACTTATATACATGGACTTATATTCATTGTTGAAATAAAGTCTCCACATTCAAACACTTCCTGATCATTTTCTAAGGTCTCTCGGTCCACTTTCAAGGGTTTCGCGAATCACTTTCAATGATTTTTCAGACCACTTCGCTCCCCCAGTTCTTGTTTATCGTATACGCCAATCTTGTCAAATATGACTTTTTCATGCACTTGTCTTAAGAATCAAATTCTACACAATCTGAGCTAAGAAAAACCGTAAAACTCGATAATGTGAGAGTTCTTTTAAATATTTTTAAAATAAATTTATTGTTTCCATAAGACACATTGGTCCAGTACACATGCAAACATTGCTCATGTAAAAAAATCTCAATGGCGTATACGATAGTCGATAAACAAGAACTAAGGCAGCGACTTATATATGTACTTAGTCTCATCACCACGGTAGTTCTTATCTGCCGTATATCGGTAATATTTGTATGAAGACGTGTCAATCCAAGATGGCCGCAAGTGAACAGCTGATTTGAGACTTCCCGCCTTGAATGGTTTCGCCTGCAGGTGTTACCATTGAAAGCGAAAGATCTGGTTCAATGTCGGCCTGGGGCAACACAAGAATATACCAACAACAAATAAATACATGTAGTCATATTGTTTATTATGGAGTTACGAGTGTGTTATGTAAGAGGTAGTTAGAAGCCAAATGTGGTAAGTGCATTATTATTTTTTTAATTTAAAAGTACGCGATTTGTACTAAATCATTATACTCGTACACCTACACTAATAAAGAGAACTTGTCTTGTTTATGGTGATTTTTTTAATTATATACATTTTGTATGGTTTATGTATTAGCACCGTGAAAATTCATGTTTAACGCAAAAAAAAAACGCAACTAAGCTACACATATAGTGTAACTTCTTGCCTGCGTCTTCCCCGAAGGGGTCGCATGTGGCGATTTGGGAAATATTTATTTTTACGAAGAAAAAGGCCGGCCTCACACCAACCACTTTCAGTTGAAGTGGGGGTTTCCTGTGGCTGGTTCTCATGTCTTGTGAAGGCTGAGTAAACCTTGAGATCGAACCCTTGCTCTCGGCATGGAATGCAAGCATTCTACCAATTGAGCTATCGACCTTTTTACGAGCTTGATCGTCGTCGCTACAAAGCGCCAATTCTCAAGCAAGACCCAGTTGCTGTAAGGCTGGATGGATCTTTGGTGACCGGTCATTGGTAAAGGTTTATGAATTTTCAACCCAACGAAGAGCAAATTTGAAAATATACATGGTATATTTTTTGTGCTCCACCGGGATTCGAATCCAGAACCTTCCATTTACGAGTCCGAAGAGTAGCCACTGGACTACGGACCGGTCCAAGAAATGCCAACGACACGCGGTGTACATGAGCGGTCACCCATCCAGGTAGCATCCGCGCCCAATGTTGCTTAACTTCGGTGATCTGATGAGAACCGGTGCTTTCAACATGGCATCGTCGTTGACATAAATGAGATGGATATGAATGAATTGAAAGAGGTATGTAAGGATAGGGAGAAATGGAGGCAGCTCTGCAGAGGCTCTGGCAACCCCTAGCGGAACGGCGACAGAGTTACAGTTACGGTTTACATACAAACATACCAACCTTGTGGGTGGTTGACTTAGTCCAGCCGTCACGTCAGACACGCACTAATTTTGGGGATCGTGCTTTCCGGTTTGCGGGCCCAATGGAGTGGAACAGACTACCACCTAATGTGAGGAAGGCAGAAACTGTTGGTGTCTTTAAAGGAGCACTAAAGACGCATCTTTACAAAAAATCTTATCCGTGATTTGAGAGGGCATGAGGTGTGACAAATACACAAAACGGCGCTCTTTTATTATGTGTACCTTATAAATAAATTATCCTTGTAAATATTTATATAACCTACATGTCTAGGAACCTGCAGACAAAACGTTTATTTCCAAACACGTAATCAAGATGGGCGTACCCTTAATTTTATTTTCAAATATTTGATTTTTATTGCCTGTTGTTTAGTACCTGTGTAGAAAACTACGTGAAAAAAAAAATATGAAAGCTAAATCACTCTCTAGGAGTGCCGTCGTATATTGCATGCATTTTCTGTTTTACGCAATCGAGCAATGCTTTATATACTCATTAATCTTGTTACTGGTTGTGGAACTCAATACCTGCTTATTACGGGCAATTGGTCTGCAGGTGGTTTTACTTTATTTTTACGTATTAGATTGTAAGGATACAAGTTTAGAGGGTAGCAGGTCAACCATTAACAGATCTTTGATAATGTGAATCTATAATTTAATTATTTTTTTTTTTCTTAAACGTAGTTTAATTTTCACAATAATATTTTATATCTCGAGCACTTTCGACCTTCGATACTCAGGTCATTATCAAGAGTATTAATAATGACTCTTGATAATGACCTGAGTATTGAAGGTCGAAAGTGCTATAATAATAATCTATAATCTAAGTTGCAAGGATATATTCATTTAAAGCTCTCAGATGTAAGCCCACAAACCAACAAGTGTAGTTCGCGCTTACAAATGCTGAATGTGTACTTACAAATAAAATCCAAACCTCAAATGAACATAAGCCCCACAACTTTTGCCGACCTTCCCTGAAACAGGGGTAACATTGGCAAAGTGAACCATTTTTTACAGTATGGGTGGTCAGCCTCATACCAACCTATAAGTCAAGGAATATGAATAAAAAATTACATTTAAATATATAAAAGAACAAAACCTTACAAAGAAATCTATACAAAAAAAGTCAGAAATTTCCTATGCAAAAAATGTAGCAAATTAATACACCAACATTAGAAATCACCATTGCAGATTAGCCGCCACTTCTTCCTGTCCTTGCACACTTCTTTCATTTCATCCAGAGTCATAACCTTTTTCATGCAAGTCCTCCTTTTATTATGACCCTGGATATCCCATTCATTCGCTATTTCAGAAATTTGATCCATCCATACTTTTCTCGGTCTTCCTCTACCACGACATCCATCTATTTTAGCAACATATACTTTCTTCGTCAATCTTTCATCACTCATTCTCTCCATATGCCCGAACCATCTTAACATACTTCTTTTAATCTTCACTTTCACACTTTCCCTTACACCACATTCTTCTCTTACAAAATTATTCCTCACTCTGTCACTTCGTTTTTTCCCAATCATACTTCTTAGATAGTCCATTTCTACTGTAAATGCTCGAGATATAAAATATTATTGTGAAAATTAAACTACGTTTAAGAAAATTTTTATTTTACTTTAAATAAAATGAATTTTCACTGTGTGAATACACAAACCATACAAAATCTAATGAATCTATAATATCAACACTAAAAAATATAATCTATAATATTTAGGGATGGGCCGAAATTCGTTTTACATTCGGTTTAACCGAATTTTGGCAACATGAACCGAACTTCGGAATTCGGCCGAAATGCGGTTCAAATGCCGAACATTCAGCGTAAGAAAAAGTAAAATAAAATACCTACTTGCACCATTTTGACTGTTATAATTAGATGTCATACGGGGCTATTCTTAGACATTTTAGTCGTCGGTTGAGCCCACGCTTTGACAAACTAATGGTGCCTGCGCTGGAAGTTTCATCGGCACGGTCATTCTTACCTACCGAATTTTGTAATATTTGTATGAAGACAAATTAGCTGTTCACTAGCAGCCATCTTCGGCCTCTTTCTTGGACCGGTCCGTAGTCCAGTGGCAACACTTAGGACTCGTAAATGGAAGGTTGTGGATTCGGATCACGGCGGAGCACAAAAAATACCATTTATATTTCCAAATGTGCTCTTCGCTGGGTTGAAAAATTCATACACCTTTACCAAAGACCGGCCACTGAAATGTCCATCCAACCTTACAACAACTGGGTCTTGCTGGAGAATTGGCGCTTTCTACAGCGACGGCCAAGCTCGCAGAGGGCTCTTGAGGTGTGATACACACAAAAACAGCGCTCACCAAATAAATCATCCTAATATTATTATTATTGAATATGAATGTGAGCTGAGTAAAGTACGTACGGTTGAAATGGCTTACCTGAGAGCAATGACTGGAAAGACACTGAATGATAGAGTACGTAATGATTGGGTGATGAACGAGTGTGGTATAAAAGAGAATATGAGAATGAAAGTACAAAAAAGTACGATGAGATGGTTCGGACATCTCGAAAGAATGGATGATGAACGACTAACAAAGAAAGTGTACAAAGGAAATGTCAGAGGAAAGCGCGGAAGGGGAAGGCCGAGGAAAGAATGGTTAGACCAAATAGGTGAGATTGCGAAAGAATTAAACCTGCAGAGTGAGAATAAGAGAAGAGTGTGTATGAAAAAGGTGATGAATATTGAGGAAATGAAAGTGGTTTGTAAGGACAGAAAAAAGTGCGGAGGTACCGGCCACCCCTAGTGGAACGGCGGCAGGATACACGTACAGTACAGATTATCTTGGATTGACAGGTCTTGATACAAATGCATCATTAGTTTGTCAAAGCGTGGGCTCAACCGACGACTAAAATGTGTAAGAATAGCCCCGATAGTATCTTTTATAACCGTAAAATTAAAATTAGGCCTTATATACTTACTCATGGGCATTTATTTTAGTAGGAACAGTGAACATTTACTTACAATTTGATAAAAGTTAAATCTTCTGCTACTCGATTGTATATGTAGATACGAGTATCAGATTGAAACAAAAAATTAATAAATTAAGTCTTTAAAGATTTTAAATTATGATTACGGTCGTTAGACATTTTAAAAAATGAAAAAAAACGGATTTATTTCCGTTCGTGGTTCTTCTTTGTAGAAGACACACGCCTCCTGAGGACGTCGGATATGACTACGACGAAATGTAGACAAATCGTTCTTCTCTTTTGCAGGGTCAGTAAAATTCCGTTATTTTCATTTTATAAAATTCAGTCTTCTTCTAACCAACAACAGTAACTAGAAAATATGTATAATGCGTAACTATTTTATATTTTTTTACCGAACCGAAGTTCGACCGAATTTTCTGTTTTAACCGAATGTTCGGCCGATGTTCGTATTCGGTTCGAACCACATTTGGCCCATCCCTTATAATCTTTAATCCAAGTTACAAAGATATAAAAAAAATTACAAGTTACAAAGATATAAGGATTATTTATTTGGTGAGCGCTGTTTTTGTGTGAATCACACCTCAAGAGCGCTATATCTAATCTCATCTAAATTGCAAAGATATTTAACATTGCTGATTCCCATTGTATGCATTCTCACAAGCAGATATAGTTTTGAGAAGATGGAAGTTACAACTGCAAGAAAACTCATCTTTTGTCTGAGGTAGGTATACCTACAGACAAAAAAGTATATTCAATGGAAGGGCTATGACTGTGATTTAGTACCAATCGACATGATGCACCTTCTTTGACACCATACATTGTTAATAGTGCTGTCTCGCTCACGACATATGAAATGTTTTTGTTATTTTCTATGTAAGCAACGTGTCTCTACTCCGTCTTCAATCTATGTACATATCACCATGGAAACGCATGAAATCCCTATGGTAACGTGTTTGTTACTAGTGTTGTTGAAAGTATGAAAATATCTGATGAATTCCGAATTCAAAAAATTTCCCACCTCATTATGTACGGAATGATTTTCACAAGTATCTATTACCGCGAGCATAGGAGTTACATACTTGAAGAAGAAAGTACCTATATATTTAAACATCACTAGTTCTACGAATGGCTGTCACTTTCGTGAATAAAATATTTCGACAAACGAAAAATAAATTTATCAACGTTATCATCTATGTAGAAAAGTGATTTAAGTGAAATTTTATTCCATGTTCTATAACACATTTACTCTCTTTTGTTGGCACGTTTAGAAAATACCCAGTTTGGCATTTATATGGATTTTTATCCAAATAGGTAACACACCTGTTCACAGTTGGAAGGTTACCGATAGACTGAATTTGGATTTTTGTGTGATGAGTGGGGTAGCGTATTTCTAATTCTCAAAGGATTGATTTCTTAGCCCATCCAGTTCTATATATCGATGTCTACAGATGAATAACTAACTATATAGTGTTGAGTAGTCGTTGGGATATTTTTGCCACATTTCTGATGTTTTATGTGCCAAAAGTAAAATATCTGGGAAAGACAATGTGTCCGTCAGTTGATGCTATTTCTGTGCTCAGGGTCACCCCTCTGTCCTGACCCTTATGTAACTATAATCTAAGTTGCAAAGGTAGGTATATACACCGGTCCGTAGCTTAGTTGCTAGAGCTAAGGACTTGTAAACTGAAGTTGAGGGGATTCCCGGTAGAGCACAAATAAAATATCACATATAATCTACGTTGCAAAGATATATATATTGACAAATGATAGATTATGAACGACTAACTACGACACTTTGGAATCGTTTATTTTAAAAGATAAAATTCCACAAACGGACATTCGCAGACAATCCGTTGGCATATTCCTTTATTTATTCAGCCACCTGAAGATGCAAACGGACTGTTTGCAAGCCGGTTGTAGAATTGTAAGATACTCGCCGTAATTGAACACATAATTCATACTTATTTTCAACGTCCAGAGGCAGGCACGTGCCAGTTCGCATTTACACATGCTGCATGAGCAATTACAACAACAACAAAAAGCCTCACATGAACATGCTTCTAATCTAATCTAAGTTGTAAACATGTGTAACACTGGGGATTCATATCAAATGCATTCTTCCTTTCTTCTTGGACCGGTCCGTAGTCCAGTGGCAACACTTCGGACTCGTAAATGGAAGGTTGTGGATTCGGATCCCGGCGGAGCACAAAAAATATACTATTTATATTTCCAAATGTGCTCTTCGCTGGGTGGAATAATTCATAAACCTTTACCAAAGACCGGTCACTGAAAGGTCCATCCAACAACTGGGTCTTGCTTGAAAATTGGCGCTTTCTACAGCGACGTCCAAGCTCGCAGAGAGCTCTTGAGGTGTGATACACACAAAAACAGCGCTCACCAAATAAATCATCCTAATATTATTATTATTATTCTCACAAGTAGACACTGCTCACCTCCCCGTACCCGTCCTGAATGTATGTGTCAGAAGGACCCACAGCACATTGACGCTCATGCAAAGCTATATATTTTTTTAAGTGGCGGAAGGCCTTTCCGTGAAGTAAAAGCAACGGCACGACAAAACAAGAACCTCTAAGTCAGAGGCGTATAAGTCTACGTTCGCACATGCTGCATGTGAACCAACAACATCTACTTAATCTAAATCTAAATCTAAGTAGCAAAGATATAAAAAAAAATTAAAAATTACAATTAGGCTGATTTATTTGGTGAGCGCTATTTTTGTGTGTATCACACCTCAAGAGCCCTCTGCGAGCTTGGTCGTCGCTGTAGAAAGCGCCAATTCTCAAGCAAGATCCAGTTGTTGTAAGGCTGGATGGACCTTTTGATGACCGGTCTTTGGTAAAGGTTTATGAATTTTTCAACTCAGCGAAGAGCAAATTTGAAAATATAAATGCTAAATTTTTGTGCTCCGCCGGGATTCGAACCCACGACCTTCCAGTTACGAGTCCGAAGTGTTACCACCTGGACTACGGACCGGTCCAAAGATATGTATCATTTGAGGTTCATATTAAATGCATTCCCACAAGCAGACACGCATAATTTCGCGCTAACACATGCCTCATGTGGACCTACAATATAAAACCCAAAACTCAAATTAACATACACCCTGCAACTCTTGCCGACCTTCCCTGAATCAGGGGTGACATTGGCAAAGTGAATCCATAAAAGACAATAAAATATGGCCATAAAAACGTCGCTTATGAAATGGAATTGATTTCCTCGCTGAGAGCAGAGATATAAGGTCGACTGGGTCACCGCCACCAGTAGGTACCTCAGTAGGTATCTGGCTTAAGTAGGTCACATTGCACAATCCTGCGAGTCGACGCCCTTCCTCCCACTGACGTCATACTCCTTGAACAGCTGACGCGCATATACCTACACCATCATATCGACGCTTAAAAGGCAGTAGGGCATAAGCGACATAAACTAAATTGTTCAGGAGAGCAGTTTAAAGTTTGACATTGCAGAAAAATGGCATAACTTTTATATTTTTTAACATTCTTTGACTTATAGGTTGGTATGCGGCTGACCACCCATGATGTAAAAATGTTTCACTTTGCCAATGTCACCCCTGTTTCAGGGAAGGACGGCAGGACTTGCAAGGGTGTATGTCCATTTGAGATTTGGTTTTTATGTTGTAGGTTCACATGAGGCATGTGCAAGCGCGAACTTGTACGTGTCTGGTTGTGGGAATGTAACATATCTTTGCAATTTAGATTAAATTAGATTAGATATCGTTAAAATCAGAACAGCTCTAAAATTACAAAAATAAAGGCATTTATTGGCTTTCCTATTAATGTGGTTTAACGATGTTTTACGACTTTTTTATGTCACAAGCGCCTTTAGGACAAAAAAGGCCAAAATCTTGTCGGTTACACCAAAACCATACTTCTTAAAAACGCAGTTGTTTGCTTGGGCATGGACAACACAAAAATCATCGTAGAGCTATGGGAGTTAGCGCATTAGAAAGAGCAGAAAATTTCAAGTAGGATAGCATTCATAACTCATTTTGGACCAAAATGTCGCTTATGCCTACTGCTTTTTAACCATCTAATCTAAGTTGCAAAAATATGTTACATAGGAGATTCACATTATATGCATTCGCGCTTGCGCCTTCCGCATGTAGACCTACAGCATAAAAACCCAAATCTCAAATGGACATACACCCTGCAACTCTTGTCGTCCTTCCCTGAAACAGGGGTGACATTGGCAAAGTGAACCTTTTTTTACAGCATGGGTGGTCAGCCACATCTGGAACTGTAACTCTGTCGCCATTCCGCTAGGGGTGGCCAGAGCCTCTGCAGAGTTGCCTCCATTTTTTCCTATCCTGACATACCTCTTTCAATTCCTTCATATCCATCACCTTTTTCATGCATTTTCTTCTTTTACGCTCACTTTGTATATCCCATTCTTTCACAATCTCCACAATCTGATCACTCCATACTTTTCTCGGTCGTCCCTTCCCTCTTTTTCCTTTCACACTTTCTTTGTATACATACTTTGTCAGTCTATCATCTTTCATTCTTTCCACATGCCCAAACCATCTCATCACATTCTATTAAAAGTCAAGGAACAATTATTATCTAGGAAGTAAAGTGAACCATCATGCACTTTACTTCCTACAGACCAGAAGCGCTATTCTGCTAAATTCCTTACGACCTTAAGGCGACAAGATAGCGATTCGTGTCCGAAAATAAGGTGTACTGTGATTTTTTATCAATCGAGTTCTTTCGCAAGCGCTAGCAAGCTCCGACTTGGATTGATATCCGAGATGTAAGGAATTTAGCAGAATAGCGCTTCAGATACCTTGACTTATAGGTTGGTATGCGGCTGACCACCCATACTGTAAAAATATGGTTCACTTTGCCAATGTCACCCCTGTTTCAGGGAAGGTCGGCAAGTGTTGCAGGGCTTATGTTCATTTGAGATTGGGTTTTTTATCCTGTAGGTCCACATGCAGCATGTGTGAGCGCGAAATTACGCATGTCTGCTAGAAGGAATTCATTTAATATGAACCTCAAATTATACATATCTTTGCAACTTTTTTTTTTACTTTTGCTATTTTTGACTGTGATATTATGTAATATTAATCAATGAATTATTTTGTTTTCTTTGTTATTCTTTGTAAATCACCTTGTCATAAAATTATGTAAGTAATTGGACTATCATGTCCGTTAATAAATAAAATAAAAATAAAACTTAGATTTAGATGGTAGGTAGTTAGGTACATAATAATAAGCCTAATAAACCGATCGATACCACCCACAGGAGCATAGGCATCGAACAACCATAAAAGTTCCTAAGTAGGTATTCTTTTTTTGAAATTTCAATCCTCGTGTCCTCTGTGCTCGTGTCGCACTGCAAACAAGATGGACGCAACTGGGAAACTTTGATCTGTCATAAATTATTAGTGAAAAATAAACACCGCGGCTGATATCACGCAAGGTGAAGGAGATAAAGACCTCTGGAATAATAATAACAGGCAAAGCGGCCAAAATATTTATCTGCGACGGCGTCATATCAATAAATTCTGTAATGTAATGTGGTTGCCATTTTTTAAAGTTTATTTCAACAATGGAATCAGGACCCTGAGTACGAGTTTTTTCACTTTACTCGAAGTATTGAGTATTCGAGAAAAATGTATGTGAACTTGCAAAGCACCCCTGGCAAAACAAGTTTCGAAACTTTTTTTGCCAGGGGTGCTTTACAAGTTCACATACATTTTTCTCGAATATTCAATACTTTGAGTAAAGTGAAAAAAAACTCGTACTCAGGGTACAGGACGTTCTTTGCCCGGATGTTCCAAATTTGAATGTTTATCGGTGGGTAATCGTCACACGTCCAGCAACCAACAATAAATATTAGTTAGCCTTTAGCTTTAGCAATTTGGCCGCGTGACGTCAAACTTAGTTAACTTTTGAAATAAGCTTATTTAAAAAAAACGAGATTGCATTTATTTTGTTTAGAGATAGTTAGTTGGGTTCGCACATTTTACATTGACAGAAAAGAAGTGACGTCACGAATGTTAACAATTTTTTGTCTGATATAATATGCATTGACAATAATAATTACCGACCGAGAAAAAAAATTATGTAAGAAATTCGGTTGCGGATTTCATAAGTACTTTTTGAACCATTAGTCAAAATTAATTTAGTAAAAAAAAATATGATAGGTATAAAAAATTATACCTACCATTTTGAATTAATTTCCAAAAGAGGTAGGGACAGGTCTAGGGTTGTGAAGTATCAAACGCTTTGTAGAAATGTAACAGGAATTAAAATATCAAGGGTTTCAATGAGTTTACAAAATGAACAATAATATTGCCTTATTAAATTTATATCAAATTTTATCGAAATAACCTTTGAAATTAAAAGGATGTCAATGCTTTTCTCTTTTTGTACTTGCATAAATTATTTTGTTTTATTCTCCATAATATTTGATAATTCATGAGAAAACATGTGTATAATTTAAATAAGGAAATTTTGTGTGTTCATTTCAGTGTTGACATACTGTGTTATTATTTACTAATTAAATTTCAAGATAATCAGATAAAATTGTAGTTCATTAGACTTCAGAGCTAAATAAGAAATACATATAAGTACATAGGAAACGAAGTGAGAAAGTTACAGATACGATAATTCTGTGAAATAAAATTGATTTAATTTCCAATCTTGCAGTCACACTTTCAAGTATTCGCAAGAGCCATGCAAACTCAATTTTCCACTTTCCTTATCTTATTGAACAGAATAGAAGAAACATTTGTTGGTAACAAACTCACATTTAATTCAAAATAAGACATTGCAAGTGCATTAATAGGAGATTGTATACGTTATCCACACTCGCCAGTGAGTTAGTTTTGGGCTCAATATTTTAGACGTTAGCATAGCGACTATATACTAAATAAAGAGGATGCAATTATGTCAATCGTGTGGGTAGATTTTTTTATGAGCATAAAGTCACATTTAATGCTAACGTTGAAAATACCGGGCCTTAGTTTGTGAGTGTAGTGTGCATGCACAGGCAAATATGGCTGCCCACGCACACACCCATGCTACTAATGCATTATCACACAATCTGTCTGAACAAGGCGTAATTTTATTGCACTTATAATGTGGCTTATTTATTGAGCGCTCTTTTTTAAAGTAAATCACACCTCAAGAACCAATTCCGAGCTTGACCGTTGTAACAAAACTCTAACTCAAGCAATAATCAGTATCTGTAAGGCAACATTAACCTTTGTGACCGGTCGTTGATAACGACTGACGAAAATTTCAACCCAGTATAGGACATTTTTGTAACATAATAAAATTTTAAGTGATTAACTAGGAATTGTACCCCTGTCATCTGATTCAGTGTCTGAAACGTTAACCTAACTAGACTGCGACCAGCCAACAATAACATTGTAATATGAAATCTTTATTAATTAATTTAAACTTATCGAAAAATGTTCGATTGGCGGTACACGGTGGTATACTAGTGCCCACTTTGATGTACGGAAGTGAAGCTTGAACGATGAATGAGAGTGAAATAAGCAAAGTCCATACGCTCGAAATGGACTTTCTAAGAAGATTGATTGGAAAAAAACGGAAAGATAGGGTGAGGAATGAGTTGGTGAGAGAAGAATGTGGTGCAAGGGAAAGTATAAAAGAAAAAATCAAAAGGGGATGGATCAAATTTATGAAATAGCGAATGAGTGGGATATTCAGAGTCATAACAAAAGGAGAGAGTGCATGAAAAAGATTATGACTCTGAGTGAAATGAAAGAAGTATGTAAGGACCGAAAGAAATGGCGGTTGATTTGCAGCAATGGCGGCTAGGGCATTAATTCTAAGTTTAAAATATTAAGTTTAATTTTACTTTATTTTAAATTGGATGTGTTATTAGTTTAATTAAGATTTTTTGTAAATCGTTTTTATTTTTTTGTGCTCCTTGATTGATAGGTTGGTATGAGGTTGACCACCCGTGCTGTAAAAATCGGTTCACTTTTGCCAATGCCACCCCGTTCAGGGAACGGCGGTAGGAGTTGCAAGGTTTATGTTCATGTAAGGTTTTGCTTATTTGTATGCACACATGCAGAATGTATAGGCGCGAACCTACATGTGCCTGTCTGTGGGCATGCATTTAATATGAGCCTTAAATGTTAACATATCTTTGCAGCTTAGATTATAGATTATAGATAGAAGTAAATATTTTTTACACAAATAACCTCAGGTGAATCATAATCCTTTGCATTGTTTTATAAGTCATAAATTATTATTGTTCAATAACTTAATCCTAAAAAATACGCATACCTACTTGATACGAAGTAACTTGTACCGATAAAATAATAATGATTGATGAGTTTCAAAGTACGCGGGCACACCCCTAGCGCCGCGACGATTTTAAAGATCTTTGAGGTTATGCTGCCTCACTCGACATTAACATCGAAAAGTCACACAAAAACACAGTAAAGTAATTTTATAAGTAACAGAAATCCCCAAGAATATCATATTTTAATTTATTTTCTTTTCAGATTTGACTTACCTGCCATTTTAACTGCTTAAAAATCTGTTAGAGTATTTCTTGTAGCTGTCACTTTTGGAGTGTATTTTTACTTGTTTTTTTTCACATTACACTGTATATTTATGTGATTTATAGTTTAATACTGATGTAAAGTGATGTACTCAGCTTGTTGTGTACATATTGTATTAGCTAGAGGGTGTATTTGTGTGTATTCAATGCACCCTTGGCCTTCGTTTTTCTTTACATACAAAATACTTCATACGAGTAGTTCTAAGCCGGCGACATTCATAGAGCTACACAAGTCCTCAAAGTTTTGACAGCCTATGAAAATAAAATTAAATATTAGAGTTGCAAAGAACCTAAAGATACAATTTTAGTTTTTTTTTAAAAGTAAGATAAGTAGAAAAAAGCGTATAAATTTTGTACTTCTTTTTTTTCAATAAAAAAAAAAGATTTGTGAAGGGGAATGCAATTTACCAACACATTCTGCCTGGCCAAAAACGGGTTTTAATATCATCAATTAATAATTCGTTACTGTTTATTTTAAAGAATTATTAATTAATAATTACCCGATAGAATCTGTTAAATTAGGGTCAAAGTTATGGTCAAATGACCCAGGTGGGGATCGAACCAACGTTATTCTATTCTAAACACGCTTGAAAGATCAGCCCACTTGGCCCCCTCGGCCATAGCACCGACGTTTTCTAGACATTATATCCTTCTTTGATTATAAAGAAGAAGAAAAAACATTTCCAAAATATAAAGCAACAAAATAAAACGAAAAAAATGTGTTTTTTTAGATAGTTTTTGTAGCGTCATTTTTAAATTATACAAAGAATATTAACTTTATAATTTGGATAAAAAATCAATAAACACGAGCGATTTTTTTAAATTTAATTTTAGACCTTACTGTTAGTATGTGGTTAGTATATTAAGACCATTAAGTATAAATAAATATATATTGAAACACATGTAGAAACATACTTGGACCGACGCCTTCTGCATGTATATATGGTATTGTCCTATATGTTTTGCTGCCCTAGGCCTGGGACTACTGGACCTACAATCAAATCTGCATTTTCACTAAAAAGCTACACCCCAAATAAAACGCAAGTTCATTTGATAATTACATTTTATTTTGTACGTAAACATGCAGCATGTGTAATGCGAACATATATGTAAGTGTTCGACGAATTGTTTTTTAGTTTTTTGTGGTTATCAATTTTTCTATTTGTAGCTGAAAGCTGGTTATCAAAACAGTGCAGTGAGCTTCGCTGTTGCTTGCCGATGGGTAAATTCTATAAGTTACCTTGATATTCAACCCTGAGAATGCTTTCTGCTCGTGTAATTGAAACGTCTGCACTAGCAAAAGCTGCAAATTGAACAAAGGTCTAATCTGAAAAAACTTCCAAAAATATGTCATCTGTCGGCATATTATGAAAGTGAAAGTTTGAAACTGTAAAAGATATTACACGTGCTTGCTTATAGATATGCATTAGATATTAAACTTATTTTTTAATACATCTTTGCAACTTAGATTATAGAGTATTTTTTTTTATTCTCGCATTATTAGGCTTGCCCAGGTTTTAGATTTTGCCTACGTTAACAAAGCCTCAATTAAAGGTAGAACATGCCACATTACTCTGGGCTGAGTGACCTCACATGTGAATGTGACATGGGCCCAGAGCAGCCAAAAATAACAATCTTATTTTTGGTAAGCTTTGCTGGATGTTAAAAAAAATCCATCTGATTTCTTTTTGGGGCGCCAACAAAAGAACTTTGACATTCTGTGCGTGCGTGTGCGCGCTGCGGCAGCCTGTCCTTTTCAGTCTTTCTCTTTCTCTGGCATTTCGTTTCCGATCGCGGCCGCTCGCTGTCGCGCTCCCAGTAATAATTTTACTCGAAAAAGTGCAAGTACGGAAAAAAACTGGAGGGAAATCAATCAAATTAAATAATAACCGATCAATTAATATAAAGTGTGCAAACTTTTCAAACAGTACACCCAACGTTGCAGAGCAAAATAAAAAACAAGTGAGTTTCAATCGAACGTCAAAATTTTCAAAAAAGGAATCCATGACATTCTGAAATCCAGAATATAACCAAATATTTACGCAGTGTCGCGGGATTTTGTTTGATTTTGTGTTGATTTCCATCAAATAAAGTTGTAATTATTATTCAGTGTTCTTGTATATATCGTACAGGATCTGTGTTAATAATATATTTTGCTTTTTCAGCTGTTTAATTCAGTAAATTTACTATTTTTAATCTCGTGTGTTGGGAATTTTTAAGCTTTCGTAGGACACGTGTTTTTTTTTTGCATTGTGGAGGCAGTTCTAGACGTTGTGATCAGCTGTACAAATATTCAAGGTATGCAGGCGTATTTTCTGTATTTAAAATTATTTATTTAACATGTGTTTTTAGTATTAATTCATCCTTGCGCTGTGTCTTATAATATTTTTTAGGTCGGTACGTCCTTTGACCTTTATCCTCTAACCTCGATTACTATGCGTATTTTATATATTCCTTCTGTAAAACGATTATCTTGGCTATTTTTTTTTTGTAAAAAAGCGTCATATTATTTCCTATACAACGCGAAAAAAAGATGAATATTTTTGTGGTTATTTCAATCGTGAATTAATTATATTTAAAACGTTTCTTACAGCTTCATTAAAAATCCGAAAGTACATAATTTTTAAACACATATATCCAGTTTATGTAGTCATAAAATCTATCTATAATCTAAGTTGCAAAGTCTGTGTGTTGTGCACTGGAATGGTGGGAAACCTGTTGTGCACTGCAAAAACAAATACGTTTAAGATTCATATTTAATGCATACCCATAAGTAGCCACATGCCGCATGCGTATGAATCATAATTTAATCTTCAATCTATGTGTCAAGGTCGTATTAACATTTGAGCTTAATATTTAATGTATGCCCACAGGCAGACACGTGTTAGTTCGTCCTTACTTATGCTGCATGTGTACTAAAATAAGACCCAAACTTGAAATTAACATAAACCCTGCAACTCTCGCCGCCCTACCCTGAAACAAGGGTGACATTGGTAAAAGTGAAACAGTCTTTACAGTATGGGTGGTGGTAAATACCACGCACGGTAAAGGGCAGTTTGTGCCGAAATGCATGACGGCATAACAATGCTTTTCAGTCTTTTGAAATTTTAATAAACTTTTAATTTTTCTCGTTTTCTCAGTTTGACCCTCCGGTCGATAGCTCAGTTGGTAGAGTGCTGGCATTCCATGCCGTGAGCTCGGGTTCGAATCCCACCGAGGGTGTCAGAAATGATTTCCCCTTTCGGTGTTTATTTCAAACCCCAAAATAAAATACCGGCAAGGTTTACTCAGCCTTCACAAGAAATGAGTACCAGCCCCCTCAGGATCTGGGAAACCCCCACTTCAACTGAAGTGGTTGGGCGTATGGCCGGCCCCTTATCTGTAAAAATAAACAGGTTCAACTCGCCACATGCGACCCCTTTGGGGGTAACGCGGCAAGAAGTTACACTGTATGTGTGGCTTAGTTGCGTTGCGTTACCCTACTTAGTGCCTGTAAAAAAAGCGCCCCTAAGTTTTCATTATATCATTTGTTATAAAGCCTGACAGTCAGCGGCGGGCATCCCATACAGGCACATGCGCCATATATGTAGGCAATATATCGACGGTTAAAAGGAAGTAGGGCATAAGCGACAAAAACTTAATTGTTCAGGAGAGCAGTACTTAGTACGAGTTGCAAAACTTGAGTAATGTAAAGTTTACGGCAATTATTAAAGAGTGATTTCCCCCAAAATCTGCCGTTTTTGTTTGTTTGAACTTGATTTTCTTCATCACTGTAACTCTTTTGCTAAGACCACAAAGTGTAAGAAACAAAAACGGCAGATTTTGGGAGAAATCACGCTTTAATATTTTCCGTAAACTTTACTTTTCTCAAGTTTTGCAACTCGTACTAAGGGTACAGTTTAAAGTTTGAGATTGCAAAAAATGGCATAACTTTTTTTATTTTTTATCATATCGTTGAAATCAAAACAGCTCTAAAATTTAAGAAATAAAGACATTTATTGGCATTTCTATTAATGTGGTTTTACGATTTTTATGTCACAAGCGCCTTTAGGACAAAAGAGGCCAAAATCTTGTCGGTTAAACCAAAACCATACTTCGAAAACGCAGTTGTTTGCTTCTTGGGCATAAACAACACAAAAATCGTCGTAGAGCTATGGGAGTTAGCGCATAGAAAGAGCGGAAATTTTTAAGTGGATAGCATTC
Organism: Agapetus fuscipes; assembly: GCA_951799405.1. Lineage (NCBI taxonomy): Eukaryota > Metazoa > Arthropoda > Insecta > Trichoptera > Glossosomatidae > Agapetus > Agapetus fuscipes. The sequence goes on from OX637352.1 coordinate 15,456,904, forward strand.
ATAACTCATTTTTAGCAAAACGTCGCTTTTTAACTATGTTCTAGGTTCCTTGACTTATAGGTAGGTATGCGGCTGACCACCCAATCTAATCTCATCTAAGTTGCAAAGATATGTTACATTGGAGATTCCCATTACATGCATTCCCACAACCAAGACACGTACAAGTTCGCGCTTGCACGTGCCTCATGTGAGCCTACAACATAAAAACCAATCTCAAATGGACATACACCCTGCAACTCTTGCCGTCCTTCCCTGTAACAGGGGTGACATTGGCAAAGTGAACCATTTTTACAGCATGGGTGGTCAGCCGCATACCAACCTATAAGTCAAGGAACATACACGACAAATAACATTTTTTAAATCAATAAATAATAATATACATGGACATAAAAACTTAAAAACATAAAACAAATTTCATTTTAATAAACCCTAGCCGCCAACATTACAGATCAACCACCATTTCTTTCTGTCCTTACATACTTCTTTCATACTGCATACTCACCTTACATATTCTGTCACACTGAATGGTTCACTTTGCCAATGTCACCCCTGTTTCAGGAAAGGTCGGTAAGAGTTGCAGTTATGTTCATTTGAGATTGGGTTTTTATATTGTAGGTCCACATGCGGCATGTGTTAGCGCGAAATTATACATGTCTGCTTGTGGGAATGCATTTAATATAAATATTAAATAATATATATCTTTGCAGCTTAGATTAGATTAGATTAGATTAACTGCCTTTTTACAGTCGATATCAACAGTCGATATATAATACAGTAGAAATAAATTAATTCTGTACGTACTGACTTAATCTAACTATGCAATACATAATTATTCTGAAATTGTGAATTTATTTTGCTCGATAAGACTGTTGTTTGTTTCATTTGTTTGTATAAATTTATGATAACAAAAATATGTTTCAAGATTTGTGTAGTTACTGTATTGGGTCCATCGATCTTAATAAAATATATAGATGGACTGATCTGTAGTCTAGTGGTTAAAACTTGTAAATGGAAGGCTGTGGGTTCGAATACCAGCGGGGTACAACAAAATACCATTTATATTTTCAGATGTGCTCTTCGCTCGGTGACAAATTCACCTTTTCCAAAGGCCGGTCAGAGCCCGTTCCCACCTGCCAGGTGTCGGATCAGTAGGTACTTATATTCATCGGAGGTTCCAGTTTCAGAACATTTCGGACAAAATCGGTTTCCGACAAGTGTGAGTAGCTCCATACACAATGTTCTGCACTGGAACCTCCGATTAATATACGGATCCGACACCCGACAAGTGGGAACAGGCTCTCACTAAAGATCCATCCAGCCTTACAGCAACTGGGTCTTGCTTGAGAATTAGCGCTTTATACAGCGACGACCACGCTCGCAGAGCGCTCTTGAGGTGTGATACACAAAAAAGCAGCGCTCACCAAATAAAACAGCCTAATTTACACGTGTTTGTTTGTGGGCATGCACTTGATATGAGCTTTTAATGTTAATATGAGGCTATCACGGCAATAGTGGTGTCATTCACAACTTCGGCTAAGTGGTGTTTTGGCGTAATTTTAATTCATTATTATAGTACAAAACATCGTCTCTGGCGAAATCTCTTTTTCAATAGCTAAACTATCTTACACCACTTCAAATTTGTTAGATACTATAATAAGGAATGAAAAGTACGGCAAAATGCCACTTAGGCGACATTGTGGAGAATATACCACTATTGCCCTGATAGCCTCATATATCCGTTCAACTTAGATTATTATTAGTATATAATATTGTTATAACTGGATTTCAACTGGGTTTTAATTGAAGAAAAAAAGAAAGATGATTAATTTGAATTTAAATTTATTTATTGAAAAGAGTTTCGCATTGAATCTGGATAATCTACGGACAGAAGATGCTGAAGGCAAGATGGTAAAGGTTCAACTGTGGCCTTCCTTCCCTCGTGGGGTCTATTTATCCACTTTTGGGTGATGCCAATATTGATTTGAATACAGGATCCTCATTGGTTGGATCCTGCGTGAGGGTGGCTTGGCTAGCCTGATATAAAAAATAGGAGCGTACGATTCTCGGCCCTGCAGATGGTAAAGTCAGGTCACACTTCAGTGACAGGGTGTTCGAACCGTAACAAATATTACTATTATTTAATAAAAGAGGATGAGACTGAAAAAAAATGAAATATCAAATTCAGGTCAAAAAGTTGTCGAAAACGAGATCCGCACATTCATGTCGGTGTTGGTGAAGTAAATTAACATTGCAATGTGAATTTCCTGTGTCCACAAAAACGTTATTTTTGTTTCAATTATTCCTAAACGTAATAAACTGGTCAGACCATTACAAGCATGAAAGGCTTTTGGTAATGCGAATAAGGGGCCGTCCATAAATTACGTCATCGATTTTAGCCGATTTTCGACCCCCCCCCCCCCCTTACAATCATCCTATAGTCATTATCTAATGACCCCCTCCCCCTCTTGCTGTAATAATGGATGAGCTTAATAATTAATAATGTTATATTACTAACATAATATTTTGTATATTTTGTAGAAATTGGTATTTAGAAGAACGACGTCACTTTTGGTACTCCTACATAATTTGTCATCATCCGCAGACCAGACTCCCCCCCCCCCCCTTAATGCGAATGACGTAATATATGGACAGCCCCTAAGTAGTTCTCAAGAATTTCAAACGAGTGCTAGTTCGAACCCCGCCTGCGTCGTGTCCTATCGACAATAAGTGCCCGTTCCCACTTGTCGGGTGTCGGATTCGCATATTAATCGGAGGTTCCAGTGGCAGAACATTATGTACGGAGCTATTCACACTTGTCGGAAACCGATTTTGTCAAAAATGTTCTGACACTGGAACCTCCGATTAATATACGGTCCGACACCCGATAAGTGGGAACGGGCTCTAACTTTGGACCCTTTTCAATCTCATTGGGTAATTATAAATTATCAATTAATTGCATTATTAAACAAGTAAGTAATTATTCATTGATAATAAAAAGATTGATGACTTGACTTATAGGTTGGTATGCGGCTGACCACCCATGCTGTAAAAATGGTTCACTTTGCCAATGTCACCCCTCTTTCCGGGAAGGACGGCAAGAGTTGCAGGGTGTATGTCCATTTGAGATTTGGTTTTTATGTTGTAGGTTCACATGATGCATGTGCAAGAGCGAACTTGTACGTGTCTGGTTGTGAGAATGTACGTAATGTGAATCTCCAACGTAACATATCTTTGCAACTTAGATTAGATTAGACTTGTATTCCTCTTCAGATTTTTTTTTTAAACAGTTTTTCCAATGTTTTGTCATAGTGATGTTTTGTCATAGTGATGTTTTGTCATGTGGTGCACTGTCATTGGGATGCTCTGGCATGCGTTATTATGTCACATTGTGTCGTTCTGTCAGGTGTCTATTCTAGTCTATACTAGTTCTATTAGGATGATGATGATGATAATGATGTTGATGTAGACTCCATCTTCTGATCTTCATCATCTGAAGCCGGCCATGAAAGCCTAAAAACACTTATAATATTAGGATGATTTATTTGGTGAGCGCTGTTTTTGTGTGTATCACACCTCAAGAGACCTCTGCGAGCTTGGCCGTCGCTGTAAAAAGCGCCAGTTCTCAAGCAAGACCCAGTTGTTGTAAGGTTGGATGGACCTTTCAGTGACCGGTCTTTGGTATAGGCTTATGAATTTTTTCAACCCAGCGAAGAGCACATTTGGAAATATAAATGGTATATTATATTTTTGTGCTCCGCCGGGATTCGAATCCACAACCTTCCATTTACGAGTCCGAAGTGTTGCCACTGGACTACGGACCGGTCAAAATGTTATGTCACATTGTGTCGTTCTGTCGTATGTCGTTCTGTCGTATGTCGTTGTTCGAGTCAGAAGACAAAAGAACTAGAGGAAGGCCTCTTGCACGATGGTCAGATGATATTAAAAGAGTTGCTGGTGACTGGATGCAGAGAGCCCAGGACAGAGACGCCTGGAGAGGTATGGGGGAGGCCTATGTCCAGCAGTGGACAAGAATTGACTGATAAATTAAAGTCGTTCTATCATGGAACCAGACTTTGACCGGTTTCGTTATGCAGTGTCGCATAGAAGAGACTGAATTAAAATAATACATCCAGTAAAATAATACGTGGATTATCTTAGTGTGTGGACTTTGATATGAAAACCAAATATGTGTGTGTGTGTGTGTTTGTGTTTATCAATCTGTACTCGGAGTATTAAATATTGCGTAAAATCACCTCGATTGCGTTTCTACTCTATAATCTAAGTTGCAAGATATTAGAGACATTTATTAAGGCTTTTGTTAAACGCTCGCTCACATGTAGACACGTATAAGTTTGGTTTACAAATGCTAAATGTGTCGTCACAAATGAAAACCAAATCCCAAATGAACATAACCTCTGCAACTTTGGCCGACCTTTTCTGAAACAGCGGTGACATTGGCAATGTGACCATTTTTTACATATGTGTGGTCAGCCTCATACCAACCAACCGACGTTCGTTTGACATGTAGGTACGGATAGAAATTATTGACTTTTTTTGTATAGATTTCTTTTTAAGGTTTTGTTCTTTTTTCATACTTAAATGTTTTTTATTATTTGTATTCCTTGACTTATAGGTTGGTATGAGGCTGACCACCCATACTGTAAAAAATGGTTCACTTTGCCAATGTCTCCCCTGCGTCAGGGAAGGTCTTGTAAGTACACATTCAGCATTTGTAAGCGCGAACTATGTACACGTGTTTGTTTGTGGGCATACATCTGAGAGCTTTGAATGAATATATCCTTGCAACTTAGATTATAAATTATAGAATGATTTCGTAACCAATAGGTAGGTATGAAGCTGACCCCCCATGCTGTAAAAACTTCGTTCACTTTTGCCAATGCCACCCAGGTAGGTATCAGGCAAGTGCGGCAAGAGTTGCAAGGTTTACGTTTATTGTTTTTTTAGTGCACATGTGGCAAGTGAAAGAACTTACACGTTTATGCCATTGAGTATTTAAGTCTTAAACGCCACTATATCTTTGCAACTTAGATTATTAAAAGTATTGCTTACTAGAATAATGATTAAAGTTGCAGGACACTGGTACCTGTAGCGTGTCACACGAGGACGGAGCTTACATAAAAACACCCGTCTTTTCAAGTTGATTTTCTAGTTTTGAATATTAATACATAAATATGTAAAGTACCTTCTGTATGTTATTGTTTTGTCGTCTGCTCCTTCGCTACCTATTATAGTGTAGGTATATTACAAGTGTACAAATAAACATGGAGGTATATTCAATGGAGGGGCTATGAATGTGATTTAGTACCAATCGACATGATGCAACGTCTTTGACAACATACATTGTTTACCTATATTGCTGTCTCGCTCACGACATATGAAATGATTATGTTATTTTCTATGTAAGCAACGTGTCTCTACTGCGTCTTCAATCTATGTAATATCACAATGGAAACCCATGACATCACTATGGTAACGGTGTTTGTTACTAGTGTTGTTGAAAGTATGAAAATACCTGATAAATTCCGAATTCAAAAGTGTTCCACCCTCATTGTGTACGGGATGATTTTCACAAGTATCTATTACCGCGAGCAAAGAAGTTACATACTTGAAGAAGCAAGTACCTACCTACAGGTATATATTTGAACATCACTAGTTCTAGAAATGGCTGTCACTTTCGCGAACAAAATATTTCGACAAACGAAAAAGAAATTTTATCAACGTAATCATATAGAATAGTGATTAAAGGGAAATATTATTCCATGTTCTATAACACATTTACTTTTGTTGGCACGTTTAGAAAATACCCAGTTTGGCATTTATATGGATTTTTTCCAATTAGGTAACACACCTGTTGATAGTTGGAAGGTTACCGATAGACGGAATTTGGATTTTTGTATGATGAGTGGGGTAGCGTATTTCTAATTCTTAAAGAATTGATTTTTTAGCCCATCCTGTTCTATATATCGATGCAAAATAATCTATAATCTCTGTAGCAAATTCATTAGTCTTCCTGACCAGAAACAGGTGTTAACATTACCAATGAATAACTCATAAATTTAGTATTTTAATTATACATGTCTGCTTGTGGGAATGCGTTAAATATGAATCTTAAGTGAGTCGTATAAATGCAAACGCCGTCAACTCCTTACGCGATGATTTTGAGAAAAATAAACTTGTGTTTTGAACGCAATTTTTTGTCAGTTGGAGATGACGGCGTTTGCACGAAATCATACTTTTTCAATTAAATTACGAAGGATTAAGTGAGGTTTTCATCGCATAGCACACAGCAAATGATTTGTTACACTGCGCAGAATCAAGTTTAATAATTATCTTTGACTTATAGGTTGGTAAGGGAAGGTCGGCTAAAGTTGCAGGGCTTATGTTTATTTGAGGTTTGGAATTTGATTTGTAAGTACACATTCAGCATTTGCAAGCGCGAACTACACGTGTCTGTTTGTAGGCATACATCTGAGAGCTTTAAATGAATATATCCTTGCAACTTAGATTATAGATACATTATTATCTAAAAAATCATAAAATTTGGAGATGACGGCGTTTGCAGTTATACGAATCAAATGATATATTATCTCTTTGCAGCTTAGATTTAGATCACTAAATTACCTAATGATACTCGTATCTGTTGGAATAGTGTCAGTGTTTTTCGATAGGACACGATGCAGGCGGGGTTCGAACTCGCGATTGTGTCAACAACGCAAATTTTAGTACCGACGCCTTATCCCTTTGACCATACCAGCGACAAGTTTGTTTTCACGCAGCCACGCGTAAGTTCATGCTTACACTTGCTTCATAAGCTTCAAAGCTATGACTTATAATTCTTGCTTCTATCGTGAGGCGCTACAAGGAAGTGGTGATTGATGTTGGTTTTGAATAAAACCGGATTAAATTGGGAAGGGAACACAGATACTGGTAGACCATTCCATAAACGGGAAGTTTGGCAAAGGAATGAGTCACGAAAAGCCAAGCTCTCGTAGTTTTGAGATCGACTGCAAAGGGATGAATGAGAGTCGTACTACGAGTTTCCCTTTCTGAAATGCGAGGAGGAGGATATAATGAATGGAGCTCATTAGAACAAGCTTTGTGGTAATATCGATAAAAAGACTGAGCATTCCAACTTTTCTTCTGTGCTGGAGCGGCTGCAGATCGGATGTCAGAGAAGGATCATTGATCAACCTCAGTGCCCTCCTCTGCACAGAATCTAGTTGAGCAGTCAACTTCTTGGACATACCAGACCAGAGATCGCTGCCATACTCGATAATGGGGCGGATTTGGTATTTATACAGAGTCAATAACTGGGCTGAAGTAAAAAACCTACGGGCTCTGTATAATATGCCGAGTCGCCGGAAAGCGGAAGTTGTGCGAGACTCAATAGCATCATGGTATTTTAACTCTGATGACAGAGAAACACCAAGAAGATTTAAGTGTTCATGGTTAGAGAGGGAGACATTGTCGAAAGTTGGGAGATAGTTGTTTGGAATCCTCTTTAAGGATATCAGACATGCTTGAGTCTTTTTGATGTTGAACTCTACAAGGTTGTCAGTGCCCCAACGGCTGACAGCCCTGAGATCTGTATTGATCTTTGAAGCTAATGATTCACGAGCAATAGATATCGCTGAACTATTTGGGGCTTTGTAAGCCCATTTTAAAAGTAACGAATTCCTTGACTTGAAGGTCCTGACTAATCAAGAGCCTGACAGAAAAAAGTGGAGGCGCATCTGCGGAGGTACCGGCCACCCCTAGTGGAACGGCGACAGGATACAGTACAGTACATATCCCCCATGATGTGATGACATCGAAAGCGCTCGAGGAAATAAATCAACTCGCGATAAAAAAACGTATTTTTTTTTGCATTATTAATTGATTTCATAGATTACAATTGCGTATGAGTTTATTTGTTTACGGATATAAGAAATGCCCGCCGTACAAAGAGCACGCTGCACTCGCATCTCGCACATTTCTACTTAAATACAGAAATAGCTTGATCTTGGGAGTGACCACCACACACATAGTATCTCACTCAGTCTAAATAGTCTCTCTTACTGGCTGAAGTCGGCTTCCGCACTCTCAACATCTAAATCTAAGCCGCAAAGATATGTATCATTTGAGATTCATATTAAATGCATTCCCACAAGCAGACACGCATAATTTCGCGCTTACACATGCCGCATGTGGACCTGCAATATAAAAAAACTCAATCTCAAATGAACATGAGCCCTGCAACTCTTGCCGTCCTTCCCTGAAACAGGGATGACATTGGCAAAGTGAACCATTTGTTAACAGTATGGGTGGTCAGCCGCATAGACCCTTTATCTTCTTTTATCGATATTTATTTAATGTGAAGTAATGTGAACAACGTATGTGGAACTTCCGTGGTTTATGCTCGCACTTTTATGTGCATCCCATATTTATTACACTTGATATCTCAGTAACTATGAGTCCGAGGACTCCAATATTTTTACCACTTAAAAAACAGCTAATTATAATAACTAGGGGCGTTGCCCCTGGCTGCTACGCAGCCCAACCCCTTAACATTTGGAGAATCTGTATATTGCGCATAGTTTACTCACGTTTTAAAATTCGTAATATTAAAAAAAACATGTAAAATAAAAACATGCAGTTTTTGTAAAAGAAAATTTATTTTTGCACACTGCCGAGCAGGCAGTTTAGCGTAATCGGCTAAACCACCGGTTCTTTCGGCGGCCCCGCCCGGGAGACGCGGGTTCGATCCTCGCGGCGAGACATTTTGAAAATTGAAAATTTGAAAGTCCAAACGAAAGACGACGACGAAGGAGAATATAATAAAGGATTTCTGCATCATTAACTCAAAAACGCAAAAAAGTGGACTTCCGTTGTTTATGCTCTAAGGTACAGAATTGTATCTCTTGCTGATTGAGGTGACGATGGCTGAACACGGCAGCGAATAGATAGAAATTGAGAGGCCTACGTCCAGGAGTGGACTGAGAAGGCTGAGAAGAAGAGGAAGAAGACTGGCTGAGAACTCTGTTTCCGTACTTGCTTATTCGTTACACAAAATTGTCGATATTATTTGGCAGAAAATGTGTTATCAGAAAGAATTTCTGGCGCCCTTGGCGAGGATCGAACGCCAGCCCTCTGATAGTCACTTATTCAGTTTTACCCTTAAGGGTAGGTATTCCTTGACTTATAGGATGGTATGAGGCTGACCACCCATACTGTAAAAAATGGTTCACTTTGCCAATGCCACCGCTGTTTCGGGGAAGGTCGGTAGGAGTTGCAGGGCTTATTTTCATTTCAGATTGGGTTTTTGATGATGATGATGATGATGAGTTGATGATTTCTTTATAGCGCCGTTTCGTGATGTAGTCACTCCAAGGGCGCTGGTGCAAACTAATCTAATCTAATCTAATCTAAGCTGCAAAGATATATATCATTTAAGTTTTATATTAAAACGATGCCAGATATTTGCTTGTCTTCAGTGCATTCCGGAACTTTCCATGGTCCTCTAGCTCTCTCACATGATGTGGCAGGTGGTTCCAGGCCAGAGGGCCAGCAACTGCAAATGCACGCTCTCCAAACATTGTGTTAACTCTTCTTATAGGTTCTTCAATTCTTGATTTGGCTCCAGTCTCAGCCGAGCGGAGTGTAAGGCTTCTTATATTGTAGGTCCACATGCGGCATGTGTTTGTACATGTCTGCTTGTGGGAATGCGTGTAATATACTGTAACTGTAACTCTGTCGCCATTGCGCTAGGGTTAGGCCAGAGCCTCTGCAGAGTTGCCTCCATTTTTTCCTATCCTGACATACCTCTTTCAATTCCTTCATATCCATCACCTTTTTCATGCATTTTCTTCTTTTACGCTCACGTTGTATTTGTGTAATATGAATCTTAAATTATTTATATCTTTGCAGCTTAGATTTAGATTAGATTAAGTATCGACATACTATAGTGTGTTAGTTTTTTTATCACATTTACAACTGGGTGCATGGATATATAGAACTGTATGGGCCAAGAAATCAATCCTTTGAGAATTAGAAATACGCTACCCCACTCATCACACAAAAATCCAAATTCAGTCTATCGGTAACCTTCCAACTGTCAACAGGTGTGTTACCTATTTGGGAAAAAATCCATATAAATATCAAACTGGGTATTTTCTAAACGTGCCAACAAAATAGAGTAAATGTGTTGTAGAACATGGAATTAACGTTGATAAAATTTATTTTTCGTTTGTCGAAATATTTTGTTCGCAAAAGTGACAGCCATTTCTGGAACATGTGATGTTCAAATATATAGGTACTTGCTTCTTCAAGTATGTAACTTCTATGCTCGCGGTAATAGATACTTGTGAAAATCATCCCGTACATAATGATGTGGGAACATTTTTGAATTCGGAATTTATCAGATATCTTAATACTTGCAACAACACTACTAACAGATCCGTTACCATAGTGATTTCATGTGTTTCCTTGGTGATTTGTAAATAGATTGAAGACGGAGTAGGGACACGTTGCTTACATAGAAAATGAGAAAAGCATTTCATATGTCGTGAGCGAGACAGCATTATAAACAGTGTATGGTGTCAAAGACGGTGAATCATGTTGATTGGTACTAAATGACATGTACGACCCCTCCATTTAATACTTCCTCCATGACTGGGTGTGACTTTCTGTGAACAGTAGATTTTTACTTGCTTAAATTCAAAAAATATTTGTGGGCCGCGGTTATCTCTCCGCTTTATTTTTATCTAATTTGTTGTTGACATTTTGTCTTATATAATGTAGGTACCTACTTGTATGTGTAGATATGTACCTATCATTAATGACGTTATCTGCTGGTTGATAAATTTTTACATTTATAATTATGTGGTCAGCTCCCGCCGCCCAGAATACAAACGCGTAATCTCTCTTAATTATTGTCAAATTATGGCGTTGGTAGAACGCTTGCAGTCAAAGCCAGAGGGTTAAATTTTAAACTGAGCAAAAATCTTATCACATTTAACGCATTCCCACACGCAGACATTTGTATAAGTTCGCGCTAACAGCATGCAGCATGTCACAATCTCACATGAACATAATCCCTGCAACTCTTGGTAACATTTGCAGAGTGAACCATTTTCTACAGCATGGGTGGTCAGCCGCATACTAACCTATAAGTCAAGGAGCATACACAACAAATAACATTTTTTAAATCAACAAATTATAACATGTATGGACATCAAAAACTAACAGAAAACAAATTCTAATTTAAAAAAACCCTAGCCGCCAACATCACAGATCAACCGCCATTTATTTCTGTCCCTACACACTTCTTTCATTTCCTCCAGAGTCATAATCTTCTTCATACAGACTCTCCTTTTATTAACCGTCAATATTTAAGATTGCGTGCGTCAGTCCAACACCGCTCCAACTGTATACCTACGTCAATTACATTCCATTACTTCTGATTGGCTGCAGGCCCGAGGACGTGCGATGCAATTTGTGTGCGTTTCGCGGGATAATGTATAGCTTTGTATGCGCGTACCGCGGGATAATGTATAGCTTTGTATGCGCGTACCGCGGGTAATCACGCCCGTGCAGGTACTCGCTGCAGCTGGGTGAAGATTGCAGGACAACGACCCCCACAGAGGCGTAGGTATAGCGTTTTTTTACGTGGAGAGATCCTTGACTCATAAATAAAATAATATTAGGATGATTTATTTGGTGAGCGCTGTTTTTGTGTGTATCACACCTCAAGAGCCCTCTGCGAGCTCGGTCGTCGCTGTAGAAAGCGCCAATTCTCGAGCAAGACCCAGTTGTTGTAAGGTTGGATGGACCTTTCAGTGACCGGTCTTTGGTAAAGGTTTATGAATTTTTTAACCCAGCGAAGAGCAAATTTAAAAATATAAATGGTATATTTTGTGCTCCACCGGGATCCGAATCCACAACCTTCCATTTACGAGTCCGAAGTGTTGCCACTACGGACTACGGACCGGTCCATAGGTTGATGATACTTATAGGTTGGTATACGGCTGACCACTCATGCTGTAAAAAATGGTTCACTGAAAATTTTGTCCTAAAGGCGCTTGTGACATAACTGTTACTGTAACTCTGTCGCCATTCCGCTAGGGGTGGCCAGGGCCTCTGCAGAGCTGCCTTCATTTTTTCCTATCCTTACATACCTCTTTCAATTCATTCATATCCATCACCTTTTTCATGCATTTTCTTCTTTTACGCTCAGTTTTATGCTCTTTGTGTATCCCATCTATAATTTATAATCTAAGTTGCAGGGATATATTCATTCAAAGCTCTCAGATGTATGCCCACAAACAAACACGTGTAGTTCGCGCTTACAAATGCTGATTGTGTACTTACAAATAAAATCCAAACCTCAAATGAACATAAGCCCTGCAACTCTTGCCGACATTCCCTGAAACAGGGGTGACATTGGCAAAGTGAACCATTTTTTACAGTATGGGTGGTCAGCCTCATACCAACCTATAAGTTATACGTATAAGGAATACGAGTAATAAATAACATTTAAGTATAAAAAAAAAACAACAACAAAACCTTAAAATTTTTCATTCATTCTTTCACAATATCCTCAATCTGATCACTCAATACTTTTCTCGGTCGTCCCTTCCCTCTTTTTCCTTTCACACTTTCTTTGTATACATACTTTGTCATTTTATCATCATTCATTCTTTCCACATGCCCAAACCATCTCATCACATTCTTTTGTACCTTAACTTTCACATCCTCTTTCAAATTACATTATTTCTTTACCCATTCATTCCTAACTCTATCCTTCAGAGTTTTTCCTGTCATGCTTCTCAAATGCTTCATTTCCACCGTACATACATAAAAAAAAAACGTAAAACCGCATTAATAGGAATGCCAATAAATGCTTGTATTATTTTTTTTTAATTTTAGAGCTGTTTTGATTTTAACGATTTATGATAAAAAAATAAAAATGATTTTTTGCATTTTTCTGCAATCTCAAACTTTAAACTGTTTTCCTGAACAATTTAGTTTATGTCGCTTATGCCCTACTGCCTTTTAACCGTCGATTTAATGTAAATCCCCAGTGTAACATATCTGTGCAAATTAGATTAGACAGTACTTTAAGTTATTCAAAAATATTGAATTAACAAAAAATGGTGTATACTTTACCACGTCCATGTAGTTTATGAGGACCGGTTACCTCAGATTCCGTTGTTAGTGTATTAGATTGCACCTCTTGTATGGACCTACATTCTTTTAATGTAAAGCATCTTAATCTAAATCTAAGTTGCAAAGATATGCATCATTTGAGGTTCATATTAAATGCATTCCCACAAGCAGACACGCATAATTTTGAGCTCACACATGCCGCATGTGGACCTACAATATAAAAACCTAATCTCAAATGAACATAAGCCCTGCAACTTTTGCCGACATTCTCTGAAACAGGGGTGACATTGGCAAAGTGAATCACTTTTTTTTCAATTATACCCAGTAATTCCTAAGGAATTGTTACGAACGGTTGAGTTCGTGTAGACCCGCTGATTGGTGTGTGTGAACACTCTGGTATAGTGTGGAACAATACTCTAGTATAATCCATTATGGAAGTATCTACCATGTTGTCGAACATGCAAGAATCGTCTCTGCCGCAAATATATATACGAGCATAGTTTTCCTGGGACAGAGTCGCTTTGACCATTGTAACGTGAATACCATGTAAGCAGAAAGTGAAGAGTGAACACTACAATGAACAGAAAAATAGTCACGAGGTCTGCTTAAAAGAACTGTAGTTAGAATTAGTCAGATAACTAGGGAGCAATCCCCAACATCTATTTTTGTGTCTTTAATCTATATTGTAAAGGTGTAAACAGACACGTGTAAGTTCGCGTGTACACAATATGTTTGTATTGTGTGTACTTATAAATAAAAAAACCTCACATAAACCTTGCAACTTCTGCCGCTTTTCCATGAAACCGGGTGGCATTGGCAAAAATGAATCAAGTTTGTACAGCAAAGTCCGAACGATGGTTCAGTAGGTAGAGTGCTTACATTGCATGCCGAGGCAACTGAAGTGGTTGGCGTAAAGTCGGCCCCCTTACCTGTAAGAATAATTTCTAAATTTATTTATTTTATTTATTTATTTATTTGTAAAAACACCAACAGATCATTGACAATTTTTTCACAAGTTAAACATAATAAATTACATACTAGACATCAATGCTCCAGTGACGGTGTCTGTCACATACTTAGTTGTTATAAAATTCTTATTGTCTAAATTTTATATAATATTTGAACCATAATTAATCATCATAATAATATAAGCGCGCTTGATTCATGACGAGTACATTGAGTGCAAATACCAGTCAATACATAATAATCGTATATTAAGCCACAAATACCCAACGCTCGTCATTATAAAATGTTGCAGGCAAAATCACGAAAGCAGAAAAAAAAAACAAGAAAGAAAAAATAAGAGAGAGAAAAAAAAAAAAAATGAATATTCCAATTGATTAGCACCTTGGAATTAATTCATTACCGTTCAGATAATATGATAGATAGGTGAGTAAAAAAGGCTTGAATATTAATGCACTTACCATTACAAACAGGTCAAATATGTTTAAAAAAGATGGGAATATGAATATTACATACATACATATATATATCAATATGTATATGAAGAAGGAGGGATAAAGAAGTATACATACTAAGTTAATGACGTATACTACATAAAGTTTGTTAAATGTCTACAATTGATTGCGCTTTAAAGGCCACGAGGATTGCTCGCTTGAAAGTAGTGACCGGATCAGAAAAAATATCAACATTAGGTACGACTTTCGATACATTGTTATACGATCGCATCATGCGTCCAATCGGGCAGAAATGCCCTACATTGGTGTTATATTTTTTTAGGCGAAATAATTGCCCACTTCTTAGTTTAGAGTTAGCGTAAAAGCATAGTAGTTCCAAGTCCGAGGTGTCCAAGTTACCCTGGACTAACTTACGAAGGTACATCAATTCGGCGACATTTCGCCTGACTGATAATTTTTCCATATTAAAAAGAGATAGGCGCTCCTCATAGTCCAAACGACCACCGTGCCCCGCTCGATAACACAGAATTCTTGTAAAGTATCTTTGGACACGCTCGATCTTGTCATTGTGCAATGTATAGTACGGGGACCAAATAAAAGACTGGTATTCGAGAAGACTGCGGACTAGGGCATAGTAAAGTGTGATTACACTATAGGGCTGCTTGAAAGGTTTTGCTGTTCTTAATAGGAAACCCAAAGTTTTAAAGGACTTCTGCGTGATGAGATCATAGTGATCTTTAAACGTTAACTCAGCGTCCAGGATAATTCCGAGATCTTTAATTGATGTCACTTTTGTTAGCTCTGTGCCACTTACGCTATAGGAAAAACTCAGTACTTTTTTTTAAATTCGGGGATATGAAGTGGTTGACGGAGCGTCGACCCCTTGCCTTTAAAAATAAATAAGTTTCACGCACCACATGCGACCGCTGCAACAAGAACTTGCACTATGCATGCAGCTCAGTTGCGTTGCGTGTAAGATTTGAATGTCTGGAAATGACGAAAAATAAACCAATTTACTTCAAGTACCCAAGTACATAATAATGTATAGTGGATCTGACAAATTAACTTGTGGGGCTTCTGGCAGAGGCGGAACCACAATTTAGGCAAATAGTTGTTGTCCGCACTAAAAAAAAACGCAACTAAGCTACACATATAGTGTAACTTCTTGCCTGCGTTTCCCCGAAGGGATCGCATGTGGCGCCTATTTATTTATTTTTATATCGGGACCTATTTATTTTTACAGGTAAGGGGGCCGGCCTCACACCAACCACTTTCAGTTGAAGTGGAAAATAAATATTAGCATGATTTATTTGGTGAGCGCTGTTTTTGTGTGTATCACGCCTCAAGAGCCATCTGCGAGCTTAGTCGTCGCTGTAGAAAGCACCAATTCTCAAGTAAGACCCAGTTGCACTCAGGCTGGATGGACCACTGGTGACCGATCATTGGTTATAGGCAGATGGATCTTTCAACGCAGCGAAGAGCATTGTGGATGAGAATTGAAGCGTTCGAGATGTGTGTCTACCGAAAAATGCTTCGGATCCCCTGGCGGGATCGGGTCACCAATGAAGAAGTCCTCCGACGTTGAAGGGGGGGTTTCCCAGCTCCCGAGAGGGCTGGTACTATCCAAATCCAATCCAATCCAAGCTGCAAGGACATATACCATTTAAGATTTATATCAAATGCATTCCCACAAGCAGACATGTATAATTTCGCGCTAACACATGCCGCATGTGGACCTACATTATAAGAACCCATCTCAAATGAACATAAGCCCTGCAACTCCTGCCGTCCCTCCCTGAGTCAGGGGTGACACTGGCAAAGTTAACCACTTTTTTACAGCATGGGTGGTCAGCCGCATACCAACCCATAAGTCAACTCATTTCTTGTAAAGGCTGAGTAAACCTTGCCAGTATTTTTTTGTTGGGTTTGAAATACACACTGAAATGGGTAATCATTTCTGGAACCCTCAGTGGGATTCGAACCCGAGCTCTCGTCATGGGATGCAAGCACTCCACCAACTGAGTTACTCTATTTGTGTAGCTTAGTCACTTAGTCATTTTTATATTAGGAGCACTGTTCCAGACCTTCGCGTGGACTGCAAAAAAAAAAACGCAACTAAGCTACACATATAGTGTAACTTCTTGCCTGCGTTATCCCCGAAGGGGTCGCATGTGGCGCTTCGGGACCTTTTTATTTTTACAGGTAAGGGGGCCGGCCTCACACCAACCACTTTCAGTTGAAGTGGGGGTTTCCCAGCTCCCGGGGGGGCTGGTTCTCATTTCTTGTGAAGGCTGAGTAAACCTTTGAGATCGAACCCTTGCTCTCGGCATGGAATGCAAGCATTCTACCAATTGAGCTATCGACCTTTTTACGAGCTTGATCGTCGTCGCTACAAAGCGCCAATTCTCAAACAAGACCCAGTTGCTGTAAGGCTGGATGAACCTTTGGTGACCGGTCATTGGTAAAGGTTTTATGAATTTTTCAACCCAGCGAAGAGCAAATTTGAAAATATAAATGGTATTTTTTTTGTGCTCCGCCGGGAATCGAACCCACAACCTTCCCATTCAGAGTCCGCAGTGTTACCACTGAGCTACGGACCGGTCAATGTCTAGAAAATTGAGTTAGTTGAATAATCTGCTGTGGAATGCCTTACCACACGAGCTGAGAGCTGTGGAGAGTACAAGTGCATTTAGGTCAGGATTGAAGACATGCTTGTTCGGGAGGGGCTATGGCTCTGCAGTGCCCTTGCAGTGAATTCACAAAACGGCACTAAAAATATTGTCAATTTATTATTATTATTATTAATAAAGAGCAACATGCATTAAGTTTTGGCCTGCCATGCCTACTGTGGAAGTACACGCGCCCATATGGGATGCTCGCCCCTGGTTGACTGCAATTCCTGGAAATCCTGGGTAATTGAAGAGCAACGTGACGTTATTATTGAATGAACCGCCTGCAGTGTTGTCATCACACGGAGTTTTTACGTTCCTGAACAATGAGTCACTGTTCAGTATTTACGCTATCAGCATTGCGACATTCCCACTGTCGTCAGCTTTACTGTGTTTGATAATGCCTAAGCTCACGTGTAAACTAATTAACAGTTCAAATACGCGTCACCTGGATCCCGTCTACAATGTTTATTTCATTCTTAAACGTCTTCAACCGGGCAGAATGCGTTGTGTGTAAAATGGTCCTTCGAACCGGTATTGCATTATACTGTTATGTAAATATGCAATATAAATATTAAAATAAGTATAGGTATTAGTTATAGCTAATTGGAATTCTTTATTGTATTCGTGGGTAGAATTGATGATTGTGAGTAAATATAGAAGTCACTATATTTGTGTGTGCTTCGAGAACAGTCTAGCAACAATGTGTTCTCGACAGTTCCATCTTCTTAGTATAAAAAGGGTGCAAATTGCTTGCACTAGGCAGTTGGTCTTCAAGCTCTAACAAATACAGTCTTATCTGTTAGCTCCAATACAATAAACGAATTCGACCAGTGACCTCAAACCAAGTGTAATGAAATAAATGAAAGTGTCTTTGTAACAATAAATATAAACGTGTAAAATAAATAAGTAAAAAGAAGAGTAGTGTTTTATTTGAAAAGTATCCGAACCAAAAATCGTAACAATACTGTTACATTATACTGGGGTTCAAAAAGTCTTTAAATTAACAAAACTGGTCTTCTTTCATGGATATTTATTTTACAATTATATTTTTCTACTCCCATTTGGTAATTTACTAATTACAAAACGGCTAACGCAATCACAATGCCATACATTTCTACACCCGTTGCATAATGTTACATTATGCAACCGGTAACCGTGTTAAAATGAACATGTGCGCATGCGCATTGTCAGAATTGGAACCATTTTTTAATTTCAAATGTCAACCTTGTATGGGGGTATGAAGACCTGTCAATCCAAGATGGCCGCAAGCGATCAGCTGATTAGGCTTCATACAATATTAGTGATATTCGGTAGGTAGGAATTACCGTGGTGATGAGACTTTCAGCCCTGGTTCAGATGAAAATAAATAAGTATATTTTATGTGTAGAGTCAAATAAAAATTGTTAATAGTGCTAAAATTTATCGAATTTATTTATCGGATTGCTCCAAATAAAGCTTTCCTTTTTTCAATGGAAAATAAAAGGCTTGAAAGGAAAACAATACAAAAAATTTCACCGCAAAAAATAAACAAACTCAAAAAGTTACTTGGTTAATAGGTGAGTATGAGGTTGATCACCTATGCTGTACAAATTTGGTTCACCTGCCAATACAACTGCAGGGCATATGTTTATTTGAGTTTTGGGTTTGAATGTTTAAGCTTATATGCAGGATGTAAAAGCGCGACCTTATACATATGTGTCGGCTTGTGGGCATGAATTCAATATGAAACCTAAATATAATTTATTTTTACAACTTAGGTTAGATTAGATAATCGAAGGGAATGATAAATCACACGTTTTGACAAAGGTAAGGTTTTAATTACTTCAAATGGACGAGTACATTATAATGACTATTATTCACTATTTTGTTAATTCTCTCATGGTCGTAGAAAAAGTATTGTATGCCACTGCACGTAATTAGTCTTTGTAACACTCGTGCTTTCTATTGTGCCATTCGGCTGCGCCTCATGGCACAAACTAGCACTCGTGTTAAAAAGACTATCATTACTTGGCAGTGGCATAAATAACTATTATTTGACAATTTATATTTACTTCACATTTATGGTTCAGCACTTCACAGTTATGTTGGTCTTCAATGTTTTTCTTCTTCAAGGCTAACATAGACTAACTCCTCTGCAGGCGACTTGCGCCTTATATACCCATAGAAACAGTAGTCTCTAGAAGCCAATTTGCTAGAACGCTCTCGACCGCTCTAACAGCTTCGAGTAGGTACATAGTGATTATGATTTCTAGATTTCTTTAACCTATAATAATTATTCCTACTTACTCTTATCAGCGACAAACGATGTACCTACCTACCTTAGCATTTATATTAATCTGATATTTACATAGCAATACATTGACAGTGCTCGACCCTTTTCACACTATTCTACTCAATTTCTTACGACCTTAAAAGGCGAAGAGCTAGCGATTGGTGTCCAAAAATAAGATGCACTGTGATTTTTTTTTATCTATGGAGTTCTTTCGCAAGCGTTAGCAATCTCCGACTTGTATGGATATCCAAAGTGTAAGGAATTCAGCAGAATAGCGCTTCAGGAGCTCTTGTCCTCTGATTTTACGTGGTACACGATACTGTTACAAATGTGTGATTGTGTGCCTGTGTGTTTTACTTCTGTGAGTGTATCTGTGCATCTAGATGTAGGCGCTTGTATGATTTTACTTGTATTTGTTCGATATGGAGTGAGTACCTACTCGAATATTTTAAATTGAATAGTATAGCGTGGTCTTTCCTTAAATTATAGGTTGGTATGAGGCTGACCACTCATACTATAAAAAATGGTCCACATTGGCAATGTCACCCTTGTGTCAAGGAAGGTCGGCAAAAGTTACAGGGCTTATGTTCATTTAAAAAAAAAAACGCAACTAAGCTGCACATATAGTGTAACTTTTTGCCGCGTTATCCCCGAAGGAGTCGCATGTGGCGAGTTGAACTTATTTATTTTTACAGGTAAGGGGGCCGGCCTTACGCCAACCACTTCAGTTGAAGTGGAGGTTTCCCAGCTCCCGAGAGTGCTGGTACTCATTTCTTGTGAAGGCTGAGTAAACCTTGCCGGTATTTTATTTTGGGGTTTGAAATAAACACCGAAACGGGAAATCATTTCTGACACCCTCGGTGGGATTCGAACCCGAGCTTTCGGCATGGAATGCAAGCACTCTACCACCTGAGCTATCGACCGGACATTTGAAGTTTGGTTTTTGAATTGTACACATGAAGGATTTGTCAGCGCAAACTTACACGTACGTATGTGTTCGTGGGGATGCTTTTAATGGGAATTTTAAATGTAATGTATCTTTGCAACTTAGATTATAGACTATAATATAATAATAATAATAACAGGCTGATTTATTTTAAATTACACATGATAAGAGAGCGCCGTTTTTGTGTGTGTCACACCTCAAGGGCCCTCTCCGATCATGGATAAGACTTTCTAAACAAGTGTGCCTTGAGTGCTCCTCGAAGTGCTCAGCCAGATAAGGTGGGGCCAAGCCATTGATGGCTTTATATACCATTAAACAAACACGGAAGACCACCCTCTCCGGGAAACGAAGCCAATGAAGTTTTTTTAACAGCGGGGTGATGTGAGCGAATTTGGGAATCCCGAATATGAGTCTTGCTGCCGAATTCAACACAGATTGAAAGCGATTAAACTGTTTCTTCGGCTGACCACTATAAAGCGTCGAGCAATAGTCAATCCGAGACAACACATAAGATTAGGCCATTGTAGGCCACATATAGTTCCATGGACGTGTAATGTTTGATTGCCTAACGAGTCTTTTGTCTATTGTTGACGTAAAATGAAGGGCATCGCCTCAAGTGTTGAATTTGAAAGCAAGTACGCGATATTATGTGCGATATGTAGGAGAGCAGAGACCCGCTTATCAGTTGTTCTACATCGGCTGCTCCAAATATTCCCCTCACGCTCGGCTGCCTTTTCAATTTCATCTGACCAACATCACCAAATTACTGCACAACTGATACACAAACCTTTTTGAAACTGTATAAATACAGCCTAGTCACCCTTCGCGTGACTAGGTTGTATTACTATTAAAATCTATTAATATAAACCTATATAGTATTACTATTTGTCGGTGTTGTAGCCGAAGGGGCCAAGCGGGCTGATCTTCCAAGCGTGTTTGGAATAGAATAACGTTGGTTCGATCCCTGCTTGGGTCATTTGACCATAACTTTGACCCTGGTTCAACAGATGTTATTGGGTAATAGTTAATTAAAATAAACAATAATGAATTATTCATTGATGATATAAATACCTGTTTCTGGCCAGGAAGAAGAGGGTGGCAAATTGCATTCCTCTTCACAAATCTATTAAAAAAACAATATGATTTTCCATTTGATGGTGTATTTCAAACCCAAAATAAAATACCGGCAAGGTTTACTCAGCCTTCACTAGAAATGAGCACCAGAGCACCCCTGAGGGAGCTGAAAAACCCCCGTTTCAAATGAAGTGGTTGGTGGAAGGCCGGCCCCCTTTCCTTTAAAAATAAATATGGGCCACTCGCGCCACCCCTTCGGGGATAATGCGGTAAGAAGTTACGATTTGTTCCGTTCATTTGTATAGAGCAGGCTTGTCCAACATACGGCCCGCGGGCCACAGTTTGGCCCGCGTAAGCCTGTCATCCGGCCCGCGACGACATCTAGTTATTTTCAAACTGGGGGGGCGCGATTTTTTTCCCCGAAGATTGAAAATGCGTGCCTACCTCCCCCCCCCCCCCCCCCCCCAAACCCTGCTTTTTCTGGCCCGCAACGATTACAAAAGTACTTAATCTGGCCCGCCACGATTTTGACAAGCCTGGTATAG
Source organism: Agapetus fuscipes (assembly GCA_951799405.1). Taxonomy (NCBI): domain Eukaryota; kingdom Metazoa; phylum Arthropoda; class Insecta; order Trichoptera; family Glossosomatidae; genus Agapetus; species Agapetus fuscipes. The sequence goes on from OX637352.1 coordinate 15,478,998, forward strand.
AGGAATAGAAATAGATTTGTATAAAGGAATCAATTCACCAACCTATGTTACCTGGCCAGCTTCTTCTTCTTCTCCATACGAAAACAGAAGCTTTTGTGTATGGAATGGCATCTGTTGAACCAGGGTCGAAGTTATGGTCAAATGGGCCAGACGTGATTCGAACCAACGTATTATGTTCCAAATACGCTAGCCAAGAACAGCGACTTGACTCCCACGGCCATTACAATGACACTTTTATCTGATATTGTTTTCTTGTCCGAACGCCGAAAACCTTTTCTGTTATTTTTACAATAACAGTTCATGTGAAAATCAATAAATTTATAGTTTACTATTTTTTAAGGAATTCAAAGAAAACACTGTTTATTTTCACTCAAATATATTTAAAAAGATTAAAATCTTTAAAATAAATTACAAACGCGTTTTCGACCTAGTAGGTCATCATCAGGTATCCGCTTATCAGTTACCTGATGATGACCTACTAGGTCGAAAACGCGTTTGTAATTTATTTTAAAGATTTTAATCTTTTTAAATATATTTGAGTGAAAATAAACAGTGTTTTCTTTGAATTCCTTCAAAAAATAGTAAACTAAACATTATGAATTTTCACAGTGTTAATACACAAACAATACAAAATATAATCAATAAATTTCACTACATGTAAGTTTTTGCTCTATTTAACAGTCACCGACCAAAAAATAATGGACTCGATCGATTTCTCGACCGTTTTTTGGTTCAAATAATGAACGTATTTCACGATAGAAATCGGCTTGCAACAAAACATTCCAGCTATTTTCCAACGACCTTTTTTGTCGCCCAAAATTTTGTTGTACGCAAATCGTATTGACTAATTTTGTTTGCGCAAGAATGGATTTGTGCACAAATCGTTTCAACGGAATTTTTCTCGGCGAGCAAACGTCACACGTCTAAGCGGTTAGGATCTTTATTTTCAATGCAATAATCTAAATCTAAGCTGCAAAGATATAATATATCATTTAAGATTCATATTAAACGCATTCCCACAAGCAGGCATGTACAAGTTCGTGCTAACACATGCCGCATGTGGACCTACAATATAAAAACCCAATCTTAAATGAACATAAGCCCTGCAACTCTTGCCGACCTTCCCTGAAACAGGGGTGCTTTTTGGCAAAGTGAACCATTTTTTACCGTTATGGGTGGTCAGCCTCATACCAACCTATAAGACAATAATCGCTATTTTTAATTTGAATACTCAGGCTGGTAGATATCACAGTTGGTATAATGCTTGCATTCCATGCCGAGGTCTAGACTTTGATTCCCGCCAAGGTTTTTCCAGTGTATATAATAATTAGAAGAGGACCCAAAACTGAGCCTTGTGGAACTCCTGATCATAGAGAGAATGGTCTGGATGTGCCGTTTCCCAGTCGGACCGTTTAAAGACATTCAGATAGGTACGAGCGGAACCAGTCATATACTATTCCATTTAAGTATAACTTGTATATTCCTTGACTTATAAGTTGGTATGAGGCTGACCACTCATACTGCAAAAATAATTCACTTTACCAATGTCACTCATGTTTCAGGGAAGGCTAGCAAAAGTTTGAAGGGTTTATATTAATTTGAGGTTTGGATTTTTTTTTCGAGAGTACAGATTCAGGATTTCTAAGCGCGAACTTAGCGACGTAGCTAACGTCTTCAGGAGACACCCTCTGCGCGACGACTGAGTAGGAAGTTCGTTGAGGATGAAGATGAGGATGAGGTTGAAGAAGTTGAGGAAGAAATTGAGTTCATCCTCAGTCGTCGTGCAGAGAGGGTTTTTCCTGAAGACGTTAGCTACGTCTCTAACGAAACGTCGAGAATAAGGTAAGTTTACTTAAAAAAAACTGGCCTTCAATTTTATAAACCTTTATCCTTTCTTTGTAATCATGTATGCCGTTGTTTTTCGGATCATACATGAACATACAATATGACAAATTACATTTTTTAAATCAATAAATAATAATATATACATGGATATCAAAAAAACTAAAACATAAAACCAATTTAACTGTAATAAACCCTAGCCGCCAACATTACAGATCAACCGCCATTTCTTTCTATCCTTACATACTTCTTTCATTTCCTCCAGAGTCATAACCTTCTTCATACAAGCTCTTCTTTTATTATGACTCTGGATATTCCATTCATTCGCAATTTCGGATATTTGGTACATCCATACCTTTCTCGGTCTTCCTCTACCACGACATCCATCTATTCTACCAACATATACTTTCTTCGTCAGTCTTTCCTCATTCATTCTCTCTCATATGCCCAAACCATCTTAACAATTTTCTTTTAATCTTCACTTTCACACTTTCTCTTGCACCACATTCTTCTCTTACAAAATCATTCCTCACCCTGTCACTCCGCTTTTTCCCAATCATACTTCTTAGAAAGTCCATTTCAACAGTATGGACTTTACTAATTTCGCTTTCATTCACCGTCCAGGCTTCGCTTCCATACATCAAGGCGGGTAAAAGTATGCCACTGTGTACCGCCAATCGAGCATAATTTGAGAAAAAATCATTCTCTCGCTTCAAAGATTCGTAATTTCCTGTATAATCAAATCAAGACCTCGTTATATCACAATTTAGTTCCCGAATTTCACTGGAAGCCCATTATGTACCCGAAACGTAATATGATTTACCCTTACAGTGAAATTACCAGCAAAATCTTGTTAAAGTGCCTAAAGAGCGTGCGGTAGAAGTGACGTACATTGAGAGGAATGGCTGTGAAGCAGTGGCGAAGGGTGCCAAACAACTCGATTCCCATCGGTTTCCCTTTTAAAATGAGGCAAAAATGATAACAAAGTAGTAGGCTGCATGGTTTCAATGGGGGAAAAATATGCAATGTTTTTTTGTTTTAAATGTAATTTTTTACTTTGTGGCTTTATTTTTTAAGTACTTTGTTGCCTCATTTTAAAAGGAAAGTTGATAGGAATCGAGTTGTTTGACACCCTTCGCCACTGCTGTGAAGTGACTCTGAATGATAAGATATGGCAAAATCTACCGTCCTTCGTCGAAAGTTAAAATTGAACGACCATTCCAGCGACTGTGTCGAGTGCTCATGAAGAACTTCTAAGCTACAGGAGAGTTTGAACTTGACAGTTCTTTAGTGTTTTGTCTCGTAGAAAATAGAAAAAAAAATGCATTTATCTGAGAAACCCATGTTGGCTTAATATGCTACTTATTTATGTTTATGTTATTTATGGTTATGACTCTGGATGAAATGAAAGAAGTATGCAAGGATCGAAAGAAATGGCGGTTGATCTGTAATGCTGGCGGTTAAAGCTGAGGCTTTTAATTTTTTTTGAAAAAAAGTGAAACGTACTTCTTACATTTCATCAAGAGTCATAACCTTTTTCATACTTAATTCACAAATAAAACCCAGATACCCTGGTAGGGTGAGTATGTCTGCTATCGCACCTGCCCTATGTGTTATTTAAACGTGGCTCGCTGCGTCATCGATTGCCCACGTGGCTAAAGCTACGGCCTTGGACTCCCCGTGGGGAGGCAGGGGGAGGAACCCTCCCATCTCCACCACCATACACGATAGCCACGGCCCTTACAGCTGGGGTGTACGCGCAGCGCCCACCAGAAGCAGTGACGTCAGCAACCCCAAATACAAATACTATCACGGATTCTAAAATAGAACACTACCACCATAATCTGTAATCTTAGTTGCTTACTACGATACATTACATTGTATGACCGGTGCGTAGTCTAGTGGTTGACACTTCTGACTCGTAAATGGAAGGCTGTGGGTTTGAATCCCGGCTGAACACAACAAATACACAAAAAAAAAAAAAAACACTACATTTCGCTCCCCCAGTTCTTGTTGGCCGTATAGACCAATTCTTTCAAACGTGACTTTTTTATGCAGTTGTCTTGAGAATCAAATTCTACACAATCTGAGCTAAGAAAAAACGTAAAACTCGTTAATGTGAGAGTTGTTTTGAAAATTTTTTAAATCAATTTCCTGTTTTCATCAGACACATTGGTCCAGTCCACATGCAAACATTGCTCATGGAAAATTAGCTGAATGGTCTATACGGCAAATAAGAACTAAGGCAGCGATTTACCAAAGACCGGTGACTATAGGTCCATCCAGCCTTACAGCAACTGGGTCTAATCTAATCTAATCTAAGATTCAAAGATATGTAACATTGGGGATTCAGATTATATGCATTCTCGTAAACAGACACGTACAAGTTCGCGCTTGTGCGTGCTGCATGTGAAGCTACAACATAAAAACCCAAATCTCAAATGAACATACATTAATGACTGTTGTTTTCTTGTTTCAGGTATGTCCCGCATATTTCATCGCACACGTTGGTCGCTAGTATGACTGGTTTGTAGCTCTATGTAAGGACGATAGCAAGCGATTAAAACAGCTGATCGAGCAGTCAAATGTTCTCATTAAAAATTGCATCAGCTGTTCACCCTAGGCCATGTTGTATCGCTTGCTATCGACGTGTACTATCGCTAACTAAGACGAGTTTCAAGCCATGACTTCATGTGTGTGTTTTTTTTATTTCACCCGTTCGACTCACCTTACAAATATCGATTATACTTTCATGGTTTATGTTTTATTTGCACCTGTATTTATGAGTGTACATAGCCTCGCAGGAAAGCTACAACCCATTTATCAACCTTTTTTTTCTCAGGTACACTTTTCCGCTATTGACTTCCTAGTGAAGATTCTTGTTCTCCCGATTGTGCTATAAACTTTGGAATAATTGGGCAACCTGCGGCTCGCGAGCCACATGCGGTTCTTTCTCTTTGGGTGTGAAGTTGCAGCTCTTTAGTTCCATACGCAAATATTAAAATTTATCAAAAAAACACTACTGTACCCTTAGTACGAGTTGCAAAACAAACTTGAGAAAAGTAAAGTTTACGGAAAATATTAAAGAGTGATTTCTCCCAAAATCTGCCGTTTTTTGTTTCTTACACTTTATGGTCTTAGCAAAAGAGTTACAGTGATGAAGAAAATCAAGTTCAAACAAACAAAAACGGCAGATTTTGGGGGAAATTACTCTTTAATAATTGCCGTAAACTTTACATTACTCAGGTTTTGCAACTCGTACTAAGGGTACTGATCGAAAAACACAAAAATCGTTCTGAATCGATTACTTTACTCGCTCCCCCCCCCCCCCCCCCTCCACCCGTCGACGCTATTTATTGTTGGCAAGAAAACATTTGTGGCTCTTACCACAATTTCAATTTTGTAAATTGTAATTTTTGGCTCTTCCGATTTAAAAGGTTGCCGACCCCTGGTCTAGTATGAGGTCCGAACATTCAAAATATTTCTCGGCTATGGGACGTCACCTCCCGATCTAATCTACTTAATCTAAGTTGCAAAGATATGTTACATTGGGGATTCACATTATCTGCATTGTCAAGCCCGCAACTCTTGCCGACCTTCCTTCCCTGTTGACATTGGCGAGGTGAACCAACTTTTTACGGTATGGGTGATCAGCCTCATACCAACCTATAAGTCAAGGCTGGAAGTTTCATCCCCACGGTAATTCTTACCTACCGAATATTGGTAATATTTGTATGAACACCTGTCAATCCAAGATGGCCACAAGTGAACAGCTGATTAGTCTTTATACAAATATTACCGATATCCGGCAGCTAAGAAGGTAAGTGCATTTGCAGTTGCTGGTCCTCTGGCCTGAAACCACCTGCCACATCATGTGATAGAGCTAGAGGACCATGGAAAGTTCCGGAATGCACTGAAGACAAGCAAATTTCTGGCATCGTTTGCACCAGCGCCCTTGGAGTGACTGCATCACGAAACGGCGCTATAAAGAAATCATCAACTCATCATCAAGAATTACCGTGGGGATGGGACTTCCAGTCCTGGTCTTCATCGTAGTTCATTAAAAAAAAAAAATTAGGCTGATTTATTTGGTGAGCGCTGTTTTTGTGTATATCACACCTCAAGAGCCCTCTGCGAGCTTGGTCGTCGCTGTAGAAAGCGCCAATTCTCAAGCAAGACCCAGTTGTTGTAAGGCTGGATGGACCTTTTGATGACCGGTATTTGGTAAAGGTTTATGAATTTTTCAACCCAGCGAAGAGCAAATTTGAAAATATAAATGGTATATTTTTTGTGCTCCGCCGGGATTCGAACCCACGACCTTCCAGTTACGAGTCCGAAGTGTTACCACCTGGACTACGGACCGGTTCATTGCTTCCTCTTTATGTGTTTCTTTCCTTTTCTTCTTATTTCTCTTGCTATAAATTCGCTGTCACTGTTCCTGATATCGGATATTGTTTTCACCTACATATTATGCTCTTGACTTGGTTATTCACGTGGAAAATGAGTTTTCCAGCTTATCTACTATCTAGAGCTCGCAGCCATGGAAAATTGGGAGTTTATTTAAGTAATTGTATTTTGTATTGCCTTTTTATCATCTCAGTACATATTTCTAGTCGAAATCTAGTTGAATTGGTTTAACACTTACGTTTAAAGCCCGAGGTCTACGGTTCAATACCCACCAAGGGCGTCAGAAAGGATTTCCCATTTCGGTGTTTATTTCAAACCCAAGATTCAAAACCGACAAGTTTTCTGAACCTTAAAAAGTCTTTTGTGACCGGTCTATAGTCTAGTGGTTAGCGCTTTGGATTCGTAAATAGATGGTCGTGGGTTCGAATCCCGGCGGAGCACAAAAAAGATGCCATTTATATTTTCAAATATGCTCTTCGCTGGGTGAACAATTCATATAATTCCTGGTTACAAGACCTTGATTATGCCGCTACAGAATCTCTCTTGGAGGTTGTGGGCTGAAAATGAGTGCACACACACACACACACACACACACACACAAATACACACACACACACACGCACACAGAGTGACTGGAGTCCTATAAGAACAGGCAAGACCTAGTTTAGGCTCCAGCCCTCTAAAATAAAGTTTGTTCAATGTATTTCACTTATTACAGAATTGTATAAAAGAAGTATACTTAGATGGTTTGGACATTTGGAAAGAATGAATGAGGAAAGAATGACGAAGAAAGTATATGCTGCAAGAATTGATGGATGTCGTGGAAGAGGAAGACCGAGAAAGGTATGGATGGACCAAATTTTCGAAATAGCGAGTGAATGAGATATCCAGAGTCATAATAAAAGGAGAGCTTGTATGAAAAAAGTTATGACTGGATGAAATGAAAGAAGTATGCAAGGACAGGAAGAAGTGGCGGCTAATCTGCAATGCTGATTTGTAATGTTGGTTTATTAGCTTTCTACATTTTTTGCATAAGACATTTTTGACTTTCTTTGTATAGATTTATTTTTAAGGTTTTGTTGTTTTCTTATACTTAAATGTTATTTATTACTCGTATTCCTTGACTTATAGGTTGGTATGAGGTTGACCACCCATACTGTAAAAAATGGTTCACTTTGCCAATGTCACCCCTGTTTCAGGGAATGTCGGCAAGAGTTGCAGGGCTTATATTCATTTGAGGTTTGGATTTTATTTGTAAGTACACAATCAGAATTTGTAAGCGCGAACTACACGTGTTTGTTTGTGGGCATTCATCTGAGAGCTTTGAATGAATATATCCTTGCAACTTAGATTATAGATAGTATTGTAGTTATAAATTATTAGAAATAAATTATTATACAGTTACTACCAAAGACCGGTCACTAAAGGTTCATCCAGCCTCACAGCAAGTGGGTCTTGCTTGAGAATTGGCATGCCGTTATGTTTTTTCTCGCTTTTGTTCCTTGGCTAAAATTATCTGCTCTGAGGAAACAACTGAAATTATTTAAAGAGCATAATATCAGCGCGACCTTGTGTGAGACTCCGCGACCTCTCCCATCACTCACAGAGCTTCACATCATTCAGCACTTGCTCTTACATTCCTGTTGATACATTTCCCTCTGGTCGTATTTACGTGGACCTCCGTCTTGTGTGTCGAGACATTCAGCATGCTTGCATGTCATGTTTGCCTGGGACTCCGCGACCTCTCCCTTCACTCACAGAGCTTCATATCATTCAGCACTTGCTCCTACATTCCTGTTGCTACACTTCCCTCTGGTCGTATTTACGTGGACCTCCGTCTTGTGTGTCGAGACATTCAGCATGCTTGCATGTCATGTTTGCATGAGACCCCGCGACCTCTCCCATCACTCACAGAGCTTCATATCATTCAGCACTTGCTCCTACATTCCTATTGCTACACTTCCCTCTGGTCGTATTTACGTGGACCTCCGTCTTGTGTGTCGAGACATTCAGCATGCTTGCATGTCACGTTTGCCTGAGACCCCGCGACCTCTCCCATCACTCACAGAGCTGCACATCATTCAGCACTTGCTCCTACATTCCTATTGCTACACTTCCCTCTGGTCGTATTTACGTGGACCTCCGTCTTATGTGTCGAGACATTCAGCATGCTTGCATGCCATGTTTGTCTGGGACTCCGCGACCTCTCCCATCACTCACAGAGCTTCATATCATTCAGCACTTGCTCCTACATTTCTATTGCTACACTTCCCTCTGGTCGTATTTACGTGGACCTCCGTCTTGTGTGTCGAGACATTCAGCATGCTTGCATGTCATGTTTGTCTGGGACTCCACGACCTCTCCCATCACTCACAGAGCTTCATATCATTCAGCACTTGCTCCTACATTTCTATTGCTACACTTCCCTCTGGTCGTATTTACGTGGACCTCCGTCTAGTGTGTCGAGACATTCAGCATGCTTGCATGTCGTGTTTGTCTAAGACCCCGCGACCTCTCCCATCACTCACAGATCAGCACATCAGTCAACACTTCGTCCTACATTCCCAGAGCTACATTTCCCTCTGGTCGTATTTACGTGGACCTCCGTCTTGTGTGTCGAGACATTCAGCATGCTTGCATGTCATGTTTGTCTGAGACCCCGCGACCTCTCCCTTCACTCACAGAGCAGCACATCAGTCAACACTTCGTCCTACATTCCCAGTGCTACACTTCCCTCTGGTCGCATTTACATGGACCTCTTGTGTGTCACCCTCACAATGTTCACCAGACATTCAGCATGCTTGCATGTCATGCTTCATGTCGTTTTAACATGCAGCTCTACGTTCATTTGGTTCACAATAAAAGCCCTGGTCTCAGATAAGCATAAATCCTGCAACTCTTTCCGAACTTTCCTGAACCAGCGGTGACATTGGCAAAGTGAACCATCTTTTTGCACTATGGGTGGTCAGCCTCATACCAACCTATACGTCAAGGAATCAAGCAATTAAAATTAATAAATCAAGTGAAAATAAAACAGTTTTTAACTAAAATTGTTTTGGTTCTATAAAATTTAGTAGAAATCAATTAATATGATTTTTCAGGGAAATACACAAACCATACAAATATAATTTTATTTTTGGTTGCTGAAGACCGTAGTCATAACATTATTTCAAAATTGTGCTTAGCACATTCATGCATTTGTTCAAATAAACCTTTCTCTCCTTTTTTATATGCCCTCTCTGGTCTCCGACGTTGACAATCGGCGTAGGGGCAGTCGATTCCATGCTCTTCGAGCCGCCACTGCAAAAGCGCGCTCACCAAACACTGTTGCAGAGTCTGAATAAACAGTGTTCTGGCTGCACCGCCCGTAGACAGTTTGCAAGTATGTGCCAATCACTTGGAGCCGCCATACTTGCCATTCATAGATTTTCTCCGCCAAGTGATCACTCTTGAATGCCGTCACTCATCACCCAAGAGCGTCAGTCTGTTCGGGGCGACAGTAGCCTATAACGAATTTCGTTATATTTGAGTATTCATGATCTAGATTGTTCTGTGTGTATTTACATTGACGCTGTTTCCTTCAGCTAAATGTGTCCCACAATGCTTGCAGACAAATTATTTGCGATTTAATTTCAGATTTTGTTAATGCTGTAAAAGTTGCAGTAGATTCCAAGCCTGACGCGGATGCAAAAACAATTATGTACTTTCTTTGGCTCAAATGTCTTGAAGGATCAATGCCTCCCGCACCACAAATGACTTTCTGTATTGTGCTGCTTCCCTTCATGGTATCCTTACTCATGGAACTTCAGCGTCGGCCTCAAAATTGTCTGCCCACCGTATTCTTGAACGTCAGAGAGGTCTAACACCCGAGGGGGCACCATCCAACACATACCTGATTATCCTGGAGTTCTCTGCCACAGGTCCGGCTCACTGATCAAAAACAAAAAGCTGAAAATAGTGTGTACCAGACTCCAGACAAGCTTTATCTTGGTTCTGTTGCTCACATCCCAGTCTTTATGTATCCTATACACGTTGATATACTGCGCCCAGCGCAGATGGCTCCTCGCGAAATACCCGTCAGGCACATAAGCTTCAGTAATATCGCAATTCTGGGGAGGGGGGGTTCCTTAGAGTCATGCAATAGCCTCTGATCTGGAAGACCTTCTCTTCTATTTCTACGAATAGAGTTACACCAGCTGATTAACTTCATCGGGAAGGCCTTCAGCCACTTGAAGAAATATTGCAATGTTGTTCACGGAGTGAAGCAACTCCGCATGAGCTGTATGAACTGGGCAGGAGAGTGGCCCTTTCCAGATTTTGTCTAGCTTAGATATGTCACTTTTGGCAATGGCAATACAACGTCTGATCTCTTCTTCACAAAGAAACCCATTTGACTAATTGCAAAAAAAAATACCAGTACTGTGAAAGTGTCTTGGACCGGTCCGTAGTCCGTAGTGGCAACACTTCGGACTCGTAAATGGAAGGTTGTGGATTCGGATCCCGACGGAGCACAAAAATATACCATTTATATTTCGAATGTGCTCTTCGCTGGGTTGAAAAATTCATAAACCTTGTGATGATCCAAGCTTTTCATCAAATATAAAATAAAATAATTTAAGTTCCTATGTATGTGGGCGTATCACATTTGTGTAGGAAGAGTTTTTCTTGTCCATACGTATTTTTCCTATGGACTGATTGCACCTCTTGATGGGGGGGAATGCAAGTCAAACTGGGAGTGAGCTGGGGAAAGGAATGGGGATTCGGGTCGAGACAGTCAGTCGGGAAGCACGGGTTTATATGATCTTAAATCTGAGCTAAACAAATTCGAAACAAAATATTTTAATTAAAATCGGGTTTTAATTCGGAAGATAATTTAAATAGACTAAAAAGATTTTTCTCTTAATAAAGACGCCGCGAATCGTTCGTTCGGAATTTAAGGGAGAATAAGTATTTACGTGGTTTTAATAATAATAAAATATCTGCCGACATAATATTCCGGGAGTGTATTTTTCATGTGTCTGTCTAAAACTAAAAGTATGCTAAATAAGTAATTCCGTAAATCGCAGTGATTCTCAAACTTTCGAACATAAAAATAACTTCCGATTGAAATTTTGAATAAAATAAAATTAAACCAGTGGTTGCTGAACGGGAAGGCGCATTTAATTATTTAATAATCAAATTCATTAATCCGCGTAAACACATAGTTCGCTGAGCTGCTTCGCAGAAGGATGAGAGATTTCAAATTATTTTCTAACACACTAAACTAATCTTATTAACTTGCGTTCTAAAATGTATTCAATCTTCACATTTTGAAAATGATTTGTTGCCTATGTTTCAGTCCGAGGGGCTGATGTTGCCGAATACTCCGATCTTAAAAAATTACATTTCGTACCTATTGTAAATAAAATGTTTTCTTTCAGGTCAAAAGGGGTGAATTCAACATAGCTTTCAATCAAGGGGCGCAAATGTCCTGAAATGCTTATAAATTGTTGTCTTTTTCCACAGCCTTGCAGTTACTAACAAACACACCTTCTCTCTCACAAAACACCTGTGTCAGAAAGAATTGAACGCTGTTTGCTTAATATCTGAAATACCGGAACCTAACGGTTCTTTTTGCTGCTATGAAGGAGTTCGCATTGTGTTGGAGGTGAAAGCTTTCGGCTTCCACAACTTTCCATCAAAACTATAAATCCAATGTTGACTGACAAGGAGCCATGCTCCGGAGCACGTCCTATGTTTCCTTTGGTTCATAGCTTGACCTCTCCTTCGGCCATGGTTATCTGCGTCCTCAACATCATCACTGAACGAGGGACGAGGTTACTACCAGACTTATATCATGACTTGGATATAGCTTCCATTGTTCCTCTGTTATGGGCTGGAGTCAACTGACGTCATTCCAACATCACAACACCTAGTTCCTGCTGAATTCTGACACCAAAAATTCAATGCGAGCCTCGACATGGCGATCGAGTTTTAAAAAGTCTCCATTCATTGTTTTTTGGCGTTCGGTTATTTCATGACGCGGAGTAAGGTTAGGGCCAGTCCCTTCTAAAATATCCTTCCCGTGGTCTGAAAGGACCAGGCCGTGGGGCCAACCTGTTAAATTCTTGGAGGAAAGAGGAAGATGAGCTTTCTTCGATTTTGGGTCTCTCTTGCTTACGAGCAAATGAGGAATCCCATTTACAAGGAAGCTGGGGTGAAGGGAGTCATCTTCTACTGGGCCGGTTTGTCGTACCAGTTATTAAAATCAATCCCTTCCTAAAACACACTAATGAAATTTCTTCCACAGCAAAGAGAATCTACAAAAGGTAAGTGATCTTGGAGCGAGAAATGTTTACAACCGCTGGTTGGAGCTACGGCGCAGGGAGAGAGAGGAAGAAGAAAAGATCAAACCATATTCTCTTTAATTTTGCTAAAACAATACTAACCAAATAACTATTATTCAATTGATGTTTGATTACCTCCTGTTTAATTGAACTGTTATTATTGTACTTGTCTTTGGGATAAATTCATCTGCATTAACTGGCGTCAAAATTAAATGAACGAATCTCGCGGTAATTTTGTCAGAAATAAAATCAAATGCGCTGCTACGCGAACGCAAAGTCGTGTATAATTCGGCATCGTAACCTTTGGGTTAGTTATTTAAATTCATTAAATACTATTAAGCTAGGCACATCTGTGTTTCATCCTCACCATCATGAAAGAATTTGGGTCCACTACGAAGGTAGGTTTTGAGACAGTAAAACAAAAAAATGACACAACGTTCTGTTTCTACCTATCGCACATCGAGGGGTCATAACCGTAAAATAGACGATCACACAAATGCATCAAGATTATTGGCCATAATCTTATAATTTTCACCTAAGAGTGAATTGACCGGTTCACTCCAGTCGAACCATGAAGAAGGATTGTTCCCTTTTCGAAGGGAGTTTTTTCCATAGGTCGGTTTCATTTAAGCTGAGCCGCAACCATGGATCCCTTTATTTTCCTCCGGTTTTAAGTGAGGAGGTAGAATCTTTTCAACCTTTACCAATGACCGGTCACCAAAGGTCCATCCAGCCTTACAGCAACTGGGTCTTGCTTGAGTATTAGCGCTTTGTAGCGACGACCAAGCTCGTACACCTCTGCGGCACTACAACAAGTGTCATAGACCCCTAGAGTCTTTAGAATCTAGGGAGTCTCCCGCACAGGATTTCTTAAAAAAAAAAAAAAGTGACCTTGCTAAAAAAAAAAAATACACAAACGTATGCATCATTGCCAAGTACATTCTGATAAATGACCACATTCGTGATGTATTTTTTTTACATTTTCTTGTATCTACGTCCCCGCCAGGCAGGGGTCTGATTCCATCACCCGTACACACCTCCTGCCGCCTTACTGAACTCTGACGTCACGCGGTATGTCTATAAATACCTGAGAGTTATTATTCTCGCTTACGTACCTAAATATATTATGCTGGCGAGTTTTTCAATTTTCGTGGATCGGAGTTAATTTCCCTATTTAATTTTGTTATCGAGAATATTGTCGGATTAGTTTTTCGTCCGGTCGATAATTCAGTCGGTAGAATGATTGCATTCCATGGCGAGAGCAAGAGTTCGATCTACACTGAAGATGTCTAAGGGGCCGTCCATAAATTACGTCATCGATTTTGGCCGATTTTCGACCCCCCCCCCCCCTCACAATCATCCTATAGTCATTATCTAATGACCCCCCCTCCCCCTCTTGCTGTAATAATGGATGAACTTAATAATTAATAATGTTATATTACTTACATAATATTTTGTATATTTTGTAGAAATTGGTATTTACAAGAACGACGCCACTTTTGGTACTCGTACATCATTTGCCATCATCCGCAGACCAGACTCCTCCCCCCCCCCCCTTTTTGTCTTCCGAATACATTTTTTTCAGCTGAAAATAACGCTTATACGAATCGTTCAAATGACGGCCATTTTAGTGACTGAGAAAAATTTACTTGAATGGGATTCTTATGTTTACCTACACGGTTGGCGGTTGACTGTAACCGTAACTCTGTCACAATTCCACTGGGAGGGGCCAGAGCCTCATTTGTTCATATCTTTGCACATCTCTTTCAGTTCATTAATATCCACCGCCTTTTTTATAAATTTTCTTCTTTTACACTCCCTCTTTATATTCCATTCTTTCACAATTTCACCAATCCGATCCAACCATATTTTTTGGGTTATCCCGTTTCTTCTTTTCCCTTTCACTTTTTCTCTGTGTATACCAGTGGCGAAGTGTGCCATTCAAGCCGATTCCCATAGGTTTCCCGTTTAAAATGAGGCAAAAATGATAATAAAGTAGACTGCATGGTTTCATTGTGGAAAAAATACGTATTGTTTCTTTGGTTTTAAATGTATTTTTTTACTTTTTGCCTATATTTTTTAACTACTTTGTTACATCATATTAAAAGGGAAGCCGATGAGAACCGGCTTGTATGGCACCCTTCGCCACTGGTGTATACATTTTGTAAGTCTTTCATCATCCATTCTTTCTACATGTCCAAACCATCTCTTCACATTAACTTAATACCTTACACTATTATTGAATCGAATTTGCCTTGATTTTGGGGAAGGTATGAAGCTGACAACCCATCCTGTAAAAAAATAGTTCACCCTTCCAATATCACCCATGTTTCAGGGAAGGTCGGCTAAATCTGGTCATCATCATAATCCGAGCGTGAACTTTACACGTGTCTGTTTGTGGGAATGTATTTAATATGATTTTTTAATACTTAGGTACTTTACTTTGCGTATAAGGCAAGCACAGCAAATCGCGTCAGAGGCGAAGATCCAAGCCCTCCATCCACTTCACTGCTCCCGGCGTGGCTTCGTGGAGGTCTTTCAAGCCAGGAGGTTGTCTTCTGATGGGGCACTCCTCCACTATGTGCCGGACAGTCTGGTTCTCCGCCCCACAGTCACATCCCGGAGATGGAGCTAATCCCCATCTATGGAGCAAGAAGTTGCAACGGCCTTGCTCGGTTCGGATCCTATTCAAGGTCGTCCACAGTCCTCTCGCAAGATTAAACCCTGGGACCTCCTGGTGTGGCAGAGTGATCAGCTCGTGGTTTTTAAAGCCTTTCTCTCCTTTGACTTCCATTGCAATGTAGCATCCCTACTCCGAACATCAATTGTCCAGATGGGGTTTCTGGACTTGAGTCGCTTGTTTGGGTGCTGGAAGATGTCCTTGAAAGCAGGGAGCAGCGGGTCACTTCTCACTCTGTCGACCAGTTTTATGGATGCCAGGGATCTACGCAGTGTTGGGGGGGCGATGTTGGACAGGACCGAGAGCCACTGGACGGGTGTAGACCTTACGGTTCCTGAGATGGAGCGCATGGTTTTGTTCAGCTCCACATCCAGCTTGTTACAGTGATCGCTACGAGCCCAGACGGGAGCGCAGTACTCTGCCGCACTGTACACCAGAGCCATAGCTGAAGTTCTCAGTGTCCTTGCGTCACTTCCCCATGTAGTGCCTGCCAGTTTTTAATAATAAAAATATTAAGATGATTTATTTGGTGAGCGCTGTTTTTGTGTGTATCACACCTCAAGAGCCCTCTGCGAGCTTGGTCGTCGCTGTAGAAAGCGCCAATTCTCAAGCAAGACCCAGTTGTTGTAAGGTTGGATGGACCTTTCAGTGACCGGTCGTTGGTAAAGGTTTATGAATTTTTCAACTCAGCGAAGAGCACATTCGAAATATAAATGGTATATTTTAGTGCTCCGCCGGGATCCGAATCCGCAACCTTCCATTTACGAGTCCGAAGTGTTGCCACTGGACTACGGACCGGTCCAAGATGCCAACGACACGCGGTGTACCTGAGCGGTCACCCATCCAAGTACTATCCGCGCCCAATGTTGCTTAACTTCGGTGATCGATGGGAACCAGTGCTTTCAACATGGTAACGTCCGTTGACATGTTGAATGTTTTCAAATTGAATATCATCTATTATATATTCCTTTGTATTTTAAAGTTTTTCCTTTGTAAATGTCGCCGCCCAACTCTTTCACAATATCGTTCATCTGATCAAATCTCACAGCTCTGAAGTTGTCCCGCAACACTGAATTTTTACGAAATATTCTTCTTTAGTTTAGTTTTTTGTTGGTCGAGGTGTCGCCGTGGGCGGACAGTCGCTTGAGAAATTTCAGGAGAAGAAAAAAGTGTCTGTAAAAATGTAAAATTAAACTCGTCTACGATAAATAATACAAAGTCAGTTGGAGAGTCACGCGCTTCCAGTGCATGTGTACTGATTTACATACTGTGTGTTGTGTAACCGCTGCTGGGACATTGTTGTGTGTTTCTCATTGACTTATATGACAGGGGCGTGCATCCCATACAGGCACATCTATAATCTAAGTTGCAAAAATGTATTAACATTTCTGTACCTTAGAGCATAAACAACGGAAGTCCACTTTTTTGCGTTTTTGAGTTAATGATGCAGAAATTATTATAATCAGCTGTTCTAAAAGTGATAAAAATATTGGAGTCCTCGGACTCCAATATTTTAGTCCTGCAACTCTTGCCGACCTTCCCTGAAACAAGGGTGACATTTTTTTTTTTTTTTTAAGAAAGCCTATGCGGGAGACTCCCAAGATTCGAGAGACTCTAAGGGTCTATGACACTTGTTATAGTGCCGCAGAGGTGTTGGTGATGTGGCAGTTGTCCATGTCCGGTTGCAGGGCCGTTAGCTGCGCAGTGCTGTGGTGTGTGTGGCGTTGCTTTGTTTTGAGACACTGAGAGGAAATGGCGATTGATATTGGATTTGAAAAGGGCAAGGTTGACAAGGTCACATTGGCAAAGTGAAACATTTTTTACAGTATGGGTGGTCAGCCGCATACTAACCTATAAGTCAAGGAACATAAATCATCCTAATATTTATTTAAGGAAAGGGAAAAATGGAGGTAAATTTTCAAAGGCTCTCAAAGAGTTACAGTTACTGGAAGACTGCGACCTTCAACAGGCCCTGGTTACATCAGATGTTGTATTTACCCTCCCAATAGCGAGGAATCTGGTGGGCAGCGTGACGTCACTCTGCCCTAAATATTGAATAAGTGGCGGAATGCCGCCGGGAACATCTGTTTCAATAAGAACGCGACAACTTGCTAGCTGGGCGGATGGATCGCACGCAGACAGTTGTGCGGAACATTTTATTTCGGAAAAACGCTGAAAACATATTTTCAAAAAAGTGTGAAAGTGAAGATTAAAAGAAGTTTGTTACGATGGTTTGGTGTGAGGCCGGCCCATTTTCCTATAAAAATAAATAGGTCCCGAAGCGCCACATGCGACCCCTTCGGGGATAACGCAGACAAAAAGTTACACTATATGTGGAGCTTAGTTGCGTTTAAAAACAATTTGTATAAGAGTTATAGGCTTACACGGCCGGCTAATGATGCTGGAGTGATGTTTTCCGGGATCTGTTGCCGTGGTCTGTGGGAGCTGAAGCTTTCGGACGTTTCGCCCATTTCTACTGAGAACTGTGATGACCCAGCACATCAAGATCATCTTCATCATCATACTTCACGCTGAAAAAGCCCATCGTAGAAATGGGCGGAACGTCCGGAAGTTTCAGCTCCCACAGAACCAACAACAGATCCTTGAAAACATCACTCCAGCATCATTAGCCAGCCGTGTAAGCCTACAGCTCTTATACAAATTGTTTTTAAACGCAACTAAGCTACACATATAGTGTAACTTTTTGCCTGCGTTATCCCCGAAGGGGTCGCATGTGGCGCTTCGGGACCTATTTATTTTTATAGGAAAGTGGGCCGGCCTCACACCAACCACTTTCAGTTGAAGTGGGGGTTCCCCAGTTCCCGGGGGGACTGGTTCTCATTTCTTGTGAAGGCTGAGTAAACCTTAGAGATCGAACCCTTGCTCTCGGCATGGAATGCAAGCATTCTACCAATTGAGCTATCGACCTTTTTACATGCTTGATCGTCGTCGCTACAAAGCGTCAATTCTCAAGCAAGACCCAGTTGCTGTGAGGCTGGATGGACCTGTGGTGACCGGTCATTGGTAAAGGTTTTATGAGTTTTTCAACCCAGCGAAGAGAAAATTCGAAAATATAAACATGGATATATAGAACTGGATGGGCTAAGAAGTCAATCCTTTGAGAATTATAAATACGCTACCCCACTCATCACACAAAAATCCAAATTCAGTATATCGGTAACCTTCCAACTGTGAACAGGTGTGTTACCTAATTGGAAAAAAAAAACATATAAATGCAAAACTGGGTATTTTTTAAACGTGTCAACAAATATGAGTAAATGTGTTATAGAACATGGAATAATATTTCACTTTAATCACTGTTCTATATGATTACGTTGATAAAATTTATTTTTCGTTTGTCGAAATATTTTGCTCGCGAAAAAGACAGCCATTTCTAGAACTAGTGATGTTCAAATATATAGGTACTTGCTTATCCAAGTATGTAACTTCTATGCTCGCGGTAATAGATACTTGTGGAAATCATCCCGTACACAATGAGGTGGGAACATTTTTGAATTCGGAATTTATCAGATATCTTCATACTTGCAACAACACTACTAACAAATCCGTTACCATAGTGATTTCATGTGTTTCTTTGGTGATTTGTAAATAGATTGAAGACGGAGTGGAGACACGTTGCTTACATAGAAAATGAGAAAATCATTTCATATGTCGTGAGCGAGACAGCATTATAAACAGTGTATGGTGTCAAAGACAGTGATTCATGTTGATTGGTACTAAATCACATGTACGTCCCCTCCATTTAATACTTCCTCCATGAATATAAATGATATATTTTTTGTGCTCCGCCAGGAATCGAACCCACAACCTTCCCATGCAGAGTCCGAAGTGTTGCCACTGAACTACGGACCGGTCGGTTTTTGATTTTTAATATTTAAAACAAACTCTCCGAGTCTTTTTCTGGGAAGGAAAAATGATTCCACGTACCCGAATGGCGCAGTGGAACACGCTTGGTAGTGCTACTTACTCGTAAATCATATTCGCTGATTAGTACTGTCATTGCTTACAGGAATTCCTCATGAGCCGGGTAGCTGTGGTTTACATTAGAGTCACGTACCCGCAGTCACTTGACCCCAAGTGAGGGTCGTGTGTTGCCATTATTGTGATTAATTATTCACAATTAAAGATAACACACCTACCCACCCACTGGCAACACAGGCAGGATAGAACGACACAGTGACAAAACAACACATGACATAGCGAAACATGCAGAACGTCACATGAAGACTACAGGGGAAAAAACAAGGAATGTCAGCAAACTAATCTAATCTAATATAAGTTGCAAAGATACGATACATTAAGGATTCACATGTATATGCATTTTCACAAGCAAACACGTAAAAGTTCGCGCTTTTACATGCCGCATGTGAATCTACAACATAAAAACCCAAATCTCAAGTGAACATACACCCTGCAACTCATGCCGACCTTCCCTGAAACAGGGATTACATTGGCAAAGTGAATCTTTTTCTTACAGTATGGGTGGTCAGCTATAATTGGCCAATTTTTGTATAGCGACGTCTAGTGGCACTAGCCACCCCAAGGGCGCTTTTACGTGTTGAAGCTTCTGTTAAACAAAACAACTTCCTGAAACTCACACCTTCTCTCAGGGTCAGTCTCCCCTCCACTGACCCACGCCCTGTATATCCATCCCATCCGGGGATGTGTCACAGGACTCGCATGCAAAAGTTATGTGAGATGCGAGTGGCAGAAGGCCCTCCCATGAAGCTACACTTTCCCAAGTGTTTACACAAAGCAAAGGAGGCTTAGAAATCACTGAAATATTATAGCCGTGAGGGTTTAGAGCTCGAAGACTTCCTGAAACTGCCAACACTGGTCTCTGTTCTCAACTCCAGAGGTAGACTGTTCCAGCAGGATGGACCAGCCGAACTAAAAACCCTGTCTCCGAAACCGGTTCTGTTCCGTAAAAGTGACAGTTGAAGCCTATTTACGGCGTCACTCTGTGCAGAACGAAGAGTGCGTCGTTTTCCACCTATCTGGTCGACTCTGCACAATTCACGCAAGTACGATGGAGCAACTCCTCTGAGGGCGTTAAAAACAGAAACGCATATCTTGTACTCAATCCTCTCTGGGACCCGCAGCCAATGAAGACGCCGCAACAGAGGAGAGACATGGTCAGTTTTTCGTCCTCCCAAAAGTAATTTGGCTGCAGCATTAAAGACAGACTGCAGTCTAGACTGCTGAAACCTTGGAAGACCAAAGAACAGACCATTGCGATAGTCCAGTCGAGACACAACGAATGACGCAATGTTTTGTTTTATTTACATATTTGCAATGTAGTGGAAATATTTTAGTTACCTTCTAATTACAGAATTACACATTAAATCTTCTTAGTGTTAGTGCATTCACAGAGTGAAAATTCATTTTAATTTCAATTAAAAAACTTTTTTGAAACATACTTTTATTTTCACTTATTTGAGTTAACAAGGCCTAAGCGCTATCGGACTTTATCCGTCCATCATCAGAGGCTCACTGAGGTTAAAAAAACAAAACAAAAGGGTTAAAATTCAGGGTAGGAAAGAGAAAGTGGGTGGGGTTTTTCGGGGCAGGTACTGTTTGTAGGGGAGAAGGACTAGGTATTTGCTTATTAATATTATTTAGATTATATTGAATTTCGAGCGTATAAAGGGCGATAAGTTATCTGACTTTGCACCCTGAGAAGAGGACCTTTACTCCTGTAGTATCGAAGAAAACTATGTTTTAAAAAAGTTTTTAATTGAAATTACACATTATTTAGTCTCGCGACAGGTTTAGAGGATAGACCGCTCTTAATGAAACAGTAGGAAAGAGAACGCGTGCATTTAATAAACGTTTTAATCACAATGTTAGGCATTCCATACGCCTCCTAAATACTTCCTCAATTCTCTGAAACCAGTTTATTTGTAATAATAGTAATAGCATGAATGTGACAGCTGTTGCAGCTGACACAACCATCACATTCTGTTTAACATTCACGTCGTCACATGACAGCGAGACCATGACCTTCGCAATGTCGGTACACTCGGTAGAAAGTAAAATACAATATTATTAATCATTTACTTACTTTCCGCGTCCAGAACCACCAATGCTCAGCATCTCCAGTGACTAGCGGCAGCCACTGCATTGTCGTTTCCTTGGAGCAGGTCCTTCAGTGTGCATACCCATACTGTACTTACTTACGTGTCCAGAACCACCTATGCTCAGCATCTCCAGTGACTAGCGGCAGCCACTGCATTGTCGTTTCCTTGGAGCAGGTCCTTCAGTGTGCATACCCATACTGTACTTACTTACGTGTCCAGAACCACCTATGCTCAGCATCTCCAGTGACTAGCGGCAGCCACTGCATTGTCGTTTCCTTGGAGCAGGTCCGTCAGTGTGCATACCCATACTGTACTTACTTACGTGTCCAGAACCACCTATGCTCAGCATCTCCAGTGACTAGCGGCAGCCACTGCATTGTCGTTTCCTTGGAGCAGGTCCGTCAGTGTGCATACCCATACTGTACTTACTTACGTGTCCAGAACCACCTATGCTCAGCATCTCCAGTGACTAGCGGCAGCCACTGCATTGTCGTTTCCTTGGAGCAGGTCCGTCAGTGTGCATACCCATACTGTACTTACTTACGTGTCCAGAACCACCTATGCTCAGCATCTCCAGTGACTAGCGGCAGCCACTGCATTGTCGTTTCCTTGGAGCAGGTCCGTCAGTGTGCATACCCATACTGTACTTACTTACGTGTCCAGAACCACCTATGCTCAGCATCTCCAGTGACTAGCGGCAGCCACTGCATTGTCGTTTCCTTGGAGCAGGTCCTTCAGTGTGCATACCCATACTGTACTTACTTACGTGTCCAGAACCACCTATGCTCAGCATCTCCAGTGACTAGCGGCAGCCACTGCATTGTCGTTTCCTTGAAGCAGGTCCGCCAGTGTGCACTTTGGCACACTGACATATGTGCCGAGTCCTGCATATCCCCGCAGTCGCACAGGGTGTCCTGTCCACTGTCGAGCAGGCCCCACCTCTGAAGGCTTGTCCTGCACCTTGTCACCCAGTCCTGAGTCTGTTGAGGGCTCTCCAGGTATTGTATGGTAGCTGGTTGCCAGGTGGGAGAGTCTCGGCTGGTTCCATCCAGCTGCTACCATCCCTCCGCAGTCTCAGGCGTTTCTGTCCTTGGATGACGGTGAATTCTTCAAATGTGTTTGCAAATGCCTTTGTAAATGCTATTAATTAGTATAGTCAATTGTAAGATAGATTAGACAACGTTGCTCCGGCGTTGCACGGCGGAAAGATAACTCAGTCGGTCTCACAAGTAACATGTAACCGCTGTAGCAGCTAAAATCCGAGTATGCATAAAAGTAAGAAAGTATGCAAGGACAGAAAAAATGGCGGTTGTTCTGTAATATTGGAAGCTTGAGCTTTTAAATTTCAGTGGTGAAAAAAATATCACATTTTAAATTAACTGCAATACTGAATAAAACATAAAATAAATACATTGAAAATTATGCGTGCGTCCGCCATTGAAGGGCATGTTTCGGAAGGTTGGTAGGTTGGTATTGTCAATGGCAATAAAAACTCATTGTTTATGGTTCATCGAATCCGAGACCACAGACAATGAGCGCGTCCAAAATGGCCGACCCCAAGGGTCACGCACCAAACAGATACCTTATAAGCATTTTTAATTTGATTACATTGAATATTGTTACGAAATTAGGGTTCAATTGTCTTCAAATTAAAAATACACAGGTCTTCTTCAATAGTTATTTATTTTACACAGTTACAAAATTTATTTTCACACTACTTTCTCGATTATTCCACTTGGTTTTGGTTCACTGATCAGATGACTTCGATGTGTTTGTAAGTCTCTATGATACTGGCCCGCTCTGCAGGCCATTCGCACCTTTATACTCTGTAGAGCAGTATGATCTAGAACTAAAGTCGCCAGACGGTTCCAGAGTAATTATTACTTCTCGATGTTTCACGTACTACCTAGACACAACCAAAATCCTACCTACCAATGCAATACAGTATTCCTATAATTATAACAAATACCTACTTAGCCTAGAGAATTCTACACTTATACACAATTATCGATCCTACCTACCTATACCTATGAGGACTCTTATAACTATAACTACCCATACTTATTTCAATATTTATATTTACATAACACTATAACTACCCATACTTATTTCAATATTTATATTTACATAACACTACCCCCCACCTAGACTGTTTCGTCCCGGAACAGTCTTGACTCTGTGTAGGTAGGGGCATGCTGATCCACGTCGACACCCTGTGGTCAGGAAGAAGTGGCAGTCCACGGATTTCTCCCCACTGGCTCTCGGCTGCGCTTGCTCGCAGCACACCATGACGCTGATGCCGACTCCCGAGAACACTGCTTCAATCATACTCCGGATTATCCGCCAGTCTCGATTAGCGCGGCCGCCACCCATCTTCGGTATTGCCAGACGCGCCTGCTGATCCTCCAACATGTAGTCACGCAGCTCAACAAGGCCGTCCCACAATGCCTTGTAGTCCTCTTCCAGGTTGCTGGAATCCGGGACAACCAGGCAGTATGCTTGTTGACGCCCCTTCGGTAGTCTCAGAGCTCTTCCTTGCGGGCTGCTCGAGGGTTGCGGTTCTCCGAATTTGTATCGGAAGACCCGTGCAATTCCTCTAGACATATCTAGATCTTCCGGTACACTGCATGCCAGTGTGTGGTCCCCAGTGACCTCAAATAAGTCCTTGTGGACTTCTGTGGTCACCCCATGGCGAATCTTCTGTCCCTCTTGCACCTTGCTCCAGAACGTCTCAAACAGGGGCGCTTCTTTGGATGCGACGCATTTTTGTACTCTCTGGGCGGGCTGGTCATTGTTTGACCACTTTGCTCTTTGAGTTGGCCGGTGGTTATCCTTCATTCGAGCTCCCGCCTCCTTGGTGTTGCTGATCTTGGACTCCAGGTTGGCGATGGTGTCCTTCGTCCTGGGCCCCTGCCCAGCTTCCAGCTGCTGGAGCTTAGTCTTAAGCCCCTTGTTCTGTCTCTCCAGGCTCAGCACAGTCTCGTGCAACTCGTCCCTCTCGGCCTCCGCTGTTCGCCGGACCCTTTCACTGCTGGCCAAGTTCTTCGTCAGCTGCCTGTTCTCCGTCTCCATGACTTTGACCTTTCTCTCGGCATCCTGGAGCTGTTTCCTCAGCCGTTTGTTCATCTCCATGGTGGTCTCTACATCCTTGCGGTCGTCTTCCAATTTCTCCGGTCCTTGAGACTTTGGGCACCTCGCGCTCAGGTGTCCTTGCTGGCCACACGTCCAGCAGTGCGCCTTCTGTCTCGTTGGCTCAAGTTGCTGCAGCACTTTTTCTATTATTTCCTCGGTTGTAGGTAGTTTGACCTCCTCTGCCTTGATTGCACAAACCCTGGCGTGGCCCCTGATGGACTGTTTGACAGCCTCAAATTCGAGAGCTCGGCTTAGCGCCTCGTTCAACGTCTTCGGAAGAGCCAGCTTCACTGCTTGCTGCGTCTCCCATTCTCTCAATCCGTTCAGGAACTTGTCCACTGCCAAGCTCTCGCAGATGTCATCAGGGAATGTCGGGTAAGCGTCTCGTACTAGGTGGACGATGTCCATTTCAAACTCCTGGAGGCTCTCGTTGGGCTTCTGCACCCTTGTGTTCAGCTGCGACTTGTACAGCTGCTCCAGGCACTTGTGGCCATAGCGCATATCCAAGCGCTGCTTCAGCTGCCCAAAGTCACCACGGTTGTCCAGGGGTATGGCCTGCAGAACCCTGAGAGCGTCTCCTCGGAGCGACAGGCTGAGAACCGAAGCCTTCTTCTGCTGGCTCCAGGCTCCCATCATGGCAGCCGTCTCAAAGAGGGTCAAATACTCCTCCCACGACGTCTTCCCGTCGAAGGTCGGAAGGTTGTGCTTCGACAGCGAAGGGTCGTCATCCCCTCTAGTGACCCTGGTTGGAGTTGAGCATCCCTGGTCGGTCTCGTCGTGAAGGCCTTTGGGGGATATTCTGGTGGACTCCATCTGGCCCTTGTCGGCCAGCTCGGCACGCAGATGTACCTCCAGATTTGACATCCGAGTCTCCATTTCCCCCTTCAGGGCTGTCATCTTCTCCTCCATTTCTCCCTTCAGGGTTGTGAGATTCTCGTTCATCTTCTCTTTCATGTTGGCGAGGTCTTCCTGCAGGGCCTTGGCGTTTTCAGCCATCTCCACTTTCAGGTCGGTCACCACTTCCTTCAGGTTGGTGGTCATCTTCTCCTCCAGCCCGGTCAGGTCCGCCTTCAGGTCTTCCCTCAGGGTCTTGGAATTGTCAGCCATCTCAGTCTTCAGTCCTGTCAGGTTACTGTTGATGCTGATATTTAGCTCGTCCAAGGCGCGGTCCCCCCCAGACGCCATGACAAAATATGCCGGGTCTTCGCCTGTCTGTTCCAAGGCCTCTATGAGGCGTGCCTGTAAGGCCGCCTTCCCTCCTGAGGTCTCCAGGTCCCTCTCCAGAAGCTCATTTTTAAGCTCTGTGACTTTGAGGTCCTTGACGTTCACTTTGGTTGCCATTTTTTTTCAAAATTTACGTCAAAACAAAAATATTTTCATATTTATTTAATACCAGTTTTGAGTTTTATATATATAGCTGTTTTGAATGCGTACTTTAGCAAAATAATAATTTATCTGATTACACTGATTGGTAGGTACTGTCTTTTAATATTTATTTTTAAATCACCAATATTTTTAACATAATAATGTCTGATAGTACATAATTATTTATTTCGTCTCAAGTCTCTCCAACACACAGGTAGGTACTTAATGTACATTCATACACTTGTAAACGAAGCACAGTTATTCAAAAACTTTTTCTCGATGAATCTGGAACGTTCTTTTGTAATATTTTTTTTTTCAAGATTTTTATTTATTTATTTTATTTTTTTAATCACACACAATAATAAAAAAACTATGGTCCAATTTGATGACTTTCTCAATGCGGTAAAATAGTCATTATGTTATGTCCAGAATTATGTTCCATATTATGTTCCATATGATGTTCCAGAATTTATAAGCAACTTGCTTTTGCGTCTTTTCTTTTAACAAAAATTTATTTAAACACTTGTTTTCACAAAAGTCAGTTCACACAAAGTTCAATTTGAATAAAGTTCATTTTAACACTTATTTAATTTATTTTATTTATTTTTAGACAGAAGATCTTAATTTTTCTTGACAATTCCGCACCTGACGCCAATTGTTACGAAATTAGGGTTCAATTGTCTTCAAATTAAAAATACACAGGTCTTCTTCAATAGTTATTTATTTTACACAGTTACAAAATTTATTTTCACACTACTTTCTCGATTATTCCACTTGGTTTTGGTTCACTGATCAGATGACTTCGATGTGTTTGTAAGTCTCTATGATACTGGCCCGCTCTGCAGGCCATTCGCACCTTTATACTCTGTAGAGCAGTATGATCTAGAACTAAAGTCGCCAGACGGTTCCAGAGTAATTATTACTTCTCGATGTTTCACGTACTACCTAGACACAACCAAAATCCTACCTACCAATGCAATACAGTATTCCTATAATTATAACAAATACCTACTTAGCCTAGAGAATTCTACACTTATACACAATTATCGATCCTACCTACCTATACCTATGAGGACTCTTATAACTATAACTACCCATACTTATTTCAATATTTATATTTACATAACACTATAACTACCCATACTTATTTCAATATTTATATTTACATAACAATATTATAAAATTAATTAAAAATGTCTGGCGACAAAACGTTTGCAATGAAGATAAAAATGGTGACTTGTCTTTGGTAAAGGTATACGAATATACTAACCCAGCGAAGAGCATTTTTGAAAACAGAAATGGTATTTTTCTTGTTCTCGGCCGGAATACGAACCCACGACCTTACATTCACGAGTCCGAAGCTTGACCGCTAGACATTCACATAATTTCTGACATCCTCGGTGGGATTCAAACCCGAGTTCTCGGCATGGAATGCAAGCACTCTACTGAGTTATCGACCGGATATGCAACTTTAATTACATATTATAAATCTACGAATGAGACAGTTTGTCTACGAAAGATCATTGCATAAGTCCTTCACTACTATGTAATATGTACGACTAGACATTTCCTCTAGGCCGCAAACTATTTTAAGCAATACGTATATAACATTATCATCTGTATGAATTTTTACGCTTCATTTTCGACTGAATCTGCCAAAAACTAAATCATAATATCTGTACCTTAGAGCAGTGGTTCCCAAACTATGGTACGCGTACCACCAGTGGTACGCGACGCTTCTTAAGGTGGTACGCAAGCAGCCATGGCCATAGGAAATAGATGGTAAATTATAAGATGAAACGTTTTTCAATTTCGCGCTTAACCCATCCGCATACCGTTATTTTGAAAAAAGTGTGCACAAAAATATACTAATTTATTTTATCCCCGAAATCACAAAAGTGGCCCCGCCCGGTGGGGTGTGTCATGGCTTGTTAAACTGTGGCGCGCTAAACTTACTTCCTCAGAAATAATCTATCCAGAAAAGGGTAACGCGCACTAAACAGTTTGATTTTTTGTGGTAAAAGTTAGTTGAACCAATCAGAACGCTCACCGCGACACGTACTTTTGAAGCGCCAAAAGTGTTCAAATTCAACTGACTTGTTATTATTTTATTTATTTATTTTTTTGTTTTGTTGTACTGATGGCCATAAAAGTCCATGTACAGGATATATAAAATAGCAATAAACGGCATTAGTCAGCAAAAATATGCAATATAACAGAGTCCGAACAAGCTACAATAATAAACTGTTTCAAAAAACTACAACTATTGCCGTTTTACCAATTAATACGGTACTAATAATTATTACGCACGTAATCACTCGAGTGTCTAGATCAGATATGTGATAAATTGTCGATAAAACTCAAAAAAAAACTCCATAAAACATTACGACTGCGAAGTAAAAATTTGAATTTTGACTGACTTTAGTTGGCTCTCACAGTGATATCTATCGTCGAATTCCGTAAATAAGTTTTAAAATCAAAGGGCTAATTTGTTCCTCATAGGGACATCTATTGCCTAATTCCGTAAATAAGTTTAAAAATACAACCAATGCTTTACAAAAGTTTTCTGTATTGACATGTAGATGTCACAGAAAAAAGCAACTGTATAATATGAACTACACACAGGCGGGGGAGTGGCTAAAACCGCCAGCGTTTGGCGGCCGGTATTTTAGCGTGAAATATTATCAGGCGCCATATCTTGGCGGCTGATATGCCGATGGGTTAAAGTTAAGTACAACTGAGCCAAATATTTCCTCTTTTGTTTCGAACATGCAGCACCATTTTTCAGACTAAGACAGGCCTGTCCCGCCACAATTACAAAAATACTAATGTTTGACACCCCTGCACTAAGAGTATTGTATTTTTTTTCTATAATAAATAAATAAGCATAATGTTTTCATTAACAGTTGCAGTTTTTATTACTTTACCATTTGAATGATTTTTTTAACTGATGCACTTCAGTGGTACGCCACTGATTTATAATTTCATTAGTGGTACGCGAAATTAAAAGTTTGGGAACCACTGCCTTAGAGCATAAACAACGTAAGTCCACTTTTTTGCGTTTTTGAGTAAATGATGCAGAAATTATTATAATTAGCTGTTCTATAAGTGGCAAAAATATTGGAGTGCTCGGACTCATAGTTACTGAGATATCAAGTGTAATAAATATGGGATGCACATAAAAGTGCGAGCATAAACCACGGAAGTTACACATACGTTGTTCACATTACTTCACATTAAATAAATATCGATAAAAGAAGATAAACAGTTTTTACAGATCAAAAATATCTCGTCTAGTTTAGAAGTTATGATGGTTTAAAAAAGTGCACATTTTCACTAAAACTCGTCTCCTGCACATTTTACTAAATGTGACTACCGTTGTTTATGCTCTAAGGTACAGATATAAGTGTCACTTTTTCATCACAAATCGTCCTTCCAACGCTTTTTTGGCTTATCTACCATTTGATTTGGTACGATTGGTCTGCACTTCAAAAGTTACTGAGCACATCACACCCTCACTCAGGGATCAGCTTCATTGGCTGAAAATAAAGGAGAAGGTGGAGTACAAGGTCTGCTTAACTGTATTTAAGTCCTCGCAGAACATTGCGCCACTGTATGTCTCAGAGCTATGTGTGGAGGACACACAGAAGGGTAGGTGGGGGACTTTGAGATCTGCATGCAGCACTGCTGTGAATAGACTCAGGGTTCCCGGCCAACATGGCCAATTATTTTTCATACAATATAAAAACGCAACTAAGCTACACATATAGTGTAACTTCTTGCCGCGTTATCCCCGAAGGGGTCGCATGTGGCGAGTTGAACCTATTTATTTTTACAGGTAAGGGGGCCGGCCTTACGCCAACCACTTCAGTTGAAGTGGGAACTTCCCAGCTCCCGAGGGGGCTGGTACTCATTTCTTGTAAAGGCTGAGTAAACCTCGCCGGTATTTATATTATGGGGTTTGAAATACACACCGAAATAGGAAATCATTTCTGACACCCTCCTCGGTGGGATTCGAACCCGAGATCACGGGGTAGAATGCAAGCACTCTACAAACTGAGCTATCGACCGGACACATATCGCAATCAATAACATTTTTTTTTCTTTCACAGATTTGTGAAGAGGAATGTAATTCACCAACTTATTTTGCCTGGTTGGATGTTTTCATGCGAAAGCAGAAGCTCGTGTGCATGCATTGACATCTGTTAAACAAAGATCGAAGTTATGGCCAAGGGGTCGAGCGTTATTTTGTTCCAAATACGCGGCCATAACACCGACATTTCGCACGTTTAATAATAAAGAGCAATAACTCAAAATTTGGGAAAATCGAGATTTTGTAATAAAACGCAAGAACAATGCGAGAAGAATAGGTAGAATGCGACAGCCGTTCAATTTGGACGAATATGACCGAGATAAAACATCGGTCGCCTTTTTCATCCCATACAAGTTGTACTGGTTGTCTGAACTTCAAACGTGATTTCCCGACATTCTTGTTTTTTTGTATGCTTTTTCTCTAGCAACCTAGCCGGGTGACTACACAATATTGTCTATGTCAATATTGATACATGCCCACAAGCAGACACGTGGGAGTTAGTGCTTCCGATGCTGCGTGTGTACAAACAAAATGAAAGTACAAATCTCAAATTAACATAAACCCTGCAACTCCTGCGGTTCTACCCTCGACATAAAAAAGTAATACAACGCTTGTTTATAGAAGGTTACTTTGAAACTTACCAATCATATATTTGTTAGTGCCTTTTTACACTGGCATTGAAAACATCGATAGGTAGGTAAAAAATAATTCAAATTGAGAACAAGCGTGGTGTCCGTGACCACAGACAATAATAAACAAGAGATACAGGTAGGTAGGTATAAAGCTAGTTGTGTTTTATACCTACCAATGATGAGATGCGATAATCTCGTAATTACTATTAAACATACAATGTTGCCAGTCATATTAATTTCATTGTTTGTTATTTGTCTAACTGAGGTAGGTAGGTACATAATTAATTAATTCATAATATTGCCGTTTGTTTCTTTACGTGTCTGATTACTGTTTTATCCTTCAGCTGGTATAAGTAGGGTGCGAATAGCATTAACTTGCAAAGATACGGTTATGATATGGTTAGATATCCTTAGACATTTTGGTCGTCCGTTGAGTCCACGCTTTGACTCTTGAGCACAGAAGGAAAGTTGGAATGATCAGTCTTTTCTATAGATGATGATGAGTTGATGATTTCTTTATAGCGCCGTTTCGTGATGTCACTCCAAGGGCGCTGGTGCAAACGATGCCAGAAATTTGCTTGTCTTCAGTGCATTCCGGAACTTTCCATGGTCCTCTAACTCTCTCACATGATGTGGCAGGTGGTTCCATGCCAGAGGGCCAGCAACTGCAAATGCACGCTTTCCAAACATTGTGTTAACTCTTCTTATAGGTTCTTCAATCCTTGATTTAGCTCCAGTCTCAGCCGAGCGCA
Source organism: Agapetus fuscipes (assembly GCA_951799405.1). Classification (NCBI taxonomy): domain Eukaryota; kingdom Metazoa; phylum Arthropoda; class Insecta; order Trichoptera; family Glossosomatidae; genus Agapetus; species Agapetus fuscipes. The sequence continues at coordinate 15,510,328 of OX637352.1, forward strand.
GTGTTAAGCTTTTAGGTACTATAATGGCGTCTGCTCTGATTAAATATTCTCACTTACACCTCCTCCTCTCATCACAACAGGGCAACTCGTAGAACGGCTCACATTCAACCATTTGCAGTCGATATCAAAACTATGAGAACTTGGTGTTTTCAAGACTCATTCCTTTGCCAAACTGCCCACAACAGTATACTGGGGAAATGTAACAAGCAAGAAGGGAAGGGGAGACTGAAAAAAGGAATGGCTTGATCAAATTAGTGACATTGTGAAGATATGGGATGTACAGAGTGAATGAAAATTAATTTTAAGACGCAAGATGCAAGGATAGGAAGAGAGCAACTTTGCAGGGGCTCTGGTCACCCCTATCGGAATGGCGACATTTGTATTTGATGGCAGACATTACACCAGTGATTCCCCACTGTACAAATAAACGCGTAATGACACTCAATCAAGACCCGCCATGATTTTGTGCGGACTCCTCACTCCCCGCTCAACTCCGAGTAGGCACATTCATGATACTTCAAATTGCCAACATTACTGTCTCATTATATGTGACTGATACAAGCAAATGAGGCAATCAACGATTCTTTTAGGAAATGATATAAAAACTAGGGGCGTTGCCCCTGGCTGCTACGCAGCCCAACCCCTTAACATTTGGTGAATGTGTATATTGCGCTTAGTTTCCTCACGTTAAAATTCGGAAAACATGTAAAATAAAAACATGCAGCCTTTGAAAAAGAAAATCGACCACCCATACTTTAAAAAATGGTTCACTTTGCAGATTTCAGCTGTGTTTCAGGGAAGGTTGGCAAGAGTTGCAGGGCTTATGTTCATTTGAGAATGGGTTTTTATGTTGTAAGTCCACATGGGCCATTTGTAAGCGCGAATTTTTACCTGTCTGCTTGTGTATCCCAAATGATACATATCTTTGCAGCTTAGATTTAGATGGAATACTGGAGCATCTAGATTCTAGAATCTCTACGGTTTTGTTATGCGGCAGAGTTGCATATTTCCTTTGTATCGTGCATATCAAGTGTATCCACGTCATTTGATACATTTACAATGTAAATTGTTTTGAAACCGCACGTATGTTTAATTGGCTATTTATAGAAGTGCATGCTGCTGCAGAACTGTTGTGCATCACTTTAAAATGTCACATAATGTGCGGCATTGAGCTGTCACCAACACACGCCATCTTGTTTTATACACAGTCAAAGATCACTTTGGTTTGAATAGTACAAGGCAGTACCTATTCCTTATTGTCAATAAACATGTTACATACAATCATGTCTGCTGCGAGAAGCTTCCTGGTTTACTTACTACGCAAAACGCAACTAAGCTACACATATTTGTCAACGACGTTAGCCATGTTGAAAGCACCGGTTCCCATAGATCACCGAAGTTAAGCAACATTGGGCGTGGTCAGTGCTTGGATGGGTAACCGCTCAGGTACACCGCGTGTCGTTGGCACCTTGGACCGGTCCGTAGTCCGTAGTGGCAACACTTCGGACTCGTAAATGGAAGGTTGTGGATTCGGATCCCGGCGGAGCACAAAAAATATACCATTTATATTTCGAATGTGCTCTTCGCTGGGTTGAAAAGTTCATAAATCTTTACCAATGACCGCTCACTGAAAGGTCCATCCAACCTTACAACAACTGGGCCTTGCTTGAGAATTGGCGCTTTCTACAGCGACGACCAAGCTCGCAGAGGGCTCTTGAGGTGTGATACACACAAAAACAGCGCTCACCAAATAAATCATCCCAATATTATTATTATTAACTGCATGAAAAAGTCATATTTGACAAGATTGGCGTATACGATAAACAAGAACTGGGGGAGCGAGTACCTAGTCTGTTTGTGACTCGTGTCTTATTTCAATGAAAACCACACAACCTTTTGACATCACTACACAATGTAAATTTTGAATTACCAAATTTGACCTCCGATTTCCGGTGATAAAAAAAAACTAAGCAAAAATACCGTTATTTATTTAGTTATATGGATATCTATCTGCAATCCAAGTTGCAAAGATATTCTTACGAAAATGCAGTTGTGTGTTTAGGATTTTCTGTGTTAGTGTGTCTCTATAAGTAAATAGATGTACGAGTAAGGGGCTGTCCATATATTACGTCATTCGCATTAAGGGTGGGGGAGGGGGAAGTCTGGTCTGCGGATGGTGGCAAATGATGTACGAGTACCAAAAGTGACGTCGTTCTTGTAAATACCAATTTCTACAAAATATACAAAATATTATGTAAGTAATATAACATTATTAATTATTAAGCTCATCCATTATTACAGCAAGAGGGGGGGGAGGGTCATTAAATAATGACTATAGGATGATTGTGAGGGGGGGGGGGGGGGTCGAAAATCGGCCAAAATCGATGACGTAATTTATGGACGGCCCCTAAGCCTACTTCTAAGAATAATAATTTGTTCAACATTGGTTGAATCAAATGTTCTGGCAAAATCAAGCAAGCAGCGATTCTTGATGTTTCGAGAACGATCTTTATTCTTAGTGTAAAATACGTAAGGTCCTAACCTCTCTGTAGCTTCAGAAATATCTCAGCCATCTAATTACCTACATATATTGTGCAAATGTAGCTCTGGAACAAATAAATTGTGTAAAATAAATAAACCACCTGTTTTATTAAATAGAACCCGCATTAACACATTATAATTTATTAAAATTTAAGATTCTTATTTAATGCACGCCCACATTAAGACCCATGAAAAGTTTGCGCTGGCACAATGTGCTGCATGTCTAAATCTAAATCTAAGCTGCAAAGATATGTATCATTTGAGATTCATATTAAATGCATTCCCATAAGCAGACATGCATAATTTCGCGCTTACACATGCCGCATGTGGACCTACAATATAAAAAACCCAATCTCAAATGAACATAAGCCCTGCAACTCTTGCCGACCTTCCCTGAAACAGGGGTGACATTGGCAAAGTGAACCATTTTTTACAGTATGGGTGGTCAGTCGCATACCAACCTATCAGTCAAGGAATACAATGTGTACTCACAAAATAAAAACTCCATTGTTTTACAAGTATCTTGATCATGTATTATCTGTAACTGTGTCACAGTTCCGCCAGGGGTGGCCAGAGCCACTTTCAACTCAATCGTATCCATCACCTTTTTCATCCATTTTCTTCTTTTACGCTCACTTTGTATATCCCATTCTCTCACAATCTCCTAAATCTGACCACTCCATACTTTTCTCGGTCGTCCCTTCCCTCTTTTTCCTTTCACATTTTATTTGTATACATACTTTGTCAGCCTATCATCATTCATTCTTTCCACATGCCCAAACCATCTCATCACATTCTTTTGTACCTTGACTTTCACATCCTCTTTCAACATACATTATTTCTTTACCCATTCATTTATAACTCTATCGACTATCCTTTAGAGTTTTTCCTGTCATGCTTTTCAAATGCTTCATTTCCACCGCACATACTTCACTCATTTCGTTAGCATTCACTGTCCATGCTTCACTTCCATACATCAAAGTCGCTAACAATATGCCATTGTGTACCGCCATTCTCAGATCCATCGTCAACCGCTTGTACAGGTTTTATAAATAATTTTGATTATTAATTGCTGTTTACTAGATTATAAATAAAATGCAGCCGATGGCAACTGAATGTGCTTGTGCGTGCATATAATGGCTTATTATTCAAGAAAAATAAATTCAATGCAATATAAAAGAATCGCGGGTCAGCATTCTAACAAAGGTCAAAAAATAAAAATGCTGATAATATGAGAGAGCAGCAGGATGCCGATTTTGAATTTAAAAATAGAACGAAATGAATAAACTCACCACCGCCCGAGTCAACTTTGTGTTCATCGTCCTGTTTTACCATTTTCGTATTTTAAAAATGTTCGAAATTCAAATTATTTTAATGCGTCTCCTAACCTCAAAATGTATGCAAATGAAATGCGCAACTATTGTGTGTTGATTTCTTTCGGCTCGCTCGAAATTCATTTCATTGTTACATCACACTCACGCCGCGAGTTATCCGTTTTCGTAAAATTACGTAAATTTATTTAAAAATAACTTCTTTATTTTTCGTGTTATCAATGACAGGTCGTCAAGAAGTTTACCAACAGTTCCATCTGTCAAATTTTTATCATTACTGCACACGACGTCGGTAGAATAGATTTCTGCGTTATCATGATTACGCGCAATGTCGGTAGAACAGATTTCACAACGGCGTATTTTGAATTTTAATACATGGATTAAATTAACTTTTTTGTATCTTTTTGATAAACAAAAGACATTGGCTTAGGTCTGTTTTTTCCCATAGTAACACACATACCATGAAACGAAATAATAGGTAAATAATTAAAAAATGAGACATAAGATATCAATGTCATACGTCAAAAAGAGACAGCATGACGGTTACCTAGAAACTGATTATAAGTTTGCGTCCTATCAGCTCAGATCACCTTTTTTTTTTTAAAGGAAATCTGTGCGGGAGGCTCCCCAATTCTTGAAAGTCTTGGGGGTCTATGTCACCCTGGAAGGGTGCAGCAGAGGTGTTGCTTGTGTTGTTGCTTCTGTCGTGAGGCGCTGCAAGGAAGTGGCGATTGATGTTGGTTTTGAATAAAACCGGATTCAATTGGGAAGGGAACACAGATACTGGTAGATCAGTCCATAAACGGGCAGTTCAGAAGCAAACCGTGTAAGAGAAATTCTGTGAAAATAAATAATAGGATAATTGCAGTGGTGGGGAAAACGGTTTAAAATACTATGGTTCTGTAGAGTACATTTCAAGGATCCCACCCATATATTTTTTATATAATAAAAATAAAGAAATGGATAATTTTCAAAAATAAAATGTTGAGAATTTGAATCCCACCAAAACGCAGTGGGCCGAAGAAACACGCTGTGACGTCAAAATTACATCTAGAGGGATCCATCGGTCTTAGAAGACCTAACGGTACACTCCATACATCGTGAGATCCATTGACGTCACATCCGCCTAAATAAAAAAATGAAATGTTTTAGCGGAAATTGAAAATGGGCGAATTTTACCGAGCTGTAGTTTAAAAACTAAGCCAGATATAATTTTTTTTAAAACGCAGATGCATTTTTTAAAAGGTAGTCTGTCATTTAATCTAAATCTTAATCTAAGCTGCAAAGATATGTATCATTTGAGATTCATATTAAATGCATTCCCACAAGCAGACATGCATAATTTCGCGCTTACACATGCCGCATGTGGACCTACAATATAAAAAACCCAATCTCAAATGAACATAAACCCTGCAACTCTTGCTGACCTTCCCTGAAGCAGGCAGGGGTGACATTGGCAAAGTGAACCATTTTTTACAGTATGGGTGGTCAGTCAGGTCAGTCAGGTGGTTATGAAATAAAAAAAAAGTGAAATTACCCTAGGGGCTGTCCATATAGTACGTCATTCGCATTAAGGGGGGGGGGGAGTCTGGTCTGCGGATGGTGGCAAATGATGAACGAGTACCAAAAGTGACGTCGTTCTTGTAAATACCAATTTCTACAAAATATACAAAATATTATGGAAGTAATATAACATTATTAATTATTAAGCTCATCCATTATTACAGCAAGAGGGGGGGGAGGGTCATTAGATAATGACTATAGGATGATTGTAAGGGGGGGGGGGTCATTAGATAATGACTATAGGATGATTGTAAGGGGGGGGAGTAAAAGCATAACAAATTAAAATATTTGATAATATTTTGATGTGTTGATTTTGTTTCAGAAGCTGATTGCCGTGGGTAGACCATGATAAAGCAATAAAGGCTGGCCCGATGAACAGATAACGTTAAAGAAAATCTCCACAACCTAGCTAATCTCCCCGCCTGCGTCATGGCGACCTCCTCAGCTGCCGGCTCCACGCCGTAAGTTCAAAACAACATAATTAATTCTTACTTTCATTTCCATGAAATCACTTAATCTGTTCTAATCTAATATTTCATGTTTTGTATCATGATGTTCCAGGTTGCACGAGCTGCCATTCAGCACAAAGCTGTCCCTGTTCCTGAAGGTGTACTGGAAGTCAGTGCTGGTGGTGGTCACTCCCATCATCCTGCTGCCGCTGCCCATCATCCTCAATACTCCCGTAACTATCACATCTACTCGTCACACATCCCTAGTCAGTCTCTCTATCTCTTGTATTCATACGGGAAAGAACCTCAGCATTTGTGACTTGATCCATCCAAGAAACCTTAAATTCAACGGCAGACCCACATTTCAAAGGCAGTAATTCTGTTCTTGAGGCACTGTGTAAGGGCCTGTTGCACCAAACTCCAATCAGACTACAATCAAAATTAAGTATGATTTTTCCCATCAAATCAAAAATTTGGTTGCATTTTCGTTAATCAGCTAGTGTACATTATCTTCCCTGTTCAAATTCCAACATATTATTATGCACTTCCGAGAAATAATTAACTGAGGTCCATACCAGAATTAAGAAATCAAATTTGATGTTTCTATCAAATATTGATGGAGGTTGGTGCATCAGGCCCTAAGTGTCCACCTTTCCCTGCCATAGAAGTGAATTTGTTTGTGGTTTGTTTGCTCTACCAACCAAGCTACTGATGGCACTTTTCAGTGATTCATATTTTGTTGATGACTATCTTCTTAATGTTGTGATTTTGTGTCTTTCAGCCGTACAAATGCCTGTTTGTGGTGCTGCTGATGGCGGTGTACTGGGTGACGGAGGCCCTGCCGCTGCCCGTGACCTCCATGATCCCCGTGGTGCTGTTCCCCACCATGGGCATCCTGGCCTCGGAGCCCACCTGCCAGGCCTACATGAAGGGTACCAACATGATGTTCATCGGCGGCCTCATGATCGCAGCCGGCCTGCAGCACTCCAAGCTGCACAAGCGCGTGGCGCTCAAGACCATACAGATAGTGGGCTGCTCGCACAGGCGGTGAGGCATCTCATCATCTAACCACTTGTCTGGTCCGTAGTCTAGTGGTTAACATTTTGGACTGGTGATAGGAAGGTAGTGATTGAAATCTCGGCGGAGCATAAAAAAATATTTTGTTTTTTAAATTTCGCCCCCGTAAAGCTAAAACTGAATAAATGTCGCAACGCAAATGCAACTACGCAACTAAGCTACACATATAGTGTAACTTCTTGCCGCGTTATCCCCGAAGGGGTCGCATGTGGCGAGTTGAACCTATTTATTTTTACAGGTAAGGGGGCCGGCCTTACGCCAACCACTTCAGTTGAAGTGGAGGTTTCCCAGCTCCCTAATAAACACCGAAACGGGAAATCATTTCTGACACCCTCGTCTCGGCGGGATTCGAACCCGAGCTCACGGCATGGAATGCAAGCACTCTACCAACTGAGCTATCGATCGGACTAGGAGAAAAACGGACCACAGATTTGAGAAATCTTGGATACAACATTTTATTGGTTGACACAGCAATCACTTTACTCGGGCTATATAGCCATGGTCTGGTAGATTCTTTCCGGACAGTTTCGCCCATTGCTCCGATGGGCATTATCAGCGGTTGGCTAGTCGCTGTGATCTTCTTACAGGATCTGCTGTACTAGAAAGTTGTCAACAAGAACCGGCCGTGAAAGCTTCAATGTACACTTTTTTGGTGGTAACTTCTCATAGTATCTGAACTAATTATAAGGTAATACTCATGAAAAAGTTCTAAACTACAGAATTTTCACAGTTAGTGTAGTGTTTTATCTTGTAGGACATAGGAAAAAAGATGCATTTATCTGAGAAACCCAAGTTAGCTTTGCAACGCAACGCAACTAAGCTACACATATAGTGTAACTTCTTGCCTGCGTTATTCCCGAAGGGGTCGCATGTGGCGCTTCGGGACATATTTATTTTTACAGAAGGGGGCCGGCCTCACACCAACCACTTTCAGTTGAAGTGGGGGTTTCCCAGCTCCCGGGGGGACTGGTTCTCATTTCTTGTAAAGGCTGAGTAAACCTTTAAAATCCAACCCTTGCTCTCGGCATGGAATGCAAGTATTCTACCAATTGAGCTATCGATCTTTTTACGAGCTTGATCGTAGTCGCTACAAAGCGCCAATTCTCAAGCAAGACCCAGTTTCTGTAAGGCTGGATGGATCTTTGGTGACCGGTCATTGGTAAAGGTTTTATGAATTTTTCAACCCAGCGAAGAGCAAATTTGAAAATATAAATGGTAAATTTTTTGTGCTCCGCCGGGAATCGACCCACAACCTTCCCATTCAGAGTCCGAAGTGTTACCACTGAGCTAGGACCAGCTGCAAGTGTCACTTGTTCAGTCTTCCAGTGTGAATGTGCCGAGGCATTGGTTAACTTTGTTGTGGTGTGCTTGCAGGTTGAACTTTGGCCTCAGCTTTGTGACCATGTTCCTCTCCATGTGGATCTCCAACGCGGCCGCGGTCACCATGATGGTCCCCATCACTGAGGCCGTTCTGCAAGTCCTGGAACAGGTAACTAAATGATGATGATGATGTTGGATGATTTCTTTCCTGTGGCCCCATTTAATGGTCCAGGACCATCTCAAGAGCGCCATGGCTTCTGGAGAAAAGCAGTGTCTTCAGTCCCTTTCTGAAGGTGGTGGTAGGCTGGTTCGCGCGAACACCGAAGGGCAAATTGTTCCAGGCAACCGGCCCGGCCACCGCAAAGCTCCTGTCTGCAAAATTTTATGTGTTCGCTCTTTTGGGCACTATGACCTTGTTGACAGCAGTGAGGGCAGGGCGTAGTGGTCGTTTTGAAGGCTTAACTGCTCACTCATTGTCATCAGCTTCACATCACTCCGCTGTTAAAGAGAGTGGTCTAGCGTGTGTGTTTGATGGTATTTAAAGCCCGAAATAATTTAATCATAATAATAATATTACGATGATTTATTTGGTGAGCACTGTTTTTGTGTGTATCACACCTCAAGAGCCCTCTGCGAGCTTGGTCGTCGCTGTAGAAAGCGCCAATTCTCAAGCAAGACCCAGTTGTTGTAAGGTTGGATGGACTTTTCAGTGACCGGTCTTTGGTAAAGGTTTATGAATTTTTCAACCCAGCGAAGAGCACATTTGGAAATATAAATGGTATATTTTTGTGCTCCGCCGGGATTCGAATCTACAACCTTCCATTTACGAGTCCGAAGTGTTGCCACTGGACTACGGACTGGTCCAAGAAGTGCCAACAACACGCGGTGTACCTAGCGGTCACCCATCCAAGTAGCATCCGCGCCCAATGTTGCTTAACTTCGGTGATCTGATGAGAACCGGTGCTTTCAACATGGTATCGTCGTTTATATGAATCTTAAATGCCAATTTATCTTTGTAACTTAGATTAGATTAGACAGGGCTGCTTAGTGTCATAATCAACTTTAGATTAGATTTACGGTCATTAGATATATTTGTAAAGTGATGAAAATAAATTAAATAGACTGATATTTATACAAACAGTTAGTGGAGAATCTCAGTACTGTTGATGTTTCGTTGGCGACGTAGCCAATGTCTTCAGGAAACACTCTCTCTGTACGACGACTAATATGCTTACTGTCATGATTGTTGCTTGCAGCAAGGCCTGGGCGACATGTACATCAAGACCAAGAAAGACCCCGAGGAGAACCCTGCTCCCAACGGGAAGCAGTCCTCCATAGAAGGCGCCCCCGCCTCTCCATCCACAGCTGAGGCTCCGGAAGATGAAGAGTGAGTACTAAGGGCAGAGCCTCAACCATTTACTTATAATATAACAGAGGCCTGCATCCCGTCATACGCAAGGATCCTTAAATAACTAGAGACTCATTTACAATAATTATAAATACACAGTTAAATTTTATATCGAATATTACACGAACCGTTATAAGAGAACTTACATTATTCTCTTATCTAGATTTATTTACACCTGAAGATGGGAGGTACTGCTTCTCCCGAAACTGGTTGTGTCCAAAAATAAACTCATGTGAATTAAAACAAAGCAATTTTTATTTTATTGTACATTATTCTCGATGTTTCGTTAGCGACGTAGCTAACGTCTTCAGGAGACACCCTCTCTGCCCTATGACTGAGGATGAACTGATTTTTTTCCATAACAATTGTCATAAATCACGACATACCTTGGAGCGAAGGTAGTAATTATGATTAGTTTTTCATGAATATGTACACTTTTATTCTGTTTCCAGTCCACATCACCAGATAGCACTATGTTATCCGTAGATACGCAGCTAATAATATCATTGTCTTTGACACAAATATTAGGAATATTAGCTACAACTAGAGACCCATCCTGACTCTTTGCGGCAGGCCTGAGTTTGGGTCTTAGCCGGTTTCCCGTTTAAAATGAAGCAGAAATGATAATAAAGTAGACTGCATGGTTTCAATGGGGGAAAAGTATGTATTGTGTCTTTGGTTGTAAATGTATATTTTTACTTTGTGCCTATATTTTTTAACTACTTTGTTACATCATTTAAAAGGGAAGCCGATGGGAACCGGCTTGTATGGCACCCTTCGCCACTGTTGCTTAGTTATTTCACAAATTTGGTGAGTGATCATGGGGAACCCTTGGTGAGGATCAAACCGTAGCCCTCTGGCATGGAATGCAATTATTCTACCAACCGAGCTATTGACCGAAGTATATAAATTCCAGTATATTCCTTGATGTCATTGTTGTGATTGTGCTTCCAGGCCTCCCAAGCCCAGCAAGACCACGGTCTGCTACTTCCTGAGCATCGCCTACTCTTCATCCCTAGGTAAACTATTGTATATTTTAACCCTAACGCAGGCTTATTTGTCTTAAATTACATGCGATAAGAGAGCGCCGTTTTGTGTGTGTCACACCTCAAGGGCCCTCTCCGATCACGGATAAGACTTTCTAAAAAGGTGCGTCTTGAGTGCGCCGCAAAATATACCCACAGATTTTGGTTGTTTCTTTAGACATACATCTGGTAAGGAAAAATGATTTGAGTGAAAATTAAAATAAAATTTGGATTTACTTTGAAAAGGGACAAATGACATGAATAATTATCTCAAACATTTGGCAAATTCTTCAATTTTGTTTTGGATCTCCTCACTTGCATTTTTTGACTCATCCTGTTGTCCCCTTTGCACACAGAATTGTTCTTTAAACGTCTTGTGGGATATTAATCTAAGTAAAGTGTCTCTTGACTCTATAGTTGGTTTGTGTAATCATTAAGGGCCCTGTCCCGTTTTAACATAATCAAAATTTAAAGTTTTTCGAATCTCGAACAGACAAACGTTGCAACGCATAAAACAAAAAAATTCTCTAGTCCAGTATTTGTACACACTTAAAAATATGATACAAAATAATGTCAAATGTGTTTGGGGGCTCTTTACAATAGCATATACAGTTGTCGTTGAATCTTTTCACACGATGTCACATTTCTTTTTAAACGTCGATCAAGCCAAGAACACACTAGTTAACTGTTTACACTCTGTCTCTCTTTCACACACGCGATACATGGGCTAAGGCTCTGAGCTCTTCGCACAGCGATATCCAATAGTGCAATATGGGATAACATTTTGTAGACGTCATGTCGACGGGTAATAAATACATCGTAGCGGAAAAATGAAAACAATTTTCAAGACCTATGTTTTTTAGGTTTTCACTTTTTTCTTTATAAACTGTTTTTATGGCTATGTCCAGAGTGCATCAATATAAATAAATTTTATTTATATCGATGTCAGAGTGAAAATTACGACTAAAAAGAGGGAGAATTCTGACTCGAACTTCTAAAAAGTACTTCTGGCAAATATTTTTTTTTTTTTTTTAAGAAATCCTGTGCGGGAGACTCCCTAGATTCTAAAGACTCTAGGGGTCTATGACACTTGTTGTAGTGCCGCAGAGGTGTACGAGCTTGGTCGTCGCTACAAAGCGCCTATACTCAAGCAAGACCCAGTTGCTGTAAGGCTGGATGGACCTTTGGTGACCGGTCATTGGTAAAGGTTTATGAATTTTTCAACCCAGCGAAGAGCACATTCGAAATATAAATGGTATATTTTTGTGCTCCGCCGGGATCCGAATCCACAACCTTCCATTTACGAGTCCGAAGTGTTGCCACTACGGACTACAGACCGGTCCAAAATATTGCAATTCATATTAGTTTTTCATAATAATAGGCACAAATTTGGTCATTTTCTTTGTGCAAAAAAATGTTTACATATGCCAATGATTCACATTCGGGGATAAAACGGCCACAGTTGCACATAATAATTTACATAAATAAAAACAACATGTAGAAAAAAAAACAGTGTTTTTTTAAAATCTTTATTAGTTTTTTAGTTACAAATACAACAACAACCTACAAATTATTAATATTCAGTTACAGAATGAATCCAATACATTTTTCAAAACTGGCATGTGAGATAAAGATTTGTTTACAACATCTTGGTTTGTTTCTGCGCGGAAAGCAAGTGGTCGGTGCAATAGGAAGAATAGCAAAGAACAAGCGATTGACGATGGATCTGAGAATGGCGGTACACAATGGCATATTGTTACCGACTTTGATGTATGGAAGTGAAGTATGGACAGTGAACGATAGCGAAATGAGTAAAGTATGTACGGTGGAAATGAAGCATTTGAGAAGCATGACAGGAAAAACTCTGAGGGATAGAGTTAGGAATGAATGGGTAAAAAAAGAATGTAATTTGAAAGAGGATGTGAAAGTTAAGGTACAAAAGAATGTGATGAGATGGTTTGGGCATGTGGAAAGAATGAATGATGATAGACTGACAAAGTATGTATACAAAGAAAGTGTGAAAGGAAAAAGAGGGAAGGGACGACCGAGAAAAGTATGGAGTGATCAGATTGGGGAGATTGTGAAAGAATGGGATATACAAAGTGACCATAAAAGAAGAAAATGCATGAAAAAGGTGAAAGATATGAATGAATTGAAAGAGGTATGTAAGGATAGGAAAAAATGGAGGCAGCTCTGCAGAGGCTCTGGCCACCCCTAGCGGAATGGCGACAGAGTTACAGTTACAGCTGTAACCTAACCTTATACTACAACATGCTGATACCAAACTATCATTTATGTCAATTTGTTTTTTTTGTAATTACACATACAGCATGTGTATGCACACACATACATAATTTTGATTGTAAGTATGTCTCTAATATGAATCTTAACTGTTAATAAAACTTCGTTGTAGACTATTTATATATAGATGCAAAGATAAGAATAAGTGGAAGAGACTATAAAGATTCTGGCCATGCCTACTGAAAATATGGCGTTATTAGATATAACTATAAAAGTTAATAATTATTGACAAGTATCTGTTTATGGTTCAATTCCTAATCAATCTCAATTTTAGGTTTTTGGGACAATTGGGATGCGGGACTTCCTTTTTGTTTCCTAAATATGTTTTCGATATGAAATGTCATGTAAAAGTAAAAGCATATACTGGAGACCTATGTCTAGCAGTGAATTATCGGAGATTTACAAAAAATATTTAAAACATATTGCATTTGATAATACGATACTATGTAATATGTATTGACATTACGCACTTTCAAAGTTACTTCACTCACTGTGATACGCGGGAGATCTCCGACAGAGAATGTAAAAGTACGAAATATCGCTTTTATACAAAGTTAAAGTTGATTTACCTTTTTAATTTATATATATTTTGTACATAAACACCTTTTAAAACATAGCTGAGGTTTTTTTTTACTCTTGCATATCGGCATTTTGATTTTAAGTCATATTTTTTTTCCGCAGAAACGACAAGCGTGCTCTCCCGTCAACGATCCATCTCACACTGAATTATTTTCCGCTTGTATTTGGGCAAATTTAAGTCATCTTTTAAAAATCTTAATAAAATACAGAAAATGATTGTAATTATTAATATATACAGAAACCAACAGATTATTATGTGAACTTTGATTATAACAGTAAGAAAAAACAGAAAACAAAACAGAAAAGCTAGTTTTTGAGCACTAAAAATTTATATTTACGGCACATTTTTGGGGTTCCTAAAAGTGTTGATTTTACTTTCAATTTACAAAAAACAAAAAAAATCGTCAATTAGCATTGTTAACAACAATATTTTCTACAATATTGTAGAACATTTAAAATACAAAAAATTGACGTATGTACTAGTTAATGAGAGTTCAAAAATGCCTTTTTTGTAGAAATGCGTAATCGACTTCCCGTATTTAATTTTTAGTATTTTAAATTGAGCTTTTATTTTCATTTTAATATAAAATAATTAAAGTTAATACTTGCCATTTTCTATTTCTAAGCATCAAAATTCATTATTGTCGTTAATAATATACATAAATAAACCTCGTAAACACTAAAAAACGGCGAATTTCAGCAACTGTTCGAAAATATTGGGACAGCGTCGTTAAACTAGTATTTTTTTGCAATAGCCGTCTGGCATTTAACGCAAGCACTTTACCTAATCAGTTTTTGGTCCATTTTACAGTTTAGTTTTCTCTGTAAGAGATTGTCTTTTAATTTGTGCATTGTCTTACATTGCAGGTGGCATTGGCACAGTGGTGGGAACAGCCACCAACCTCACCTACAAAGGCATCTATGAAGGGTACGCTGCTTTGTTTCTCCTCATCATATTGCTATCTACTCTGCACTTGCTGGAGACATGTTTCCGGGATCTGCTGCCGTGGTCTGTGCGAGCTGGAGCTTCCGGACGTTTTGCTGAATATCACAGTTTCATCAAGATTATATTCATCATTTCACTTTCACACTGAAGAAGCCCATGGTAGATATGGGCGAAACGTCCAGAAGCTCCAGCTCCCACAGACCACGGCAACAGATCATGGAAAATATCTCTCGAGCATCATCAGCGGGCCGTGTAAGCCTAAAACTCTTACGGGGCTATTCTTAGACATTTTAGTCGTCGGTTGAGCCCACGCTTTGACAAAAGCCAATGATGCATTTGTATGAAGACCTGTCAATCCAAGATGGCCGCAAATGAACACCTGGTTTGTCTTTATACAAATATTGCAAAATTCGGTAGGTAAGAATGACCGTGCTGATGACACTTCCAGCTCAGGCATCATTAGTTTGTCGAAGCGTGGGCTCAACCGACGACTAAAATGTCTAAGAATAGCCCCGTTACTGTGTACTTCTTCATCTATGGAACTACAGTCCAACCGAGCCTGGCCTCCTTCAACTCCTGCCTTCAACTCTGCGTGTCCTCTGATGTCGTTCTCCAATTCCCACTCTGCAGAAACTGCGCTGCATCCGTCTCCATCTCAGTCGGGGCCTTCCTACTCTTCTACTTCCTCTTACCCAGTTGGTCATCATTCTATTGTGAATCCGTGTGCCTGGTATTCTGTGAACATGCCCAGCCCCCCCCAACCTTTGCAGTCTTATCTATAATCTAAGTTGCAAGGATATATTCATTCAAAGCTCTCAGATGTATGCCCACAAACAAACACATGTAGTTCTCGCTTACAAATGCTGATTGTGTACTTACAAATAAAATCCAAACCTCAAATGAACATAAGCCCTGCAACTCTTGCCGACATTCCCTGAAACAGGGGTGACATTGGCAAAGTGAACCATTTTTTACAGTATGGGTGGTCAGCGTCATACCAACCTATAAGTCAAGGAATACGAGCAATAAATAACATTTAAGTATAAGAAAAAAAAAAAACAACAAAACCTTAAAAAGAAATCTATACAAAAAAAGTCAAAAATTTATTATGCAAAAAATGTAGCAAACTAATAAACCAACATTACAAATCAGCATTGCAGATTGTATATTATAAAGGTTGAAATACAGGTATTTGGTAAAAGCTGGACAGTCCAGCATTCCGCCTTATGCCTTCTTCTCTATCCTTGGTAAGATGAGTGACATTCCTTGGATCCCTTCTTCCTATTATCCTAGGGTTTTAGATTATTGGAGAAAGTCTTTTCATCCCATCATTTAGGTTGGTATGCGGCTGACCACCCATACTGTAAAAAATGGTTCACTTTGCCAATGTCACCCCTGCTTCAGGGAAGGTCGGCAAGAGTTGCAGGGCTTATGTTCATTTGAGATTGGGTTTTTTATATTGTAGGTCCACATGCGGCATGTGTAAGCGCGAAATTATGCATGTCTGCTTGTGGGAATGCATTTGATATGAATCTCAAATGATACATATCTTTGCAGCTTAGATTTAGATTTAGAGATTGCACTTCGGTCATTTTGGATCGAGGCTCCTTCGAAAACAGCATATTAATCTACCTAAAGTCCAGGATGGTTGATTGCTGAACAAAATTAGTCCGCGCATCCGGATACATAGTTTGACGTCAGTCCCCATCTGTGCAGCAGATTTGAAGATGCTTTAGTGTTGCAGGTACTTCCCCAACGCCCCGCAGGTGGACTTCCCCTCCTGGATGCTGTACAACGTGCCCGCCATGCTGGTGATGGAGCTGTGCATCTGGGTGATCCTGCAGACGCTGTACATGGGCATGTTCTTGTGTTGCAGGTACTTCCCCAACGCCCCGCAGGTGGACTTCCCCTCCTGGATGCTGTACAACGTGCCCGCCATGCTGGTGATGGAGCTGTGCATCTGGGTGATCCTGCAGACGCTGTACATGGGCATGTTCCGGCCCAACAGTGAGGACGCCAAGAACACGGAGCTGGGCAAGGCGGGCACCCAGATTGCCAAGAAGGTCAGTGCATCTCTTACACTCAGCCAGCTTGTTTGCTTGTGAGCAGCTGTCATGATGGTCTATTTTTGACTTTGTGGTACGGCACAATGCTAAAACGCCATGAAGTTTTAAAAAAATGTAACCAAAACACCTCAGATGCTCCAGGATCATGGCTCGTGGATGGAAACATTAATCACGAAGTAACATTCCAGCGGTCTCTCAGCCTGCTTACAGCCTAGACTTGGCTCCGTGTGACTCTCCCTGACTGAAGAGAAAGCCTTTTCGCTTCTGAATATTCTGGCTATATAAATACCAGTACGGGATACTTTTTCAAGCACATTTTTAAAACATTTATTGTTTTCTACCTTTATTGATTGACAACACTTGTGAACAAAGTATGTGAACAGTCACATGTATTAGTTATTCTAATCAAATCTAAGTTGCAAAGATATGTTACATTGGAGATTCACATTACATGCATTCCCACAACCCACTCAGATCCAGGGACTCGATTAAAAGTCTGCTCCAGCTGCCGCGCAGAACCACAAGGACGGTGTTTGGTGACCGAGTCTTTATCGTTGCTGCTCCGACGGCTTGGAATTCTCTTCCTGCGACCCTCAGGGAGCTGAAGACTGAGGCAGCTTTTAGAAAAGGGCTCAAAACTCATTTTTTCAAAGACTCTTACAAAGCGCCTTTGCAGTGACTTAGTCACGAAAAGGCGCTATACAAGTGTTATTTATTATTATTATGCACATGCCTCATGTGAACCCACAACATTAAAACCAAATCTCAAGAACAACAATCACAAAGGTTTAGCTCATTTCACTTGCAGACTTTTGGATTGTTGAACACAGATGTCAGGGATAAGTTCACAGTTGGATGACGTCTATGATTGACAGCCGCACTGTATGCAAGTCTACACTTGACGCCTGTGCGTGTCACCCGCAGTTAAGGGTTAAAGGTGCTTTCCAGGCATGACAGAAATTTGCCGTAAGTAAAGAGAGTATTTTGAAGAATTTTACAAATCTGATCCATAAATAGATTTTTCCCTATACTTTTTAGATGAATCATGTATGTGTGAATGTTCCCCAGGTGGTGGATGACCAGTACGTGGCACTAGGCCCCATGACCTGGCACGAGATGAGCGCCGGGATGCTCTTCATCCTCGCCGTGTTCCTCTTCTTCCTGAGGAGTCCGGGCTTCATGCCTGGCTGGGCAGACATCATGTCAGACCTGTAAGACTCCTTCTCTATCAACCCACCCCTCTTTACATTTTTTTCAAAGTTCATTTTCGATACTTGCTCATAATTTTGTTAAAAAAATCATATGCCTTACCAATACAATACAATTCTAAATTTATATAGCGCCTTTTCATGATTTTAAATCATTCCAAAGGCGCTTGTTCGAAAGAGAGTGCGAAGAGGTGGATCTTTAATCCCCTTCTAAACCCAGCTTCCAGATCCATCTCACGCAGGTTATCTGGAAGGATGTTCCGTGCAGCTGGAGCAGCCACCTTGAAGGCTCGTTCTCTAAACACAGTCTTGATTCCTAGATCTTGACACTCCAGACGACTGCTGCGCGACGCAGCTGACCGTAGTGTTGCCGTCCTATGGTTGACAGTCGCTGGAGCTATGAGGTCCCTCAAATACTGCGGTGCAGTGACATGCAGGGCCTTGAAAACCAGCAAGCTGATCTTGTATCGGACTCTCTCCGGCATCTTCAGCCAGTGAAGGGACTGCAGGTGTGGTGTAATGTGGCAAAATTTTGAGGCGCCATGGATAATTCTTGCCGCTGCGTTTAGCACAGACTGGAGTCTCTTCAACTGGAATTGTGGTTGTCCGACGTAGATTGCGTTACAGTAATCGATCTTTGACACGACAAAAGCATTGACAACAGCTTTTACCAAAGGTCCAGCCTTACAGCAACTAGGTCTTGCTTGTGTAATTGGCACCTTCTGCAGTGATGACCGAGCTCGCAGAGTACTCTTGAGGTGTGATTAATACAAAAACAGCGTTTACCAAAAAATTATCCTGAAATAATTTGAAAAATTACTTAAAATAAAATAAACAATCGGATATTTATACAAACCGTTAGAGAATTTCAGTGTTCTTCTTCTTCTGTATGGCGAATCCCGCGGAGAGCAGGGGCGCCAGTGTCAAGTAAATTTCAGTGTTCTCAACGTTTTGTTGGCTCCTTATCCAACATCATCAGGAGACCTTGTGTGGGGGAGGGCAAGGATGAACTGGTGGATGGATGAAGGATGAACTTCATCCTGATCTTATGAACCATCCAAACCTTTATCAGGATGATATTTTGATCAGACAGCTCATGTGACAAAGTGATGAGACTTCCAGCCCAGGCACCATTAGTTTGTCAAAGCGTGGGCTCAACTGACGACCAAAATGTCTAAGAATAGATGGTTTGATTATAATTTGTTGTTGCATGACGTCCCCAGGAAGGTGAAGGACGCGGTGACGGCCATGTTCATCGTCATCATGATGTTTGTGATCCCCTCCACGCTGGACTTCCTCAAGTTCTTCAACTACAACGCCGGTGAGCCCTCATCCTCACACACACTCACCGATCACTCATTTATTCAGCGGCAAACCAACAGATCAAAAAAACCTCCAATCAAAGAAACATTGTTCTATAGAGTCCACAGATTCAAAATGTAGACAACCCAGACAGCTAGACAGCTCGGACATGGACAAACTATCTGTGGACACGTCATCTTAGACAGATTTGTCGTGACACGCATCACCCATAGTAAATGAACTTAGCAAATTTGTGGGGGGAAAAATGTTATTTGGCCGGGCTAAAGACAGTCGAGACATGTCTTCAATATAATATAACGCAAGTAGTTGGAAAAGAAACTAAAGTGCACCGTACTGCATTTAGAATTACCGCCAAATGCATGCGTTTCACAGTGCTGTGAAATAACAAAAATCCCCGATTATCTGGAATCTATTTTTATTAAAGATTTTAAATTATGATTACGGTCGTTAGACATTTTATAGAATAGAAAAACGGATTTTACTGACCGTGCAAAAGAGAAGAACGATTTTCTCTACTAACGTTTTTTTCTACGTTTCGTCGGAGTCATAACCAACGTCCTCAGGAGACGTGTGTCTTCTACAAAGAAGAACCACAAATAGCTCGTGGTCGTGTTCGTGGTTCTTCTTTGTAGAAGAGACACGTCTCCTGAGGATGTCGGATATGACTCTGGCGAAATGTAAAAAAAATCATTCTTCTCTTTTGCACGGTCAGTACAATCCATTTTTTTTCATTCTATAAAATCCATATTTATGTCACAAAGCAAAGGGAAATTTTTAATGATTTTACATAATCAGGGATTTTATTTTTATTCTACAGCATTGTCAAATATACATTCAGTGACATCTCATGACAAGATGTGACATCTACAGTATGAAGCTTTTTAGCATCTTTTCAGTCTATTGACCGGTCCGTGGTCCAGTGGCAACACTTCGGACTCAAAGGTTGTGGATTCGGATCCCGGTGGAGCACAAAAATATACCATTTATATTTCCAAATATGCTCTTCGCTGGGTTGAAAAAATTCACAAAACCTTTACCAAAGACCGGTCACTAAAAGGTCCATCCAGCCTTACAGCACCTGGGTCTTGCTTGAGTATTGGCGCTTTGTAGCGACGACCAAGCTCGCGGCACTACAACATGTGTCATAGACCCCTAGAGTCTCTAGAATCAAGGGAGTCTCCCGCACAAGATTTCTTAAAAAAAAAAACCTACATAACATATTTATAATACAAGTACTTAGTAACCCGGCCAAGTGATGTCGTATATTTTTTCCCCAAATCGAATGTGACTCTACAACACATGAAAAATTGTAGTAAAAGTTTTGAATGTTTTTTTTGGTTTAACAAAGTCATCTCATCGCCCCATTATGTCAATTTCATTCTAAGAAAATCCTTAAAAGTATAAATAAAGGGATAAATAATAATCTAGTCTCTAATATAGAGCATACCTAGTTGCTTTTTAGAGAGCCCGTTGTTTCAACAAAAGTCTAGCTAACTTTAAATTTGACAGAAAGGTCTCACACGCAATATTCTATTTGTCTCTTCCAAGAAATCTAACATTTTGCAAGAGGAACTAACTCGCAAAATGTTAAATGTCGCCACAAGATTATTTACGGCCTGATTGACAGTCCCACCCTGTTGGAAGATTTTCAGATTTATGTGCCAGATGATAACAGTAGGGAAAGATGATGTCATATCTTTCATGTCAAGGCACAGCATGCCTTGACTCGGAGTGTAACTCTGCTGACATGGATATATTTCAAAACAAATTTAGATTCTTTTAAAGATGAAAGAGTTCCTCCCGGCTTGTTTATGGCTGTGTGAGGGTGTATGTACTGTTGCAAGGAAATTGTGTTGTGCACAAAAACCAATGTTCAGGAGAGCCATTAACTGCTTCTACTCTTTCATATGCAGTATACAGATACTGTCTCCTGAAGACGTTGGCTACAACACCAGCAAAACGTCGAGAATAACAAAGTTCTCCCATAACAGTTAGTCTGATATCCGAAAAGTGTTTATTTCATTAATTAAAATATGTGATTATATCAAATAACCGGTCCGTAGTCCATTGGCAACACTTCAGGCTCGTAAATGGAAGGTTGTGGGTTCAAAACCTGGCGGAGCACAAAAAGTATACCATTTATATTTTCAAATTTGCTCTTCGCTGGGTTGAAAAATTCATATACCTTTACCAAAGACCGGTCATCAAAAGGTCCATCCAGCCTTACAGCAACTGGGTCTTGCTTGAGAATTGGTGCTTTCTACAGCGACGACCAAGCTTACAGAGGTCTCTTGAGGTGTGATACACACAAAACGGCGCTCACCAAATAAATCAGCCTAATTTTTTTTTTTTAACCGTTTTCCTTGACTCATAGGTTGGTATGAGGCTGACCACCCTTTACCAATGTCACCCCTGTTTCAGGGAAGGTTGGCAAAAGTTGAACGGTGTATGTTCATTTGAGTTTGGATTTTAACTTGTAAGTACACATGTCTGTTTGTGTAACATATCTTTGCAACTTAGATTATACATATCCATAACTGCAGTTTAAATTTAACCTTAGTTTGGCATGTTTAAAAATTAAATTCACAATGAAGTGTCGACTGTTTTGAAGTTTTGAAATACGCAGACCTCGTGTGAAAGAGATTTAAAGTTACTAAACGTTTGTTGGAACAAGTTGATAGTTAGTCTGGTTTGCTAACTAGGTAAGCCGCAGGTTTCGTCTTGTACATGCACATGGTTTATAACGCACCCTATTTTAATTTAATTTTTTGATTTTACTTTTTACGATCAACGCTTTGCCGATGTTTTTATTTTTCTGTTTTCGTTGCATCTCAGTCAATATAAAAGACATGGATGGCGCACGCCTGTCACTTTCCATAGCAACAAATTTACCATGAGCGCAATAGTAATAACAGGTAAGCAATGAAAAAATGAGACGGAAGATATTAACGTTGTACGTCAGAAAGAGACGTAAACATGACGGTTGCCTGGAAACTGATTATAGCAAGTGTCCCAAGTATAAAAAATTGCATAAATCTTACCTGGATTGCGGAAATAAAAAATGTATGAAATGTACAATGGCACTCATACAGAGTGAATTATTTTTCTAATACATTTTATTTATTTATGCAATCGAGGTTCCTTGACTTATAGGTTGGTATGGGGCTGACCACTCATGAGTCATGATGTCTAAATCTTAAACTTAATCTAAGTTGCAAAGATATGTATCATTTGAGATTCATATTAAATGCATTCCCTCAAGCAGACACGCATAATTTCACGCTCACACGTGCCGCATGTGGACCCACAATATAAAAAACCCAATCTCAATTGAACATAAGCCCTGCAACTCTTGCCGACCTTCCCTGAAATAGGGGTGACATTGGCAAAGTGAACCATTTTTTACAGTATGGGTGGTCAACCTCATACCAACCTATCACTTATCAGTCAAGGATGGTTAATAATAATAATAATAAAATCTTTATTCCAGCCACACTATTCACAAAAAATGGTTCACTTTGCCAATGTCACCCCTATTTCAGGGAAGGACGTTAAGAGTGTTGCAGGGTGTATGTCCATTTGAGATTTGGGTATTTGTATTGTAAGTCCACATGCGGCATGTTTAAGCGCGAACTTATGCATGTCTGTTTGTGAAAATGCATATGTGAATCCCTAATGTTACATATCTTTGCAACTTAGATTAGATTAGATACGCCTCATAAGTCATAATGTACTTAACTCTCTGAAAGTGAGGCCCGGTATTTCTAGTCCACATGCGGCATGTGTGAGCGCGAAATTATGCGTGTCTGCTTGTGTTAATGCATTTAATATGAATCTCAAATGATACATATTATCTTTGCAACTTAGATTTAGATTTAGATTTGAGGTGAGTTTACGCAATATTTTATACTCGAAGCGCTTGTTGCAATCAGTTTCCAGGCAGCCGTCATATTTATGTCTCTTTTTGACGTATGACATTAACATCTCTTGTCTCATTATTTCATTGTTTACCTATTATTATTGGGTGCACTCTTTGCGGCACACCAAAAGGCTCTGTGACGCTCCATTCACACCTTTTATATTGATGGATGTTTCTCTGATATTCCTTTTAACATCCATTCTTGAATCACTATGACGTTCAGGACATGTTTTGCGGTTTTACTTTTGACTTGATTGGCTTCTCTCTCGACGAAACCCTCACCGAGCACCTGAATCAGATGTCCCGCAAGACTGTGTAAAGATTTGTACCTGAAAACATGTATGTAAGATGTAATGGGTGATGTTATAGTATGGCATGTATATAGGTTGCATTAAATGTGAGAAATTTCCCTGTAAGCAAGGTTAGGTTACTTGTTTATTTGGTTGCTTGGTTACGATCTGTAACCGTGGTAACTTCTTTACAATTTAAAGCAAGGTTATGTCTTTTTTGGCTGTTTTATTTATTTGAATGTGATGTCATGGCCGAAATTTACCTTTAATAAGTTGGTTGGCTGCCTTCTTTTAATATCAGATAGATAAATATATATCACAAATAAATTGGGAATCATGAATTTTTCATTGGATTATGACGTGCTTAAGATATCACAAGATCACTAGAAGATCACAAAATTTCTATGTGATCACAAAATTTCCATGAGATCACGAAATTTCCATGAGATCATGAAGTTTCCATGTGATCGCAAAATTTCTATGAGATCACAAAATTTCCATGAGATCACAAAATTTCCATGAGATCACAGAATTACCATGAGATCACGAAATTTCCATAAGATCAAAAAAATTACTATGAGATCCCAAAATTACCATGAGATCACAAAATTGCTCGTAAATCAAGAAATTTTCTTGAAATCACAAATTTTTGCTAAATCACGAGATTTTCATAAGATTGTGAAATTTCTATGTGACCACAATTTTTTCACTCAAGCATGTGATGAGCAAATTTCCAAGAGATCATGAAACTCACAAGGCAATATGGCATACTATAACATGACCGTGACATTGTGGATGGTGCGGGCAGACGAGGCTCACGACAAGAAGATGGCGTCACGCGTGGCCGCCGCGGACAAGCAGGAGGGAGCGCCAGCGGAGCAGGAGGCCCTGACCAGGGGCACCAGGAAGGTGCTGACAGGTACAGACAGGCACCGGGGCCCTTGCAGCCACAAGGCACACAACAAACATCAACATATCCAACATATAGTCAGGCAGTTTATATTGACATATTATGTAGGCATCGTCTCTGGAAAATATTTCTTATTTTCTAGAACAGAGTTCTTTGGCGAATTCTGTCCTTCTTGAACACTTCGTGCCACCATGAAATTGTGGTCTTGTCTTGTCTTGTCTTGTATCCTGCCGCCTTTCCTCTAGGGGTGGCCAGTACCTCCACACAAGTGCCTCCACTTGACTCTGTCCTTGCATACTTCTTTCATCTCATCTAATTTCATCACTCTTTTCATGCATGCTCTTCTCTTGTTTCCACTCTGTAGATTCCATTCATTCGCAATCTCATTTATCTGATCAATCCATTGTTTCCTAGGTCTTCCCCTTCCACGCTTACCTGTTACATTCCCTTTATACACTCTTTTTGTCAGTCGGTCTTCATTCATCCTTTCAATATGTCCAAACCATCGCATCACACTTCTTTGAACTTTCACTTTTACGCTTTCTTTTACTCCGCATTCATTTAGAACCCATTCGTTTCTCACTCTATCTTTCAGTGTTTTTCCTGTCATACTTCTCAGATGGGCCATTTCTACGGTGCATACCTTATTTACTTCTCTTTCATTCAACGTCCATGACTCGCTTCCATACATCAGGGTCGGCAACAAAATACAATTGTGTACCGCCATTTTCATTTTCTTTGGTATCCTTTTATTCTTCGCTATTCTACCAAACGCTCCTATCACGCATCTTCCTTTGCTGGCACGCTTCTCTAATTCTTTCGTCATCTTACCATTCGCCTCAAACTTACTTCCTAAATAGTCAAACTCATTCACTACTTCAACTTTTATTCCATTCAAATTAATTGTAAGTTCCTCACATACTTCATTCCTGTCAAAAACTAATACTTTTGTCTTATTCGCATTTACTTTCAAGCTATTCTTACAAAATGCATCATTTAGTTTGGTTAACATCGTTTGGAGTTCCTCCGCCGAGTCAGCTAAAACTATAGCATCATCAGCATAAAGAAGTACTCCAACTCTTGTTTCACCCACTTTCACTCCGCTCTCTGATATTCCAGCTTCTTTTATGCAACTGTCCATGATTATATTAAACAACCATGGACTCATCACGCAGCCTTGCCTCACTCCCTTATATACATCAAACCAGTCACTATATCTCCCATCCACTCTTACACATGCCGAACTATTTTCATAGATGGCACGTATCACATTCAGAAGATTATCATTCACACCGTACTTCCTGAGAACATTCCACAGCATACATCTGTCCACCGAGTCAAAGGCCCTCTCAAGATCTACGAATGCTGCGTAGACCACCCTCCCCACAGCCAGATGTTTTTCAACAATCTGTCTGAGAGTAAAGATTTGGTCCACACAACCTCGTCCTGGCATAAAGCCAGATTGAATATCAGAGACCCTGTGATCGGTGGCCATTCTCACTTTTTTTATGACAATTTTGCATAAGACTTTCCCAGGTATACTAAGGAGACTAATGGGCCTGAAGTTACGGCAGTCTTTCTTGTCCCCTTTACCCTTGTAAATAGGGACAATGACCGCCTTTCTCCAGTCCATCGGTACTACCCTGTCTTTCATACACATCTTGCATAATTCAAACATCCACTCTACCACAATTTCCAGTTAACAAAATTTCCACTTAATCATGAGATTATCATGGGATCACAAAATTTCCACTTAATCATGAGATTATCATGGGATCACAAAATTCCCACTTAGTCATGAGATTATCATGGGATCACAAAATTTCCACTTAATCATGAGATTATCATGGGATCACAAAATTTCCACTTAATCATGAGATTATCATGGGATCACAAAATTTCCACTTAATCATGAGATTATCATGGGATCAAGAAATTTCCACTTAATCATGAGATTATCATGGGATCACAAAATTTCCACTTAATCATGAGATTATCATGGGATCACGAAATTTCCACTTAATCATGAGATTATCATGGGATCACGAAATTTCCACTTAATCATGAGATTATCATGGGATCACGAAATTTCCACTTAATCATGAGATTATCATGGGATCACGAAATTTCCACTTAGTCATGAGATTATCATGGGATCACGAAATTTCCACTCATGATATTATCATGGGATCAAGAAATTTCCACTTAATCATGAGATTATCATGGGATCACGAAATTTCCACTTAATCATGAGATTATCATGTGGCCACAAATTTCCACAAAATCATGAGATTATCATGAGCCCACAAATTTCCACTTAATCATGAGATTATCATGAGTCCACAAATTTCCACTTAATCATGAGATTATCATGAGTCCGCAAATTTCCAAAAAATCATGAGATCATGAAATTCCCCGTAAATCAGGAGATGGCAAAATTTCAACTTAATCATGAGATTATGAAATCTCCTCTAAATTATTTGATATCCACGAGATCTAGAATTTTTCACTAAATCATGAAAAATCCTTAGATTGCGATGCATGACCTTGAAATGCAGTCGTCCTTGAAGGCCTTTTGAGGCTACTGGAATGTTTCTTTCCATGGTTCACGCAAGATTTGATCATGTACGCCTCGTCACATTTGTTTAAATAGCCCGTATCACTGTTTTAATAGTGAATTTGCATGATCCCCGACTATGAGCCTTGATTGGAAACAGTTGAACTGCTTTTTCGGCTGACAATTATAAAGCATTGAGCTATTATCAATCCGAGCCACCAGGGACTTAACCGCATCTGATGGCAGACACTTTCTAGTCGCCTTTATTTGTTGCACTGAATATTGTGTTGGATATGATGATCTAGGTGTGTGTAGGAGGCCCTGCAGTTGGCAATTTGTGTGGATGTTGTGCTGGGAGTGGTTGGTTGTGTTGCTGTTGCTGTTTAAGTTTGTGTTGTCCATCTCATTGTGCCCACTCACCATCATATAACTATTTATAACTAGAACCTGCAGTGCTGGGTTTCATTCCAATCAAGCATCAGGCCGTGAAAGCCTAAAAACATTACAATAGTGTAACTTCCCTTCGCATGTGGCCAGTAAAACTTATTTAGGTAAGGGGGCTGACCTTACGCCAACCACTTCACTTGAAGTGTGGGTTTTCCAACTCCCAAGGGGCTGGTACTTATTTCTTGTGAAAGCTGAGTAAGCCTTGCCGGTATTTTATTTTGGGTTTGAAATACACACAGAAACGGGAAATCCTTTCTGACACCCTCGGTGGGATTCGAACCCGAGCCCTCAGCTGTTGACCAAATTGAGCTATGGACTGGACTACGAAGGAAGACGGACGATGAAGTTTTGGATTTAAACCCAGTACTGTAGTTCTGCATTAATATTTTTAATGCTTCCATCATGTACTATTATTTTAAGTATACTTCATCCATCTCCATTTAATATGACCGTGCTGATGAAACTTCCAGCTCAGGCACCATTAGTTTGTCAAAGCGTGGGCTCAACCGACGACTAAAATGTCTAAGAACAGTTGGAAATCATCTTAGCTTATTTTTTCCATTTTCAATTCTACATCCTTCAGTTTTATATTTTATCATATTTTGCTTTGTACTTATTTGAGTATTGTTTATTTTTATTTTTCATCACATGTTTTTGCTTTTGCAGTTTTTCATGATAATGTCTACCTTATTTTTATTCATACAAATATTATTGTACTTACTACAAAATAATTCACTGTTTGTATTGTCATGTACCCATTATGTAATAAGTATATTTTTAATGTATGTATATGTACTTATATTTAGATGCAATGTGTGTGTGTGTGTGTGTTTTGTTTTGTGTGTGTGTGTGTGTAGGTTAGACAGCTTATAATACAATGTTGTCTTACAGGAAAAAGTGACTCTTTTTTTTGAAGAGGAACGCAATTCACCAACCTATTTTACCTGCCAGAAACAGGCATCAACATTATGAATTAACAATTCATTATTTAATATTTTTAATGAATCATTAATTGATAATTGCCCAATGACGTCTGTTGAACTAGGGTCAAAGTTATTGTCGATGGGACACGGCGCAGGCGGGGCTCAAACTTGTGCTTATTTCAATAACTACGAACTACAATAGACTAGAAACTGGTTACTTGTATGCTGACACTTATAACCTCACATTTTCAAGTTGAAAACTACTTTGATTTTGTCACAGACCTTTGTTACATTAGTATATATTCAAATAGTTAATAATAATTAAGGGAACATATATACTTCTTCTTCCTCAGCCTTTCTCGGTCCACTCCTGGACGTAGGCTTCTTCCAATCCTCTCCATTCCTGTCTATCGGCTGCTGTGTTCAGCCTGCAGTTCTCTTGATGTCGTCCAGCCACCTCAGTTAGGGTCTCCCCACTCCCGCTTGGACATCCTGGGCCGCCACTGGGCGATCCTTTTCGGCCACCTGTCATGGTCCTGCCTTGCGACGTGACCGTCCCAGCGCCACTTTAAGCAGGCCACTCGCTGTACGACATCAGTGACACCAGTGCATCTACGGATCTCCTGGTTTGGAACCTTGTCTCTGAGACTGATTCCCAGCATCCTCCTTTCAATGGCTCTTTGACACGTTCTCAGTCTATTAAACATGTCTACGCAGTCACTTATTCCTGGATGACAACTTTTTTTTTTAAAAAAACACTTAAATTATATCAATTCATTATTCATTAAAAAAAACTCACAATTTATTTAAGATATTTAATTTTATTACAACCATCGATTAATATAAAAGACATAGACGGCGTACGTCTGTTTCTTTCCATAGCAACAAACTTACCATGAGCACACTATGGGTGAACAACGAAAAAAATGAGACATAAAATATCAACGTCATACGTCAAAAAGAGACATAAACATGACGGTTGCCTGGAAACTGATTGCAACAAGAACTCATTCGTATGAAGAGGACGCCCTAGGGCGCAATCTTATTGACGCACCAAAAGGCTCGGATGCTCCGTCGATATCTTTTATATTGATCGATGATTAAAGCTTCATACATTGAACTGTGTTTTGCTGATTTATGTACTAAAAAAATAATACTGTTAATTTTAAGGAAAAATTGCCAGCGTTCTGTCAATACCTTTAATTGTGGAAGCTTACCGCTTTGATGGGATTTTTCAACAACGGATGAGTCAGATTTTTTTATAAGTCACTGAAACGTTGTTGGAAAAACTTTGACATAGTTTAACATAGAAACAAACATTGATTTATAATATTGGTGGAGACGAAACTATCTTATTGCATTATAACATCTCGCTGATTTAATCAAACCCGTCGCCCTCGGCAAAAAAAGCCTCACACTACGCTCGGCAGAAACCAGAGACAAGTCACGTATTGAAGAACGATATGAATAGTTAGCGCAGTGTTAGGAGAGTGTGCATTTGTAGTTGCTGGTCCTCTAGCCGGGAACCATCTGCCTCATTATGTGAGAGAGCTAGAGGACCATGGAAAGTTCCGAAATGCACTGAAGGCAAGCAAATATCTGGCATCGTTTGCACGAGCGCCTTTGGAGTGACTACATCACGAAACGGCGCTATAAAGAAATCATCAACTCATTTTCATCAAATAACATACTGTAGGACTAATCTGTCAACCACAGAGTAGTCAAACACTACAAAACCTTTCATAGTATTAGATCTCTCAAATACAACAGAATACTTAGTAATCATGTGAAATCCTATGTTTTCTTGCTTTCTCCGTCTTGTGTTTCGACACCCAATATTTAAGCGTTCCGTGATGTTACATAATAATGTAATTTTTCTTTAAAAATGGCCAAATTCATAGACTATAACAATTACAACGCGTTTGACACTATTTCCGCGCAGAGATAGCAATCTAGTAATGCCAACAGTGTAGAAAAAAATTACAACATCAGTACCCTTAGTACGAGTTGCAAAACTTGAGAAAAGTAAAGTTTACGGAAAATATTAATGAGTGATTTCTCCCAAAATCTGCCGTTTTTGTTTCTTACACTTTGTGGTCTTAGCGAAAGAGTTACAGTGATGAAGACAATCAAGTTCAAACAAACAAAAATGGCAGATTTTGGGGGAAATCACTCTTTAGTAATTGCCGTAAACTTTACATTACTCAAGTTTTGCAACTCGTACTAAGGGTATACACTTGGCCTCTTTGTGTGGTGACACTTGGTGTATCTTTGTTCTCTTTCTAACCAGCAAAGATTTGTGTTGAGGTAGGTTGACACAGACACAGCGTCTACTCGACTCCACCATATTCTAACTCAATGGTAACAAATAAAATATGATTATTATTGTTTCGGAAAAGCACTTAACGACAATAATGCTGAGACATAATTTCTGCTTAATAATATCTAAAACTGTAAGAGGTGAAATAGATTAATAATTAATGGGACATCTATTAAAATTTACTGTTACATTTAAAAAAATGGAAATGTTAATTATATAACAAGGCTTTGGATAGATTGTTTCCATAAGAGTTAAATCAATTGTATACTGAAGATTTCCTTTGTGTTGGAGAGATGTTTTCAGGGATCTGTTGCTGTGGTCTGTGGGAGCTGGAGCTTCCGGACGTTTTTTTCAGTTCCGGACGGTGCTTGTAAACGACAAACACGTACTGGTTGAAGCAAGATGGTTTGCTGATAGACCCCATAGTTTCACATGCGAAAAATACACAGATGTCGCTGCTAAACCAACAAACACGTATGCAAAGTGTATTTAGTTTCCACATATAAACCCCGAGTGCACACACACTTGCATCACAGTTCTCATCAAGATCATCTTCATCATCATACTGCACGCTGAAGAAGCCCTTTGTAGATATGATTCGAAACGTCCGGAAGCTCCAGCTCCCACAGACTACGGCAACAAATCCCGGAAAACATCACTCCAGCATCATCAGCCGGCGGTGGAAGCTTAAAACTTTTTTTTGTGTGCTTTAACCCTGGATGTTTGCGACATCCTTGCATTTCTTGATCAAGAAAAAATCTCTTTTTTTTGATGACCCTCCTTTTGCATGGCCCAGACTGTGCCCTGTGAAAACAGGATTACAAATTTTTGTCAGTTTAAAATTGTTTTAACTCGTGTTGACACAACCTATCTTTAGTAACCATTTAATCAGCTTATTTAATAATATCTAAATAAACATATGTGGACAATCTCCATTTGGTTTTGCCGCCATCTGTACTTTCATTTTTAAACTGAAAAAATCAACTGTCCCCAATATATAAATTAAAGTATTCTTCATTTCTACTTTCTGACTCATACTTCAAGTTTTATTATATCATGTAATAGGTTGGTATGAGGCTGATCCCCCATGCTGTAAAAACATAGATCGATTTTGCCAATGCCAGCCCAGTTTCAGGGAAAGGCGGCAGGCGTTGCAAATGTTATGTTCATGCGAGGCTTGGTTTATTTTGCATGTACACATGTTGTGGGTATGCATTAAATCCGAGCCTTAAATATCAATTTATCTTTGCAACTTAGATTATAGATTATGTAAGGTGTTTGTACGAACATTTGATAGTTCCTCTACAACTTTCGAGGACTTTAATCTACAACATCCGATCAAATAACCTAAATAATAATAAACAAAATGCAAATATAACAAACAATTACAATTCCTTGACTTATAGGTTGGTATGAGGCTGACCACTCATACTGTAAAAAACGGTTCACTTTGCCAATGTCACCCCTGTTTCAGGGAAGGTCGGCAAAAGTTGCAGGGTGTATGTCCATTTGAGATTTGGTTTTTATGTTGTACATTCACATGAGGCATTTGCAAGCGCAAACTTGTACGTGTCTGATTGTGAGAATGCATGTAATGTGAATCTCAAATGATACATATCTTTGCAACTTAGATTAGATTAGATTAGAAATTACACATTTCTATTTGTGTGTCTACTATTTGTAAGTACACATTCAGAATTTGTAAGCGCAAACTACACGTGTTTGTTTGTGGGCATGCATTTGAGAGCTTTAAATGAATATATCCTTGCAACTTAGATTATAGATTAGATTATAGATATTTGTGGGCATGCATTTAATATGCATTTTAAATGTTTATATATCTTTGCAACTAAGATTATAGGTATCAATCAAATTAAAAAGAAAATGAGTCAGATTAAACTAAATGCCTCACTTTGAACTTCTACATGGGATCGACAGCTTTGTTTTTCTCGGCACATTTGCCTAGTGATGGGTGTGCCGAGTATTTGTATGCTCCTCCTTGTAACGCTTGTTGTGCTATGTTTCCAGTTAAGGATCTGCCCACCAAGCCCAGCCAGGGTATTGTGACGTGGAAGGTGCTGAAGGACAAGATCCCGTGGGGACTTCTCTTCCTGCTGGGTGAGTCCACTATCATTCTTATTTATTATCATTCCTCTTAATCTTATTTATGGACCGGTCCGTAGTCCAGTGGCAACACTTCGGACTCGTAAATGGAAGGTTGTGGGTTTGAATCCCGGCGGAGCACAAAAAATTTACCATTTATATTTTCAAATATGCTCTTCGCTGGTTGAAAAATTTGTATACCTTTACCAAAGATTGGTCACCAAAGGTCCATCCAGCCTTACTGCAACTGGGTCTCTGGGAATCGGCACTTTGTAGCGACAACCAAGCTCGTAAAAAGTCTGGTCAATAGCTCAGATGGTAGAATGCTTGCATTTCATGCCAAGAGCAAGAGTTTGATCCCCACCGAGGGTGTCAGAAATGATTTCCCGTGACGGTGCCTATTTCAAACCCAAAATAAATATTGGCAAGGTGTACTAAGCCTTCATGAGAAACGAGAACCAGCCTTCCTCCCGGAAGCTGGAAAACCCCCACTTCAACTGAAAGTGATTGGTTTGAGGCAGGCCCCCTTACCCGTAAAAATAAATAGGTCCCGAAGTGCCACATGGGAACCCTTCGAAGAAACGCTGGCAAGAAGTTACACTACATGTGTAGCTTAGTTGCGTTTATGTCTTAGAAATAGGTAGAAATACTGTTGAAATGGACTTTCTAAGAAGTATGATTGGGAAAAAACGGAGTGACAGGGTGAGGAATGATTTTGTAAGAGAAGAATGTGGTGCAAGAGAAAGTGTGAAAGTGAAGATTAAAAGAAGTTTGTTAAGATGGTTTGGGCATATGGAGAGAATGAATGAGGAAAGACTGACGAAGAAAGTATATGTTGGTAGAATAGATGGATGTCGTGGTAGAGGAAGACCGAGAAAGGTATGGATGGACCAAATATCCGAAATTGCGAATGAATGGAATATCCAGAGTAAATAGAGGTCTCAAATCGCCTTAGAACAAAATAAACCTAGTTAGTTTTGATCATTTTTCAAGTTTTTTTTAATCATCTTTTTGTAAATTGAGGCTAAATTTTAAACGTAAACTAGATTTCTATTTTAAAATTCTAATGAATAACATGAATTTCCAGGAGGAGGCTTTGCCCTGGCCGAGGGCAGCAAGGCCTCGGGCATGTCCCAGCTGATCGGCAACTCCCTGACGGGGCTGCGCGTGCTGCCCCCCTACGTCATCCTGCTCATCATCGTCATCATCTGCGAGCTGCTCACCGAGTTCACCTCCAACGTGGCCATCGCCAACATCATCCTGCCCGTGCTGGCCGAGATGGTAAGCAAGCTCCCCTATCTGCAGCTTAGTCATCCTGGCTTCTTGTGCCTCTTAACCCTCAATACTGCGTCACAAAAGAGGGATCTGTGCCAAACCACTGTCTCAGATTCATCAACTAAGTAAAACTTTGTATATAAATTATATAAGTGAAAATAAACAGTGTTTGATTTGAATTAATCCTAAAAATTATAATATTAAACAATATGAATTTTCACTGTGTTAATACACAAACAATACAAAATATAATCAACTAAGTTGTTCATTTTCGAGCTGGAGCCCTTGATTCCTTTAATAGGGTAATTTGACATTTTTATCTTTTTCATAAAATGATAAAATGAACGCAGACGCATTTAAAATAAATTGCACAGAATCTGTACTCGACTTTCTTGCAAAAATTAACCCACTGTATGACGTATGTAAAGCAAGAATCATCTACCAGCTTATGCCGTTTCAATAAAAATATAATATATCAATAATAAAACAATTTTATTCCACCGCGGTGTGTACCTGCATACTCGTATAATATGGATATAGCCATATACTCGTAAATACTTAAACGAATATAAGTACTTGGTTGATTTATTTGTTGAGCGCCGTTTTGTGTGAATCACACCTCAAGAGCCCTCTGTGAGGTTGGTCTTCTCTGGAAAAAGCGCCAATTACACAAGAAAGATCCTTGACTTATAGGTTGATATAAAGCTGACTACCCATAGTGTAAAAAATAATTCGTTTTGTCAATGCCATCCCTGTTTCAAGGAAGGTCGGCAAGAGTTGCAGGTTTTATGTTCATTTGAGATTTGGTTTTAATTTGTAAGTACACATTTTAAGCGCGAATTTACACGTGTCTGTTTGTGGGCATGCATTTGATATGAGTTTTTAATTTTAATATATCTTTGCAACTTAGATTTTAGAATCTAGAATCTAGATTATTATAGATGGTCATTGAACCCTTTTGTATGCAAAGTAGGACTTTGTATGGTGGGTAAACTTTTTAGTTATATTTTGAAAAAGTAACGACTGATTATTATTGGTATTTATAAAATTTTAAGAATCGCAGCCTTTTATCTATTTTTAACCCTTTGACTACCGAGAAAATTGCTAATACATTTTGTATGGAAAATTTTCACTTTGTATTGCAGCTATACTTTTGATTCACTTTTTGGAAAAAATAATGATGGCAATATATAGGTTATTATTATTGTTTTACATTTGACCTACATCATTTTTTTATTAACCCTCTAACTGCCGAGAATTTTTCCATTATTTTTTTCTTTTATATGGCAACTCCCTAAACCAAGATTATGATGAAGAAATGATTATAATTATTAGATAGCACTATTATATTAATGGATTCACACAAAATTTAAGAAAAATCGTCGGAGCCGTTTTTGAGAAAATCGCATTTAAAATTTTCAGCTCTTCGGAAGCCATCTTGAATTTTCAAAAAAGTAAAAAAAAAATGATTACGAATTAAAGTGATAAGCTTGTTCTTTCTATCAAATCTAAAACAAATTTAAATATCTTGCATTTTAATAGGTTTTTGTAATATTTTCGATTTAAAATTTCAGGTCGTGTAAACGGTGCTTTATATTTATTTTTTCAAAAAAATTTTTTTGTATATTTGTAGAAATTTATGTTGTCCATAATATTGTAGAACATTTAATTTTTGTTGACCCCTTAACTTTCGAGAAAATCACAACCGTTTGTTTTTTTCATATCGCAGCCCATAGACACAGATTAGTAAGAGTGTTGCCATAACTAATTTATTAAGTTAAAAATTAATTAATGGCAATTCTGAAAATTTAAGAAAAATTCTTGGAGCCGTTTTTGAGAAAAGTGCAATTTTATGTTTTTTTTGTACGGCAGCCATCTTGAATTTTCAAGTTGGTGTAATGCCATGTTATTCATACTTAATACATGTCCAAAAAAGCTGATGTAGCCAAAATTTGGTATCTCTAGATCTTATACTTTGGAAAGTGACACACACACATACATACATACATACATACATACATACATACATACATACATACAGACGGACGTTTTTGAAAGATAGTGTTTTTTGGCATGTCCTGCACCAGGACAACTCATTTCCGTGAAAACCTCGAAATTTTTTTTTTACACCAATTCATAACTTTCTTTATAGCCTTCGGCTATAGCAAGAAAGTAAAAAATATGTATCAGGTGTAGTTTTTAAATTATAGCTCCTTAAAATTTGAGCATTTTTGATTTCCGGTAAAACATGACATTTTTTATTCCTTGACTTATAGGTTCGTATGAGGCTGAGCACCCATACTGTATAAAATGGTTCACTTTGCCAATGTCACCCCTGTTTCAGGGAAGGTCGGCAAGAGTTGCAGGGCTTATGTTCATTTGAGATTGGGTTTTTAATATTGTAGGTCCACATGCGGCTTGTGTGAGCGCAAAATTATGCGTGTCTGCTTGTGGGAATGCATTTAATGTGAATCTCAAATGATACATATCTTTGCAATTTAGATTTAGGCGTGACAGGAATGGATCTTTGTATATTATGTATTTCAAAGAACTGTACCTACCGAGGGCCCCAGGTAGCTTGTCGGATCCTGTGATGTCACGGCTTGGCTACTTGACCACGCTGTGATTTGGCAGGACTCAAATTCTCGGGATTTTATGAAAATATTGCATGTGTTTCATGCAAAGGCAGATAAAAATGTAAACCTAGGTTCTCTTGGTTAACTGGGTGTATTGGAAGTGATTCGCGAGGAATCATTTTTTGACATAACCTCAAATATCAGTGTGTCTAGATTATTCCAGCATAATATTTACAGGGCAGTCTTTATTAGTGTTAAGTATTATTGTTACTGAGAGCTGTGTGTTGTTGCAGTCGCTGGCCATTGGCATGCACCCCATGTACCTGATGCTGCCCGCGGCCATTGCCTGCTCCATGGCCTTCCACATGCCTGTGGGGACTCCCCCCAACGCCATCGTGGCCGGCATCGCCAACATACCCACCGGGACCATGGTAAGCCTTCCATCACATCTACTTGGCTTTCACTTTAGGGGTGGAAATCGTTTGAAATCGGAAATTTATCATAACTAAAATGTCAGCTCTGCACTAAAATTGTGCGCATGCATTGGAATTGTTTTATTCAATGAATGTCTGTGTTATGGCCAAGGGAGTCAAGTCCCTGTTCTTGACTAGAGTATTTGGAACTGAATAACGCTGGTTTGAATCACGCCTGACCTATTTGACCATAACTTTGACCCTGGTTTAACAGATGCCATTGCATACACGCAAGCTTTTGCTTTCGTATGATGACTACTGGCCAGGAAAAATAGGTTGATGAATTGCATTCCTCTTCACAAATCGACTGCTCCAAAGAAGACAGCACTAAGTCAAAAAATAAAGTTTTGCAGGAAAGTCAATTGAATGTTATTTATTCCATGGAGTACAAGGCATAAACTATTTTTTAGATTAATTTATTAACATGTTGAAAAGAGATAGAGACACGGCTGTCATCTTGGAATGAAGATAATGATTTGTTACCTTCAGAAATGGAAATAAGTCAAAAACCTAAATTTCGGAGCTACTTCCTTCTTCCTTGGAGCAGTCGAAATGCTGGCATTATGAAGCATGGCATGTTCAATTATTGGGTTTCGAAACACAAGATTGAGAAAGCAAGAAAACATGGGATTTCACAGGATTATTAAGTATTCTGTTGTATGTGACGGATCTGTGTTTGACAGATCTGGCTGCCAGTTGTGTACCATACCATGTTTCAATGTTATAACCTAGTTTCGGTTCCACTCATAGTACATGCCAATGTAAACCATCCTAATGTACTTTATTTATTTTTAAATGTTCTGTTTGCAGGCCGTGGCCGGCATCGGCCCCACCATCGTGACCACCATCCTGACCTGGGGCTTCTTCCCCACGTGGGGCGTCATCATCTTCCCGGAGGTGAAGACCTTCCCCAAGTGGGCGCAGGACCAGGCCGCCCTCATCCACAGGCCATAGACACACAACGCATAGCACCTCAAGTCAACACCGCGACATACAGAGATGCTTCCAAAACAGATGCTCTTTTCCACTTGTATAAGACCAGCAACTATCATCAACACTTACTGCAGTCGCTGGGATGGTCGAGGGATAAGGCATTCGGATTTGGCAAACGCTGGTTCGAGCCCGGCCTTGTACTATCGACAATAACTTCGACCCTGGTTCAACAGATGCCATTGCATGCACACAAGCTTCTGCTTTCGCATGAAGACAACTGGCCAGGCAAAATGGTGTGGTGAATTGTCAATCCTCTTCTCAAATCTGTTAATAAAAAAAACTTGCATAGTTCATCCGGCTCACAAGCCTGAAGTCGCAGGGCCTCCCGCACCACAATGCTCCACGACTCTCTGTCTTGTGCTGCTTTCCTCCATGGTCTCTTTTTCGCCTAGGGCTTAAGTGTCGATTCAAATTTCAGGCCTCTATAAAAATGATCTAAAGTTGCGTTTTATCAGTCAATTTTTTTTCATTTTAATCTGGAATTAAAGCATGCCAATGCTACCATTTTGAGGATAGAACAGTCACAGTTGTAGTGTACAGAAAAAGCATTGATATTAAATGTGTATTTTGATTCATGAGATGATTTTGAAAGCATCTCTGCCGTGCGTGACTTGAGCACTTTTAGTTAAAATGTAATAAATGTTCCCCGCGTAAGAATAATCACCAAAACTTGCTTACAAATATTTATTTTTGCTAAAATACTTCATTTTTGGTGGTTGTATTCTTCATAAGAGCGATACCACATTAACTATGGTTAGAGAAAGGTGTATATATGTAGGTGGGAAAACTCGTACAAATTGCGATGGTGATTTTTGATTGCCTGCGTGTCCCACAATCATAGGTCGCAGCACCAACACGGTACGCAGCGACTGAGCAAAAGCAGAAACGATGCTGGAGTGATGTTTTCCGGGATCTGTTGCCGTGGTCTGTGGGAGCTGGAGCTTCCGGACGTTTCGCCCATTTCTACGATGGGCTTCTTCAGCGTGAAGTATGATGATGAAGATGATCTCGATGAGAACTGTGATGCAAGTGTGTACACTCGGGATTTATATGTGAAAACTTAAGACACTTTGCATACAAATTTTGTTTGGTGTAGCAGCGACATCTGTGTATTTTGCATTTGAAACTATGGGGTGTACGAGCAAACCATCTTGCTTCTACAAGTACGTGTTTGTCATTTAAAAGCTCCAGCTCCCGCAGACCACGGCAACAGATCCCGGAAAACATCACCCCAGCATCATCAGCCGGCCGTGTAAGCCTTAAACTCTTATTCAAAAGGAGAAACACTTGATCTCTGTTATTATGACTTGATCTCTGTTATTATGACTTGATCTCTGTTATTATGACTTGATCTCTGTTATTATGACTTGATCTCTGTTATTATGACTTGATCTGTGTTATTATGACCGATGCAGTTTTTGGCAAGCAATAAGCTTGCTAGTTGACAACACTAGTGTCCATTAAAAGAGGGAACGGCGGGCAATCAACCAAAATTGTTACTTTACGCAATTTATATTATATCGCCACCTTGAAGGTATAACTGAATGAGTGCTGATTCACTGATTTGAGAAATTGTGGATAAAAAAATTTATTGCGTGCAACTTCTCATAGTAAGTGAACTAATTATAAGGAAGCTAAAGAAAGACTTCTAAGCTACAGGATTTTCACACTTCTTTAATGTTTTCTCTCGTAGAAAATAGGGAAAAAGGTGAATTTATCTGAGAAACCCATGTTAGCTTAATGTGCCACTCATTCAGTTTTACCTTTAATGTATGGATATCCACCTTGGGTCGGAGAAAGCTTATTATCAAAGTACTTTATTTCTGAAGAAATAAAGGGCGTATCATATAGAGCACATTTTCTGTAAATTTATTTTTAATAAAATAAATCATTCACTTGTACATACAAGTCATTTCTGTTTATTTGTTGAACAAAATGTGTAGAAAATTATAATCAAATGTATCAAAAAATATATACATTATAGTAGCTATTTCTTTCAAAAAAATTCTCCATTCAAACCAGACAATATTGTTAACAGTTTTACCAATGCCATCCCCGTTTCATTCAGGGAATAATGGCAAGAGTTGCAGAGCTGTACGCATTTACGATTCAAATTTTCTTTTGTAAGGACGCATGCAGCATATCAAATCGCAAACTTATACATCACC
The DNA here is from genome assembly GCA_951799405.1 of Agapetus fuscipes. NCBI lineage: Eukaryota > Metazoa > Arthropoda > Insecta > Trichoptera > Glossosomatidae > Agapetus > Agapetus fuscipes. The sequence continues at coordinate 15,550,419 of OX637352.1, forward strand.
ACCTTACAGGTAAGACTGAATAAGTGCTGATTCACTGATTTGAGAAATCGTGGATTCTCACACTTTTGTAGTGATTTCTCTCGTAGAAAATAGGAAAAGAAGTGCATTTATCTAAGAAACCCATGTTGGCTTAATATGTCACTTATTCAGTTTTACCTTTAAGGTATCGACATGGCTGTTTGTGTGTTAGTGTTGAATCTAAGCCTGATTAACGGCAAATATATTGCAGGATAAATATATTTTGGTTTTCCTTTAAAATAACGCATTTGAAATTGAATTTGAGTTCTAACAAGGACTCGGATCAAACCATAAATGAATGGCATAAAATCAAAGACGGAAATCTATGGTTTATTTGCGGTAATGAGATAAATACATGAGTCGTATAACTGCAAACGCCGTCATCTCCAAAATTTATGATTTTTGAGATAATGATTGAATTTGATTCTGCGCAGTGTAACAAATCGTTTGCTGTGTGCGATATAATGTAAACCTCACTTAATCCTTCGTAATTTTAATTGAAAAAGTATGATTTCGTGCAAACGCCGTCATCTCCAACTGGTGTTGTCGGTTTACAAGTTTATTTTTCTCAAAATCATCTCATAAGGAGTTGACGGCGTTTGCATTTATACGACTCACATGGATATACAGAAAAACATTCTTCCATCATTTCCATGTATTTATATCATATTAAAAAAAATCCAGATTTCCGGGTTTGTTTCACCCGGTTAAAATGCATTTTATACAATACGTTGCTTACACCGGAGGTATGTTTGCCTCTACGGGACGTTCACTCTTGCCTGAAATGTAAATACGTCTCTGCAACTTAGATTATAGATTGTTTTGTTCACAACAGAGATATGACTTGTAAGAAATATTTATTTTTATAAACAAATCTTCATTAATTAATAATTAATACTCATTGCCAGAGCAATATGGATCAATTTGTTACACCGAACACACAAATAAGTTGTAAAGACACAAATATAGCAATCTACGAGTTATTTAAAAATTAGACAAACTTTTGGACACACAGAAAATAAAATTCTCTGTGTTTCCATACATTTGAGTTGTATATTTCCATAGTCAGCTATCTCCTTCTCTGTCTTTTGGTGCCACTTCTATCAAAGATCGGCGATCAATATGGTTATTATGATCTTAGATGCTGCGGCTCGAAACAGCAACTTGGTGCTCTTTTTAAACCATTGCCGCAGGTTTTTCAGCCACAGTGTCCACATCTCATCTCAACATGCAAAACGCAACTAAGCTGCACATATAGTGTAACTTCTTGCCGCGTTATCCCCAAAGGGGTCGCATGTGGCGAGTTGAACCTATTTATTTTTACAGGTAAGGGGGCCGGCCTTACGCCAACCACTTCAGTTGAAGAGGGAGTGTCCCAGCTCTCGAGAGGGCTGGTACTCATTTCTTGTGAAGGCTGAGTAAACCTTGCCGGTATTTTATTTTGTGGTATGAAATAAACACCGAAATGGGAAATCATTTTTGACACCCTTGGTGGGATTCGAACCCGAGCTCACGGGGCGGAATGCAAGCACTCTACCAACTGAGCTATCGACCGGACTAAAATATAGAAAAGTGATTTCTCACTGAAAGGGAAGATATCGGATTTTGGAAATATACGACTCGTTTATCTGATTTTTGGAAAAGTCTTAGATTGCCTCTTTTGTTTCTGTATTATTTACTGTAACACATAATACATGAATTTGTTCACTTTATTTTTTGTGTACATAGTTTTATAATATTTTTTTATGAATTCAACGAGGAAATGCGTTTTTTATTTTGTGCATTTACAGGACTGTAAATTATTAGAAGTGACTTTGTACAATAGCTTAAGGTTTAAATGGATCCGTGACGTATGCTTCACATTCAATACAGGCAGAGTATTAATCGCATCCCCCTCCACAAACCCACGCCCTGTATATCCATCCCATCCGGGGATGTGTCACAGGACACGCATCAGACATAGAGTGAGATACAAGCGGCAGAAGGCCCTCCCGTGATGCTACGCTGTCTCAAGGGGTACACAAAGCAAGGCTGGCTCAGGAAACACGAAAAGTAATAGCCAAGTGCAAGAATTTAGGACTCAATTAATCGCATCCACAATAATCAAATACTGTAAGTCAGTGAAATAGAGGACATCGCACGTTTAATAATAAAGAGCAATAACTCAAAAAACAAGAATGTTGAAAAATCACGTTTAAAAGACCTTGGACCGGTCCGTAGTCCGTAGTGGCAACACTTCGGACTCGTAAATGGAAGGTTGTGGATTCGGATCCCGGCGGAGCACAAAAATATACCATTTATATTTCCAATGTGCTCTTCGCTGAGTTGAAAAATTCATAAACCTTTACCAAAGACCGGTCACTGAAAGGTCCGTCCAACCTTACAACAACTGGGTCTTGCTTGAGAATTGGCGCTTTCTACAGCGACGACCAAGCTCGCAGAGGGCTCTTGAGGTGTGATACACACAAAAACAGCGCTCACCAAATAAATCATCCTAATATTATTATTATTAAAGTTCAGACAACCAGTACAACTTGTATGGGATGAAAAAGGCGGCCGATGTTTTATCTCGGTCATATTCGTCCAAATTGAACGGCTGTCGCATTCTACCTATTCTTCTCGCATTGTTCTTGCGTTTTATTACAGAATCTCGATTTTCCCAATTTTCGAGTTATTTCTCTTTATTATTAAGCGTGCGACATAGTGAGATGGAGCAGATCCAGCAGAGATCATGTCTCCAGCATGAGCCATGAAAGCCTCGCACACATCGCAGCTAATGAGATGCCAATAGGGCAACGCCCAGCTGGGAGACCTCCTGGAGGTGGAGAGATACCTGGACGTCCTCATCTCAAGATCCATGAGCTGCCTTGAAGTTTTTTTGTGAATCACAGATCAAAAGATCAAAATCAAGGAAATGAAGAAAAAGAAATACAGTTTTTTTGACAGGTAAACATCACAGTTCTCTGGACTAAGGTCTCGAACAACCAATATTTAAATATTAGTTGACTTCTTCCCTAGCAACGCAGTCGTTTGGCATGACAATATTATTTGGTTATGTCAAATGTGCGGACTCTATTAGAAGAATGAAGTGTATTCAAATTCCAGAAACAAAAAAATGTAACACCACACCGCCAGGCTGCTAGGGTAAAGGACTTATACATGTTTTGCTATATTTTGACCACGGTCAAAGCCAAGAAGATCAATACCAAGCATATTTTGTTATTGTTTGCTTAGGAACCTAGTCGCATAGTTTTGAGACGTTTTCCTGCCAGGAAATGTAAGGTTCATTTCCGAGTGCTTAAATCAGAACAAATACAGAACAACGTTTTCCATAAATCCATTATGGCTCTCATTCTGTATCTAGTTTGGAAAGCATCTGTCAAATTCAAAAATAGAATGCCAGCCGGTGCTGTAAAGTACAACTTTTTCCCAGATTTAGGGGATTTTTTTCTTTCTATCGATGCCAACTTTTAATATAATCCTTGATTTCAAGGTCACGGGTTCATTTAGACAATTTTTTCAATTTAAAGATAAAGGTTTGAAAAATTAACTTTGGTGAATGCATGTCTTCCCAATTTAAAAAATATCTTGCCGCGCAAAAATGGGAGTATTTACATTTATACTTCTGCTATAACAAATGAGTGTTATAGAACCAAAGACTGCCATCTAGGGTATTTCTTGAAAATGAATTAAATGAATTGAAACACAGAGAATTCTGTGTTGTGATTATAGGAACAGAGACGGCGACCGAAGATTCGATTTTTGGAATTAGATGTGTAATATATGAAAATGATCTTCTGTGTGTCCATATATTTATCTCATTTCCATAAAAATAACATACATGGCCGCCTTTGGTTCTATACAAGCATATCATTATCAAAAAAAAAACTAGATTAGTTTTTTCTACATGACTCAAGTATCGCCATAGACAAAAACGTTACCAAAGTTTATTTTGCCTTTACATAGCAATGAATTTGATTTTTTTATATTTTTGATTTTTTTATTTTAAAGGCTTTATCGAACACACAGCGTTTTAAGTGCGCGTCAAGTCGTCAGCGCAAAAAAAAAAAATAGGATGATTTGTAGGAAAATTTGATGAGCGCTGTTTCTGTGTGTATCACACCTCAAGAGCCCTTTACGAGCTTGGTCGTCGCTGTAGAAAGCGCCAATTCACAAGCAAGACTGTAAGGTCGGATGGACCTTTCAGTGACCGGTCTTTGGTTAAGGTTTATGAATTTTTCAACCCAGCGAAGAGCACATTTGGAAATATAAATGGTATATTTTTGTGCTTTACCGGGATTTGAATCCTCAACCTTCCATTTACGAGTCCGAAGTGTTGCCACTGGACTACGGAACGGTCCAAGAAATGCCAACAACACGTAATGTGAGAGTTGTTTTAAATATTTTTTAAATCAATTTCCAGTTTTCATAAGACACATTGGTCCAGTACACATGCAAACATTGCTCATGTGAAATTACCTCGGAAGGATGTAAAACATACAGGCACTTAGGGGACGAGGTGTAGACATGTTCAGTACAACACAATGCAGCGCAAAAAATCAAGACACTTTAACGCCTTGACGGGCGTTAATAGCGCTCTCTGTTTGACGAAGCCTGAAGTTTGTTTTATTTGATAATAAATAAATTACTGATGTTCCTAGATTAGGAGTTGTAAAGAAGATAAATAAATGTTATAGATGGAAGAGGATATTTTTTTGTAGATTGAATTGTGAAAAAAAAAACTACATCTATTTGAAATGAATAAAAATAATTTTAAATATTTATTGTTTTTTGTTGTTGTTGAATAGAAAATAATAAATTTTAGTAAAAAAAAAATTTAAGTCTTACGGAATCAAAGACGGCATTCTGAGATTTCTTACTTAAATGAGACTGTAAAAAATGGTTCACTTTGCCAATGTCACCCGTCTCACAGAAGGTCAGCGGTAAGAAGTTGCACCATTTGTGCAGCATAGATGCAAAGATATGGAAAGACAGGAAATGACTGTCTCTGCATTTCCATGTACATATTTATCTCATGCAGCTTTTGATTCTATAGGATTGAATTATTAAAGGGTTTTATACTCTTTATTTTTAAATTTATGAATATTTTATGAACTGCCACTCCTGTAACAGGAAAAGGCGGTAAAGGAAAACAATCTTAAATGGCCGCTTTCAGTTCTACACGACTCAAATGTGAATTTAATGTTAGTTAAAAAATAACTATTGATTATATTTTTATTGGGAAATAAAAATTTATTCAGTCCATATTGTTTTATTTTATGTATCCCATTCAAACTATCAGTGCCTAGCAACTAGGGGTGGAAGTCTTGACAGCCGTTGGAAGATCTGAATCTATTTGAAGATAGGACGAAATAAAACATGACGGCGTATCAACATCTGATCGCTGTTCCATATAAAATGTATCAGCTGTCGATACACAGCCATATTTTATTACGTCCTATCATCAAATTGATCTATAAAGTTTGGTGATCTTGGAAATTCACTTCAAGGTCTGGAGATCAAAAACGAGTTCCAGTTCCTTGGATCTCAAATTAGCAATGAAGGAACCGGTTGTGGTATAAAAATAAATATACTCACGTAATCGAAAACAAAGCTGTTTTTCTTTTATCCTTAATGATGAACGATTACAAAGTTAATGCCTCTACAATCAATAATCTAATCTAAGTTGCAACGATATGTAACATTGAGGATTCACATAACATGCATTCTCACAAGCAGACACGTACAAGTTCGCGCTTGAGCATGCCGCATGTGAACCTACAACATAAACACCAAACCTCAAACGGACGTACACCCTGCAACTCCTGCCGACCTTCCCTGAAACAGGGGTGACATTGGCAAAGTGAACCATTTTCTACAGCATGTGTGTTCAGCCCCATACCAACCTATAAGTCAAGTCATCAACAACAAATAACATTGTGGACATAAACAAATGGATAAACATTAAAATCAAATACAAAATTCTGTATAATTTAAGATTTACAAAAATTACTAAGCTGGATAAAATATGGAAAGACCGGGGTGTGAGTAACAGCACCGAGATAAAGCTTTTCAGGAGTCTGGGCCACTCTATTTATCTCTATGCTGCTGAGACATGGATCATAAAGCAGAGAAAAGAGAAAAATTTATGCATTCAAAATGTGGTGCAGGAGGCGCATGCTCCGAATCCCATGGAAAGCAAGATGTACCAACGAGTCCATTAGTCGGGAGCTATGTTTGGATGGCTTGACTCTGTCCAGTATGCACACGCTGTATTCTTCAGTTTTTTGGACACTTTGTCTGTGGCAAGAAGGATAGCTTGGAAGGAATGGTTATGATCGATCGATGGTTATACTTTTATTAACCTTCGGTGATACATCCATAGATGTCGCAATAGCCCCAGTTGTACAGAAGGACGATATTATGTCTTCTTGTGAAATCGTCCGATTAATGAAAGGGTGGATCATAGAAGTTAGTACTGGCCTCCATATACTGGAAAGTTTGTAGCTGTCATCTCTGTTGAAGTTGGGGTGCCTGTGTATTTCGATTGCTTCCTTCACAAGTCCGGGGATGAGAAATCTTTAAAAAATGAGGGAACATTTCTCAGTATTGAAGTTTTTTTTCATTGAGAAAACTTCAGTCTTGTTTGGGACTGCCGTCCTAAGCAACCAATAACAAAATATTTATTGTCTTTTCCCCAGAAACCCGGTGACGACAAAATTTTATCTATGTCTATTCATATGCAGACCTTATTGTTTAAGGTCTTTAGTAAGTCAATGATATTCACTTTATTGTCTAAATCTAAATCTAAGCTGCAAAGATATGTATCATTTGAGATTCATATTAAATGCATTCCCACAAGCAGACACGCATAATTTTGCACTCACACACGCCGCATGTGGACCTACAGTATAAAAAATCCAATCTCAAATGCACATAAGCCCTGCAACTCTTGCCGACCTTCCCTGAAACAGGGGTGACATTGGCAAAGTGAACCACATTTTACAGCCTCATACCAACCTATAAGTCGAGGAATCCTATAAGTCCAGGCTATTGTACAAGTGAAAAATTTACCTACCTACCTACATATTTATCAACTTTTCTTTTCAAATTAAGAATCTTTTGAAATGTCAAAGTAACTTCTCTCTTTTGTTTTATTTAAAAGTCATGTGATCTTCTAGTATCATCATTTCTTGAATCCAAATGTCTTCATAAATAAATCAAATATGAGCTCGAAAGCCCCCACACAGGGAAACCAAGTGAGTTCTATGGGGAAACATTACAAACCTAACATTTCTTCATGTAATGTTCAAGATAAGTGCATCCCAAAACACAACAGTACTAAGCTGCACATATAGAGCCACTTATTACCACACTTTTTAATATGTATCTTTAGTAAATGTCAATATATCTTTGCAACTTTGATTAGGTAGATAGATAGGTAGGTCACCGTAGTCTAGTGGTAACTAACGATTTGGACTGGTAAATGGAAGGACGTGGGTTTGATCTCGGTGAAGCACTAAAAATATATATCATTTAGATTTTCAAATATGTTCTTGGCTGGGTTGAAAAATTCATATACCCTTTCCAATTTAATCTGGTTTTATTCAAAACCAACGTCAATCACCACTTCCTTGCAGCGCCTCACGACAGAAGCAACAATTCAAGCAACACCTCTGCGGCACCTTTACTGGGTGACATATACCCCAAGACTCAAGAATTTGGGAGCCTCCCGCACAGGATTCGTTAAAAATAATATATTAATATAAATAGATATACCTTTACCAAAGACCAGTCACAACAGGTCCATCCATGAATGGTCCATCTGTGAATTGCATTCCTCTTCACAAATCTATTTTTTTTAAATCCACCAACTGGGCCATAGACAGGATTCATATTACTGATATGAAACGCCTTGTAGGACGACGGGAAGAAGTCTGCCACCAAGCCTGGCTTACTGGACCCAGCGAGGGAAGCCACCTGCCTCATCAGGCTGCTGGTCTTCCTCAAGGTCTACTGGAAGACTGTGGTCATCATCGGCACACCCATCGTGCTGTCTCCCATCCTGCTCATCCACAATACTAAGGTAATGAAGCATTATTCCATTATTATAAGGCCCTCCGCTGTGGAATGCCACCACACATGCTGTGTGTGCATATGCTTTTAAATGAAGACTGCAGGGGAAGAACAATTAATGTTGTTTGTCTAAATCAGTGGTTCCCAAACTTTTAATTTCGCGTAACACTCACGAAATTATTAATCAGTGGCATACCACTGAAGTTCAACAGTTAAAAAATCGTTGAAAATGGTAAAGTAATATACCTAAACTGCAACAACTGTTTATGACAACATTATGTTTATTTATTAATTATAGAAAACAAATACAATACTCTTAGGACTTAGTGCGAAAAATGGTGCTGCATGTTCGATACAAGAAAGGAAATATTTGGCACAGTTGTACTTAATTTTAAGCGCGAAATTGAAAAACATTTTATCTAATTATTTACTATGTATTTCCCATGGCCATGGCTGCTTGCGTACCACCTTAAGAAGCGTCGCGTACCACTGGTGGTACGCGTACCATAGTTTGGGAATCACTGGTCTAAATCTAAGCTGCAAAGATATGTATTATTTGAGATGCATATTAAATGCATTCCCACGAGCAGACACGCATAATTTCGCGCTCACACATGCCTTTTGAAGAAGGCTTTTGATGATGCCTTATGAAGAAGGCTTCTGATGATGTCTATTGAAGAAGGCTTCTGATGATATCTATTGAAGAAGGCTTCTGATGATGTCTATTGAAGAAGGCTTCTGATGATGTCTATTGAAGAAGGCTTCTGATGATGTCTATTGAAGAAGGCTTCTGATGATGTCTATTGAAGAAGGCTTCTGATGATGTCTATTGAAGAAGGCTTCTGATGATGTCTATTGAAGAAGGCTTCTGATGATGTCTATTGAAGAAGGCTTCTGATGATGTCTATTGAAGAAGGCTTCTGATGATGCCTTTTGAGGCGAAAACGTTTAAGCATTTAAAATTAAAAATATAAAGTGAATTGAAACTGTGCGTTTTTTTTTACAAAAAAAAATACAATGAATGTCAGTTGAAGAAAATTATGAGTAAATCAAAATTTGAAATCATGGTTATTGCCTGTCACAATTAGAACCGGAAATCCCGCCATAAACTGTTTTAGTGACTGTTGTTACATACATGACAAATTACATTTTTTTTTAAATCAATAAATAACAATATACGAGTATACATGGACATAAAAAACTAAATAATAAAACCAATTTCACTTTAACAAGCCCTAGTGGCCAACATCACAGATCAACCGCCATTTCTTTCTATCCTTGCATACTTCTTTCATTTCCTCCAGAGTCATAACCTTCTTCATACAAGCTCTTCTTTTATTTTGACTCTGGATATTCCATTCATTCGCAATTTCGGATATTTGGTCCATCCATACCTTTCTTGGTCTTCCTCTACCACGACATCCATCTATTCTACCAACATATACTTTCTTCGTCTATACTTTGTTCTTTTTAGTAAATTGGTTGTCCTGTAACATGTATATGTATGCAAGGCAGGACTACCGCTGCCTGTGGGGCGTGGGCGTGGTGGGGGTGATGTGGATGACGGAGGCCATGCCGCACCCCGTGGCCTCGCTGCTGTTCCTGCTACTGAGCATGCTGCCCTCCTACTGTAGCGTATATGTATATGTATGTAAGGCAGGACTACCGCTGCCTGTGGGGCGTGGGCGTGGTGGGGGTGATGTGGATGACGGAGGCCATGCCGCACCCCGTGGCCTCGCTGCTGTTCCTGCTACTGAGCATGCTGCCCTCCTACTGTAGCGTATATGTATATGTATGTAAGGCAGGACTACCGCTGCCTGTGGGGCGTGGGCGTGGTGGGGGTGATGTGGATGACGGAGGCCATGCCGCACCCCGTGGCCTCGCTGCTGTTCCTGCTACTGAGCATGCTGCCCTCCTACTGTAGCGTATATGTATATGTATGTAAGGCAGGACTACCGCTGCCTGTGGGGCGTGGGCGTGGTGGGGGTGATGTGGATGACGGAGGCCATGCCGCACCCCGTGGCCTCGCTGCTGTTCCTGCTACTGAGCATGCTGCCCTCCTACTGTAGCGTATATGTATATGTATGTAAGGCAGGACTACCGCTGCCTGTGGGGCGTGGGCGTGGTGGGGGTGATGTGGATGACGGAGGCCATGCCGCACCCCGTGGCCTCGCTGCTGTTCCTGCTACTGAGCATGCTGCCCTCCTACTGTAGCGTATATGTATATGTATGTAAGGCAGGACTACCGCTGCCTGTGGGGCGTGGGCGTGGTGGGGGTGATGTGGATGACGGAGGCCATGCCGCACCCCGTGGCCTCGCTGCTGCCCGTGCTGCTGTTCCCGCTGCTGAGCGTGCTGCCCTCCGCGGCCACGGCGCAGTGCTACATGTCGGAGGCCATCGTCACCATGATCTGCTGCGTGCTGCTGGTGGAGGCCGTCATCGCCTCCGAGCTGCACATCAGGGTGGGGCTGCTCATGGTCATGGCCTGCAAGTACACGCACACGTGGTAAGCATATAATCTACTGTTCATCATCATCATCATTGGCATGACAACCTGAGGTGGGTCTTGGCCTCCCTCATCAACCTCTGCCAGCGCTGTCAATCCAACACAACATCAACAACAATATCTACAGTTAACATTTAAATAAAACCTGTTAAAAATCCGCAACCAGTAGCTAGTGATGGTCTATAACAGTGGTTCCCAGCCTGGGCGTGAGAATTACATAGGAAGTGTTCTCTGAAAGCTGTGCCTACTTGCATGACATGGGACCCAGACATGGATGAAACGTCCGGAAGCTCCTGCTCCCACAGACCACGGCAACAAGGATTTTTATCAGCTATGGAGTTCTTTGGCAAGCGCTAGCAAGCTCTGACTTGGATTGATATCCAAAGTGTAAGGAATTTAGCAGAATCGCGCTTCAGGCAAGACTAGGATATCCAGTTTGTCTATGGTGGAACTTAGAGCGTGCTAAAAGGTTACAGAATAACAAGTATCACAATTATAGTTATTACAATGTGTGTTGCCAGGTTGACATTTGGCTTTGGCATGTGCTCCCTGCTGCTTACCATCTTCCTGCCATCCCCCGCCGTGGTCTCCATGCTGCTCAGCACCATCAAGGTCGTGCTGGAGGTCCTGGAGGAGGTGACCCACAACCACATTACTCCATACAATCATAGCATACCAACAAGGACATAACTATAACTAATGTTACAAGTTGTTGCTGGAGAGAAGTTTCCTGGGATCTGTTGCCGTGGTCTATGGGAGCTGGAGTTACCGGACATTTCGCCCTGGATGTCTGTCTACGATGGGCTTCTTCAGCGTGAAGTATGATGATGAAGATGATGAAAGTATGTGTACACTTGGGGTTTATATGTGAAAAAAAATGACACTCTGCATACGAGTTAGTATACATATATATACATAACAGGCTTATTTATTTTAAATTGCATATGATAAGAGAGCGCCGTTTTTGTGTGTGTCACACCTCAAGGGCCCTCTCCAATCACGGATAAGACTTTTTGAAAAGGTGCGTCTTGAGAGCTCGGTAAAATACACCCACAGATTTGGAGGTCTTCACTCCGGGTGGCAGTCTGTTCCACTCCACCAGACCTGAAACACAGAAAGCACAGTCTCCAAAATTGTGTTTAGGAGTAGCGACATCTGTTTATTTTTCACATATAAACCCCGAGTGTACACACACTTCATCACAGTTTTCATCAAAATCATCTTCATCATCATACTTCACGCTGAAGAAGCCCATCATAGACATGGGCAAAACGTCTAATCTGTGGTCCGGAAGCTCCAGCTCCCACAGACCACGGCAACAGATCTCGGAAAACATCTCTCCAGCATCATCAGCCGGCCGTGTAAGCCTAAAACTCTTACAAGTGATGCTCAGAGCCGCGATTATCGAAATGTGGTCACAGAACAATAACTTCTTCTTCTTCTTCCTTTGCCTCTTCAATGAAGATTGGCGATCATCATAGCGATTTGCACCTATTATACTGCGGCACGAGAGAGGGATCTTGTGCTTCTGCCAAACCACTGTCTCAGGTTCTTCAACCAAGATGTTCTCCTTCAACCTGAAGCTTGTCTTTCCTCAATTCTTCCCTGTATGATGAGATGCAGGAGGGAATACTTCTCATTTCTTAGTAAAGTTTTTCCTTTCGATGGACATCAGGAGTTTGGTTCTGTTATTCATACGGGAAAGAACCTCGGCATTTGTGACTCGATCCATCCAGGAAACCTTCAACATCCGATGGTAGATCTGCATTTCTAAGACCCTGTGTAAGGGTCCACCATGGATCAATAGAATAAAAAAAAAACACTTTTGTGTTTGCACACACCCGCGCTGACCCCCGCGTCACCACCCTCGCCCCCCGTCACACCTACCCCCCACCACAGAGCGAAGGAAGATGAGAGCAACGCAAAGAATTTCCAACCAGTTTACGTCAACGCGTGTGCGCGAAGACATCGAAGACCACCACGGCGCTTTGAAAACTCGCCTTGAAGATGCTTTCTACTTGTGAAAGCGAAACGTCGGCAGATGTGGGAGCTGCAAGTAGAACATGGTCAAACCCGGAAGAACAAAAAAGTGATATATTTATTATTAACAACGGCCATGAAAGTGAAAGTTTTAAACTTTATTTATTACAAAAAAAAATGTTAGCGTACAAACAAATTGCATCATTAAAGTTCACAATAAAACAATAGCACAACTTACAGAAATAAAATGACGCTGATACTGTTTTGTTCTTTTAGGAAAATGCGACTCAAATATACGAGACTCCCTCCCCTCCTCAGGATGCGGCGAGCAATGCAGCCAACACACAAGACAGGAGAGGTAAGCAATATGATGTTGTGCTGTATTCAAATATACGAGACTCCCTCCCCTCCTCAGGATGCGGCGAGCAATGCAGCCAACACACAAGACAGGAGAGGTAAGCAATATGATGTTGTGCTGTATTGAAATGGCGGTTGATCAGTAATGTTGGCGGCTAGGACAAGGGTTTTTTAAATTAGAATTTTGTATAATGTTTTAGTTTTGATGCCCATAAATATTTTTATTTGCTGATTTTAAAAATGTAATTTGTCGTGTATGTTCCTTGACTTATAGGTTGGTATGCGGCTGACCACCCATGCTGTAGAAATTGGTTTACTTTGCCAATGTCCCCCCTGTTTCAGGGAAGGTCGGTAAGAGTTGCAGGGTGTACGTTCATTTGAGATTGGGCTTTTATACTGTAGGTCCACATGCGGCATGTGTAAGCTCAACCTTACACGTGTCTGCTTGTGGTAATCAAAATTATGTGTGATTTCTCCCATTAAATCTAAAATTTGGTTGCATATACATAAATCAGCTGATGTACATCATCTTTCCTTTTCAAATTCCATCATATTAAGTATTACCCACTTCGGAAAAATATTTAACCGAGGTCCTTACCAGAATTAAGATATAAAATTTGATGTGTCAATCAAATATTGATTGAAGGCTCCAGAGCAGCAGACTCTGCGTGTTGATATGACATACAATCAAAGCCAAATGGTAAAATCCTCAAATTTTTGGGCCCAAGTGACTTTGAAATGTGTATTTGATCACTTTCCACATTCCAGACTCTCCGGCCTCCAAGGATGATGATGATGATGAGGACGAGGACAGGGAGGGGCAGCTGTCCCCGGCCAGGAGCTTCTCCCTGATGGCCAAGAGCAGCATCCAGCAGATCATGCAACGGCAGGAGGGGCTGCTCACCAGGATGGAGAACGTGGAGTACATCATCGGGACGGAGAAGCCGCCGCAGGTGGTGCCCAAGGCGTGAGAACTTCTTCTCCTTTTTTTTAATACAGACCTAGAACTATAGGGTCAGCTACAAGAGGCTATGAATTAGGAACACACCGGCACAAAAAAAAACATTATTTGATTAATCTTGCTGTTGTTTGACAAAGTGTTATTTTATGTTTATTGACCGGTCCGTAATAATAATAAACACAGAATTTATACAGCGCCTTTTATGACAATGTGTCACTACAAAGGCGCTTGTCCATATGATTGGACGAAGAGGTGAGTCTTGAGACTTCTTTTAAATTGCGTCTCCATATCCAGTTCCCTCAGTGTGTCAGGAAAAGCATTCCAGGTCATTGGAGCGGCTGCCTTGAATGCCCTGTCTCCAAAAACAGTGTGGGGTCTTCTCGCTGGGACTTCCAGGCAGCTGCTTCTTGATGCAGCTGACCTCAGTGTTTGTCCACGGAAGGTTATAGTTGTTGGAGACACCAGCTCCATCAGGTACCCCGGAGCACTCCCACGTAGTGCTTTAAAAGTGAGCAGACCAACTTTAAAGGTAATCCTCTCAGGGATTTTCAGCCAATGCAGAGTTTGAAGGTGAGGAGTGATGTAGCAAGACTTTGCAGCGCCATATATGAGTCTAGCTGCAGTGTTCTGCAGCGATTGAAGCCTTTTGAGCTGATTTTTGGGCTGGCCAGCATAGATCGCATTGCAGTAGTCAAGTTTGGCCACAACAAAGGAATTTACAATCGCCTTTGTAGCACTCCTAGGCAGACTTTTCACCACGGTCTTAATTTGCCGGAGAGCAAAGAATCCGGATCTGACAGTGTTTGATAGTTGATTATCCAGTGTCAGGTGCTGGTCGATGCAAACTCCAAGAAGTTTAATGCTGGCAGACGGGTTGACATTTACTCCGCAGATTCTGATGGGCGACAGGTCAAGAAGTTCATTGCGCTTCTTTGTCACTGCACACAAAATTTCTGTTTTTTCTGGGTTTAGGACTAGCTTGTTTGCAGTCATCCAGCGCTCAACGTCTTCAATGCATTTGCCGATTGTTCTCTTTAAGGCCGTAGTCTAGTGGTTAACACTTCTGACTCGATTCCTTGACTTATAGGTTGGTATGAGGCTGACCACCCATACTGTTAAAAATGGTTCACTTTACTAATGTCACCCCTGTGGCAGGGAAGGTCGGCAAAAGTTGAGGGGCTATGTTCATTTGGGGTTTGGGGTAGACTCGTAAATGGAAGGTTATGGGTACGAATCCTGGCGGAGCACAAAAAATATACCATTTATATTTTCAGATATGCTCTTCGCTGGATGAAAAATTCATACACCTTCACCAAAGACCAGTCACCAAAGGTCCATTCAGCCTTAAAGCAACTGGGTCTTGCTTGAGTATTGGCGCTTTCTACATCGACGACCAAGCTCGCATAGGGCTCTTTAGGTGTGATTCACATAAAAACACAGCTCACTAAATAAAACATCCTAATATTATTATTTTTACTACAGATTCTTTTGGAATTTTAGGAAGTCCATGTTCCATTGACAGTTTTTTTATCTGCCGACGTTTCGCTTCCACGAGCGGAAAGTATTTTCAAGGTCGAAGGTGAAAGTTTGAAACTTGATGTGTATTGTTTCAGTCCCCGCTCCCCGAGTGATGTGGCGCTCTGCTACTATCTGCTCATCGCCTACACGCCCAACTTTGGTGACCGACATTCTCTTCATTACATCTTTATTTTATTTCTCTCCTCACAACGTTATAACACTTGATGTCACTGTATGTTTGCAGCCGTCCTGGCAACTATGGTGGGGACAGGAGGAAACCAGGCCATCAGAGGGATCTTCCACAGGTACATACTCTTGTGTAGCACTATGGAACTATTTCTTACATCGGGGTCTACGTCTACCTATTTCTAAGACATAAACACAACTAAGCTACACATGTAGTGTAACTTCTTGCCTGCGTTTCCACGAAGGGTTCGCATGTGGCGCTTCGGGACCTATTTATTTTATAGGTAAGGAGGCCGGCCTCACACCAACCACTTTCAGTTGAAGTGGGGGATTCCCAGCTCCCGGGGGGGCTGGTTCTCATTTATTGTGAAGGCGGAGCACACCTTTGAGATCGAACCCTTGCTCTCGACATGGAATGCTACTTGCTAAATTGAGTTATCGACCATTTTACGAGCTTGATCGTCGTCGCTACAAAGCGCCAATTCGCACGTTTAATAATAAAGAGCAATAACTAAAAAAACAAGAATGTTGGGAAATCACGTTTGAAGTTCAGACAACCAGTACAACTTGTATGGGATGAAAAAGGCGGCCGATGTTTTATCTCGGTCATATTCGTCCAAATTGAACGGCTGTCACATTCTACCTATTCTTCTCGCATTGTTCATTGTTGTTTTATAACAAAATCTCGATTTTCCGAATTTTCGAGTTATTGCTCTTTATTATTAAGCGTGCGAATTCTCAAGTAAGTCCCAGTTGCTGTAAGGCTGGATGGACCTTTGGTGACCGGTCATTGTTAAAGGTTTTATGAATTTTTCAACCCAGCGAAAAGCAAATTTGAAAATATAAATGGTATATTTTTAGTGCTCCGCCGGGAATCGAACTCACAACTTTGCATTCAGAGTCCGAAGTGATCCCACTGAACTAGGGACCGGTCACATAACAATCACTTTTTTCAGGCTATGTAGCCGTGGTCTGGTTGATTCTTTCCAGACAGTTTCGCCCATTGCTCCGATGGGCATTATCAGCGCTTGGCCAGTCGCTGGGATCTTCTTACAGGATCTGATGCTCTAGAAACAACGCTTGCCTTTGAATTAGTATTGTTGTGTTTATAGAAAATTATGAAAGACTGATGAAGAAAGTATATATTGCAAGACTTGATGGATGTCGTGGTAGAGGAAGACCAAGAACGGTATGGATGGACCAAATTTCCGAAATTGCGAATGAATGGAATATCCAGAGTCATAATAAAAGGAGAGTCTGAATGAAGAAGGTTATGACTCTGGAGGAAATGAAAGATGTGTCTAAGGACAGAAAGAAATGGCGGTTAATCTGTGATGTTGGCGGCTAGGGTTTTTTAAATTAAAATTTGTTTTCTGTTAGTTTTTGATGTCCATACATGTTATAATTTGTTGATTTAAAAAATATAATTTGCTGTGTATGTTCCTCGACTTATAGGTTGGTATGCGGCTGACCACCCATGCTGTAGAAAATGGTTCACTTTGCCAATGTCACCCCTGTTTCAGGGAAGGTCGGCAGGAGTTGCAGGGTGTATGTCCATTTGAGATTCGGGTTTTTATATTGTAGGATTACATGCGGCATGTTTAAACGCGAACTTAAACATGTTTGTTTTTGTGAAAATGCATGTAATGTGAATCTCTAATGTTACTTATATTTTGCAACTTAGATTAGATTAGATAGTGAGAAAGCAAACCGCCATGCAGTGCGCAGACCCAATTTGATTGGCCCGTAATGACGTCAGCGAGTCACAAGGAATTCTATTGGTCTGTACTGGCGCAGGCGTGCCGTGTTACGTTCTCATTGATTGCGAAGGCACCGTCCATATTAACTGACGGTACCTTACCTAACAATTATTTCTAAGATACTTTTTAACAACACAAGCATAGACAGCATTATTCTTCCTCTTACCACTGAGGGCTGTTGTTAGTAAAAATAGTTTTCACGACAAATCGGTCAGGGACAATCACAGACAGCTTGGCCATGAAAATGATAAATTATAACATGCCGATCGATAACTCAGTTGGTAGAGTGCTTGCATTCCGTGCCGTGAGTTCAGGTTCGAATCCCACCGAGGGTGTCAGAAATGATTTCCCGTTTCGGTGTTTATTTCAAACCCCAAAATAAAAAATTCCGGCAAGGTTTGGCAACTATTCAGCCTTCCTTTTCCGGCAACTATTCAGCCTTCACAAGAAATGATTACCAGTCCCTCGGGAGCTGGGAAACCCCCACTTCAACTGAAGTGGTTGGCGTAAGGCCGGCTCCCTTACCTGTAAAAATAAATAGGTTCAACTCGCCAAATGCAACCCCTTCGAGGATAACGCGGCAAGAAGTTACACTATATGTGTAGCTTAGTTGCGTATAACATGCATGCATCACTCTTTTGATTTCCATCTCCTTACATTTCCCATCATGCGGTGTCGTGTGTTACTTGGCAGCCTGTTCCCCGCCGCCCCCACCATAGAGTTCCCGGTGTTCATGCTGCACTCCCTGCCCGTGGTGATCATCATGGAGCTCCTCATCTGGCTCTACTTCCAGGTCTTCTACCTGGGACTCTTCAGGTGAGCATTTGTTATAGTCTGCTCCCCTGGAGCTATGTGTATCTAATGGGGCTTCCACACGCTTGCCAACCCATCTCAAGTCAAGCGCACAGTGTGTCGTCTAGAACATGCTAGCTGGACAAAATTTTGTCTAATGGACTCATTTTGTCTAGCTAGCATGTTCTAGACGACACACTGTGCGCTTGACTTGAGATGGGTTGGCAAGCGTGTGGAAGCCCCATAACGGTTCCATGACAAGATGTCCATAGACAGAACGTCCACCGACAAAATGTTTGTTGCGTGGACATTTTATCAATGGACATTGTGTTGATGGACATTCTGTCAATGGATATTTTGTTGTGACACGGTATCTAACAAAGTTAAAACTTCAGTACTGTATGTTTTCCAAGATACAAAGTTTCACCCATCTGGCTCTAGATGTCTCTAACTATCTACAAGATGTGGTGGTACAAATTCATAACAAAGATTGAGGTTATGTTATCTATTTGTTATGTTTAGGCCCAACAGCGCTGTCGCCAAGGCAGCCAAGATCCACAAGGACAAGAAGATCCTGCTGGGTATCGTCATCAAGAGGAAGTACGCAGACCTGGGGGCCGTCTCCTACCACCAAATAGTAAGACAACATACTATTGCATCATCATTTTACTTCAAGAGTTGCAGGGCTTAGGTATGTTCATTTGTGATTGGGTTTTAATGTTGTAAGTCCACATGCAGCATGTGTAAGTTCGAATTTATATGTGTCTTCTTAGGAGAATGCATATAAGTAATATGAATCTTAAATGATATATATTGTTATTAACTATGGATTCGTCGTACGTGAGTCAAGGCACACTGGTAGTGTCGAACAATCTAGTATAGTGTCGAACAATCCTAATGGAAGTATCTACCATGTTCGAGAACATGCAAGAATTGTCTCTTTCGTACCTATAAATACGAGCAATGATTCTGTGGGACGGACAGAGTCGCTTAGATCATTGTAATGCGAACACTACTGTAAGCAGGGCAGGACGAGTGTATTGTAAACGATTTTGTGAACAATAAATCTTGTGAAATAAATTTAAATTGAACCCCAAGTCAAATCATACCAATAGCTTTGCAACTTAGATTACAGATTATAGACCCAATAAAGGACGGGAACATATGGCCAGGAAGATACAACTCTGAATTATACAATCTGAACCAATAATTTAATGTGGCCTGGTTGATAAAACTCAGTAGACTTGCATCGGCTGAGTCACTTCCAGCAAATGAACCATCAGAGCCTGGAGAAAATGGTTGTGATGACTCACGCAAAAGGACGCATAATGGTGGGAAGACCCAGGTTAAGGTGGCTGGACGGAGTGGTGGCAGACTGCCGTGCAGTAGGGTTATGGGACTGGAGGAGGAAGGTGGCTGCGGTTGATCAAGGAGACCAACACCCAATGATCATGCCATTGATGTGAATAAGGTGTCATGTCATGTTGCAGATAGTGATGCTGCTGGTGGTGCTGAGTGTCACGGCGTTCTTCTTCAGGAAGCCGCTCATCGTGGAGGGCTGGAGCCATGCCTTCTCACACCAGTTAGTATACAGGGGCACTTGTTTATAATCTATTTATAGCCCAATTTAACCAGAAGGACCATTTTAAAAGAATCAAATTCCATGGCTATTGCCGTCAGTATGAGTAGCATTACCTACAATTTGGAATATTTGAATCATCAGGCACATTCAGCTTAAAACTATCAAACACTGTAGAACTGCGTAACAAATGTAGGTAAAATAACAATCCTCAATCAGGTTGATTTATTTAGAGGGACTATCCAAAACCAATCTACACAGCTGTTTGATTTATTGATATATGTTTATTGTTTTATTCCAGAGAAACGGGCTACTCTTCCCTGGGCGCCTTCCTTATAGTGCTCATGTTCCTGATCCCCAGGGACCTCAACTTCCTCACACTGTTCAGCAAGGAGCTCTGTGAGTGTCACCACATGACCTGACTAATATTCCTTCCTGATGTGACCAGGTGCCATGGACTACTCTGATGGTTTTCTTGTCATCAGGCACCACAACGTTAAAGAATCGGTTTCAATATGAACATTAACTTGAATGTATAAAAGAAGGTTGTAGTGATGTTTGGGAATGCAACAATAATTATCACATTATCATTTTGATTTTGTGAGATGGTATTATGTATCTTACTCATCCATACAGAGCTGATTGTAATATTAAAATCAGTTCATGCTCATTCATTACGCAGAGGCGGTGCCTCCTAAAAACTTTGGCTACGTCGCTAATGAAATGTCGAGAGTAATGGAAGTTCTTCCATAACAGTTTGTTTAATATCTGAAAAATGTAATGAACCTTAAAAATTCATTTGATTGTAAAATTGTCAAATAATAGTGACTTGAGTTTAACTTGCCTTTCAGATAAGTCAGATGTGCCGGAGAGGCCCTCGCACGGCCTGCTGCTGTGGAGCAACATCCAGGAGACCATCCCCTGGGGGCTCGTCTACTTCATGGGTAAATACCACACGCACAATACATCATGTACAGAATTGTAAAACAGATTTTACAAAACGTTGTAGAGAAGAACCAGTTTCTCACAGTCAAAGTCGTATCTGACTTCATCACTTCCATGACACCTTTACAAGATAAAAACAAAATCAATAAATATAATTCATTGTGTTTCAAGTCACTTTCAGAACAATTTTAATGTAAAATATACTACAGGATGTGACTTCATAAAATGTTGAAGACAAATCAAAGGTCCGCAAATGCTTTAATTTGCCGTTCAATATTGTTTTTGCATAAGTTGTAATTTAATATTTTTTAGTGTCCAGTATTTTTTAATACAAAATGCAATTAACGATGTAAATCACCCTTGAGGGAATTTTTCACAGTATGGCGCTAAAGAAAAAAATGTCCAATAAATACAAAAAATTCACAAGCAAAAGTTGTGACCAATCTAACTTGGTCCGTCGTATACACAAAACCAACTAGATAAATAAGTTAAAAGGAATAAATGAATAAAACATTTGTGATGTTCTTATTGTTGTTGGTCAGGAGCTGGTTTTGCCATCAGCGCGGCGTCCAACGCTTCAGGCGCGCACAAGCTGGTGGGCAGAGCGCTGATGTGCCTGGGCCCCCTGCCCCACCCCCTGTACTCCCTGCTCCCCCTGCTGCTCTGCAAGCTCATGGCCGAGTGCTTCTCCAGCCTGGCCGTCATGAGCCTCATGCTGCCCGTGCTGGCCCACTGGGTAACACAACTATCTATTGAAAACACACATAAACAAGACAGTTTGAGTTATCATTCCCCTTTCTAACAGAATCTTCCATTCACGCATCAGTCCATTCATTCTAGTATTAAATATATCCAGATGTGGTGAGGACGACATCAATTCGTTTATGAGCGTTTGCGCTCACGAAACAAATGAATTGCGAAGAATATTGGTTCGGCTCGTGGTGACATTAGAAAACCTATGCGACCGGGCTCTGATAAACGAGTCGGGCACATACAGCGTCAAGAAGCGGTCTTCTTCTTCTTTTTGTGCCACTTCTATCGAAGATCGGCGATCATCATGGCAATTTTGACTTTAGATGCTGCGTCTCGAAACAGGGACTTGTTGCTTCTGCCGAACCACTGTCGCATGTTTTTCAGTCACGATGTCCTTTGGCGTCTCTGAGATCTTCTCCCCTCAATCTTACCCTGTATGATAAGATGAAGGAGACGGTACTTCTCATTTCTTATTATGTGACCGAAGAAGCTTTCTCTGCTTAATGGTAAGCAAAAGCTCCTTTGTAGTGCGCATTCGTTTGAGGACTTCTTCATTGGTGACTCAATGACGCCAAGAGATCCGAAGCATTTTTCGGTATAGACACATCTCAAACGCTTCAATTCGTCTCTCCAGTGCCTGCGTGAGAGTCCATCCCTCCATACCATACAGAGCGATTGGGAAGACACAGCACCTCACAGCGCCAAGAAGCGGTCACTCAACATTATACAGTCAACCTCACTCCTGAGAAGTTTGAGGATGAATCTCTCAATTAACAATTGCCTTCTCAGCTATATATTGCTATCTCATATAGCACAGTTCTCCTGCAATAATAAATAATAATAATACAAGCATTTGTATAGCGCCTTTTCGTGACTGAGTCACTGCAAAGGCGCTTTGTAAGAGTCTTTGAAAAAGTATGTTTTGAGCCCTTTGCGAAAAGCTGCCTCAGTCTTCAGCTCCCTGAGGGTCGCAGGAAGAGAATTCCAGGCCGTCGGGGCAGCAACGCTAAAGGATCGGTCACCAAACACCTGCAAGCATCATGCAGTGGTGGAGACCTAATGCATGTGGTGTTTGTCACGCAGGCCGTGCTACTGCAGCAGAACCCGCTGCTGCTGATGATGTCGGGCAGCCTGGGCTCTTGCCTGGTGTTCCACTTCCAGGCCGGCAGCCCCACCAACGTGCTGGCCTGCCAGTTCGCCAACATCACGCAGAAACAAATGGTAACTGCAACATACCACGCTTTGCTTTACACGCCGTGTGTGCTGCTTGCGACAGAATATTGTAACGAGCGTATGGTAGTATTAGTGTATACGTGATCCTTATCACGCTGCAGGAACAATGCTCTGGTATTGGAATCATCCACTATTTGAGTCTTATAAATGCAAACGCCGTCAACTCCTTACGCGATGATTTTGAGAAAAATAAACTTGTGTATTGAACGCAATTTTTTCCCAGTTGGAGATGACGGCGTTTGCACAAAATCATACTGTTTCAATTAAAATTACGAAAGATTAAGTGAGGTTTTCATCACATTGCACACAGCAAATGATTTGTTACACTACGCAGAATCAAATTCAATAATTATCTCAAAAATCATAAAATTTGGAGATGACGGCGTTTGCAGTTTTACGACTCATTTCCGCTGAAAAATTTCATACATATAAATGTGTTTGTTGTCAGTTGCTGGGCGGCGTAGGTCCCTCCCTGCTGTGCCTGACCGTCATGTGGCTGACCCTCATGTTCTGGACCCCGACCATCTGGCCCTCCGTCCTCAGCTTCCCCCTGTGGGCGCAGCAGACGGCCAACACCACAGACAACTTCTACCACTACCGCCTCCCCATGATACATCTGTGATGCACACTGCCACTACTAATGCTAGCCTGATACACATGTACCTAATGGAATAAAACTCTTCCTGCGTAATAAAGTTTACCGATCTAACAATCTGTAATTTAATGTTTTTAGGTTTTCACGGGTGAATTCATATCCTTGGTATTCTTCTTCCAGGCTTTGATCATGGTCCATAGTTTCTTTCTTCTTTTTTATTCTCTCATTTACATTTTGTTACTTTCTGTGTGCAGCTTCTTCAGAGATCTGCTACCTTCTAAAGATTAAAATTGAATTCTTACGGGGCTATTCTTAGACATTTAAGTCATCTACTGTTGAGCCCACGCTTTGACAAACTAATGATGCCAGAGCTGGAAGTCTCATCACCGCGGTCATTCTTACCTACCAAATTTTGTAATATTTGTATGAAAACAAATCAGCTGTTCACTTGCGGCCATCTTGGATTGACAGGTCTTCATACAAATGCATCATTTGTTTTTTAAGCGTAGGCTCAACCGACGACTAAAATGTCTAAGAATAGCCCCATTGGTATCTATTTGTTGGTCTTCTGATAAAGGGGCATGGCTTGAATGTCAAGTCTAGAAGTACTTTGTTTTATAGCTACAATCAGAAAAGAAGAGGGCTTAAAATTGAATAGAACATAGTTACAGTCGATTGGAGTTATGAAACAAAGTATCCCCCCCCTGGAAGTAAAGAAAATACCTCAATCGTTAGTAAACTTTATTAGAATTATTGAAATAACCATCTTACGACTATGGCTTGCCCCCTCCTAGTATTGATCCTGGGTACGTCCTTGTTTCCACACCTAAAATTCAAGCCACACCCCCTTTATCAGAAGACCAACAAATAGACACTGATAACGCCAAGTTTGGCTTTACCATGTGATGCGCGTGGGGAGGATTTTTTGAACCGCACTGGTTCTCCATAAACCGCGTTCGAGCGAACTGCCCAGCAAATCTGCCCAGGCAGCTAACCAAAGGAGCAAGGGGATAGGAATCACGGAACTAATTAAGGACTCACCTTGATCTCCAATGGATGGCTTCTTCGCGGAGCACTGGTCGCGTTTTTTTTGTGCGTTTCTCCTTCGTTCGCGCGGGATGTGAGTAGGTACTGTAGACAAGTCTGTCCACTGCCGCGTTCGAACAAGTACTGAAGCTGGAGACTGGTGATTGGGTAAATTGGATAGGTCAGATTATAGGCACAAGGACAAAGGATTTTATGGCCAGCTAGCCATAACAAACCTACCTAACAATCCGCCCAAACAGACACAAACAATTTGATTTGAATCGGAAGGTTGCAGAGCTCCGAAGACGTTACAAAGAGTAGGAATGTTTCTCTAGATTTCAAACGGAAAAGTAAAATAAAAATTAAAAGGCCAATTTGAAAATAAAAACATTTTTGTTTTTTGATAAAATCTTTATAATAAAATTATAAAACATTTTTTTTTGGTATCGAGGATTATCGATAAGTCAGTCGATGGCTTAGCCGTGATGAAATGCGGTGACGCCTGATGGCCACGCTTGTTGGATGTCGCAGAACAAGGAAAACACGCGCGACAATCTTTATCAACATGTTTTAATTCTGTAACACGGTCCGTGCACTGAAAGACAAAGTGACAACACTCAATTAGTACAACATAAAGTCACAAATATTTTACAACGGCAATACAACACAGCAACTTAGATAATGCACTCAGAATATTGAAATTTGAGGAATATTTGAAGACTGCAGGGGAAGAACAAGGAATGTTAGTTGAAGAACATTTTGAGCAAATCAAAATCTAAATTTGAAAGTCTGTGTTTCTCATGGTTATTGCCTGTCACAAAGAACCAGAAATACCGTCATAAACTGTGATAGGGACTGTTGTTGCATTACAAATTTTGCAGATCTTTAGATACACACAGATGCCACTAGATAGCATTCTATATAATCTAATCTAAATTGCAAAGATATGTAATGTTGGGGATTCACATTATATGCATTTTCACAAGTAAACATGTATAAGTTCAAGCTTGTACATGCCGCATGTGAACCTAAAACATAAAAACCGAAAACTCAAATGAACATACAGCCTGCAACTCTTGCCGACCTTACGTGAAACAGAGGTGACATTTGCAAAGTGAAACATTTTCTACAGCATGGGTGGTCAGCCACATACCAATCTATAAGTCAAGAAACATATACAACAAGTAGATTATTTTATTATTTTTGCTGACATAGTTTGTTTTTCCCCTGTAGCCTTCATTTGTGATCATCACCCAGCCGGACTAAAGACAGTACAGAGCGTCATAATTTCAGTACAATATTACATATGTAGGTATTTTGGATAGACACTTAAGTGCACCGTACTGCATTTAGCATTACTGCCAAGTGTATGGGCTGACAATGCTGTGAACTAGAAAAAAATCCCTGATTATAGGGAATTCATATTTTATTTACTATGGGTATGGAACTGTAGGCAAAACTTCAGTCAAAAAAAGGACAACACCAAATTATAGAAAACATGAAACACATGTTTCTCTCCACATAAAAACATTAAGTACATCAATACTTTATAGTGCACCACATATAGTCTCACTTTTGTGTCTTTCATCAATTTAAAATCGACTGCTCCAAGGAAGAAGGAAGTAACTCCGAAATTTAGGTTTTTGACTTATTTCCATTTCTGAAGGTAACAAATCATTATCTTCTAATCTAATCTAATCTAAGCTGCAAAGATATATATCATTTAAGATTTATATTAAATGCATTCCCACAAGCAGATATGTATAATTTCGCGCTAACACTTAACACTAACATCTTCATTCCAAGATAACAGCCGTGTCTCTATCTCTTTTAAATTCGTTAATAAATGAATGTAAAAAATAGTTTAGGCATTGTTCTCCATGGAATAAATAACATTCATTTGGCTTTCCTGCAAAACTATATTTTTTGACTTAGTGCTGTTTTCCTTGGAGCAGTCAAAATGATAGTTCAACAATTCATTAACGAAGATAAGAAAGATGATTTCATATAAAACTTTAAAAACAAGTTCTTTAAAGGTAAATTTCAAGAATATGATATTTTTGACAATTAAAGAGAAGGGGAAAGTCTATATGACTATTTTTTAATCTTGTAAAATATATTTATGTTATAATGTAAATTTATTATTATTATGTATGAAACGTACACACTTTAAAATGTATTTAATTAAATGGTAAGATGAACTGCTGGCATTTTGAACATTCCAAAACTTTAACAGTGCTATTCTTAGGCATTTTAGTCCCCCGTTGAGCCCACGCTTTTACAAACTAATGATGCATTTGTATGAAGACCTGTCAATCCAAGATGGCCGCAAGTTAACAGCTGTACCCTTAGTACGAGTTGCAAAACTTGAGTAATGTAAAGTTTAAGGCAATTATTAAAGAGTGCTTTCTTCCAAAATCTGCCATTCTTTTTTGTTTAAACCTGATTTTCTTCATCAGTGTAAATCTTTTGCTAAGACCATAAAGTGTAAGAAACAAAAACGGAAAATTTTGAGAGAAATCACTCTTTAATATTTTCTGTAAACTTTACTTTTCTCATGTTTTGCAACTCGTACTAAGGGTACTGTGATTTGTCTTCATACAAATATTACCAAAATTCGGTAGGTAAGAATGACTGTAGTGATGAGACTAGATGAAATAGTTAGAAACTTAGTTATGAAATAGAGTACTTTCCAGCCCAGGCATCATTAGTTTGTCAGTGTGTGAGCTCAACTGACGACTAAAATGTCTAAGAAGGCTACAAAATTTTAATAAATATTTTATACATTGTTTGAATCCATTGGAAGTCAGAGTGTCCTCTTGAAAATGACATAAGCAAGTCGAAAGTACTTGAGGTGAAATAAATACTCAACTTGTGAAAATAAAATTCGGTGTTTTTTAAATTTTGAAACTTTCTCATAAAAATTAATTTACACTGTGTAAATACACAAACTCTATAAAGTTAAAAATAAATAGATTTCCACATTTGGTTTTACGTGAATCATTTGAAAGCGAGATGACAGTTATATTTACAAAGGCCGACAGACAGCCCCAAATCAGTAATAATTTTCATGGTATTTTACCTATATTTTAATTTAAGTTTTACTTATTATCTAGAAATCAATAGATATTTATTATCAAAATGTGCGTTTACAATCAATGGACCAATCAGAAGCGCTATTCTGCTAAATTCCTTACACTTTGGATATCAATCCAAGTCGGAGCTTGCTAGCACTTGGGAAAGAAATCCATAGATAAAAATCACAGTACACTTTTTACATTCACTTTCTTTATTCTTTCACAATTTCAGCAATATGATCCAGCCCATTTCTTTCCTTTCCTCTTTTCCTTTTCACATTTTCATTTCATTTCAAATACACACATTACCCTAAATGTTTTACGTTTTCACAGACTTACAGTAATTATCCATGTTTGGCTTATGTCGTGATTACTGTGATCTCCACTACATAAATACCCGTCCGTAGCTCAGTGGTAACACTGCGGACTCTGAACGGCAAGGTTGTGGGTTCGAATCCCGGCGGAGCACAAAAAATATACCATTTATATTTTCAAATTTGCTCTTCGCTGGGTTGAAAAATTCATAAACCTTTACCAATGACCAGTCACCAAAGGCCCATCCAGCCTTACAGCAACTGTGTTTTGCTTGAGAATTGGCGCTTTCTACAGCGACAACCAAGCTCGCACAGGGCTCTTGAGGTGTGATTCACACAAAAACAGCGCTCACCAAATAAATCAGCCTAATTTAATTTTTTTTTTAAATAAAATCAGGATTGGTGAAAGTTGAAAACTTTAAAAGTTTTCATACCACAGACATGAGTATATAGTAGGGATGGGCCGAAGTTTGGTTCACATTTGGTTCAACCAAATTTCGGCAGCTACATAGAACCGAACTTCATTATTCGGCCGAAATTCAGTTCAAAAGCCGAACATTCGGCGTAAGAAAAAGTAAAATAAAATACCTACTTGCACCATTTTGACTGCTATAATTGGATGTCATATTATCATTTATAACCGTAAAATAATAATATGACCCAGTTAAATGCTCACTCATGGTCATTTATTTTAGTAGGAACAAGTGAACATTAATTAACAATTTGATAAAAAATAAATCTTCTTCTACTCCGTTACATAGATATCAGATTGAAATAAAAATGCAATAAACTTAGTATTCTTCTAACAAATAACAGTAACTAGAAACCATAATACGTAACTTTTTTACCAAACCGAAGTTCGGCCGAAGTTTTTATTTTAACCGAATGTCGAAAAGGCCCATCCCTATTATATAGTAATTATACAATTACAATCTATAATCCAAGTTACAGAGATTCACATTTGAGGTTAAAAAATTATCCTCACTCATACCCCCTCCTCTCGTCACAACAAGGGCAACTCGTAGAACGGCTCACATTCATCTCTTTGCAGTCATCAAAGACATCAAAACTATGAGAACTTGGTGTTTTCACAACTCATCCCTTTGCCAAACTGCCCGCTTATGGAACGAGTTACCGCTATCTGTGTTCACAACCCAATTTAACCCTGTCCTATTCAAAACCAACCTCAGTCCAAATCTCAGTGTCTCATAACAAATGTTTTTAACACGCCGACAACCCCAACTTTCCAGCTGGGAGGTCGGTACAAAAGAGAGAGAGCTTACATACAAAATGACAGAAGACACAAAACGTCTTCTTTTATTTTGATAGCTATTAGAGCTATGCTCCTTTTAGTTGGACAAGCTGTCAGGCTAGATTCAGACCAAGCACTTATTCAGCTTTATATTTAAGGTGGCGATACCTAGGCCGTGTTCGGAGAGCTCGTTTGAGCGCTTAGAGCCCGTTCCCACTTGTCGGATCCGAATATTCATCGGAGGTTCCAGTTGCAGAACATTCCGGACAAAATCGGTTTCCGACAAGTGTGAATAGCTCCATACATAATGTTCTGCCACTGGAACCTCCGATTAATATACGGATCCGACACCCGACAAGTGGGAACGGGCTCTTATAGTGAAAATCGTGGTGGGGGGAGCTCCCCGAATGATCATAAGCAAATTTCATAAGTCAACCAGACAGCAGCTGTCAAAGTTTGGCAGAATGTTGGCTGATACAGCGGAGGAGCTCCAGATGATACTCACCAAAATGAATGATGCTTTTAGTAAGAACGGTTTAAAAGTGAATGCCAGTAAGACGAAAGTATTAGTGTTTGACAGAACTGAGGAATGCGAGGAAATTGAGATAAGACTGAATGAAACAAGAGTGGAGGTCGTGAAAGAATTTGATTATCTGGGAAGCAAGTTTGAGTCGAATGGGAAATTGACGAAAGAATTGGAAAAGCGTGCTAGTAGAGGAAGAAGTGTAATGGGAACGATTGGAAGAATTGCAAGAAATAGGAAACTTACGAAGAATATGAGATTGGCGGTCCACAATGGCATATTGGTTCCGACTTTGATGTATGGAAGTGAGGCGTGGACAGTTAATGAATGTGAGCTGAGTAAAGTATGTACGGTTGAAATGGCTTACCTGAGAGCAATGGCTGGAAAAACACTGAATGATAGAGTACGTAATGATTGGGTGATGAACGAGTGTGGTATAAAAGAGAATATGAGAATGAAAGTACAAAAAAGTACGATGAGATGGTTCGGACATCTCGAAAGAATGGATGATGAACGAATAACGAAGAAAGTGTACAAAGGAAATGTCAGAGGAAAGCGCGGAAGGGGAAGGCCGAGGAAAGAATGGTTAGACCAAATAGGTGAGATTGCGAAAGAATGGAACCTGCAGAGTGAAAATAAGAGAAGAGTTTGTATGAAAAAGGTGATGAATATTGAGGAAATGAAAGTGGTTTGTAAGGACAGAAAAAAGTGGAGGCGCATCTGCGGAGGTACCGGCCACCCCTAGTGGAACGGCGGCAGGATACAGTACAGTACAGTACAGATGTAGATTTATTTCAAAACGCATTATTGAGCCATGATTCTAATATTTCCAGCAGAATTTTCAATTATTGAAGAGCTTTTGATATCTCGAATCCATTATTTAACATTAATAATTGTGTCTAATATTTGTGTTGTTGAGGTTAGCTGTCAACTGTCTGTAGTGGAACGGTATGAACCATTGGTGTGAAGTTAGGAACGCTTAAGCCGACCCACCTTTGCAAATAAGCGAAAATAGCGAACGGCCGAGCTGCCGTGTGTGACGTCATAGCTCATAATATTTGCTTACGATGAGCTCCCCGAACGGTGTGTGAGTGCTTGAAGCGCGCTCTCCGAACACGGCCCTAGAAGTTATACCAGCATGGTTGTCGTTGCTCTGCTTCAATACGCACCTCGACTCAATCGCCTCAAGCACTTCCCCGACAGGTAGCAGAGGACCAGGGTGCCGACGATGAACGCGAGCGCCATCAGCATCTCCACCGAGTCCGCAAACTTCCTCAGATATCAAGTGAGCGTCATCTTCAAGCGGACCTCGGGCAGGACGCACCGCTTCTCCGGGAACACCTCCAGGGTGCTCTTGAAGTCCGGGACGCTCATGACGTAGAGGTGCTGTTGGGAGGCGTCTGCGGCCCGGGTGTGATGGCGCAGCGTGCACAGCTGGTTGAGGAGGAGGGCTCGCTGGATGTCCGCAGGAAGAGAGATGCCAGGATCGGGGGTGGATTCTTTGTTTTCTGCGTCCTTCTTGGCGGCCTTCTTCTTGCCGATGACCTTGAATTTTGTAAAGAAATGATGATATAGCGATGGATGATATAAAAGATACGTTTTGTTATAAAAAATATGCAAGGAAATAAGATATAGTGTATAAAGGTGTACACGGCTTTGAATGAATTTAGATGACAGTTGATAAGGGGCTGTCCATATATTACGTCATTTGCATTTAGGGGGGGGGAGTCAGGCCTGCGGATGATGGCAAATGATGTACGAGTACCAAAAGTGACGTCGTTCTTGTAAATACCAATTTCTACAAAATATACAAAATATTATGTAAGTAATATAACATTATTAATTATTAAGCTCATCCATTATTACAGCAAGAGGGGGGGGGGGGTCATTAGAAAATGACTATAAGATGATTGTAAGGGGGGGGGGGGTCGAAAATCGGCCAAAATCGATGACGTAATTTATGGACGGCCCCTAAGAGGGTGACTGTGGCTTTTAGGCCTTCAAACTGCTGTTATCATACTTATTACTCTTTATTACTTCAATAAAACACTCCTTATCTATAATCTAAGTTTGTACCGTGTTTGCCTGATGGTTTACAAAGCTGTCGGCTCCTTCATACTTATCTGACATGTTCTCACCCGTTGAGATAGACTTGAGACGCCATACGCTTAGTCTGCGGGACTGGGGTTCAACCGTCACGTCAGACACCACTTATTTTAGGGACCGTGCTTTCTGGTTTGCGGACCCAATGAAGTGGAACAGACTACCATCCTAATGTGAGGAAGGTAGAAATTGTTGGTGTCTTTAAAGGAGCACTAAAGACACATATATACAAAAAATCTTATCCGTGATTTGAGAGGGCCCATGAGGTGTGACACACAAAAACGGCGATCTTAATTATGTGTACCTTCTAAATAAATTGTCTTTGTATATACAGTCCTGGTACCAGCGCTGCACTTCCTCCTTCCTCAGCTCCTGCAGGCTCAACACCTGAACATGATGAATAATGTGTTTACCTGTATGGAGAGCTTGGTGTAATGCTTCCCTGAGCCGCTCATGACATAGTCCTGGTACCAGCGCTGCTCTTCCTCCTTCCTCAGTTCCTGCAGGCTGAACACCTGAACATGATGAATAATGTGTTTACCTGTATGGAGAGCTTGGTGTAATGCTTCCCTGAGCCGCTCATGACATAGTCCTGGTACCAGCGCTGCTCTTCCTCCTTCCTCAGTTCCTGCAGGCTGAACACCTGAACATGATGAATAATGTGTTTACCTGTATGGAGAGCTTGGTGTAATGCTTCCCTGAGCCGCTCATGACATAGTCCTGGTACCAGCGCTGCTCTTCCTCCTTCCTCAGTTCCTGCAGGCTGAACACCTGAACATGATGAATAATGTGTTTACCTGTATGGAGAGCTTGGTGTAATGCTTCCCTGAGCCGCTCATGACATAGTCCTGGTACCAGCGCTGCACCTCCTCCTTCCTCAGCTTCTCCAGGCACTCCACCTGGAACAATGGCACAGATTAGACATGGACCTCCAGAATGTCGGAACACGGATCCCCAATCACATTTTTTTTTTCATTTTTCTTTAGTTTTCATTTCACAGCAATAAGACCAAACATCATATAAAATACTGCTATAAAATACTCCAATAATTCTTACACATTTTAGTAGTCGGTTGAGCCCACGCTTTGACAGACTAATAATGCCTGGCCTGAAAGTCTCATCACCATTCTTACCTACCGAATTTTGGTAATATTTGTATGAAAACTAACCAGCTTTTCACTTGCGGCCATCTTGGATTGACAGGTCTTCATACAAATGCATCATTAGTTTGTCGAAGTGTGGGCTTAACGGACGACTAAAATGTCTAAGAATAGTACCGAAAGCATTCATTTTCATAAGTGAATATCTAAAAAAAAATGAAGTTGACTGATGAATAGATTTCAGCATTTTAATAATCACATTATGAAATGGCCTTCGACAAGAATCAGAATCATCATGAGTGTCACCTCCTGTGCCAGCCGGTTGAAGCAGTACTCCTGCCCGGTGACCTCGGCCCAGTTCCTGGAGACCTCCTCCTTCAGCTCCACATCCACGGCCTTCTTATTCTTCACCAGGGCGCGCCGCGTCTGCTCGAAGGTCTTACCGGACATGCGGCTGACGGTGCCGCCAAACGTGAGAAGGAAGTTCTCGATGCGGCCGTCCACGTACTCCGTGCTGGAAGCAAAAGTAGTGGAGACCAGGGTTAAAAATGCGGTTTGACCTTGACCTTGACTTCTTGTATCAAGATACTCAGAAACACTTTGCTATTTACATTAATCCCTCGAGCCCTAAATTCTTGCACTTGGCTATTACTTTCCGTGTTCTCTGAGCCACCCTTGCTTTGTGTACCCCTTGAGACAGTGCAGCATCGCGGGAGGGCCTTCTGCCGCTTGCATCTCACTCTATGTCTGATACGTGTCCTGTGACACATCCCCGGATGGGATGGATATACAGGGTGCGGATTTTTGTAGGGGGAACAAGTGTGGTATGGAGGCATAGCGTGTCTTGAAAACCTCCATACTCTGTCTTTTTCAATGTAATAAACTGCATCCTTCCCTTACAACGCCTTTACCTTCTTGTAACCTCTATATTGAACCTTAATAAACTTACTGGAGAGAAAGTACCAACCCTGAGTCACATTTTTCTAGTTGGGCCATCTAAATCTAAATCTAAATCTAAGCTGCAAAGATATGTATCATTTGAGATTCATATTAAATGCATTCCCACAAGCAGACATGCATAATTTCGCGCTTACACATGCCGCATGTAGACCTACAATATAAAAAAAACCCAATCTCAAATGAACATAAGCCCTGCAACTCTTGCCGACCTTCCCTGAAGCAGGGGTGACATTGGCAAAGTGAACCATTTTTTACAGTATGGGTGGTCAGCCGCATACCAACCTAACAGTCAAGGAATACAAGCAATTCATACTTTTTTTTTTTTTTTATAATTTTTATTTCAATATAATAATACATATTTTTATTCAGTGACTGAATTCAAATATATAAAACAAATAAACTCTAAACAATTAATCAGTAAAAAATTAATATCAATAAAATCATCATCTATAAAAATATGTCACATAACCTCAATTACATTACCCCTAAAGTTCATCGGTATTTGGGAGGCCATTGCTCTTAGATTAGATTTATGATCTAATCTAAGATATATCAATAAAGAAAGGTGTGCCTTCAGCCCTGCTTCAGGGAGAGTTTACCTGTATTTGTCTGCCTGCGTGTTGACTGTGATGCAGAAGCCCAGGACTCCGTGCGTGTAGCGAGGAGAGCACTCCACCGTGTAGCCCAGCTGCTCCTTGGTGCGCAGACTGTCAAACAGCGGCTCCTCCATCAGCATCTGCACAACACAACCCATCAACATCCATCAACAACATGACAAAGTCTATGATGCAGGAGTCCCTGATGCAGAAGGCCCCCGCCTGGTAGTAGTTGTGCACCACGCTGTTGCTGTCTGTATGAGTCTATCCCTTATGTAAGCATTGTGTCCCTCACCATGACAAAGTCTATGATGCAGGAGTCCCTGATGCAGAAGGCCCCCGCCTGGTAGTAGTTGTGCACCACGCTGTTGCTGTCTGTATGAGTCTATCCCTTATGTAAGTACTGTGTCCCTCACCATGACAAAGTCTATGATGCAGGAGTCCCTGATGCAGAAGGCCCCCGCCTGGTAGTAGTTGTGCACCACGCTGTTGCTGTCTGTATGAGTCTATCCCTTATGTAAGTACTGTGTCCCTCACCATGACAAAGTCTATGATGCAGGAGTCCCTGATGCAGAAGGCCCCCGCCTGGTAGTAGTTGTGCACCACGCTGTTGCTGTCTGTATGAGTCTATCCCTTATGTAAGCATTGTGTCCCTCACCATGACAAAGTCTATGATGCAGGAGTCCCTGATGCAGAAGGCCCCCGCCTGGTAGTAGTTGTGCACCACGCTGTTGCTGTCTGTATGAGTCTATCCCTTATGTAAGCATTGTGTCCCTCACCATGACAAAGTCTATGATGCAGGAGTCCCTGATGCAGAAGGCCCCCGCCTGGTAGTAGTTGTGCACCACGCTGTTGCTGTCTGTATGAGTCTATCCCTTATGTAAGTACTATGTCCCTCACCATGACAAAGTCTATGATGCAGGAGTCCCTGATGCAGAAGGCCCCCGCCTGGTAGTAGTTGTGCACCACGCTGTTGCTGTCTGTATGAGTCTATCCCTTATGTAAGCATTGTGTCCCTCACCATGACAAAGTCTATGATGCAGGAGTCCCTGAGGCAGAACGCCCCCGCCTGGTAGTAGTTGTGCACCACGCTGTTGCTGTCTGTATGAGTCTATCCCTTATGTAAGCATTGTGTCCCTCACCATGACAAAGTCTATGATGCAGGAGTCCCTGATGCAGAAGGCCCCCGC
Source organism: Agapetus fuscipes (assembly GCA_951799405.1). Lineage (NCBI taxonomy): Eukaryota > Metazoa > Arthropoda > Insecta > Trichoptera > Glossosomatidae > Agapetus > Agapetus fuscipes. The sequence continues at coordinate 15,585,819 of OX637352.1, forward strand.
CTGGTAGTAGTTGTGCACCACGCTGTTGCTGTCTGTATGAGTCTATCCCTTATGTAAGCATTGTGTCCCTCACCATGACAAAGTCTATGATGCAGGAGTCCCTGAGGCAGAAGGCCCCCGCCTGGTAGTAGTTGTGCACCACGCTGTTGCTGTCTGTATGAGTCTATCCCTTATGTAAGCATTGTGTCCCTCACCATGACAAAGTCTATGATGCAGGAGTCCCTGATGCAGAAGGCCCCCGCCTGGTAGTAGTTGTGCACCACGCTGTTGCTGTCTGTATGAGTCTATCCCTTATGTAAGCATTGTGTCCCTCACCATGACAAAGTCTATGATGCAGGAGTCCCTGAGGCAGAAGGCCCCCGCCTGGTAGTAGTTGTGCACCACGCTGTTGCTGTCTGTATGAGTCTATCCCTTATGTAAGCATTGTGTCCCTCACCATGACAAAGTCTATGATGCAGGAGTCCCTGATGCAGAAGGCCCCCGCCTGGTAGTAGTTGTGCACCACGCTGTTGCTGTCTGTATGAGTCTATCCCTTATGTAAGCATTGTGTCCCTCACCATGACAAAGTCTATGATGCAGGAGTCCCTGATGCAGAAGGCCCCCGCCTGGTAGTAGTTGTGCACCACGCTGTTGCTGTCTGTATGAGTCTATCCCTTATGTAAGCATTGTGTCCCTCACCATGACAAAGTCTATGATGCAGGAGTCCCTGAGGCAGAAGGCCCCCGCTTGGTAGTAGTTGTGCACCACGCTGTTGCTGTCTGTATGAGTCTATCCCTTATGTAAGCATTGTGTCCCTCACCATGACAAAGTCTATGATGCAGGAGTCCCTGAGGCAGAAGGCCCCCGCCTGGTAGTAGTTGTGCACCACGCTGTTGCTGTCTGTATGAGTCTATCCCTTATGTAAGCATTGTGTCCCTCACCATGACAAAGTCTATGATGCAGGAGTCCCTGAGGCAGAAGGCCCCCGCCTGGTAGTAGTTGTGCACTACGCTGTTGCTGTCTGAGGGGTTGTAGGAGTCTATGAGGCAGTAGCGGGTCCCAGCGGGCAGCCTGTGGACCAGCATCTGGAGAAGACAACACCAAACATCATCCTCAAGTTACGACAAAGTTACAACAATGTAAAGTAAGTATCGCAAATAATTTTGGTATCTTCCATTCGACATTTAGCTAATTCAAGGTTAAATACAGAGGTTTACAAGGTCGTGGTCTAAATGGTGGAGTCTTATTTAATTCCACTAAAAGAAGATGAAAGGTTTCTGGATTTAAATTTATAAATTCCTATGCTTCGATGCGCCACTCAATTCACAGTCACAGACCATCAGGGACAAGGAATCGGAGTTTAAGGTACAAGGACTCACCAATAATTCTCTGATGTTTTACTTTCTGTTCTTGTATCACTTGATTCTAAGGATTTATTGAAGAAAAGAGGGAGAAGGCTTATCAAAGAAAATGGATTAAGGAATTTAATAGCCTTGATGACCCGAACCTTGGGTCTGTCTTCCTCGCTGAGTATTCCCCACTGCAGGTTCTCATGAGCCGTGTTGGCAATCTGCTTGGCACTACTGTGCGTCAGGTTTCCCTGCACCAGCACCTGAACCCGCAGCCTCTTCAGGAACTCTGCCCCCGCGGCCAGAAGGTCCTCGTACCGTATCTGCTGCAGGGCGTTCAGCTTGTCCACCGATGACCATGTGGTCTGCAGGAGGATGGACAGGCGGACGTCTCTGGAAAATAAGAGAATCAACAGTAAGACAAATGCATGGAACATTTGTGTAAGACCTGAATAGGAGTTGTAGGTGTACACCGTCGCCGGTTAGTACTGGAGATTTGCTTTCCGGGAATACTGGAGATTGGCCACTGTCTCAGTTTCTTCAACATTCAGGATGGTGTTGTGGTAGGACTTGGCTTTGTTGGCACATAATGATGGTTCCTAGATTAGGAATGGTGTCTCACTTGACTAGCTTGTGTGGTTTCAGGATGGTGTTGTGGTAGGACTTGGCCTGGATGTCTTTAATAGCATCAAACAGCTGCGAGGACAGCTTTTCTCCGTAGTTCTTCATCTCCTTGGTGATCACATCTACCAGTAACTGAAACACATTACATTTTTTAGACAGACATAAGGAAGGGTCAAACAATGTTTGAATCATGCCCAATCTGTGATGAATTCAGTTGCGAGACCCATATTCGCGCTATCCAAATTTACTCACATTACTCCTTACCATTGTTAAACATTTGAGGTCCCAGACACTAAGATCACAGCGACTAGCCAACCACTGATAATGCATATCAGAGCAATGGGCAAAACTGTCCGGAATGAATCAACCAGACCACGGCTACATAGCCCGAAAAAAGTGATTGTTGTGTCAACATCAAAAGCTCGACAGCCCTGGGTGGACTCTGGTTAAATCCAGGATTCTGTAACTGTAACTGTAACTCTGTTGCCATTCCGCTAGGGGTGGCCAGAGCCTCTGCAGAGTTGCCTCCATTTTTTCCTATCCTGACATACCTCTTTCAATTCCTTCATATCCATCACCTTTTTCATGCATTTTCTTCTTTTACGCTCACTTTGTATATCCCATTCTTTCACAATCTCTACAATCTGATCACTCCATACTTTTCGTGGTCGTCCCTTCCCAGGATTCATATTTGAAAATATATTTTGTCTCCGCCGGGATTCTAAACCACAACCTTCCATTTACAAGTCCAAAGTGTTACCACAAGACTACCGACCAGTGAAACTATGAGTATCATCGGACCCACCACTTCTGTAAGATTTCTGATTCCAAAAATATTTGGGACTCCTTAACTAAATGATTTGTGGAAATACAGAGGCGTTGGGTAAGATGGTCTGGTAGAGCCATTCCAAGTCTACTTGCTGAGGATCTCCATTGGGAGCAATGGAGACCGCGGCACTCTGACGCCAGTCCATAAACTAAATGATCTATAAAATTCTTTACGAGGGTTTGTTTGTCCTGGGCTGGAAGTCTCATCACCACAGTAATTATTACCCACCAAATATCCATAATATTTGTATGAAGACCTGTCAATCCAAGATGGCCGCAAGTGAATAGCTGATTACTCTTCATACAAATATTACCGATATTCGGTAGGTAAGAATTACCGAGAGGACTGCCAGCCAAATCGGTATATACTTTGCTTAAGGATCTGGGACTGAATAGATCCCAAATAAATGGCTTTCTGGAAAGACTAACAAAGGCGGCCATCTCGGGATTATACTGGACATGCAATGTAGACACCTCTGGACATGCAATGTAGTTAATCGGACTTACATATTGGAAGGAAGGATGAGTTGGGAGGAATTGGGAACGTTGTCACGACGAAAGGATCCTTAACCAACCAGAGACAGGTTGTAAGTCCTGTGACTCCCATCTCATCCTGACTCCGTGCGGCGGGCCTGAGTTTGGGTCTTGGATTTTAAAAATTAGAGTCCTGACTCGGTGAGACCGTGGATGCTCAGTTGTTTCACAAAAAAATGAGACTTCCAGCCGTGACCTCACAGGAATGAGTTTGTTGGTGTCACTCACGTGGAGTTTCTGGCTGAAGCCGTGCAGCGTGAGGAGCAGCCCCCTCTCCCCCACAGCCAGGCCATAGCTCAGCCCCGCCATGTCCGCCCCGTACAGCTCCTCCGTGAACAGCTGGCTGAGGGCGGAGCACCACAGCTCCAGCAGGCACACGCTGCCAACACACAACACATGCATGCTTTTATTGTATCGACTAGTGTATTTGAAATAAAACAACACTGGTTCAAGTCCCTTGGGGCTCTTGATGATAGGTTTGACCCTGTTCAATAAATGACATTAAGTAAAACAACCCAACTACGCACACAACTAAGCTACACATATAGTGTAACTTCTTGCCTGCGTTACCCCGAAAGGTTCACATGTGGCAATCCAAGACCTATTTATTTCTACGGGCAAGGGGGCTGGTCTCACACCAACCACTTTCAGTTGAAGTGGGTGTTTCCCAGCTACCGGGAGGGCTGGTTCTCATTTCTTGTGAAGGCTGAGTAAGCCTTGCCGGTATTTCCTTTAGGTTTGAAATAGAATCATTCATTCAATCAAATCATTTCTGACACCCTCGGTGGGGATCGAATCCTTGATTTCGGCATGGAATGCAAGCATTCTACCAACTGAGCTATCGACCGGACTTTTTACGAGCTTGGTCGTCGCTACAAAGCGCAAATTCTCCAGCAAGACCCAATTGCTGTAAGGCTGGATGGACCTTTTGATGACCAGTCTTTGGTAAAAGTTTATAAATTTTTCAACCCACAAAGATCCAATTTGAAAATATAAATGTATGTAACGTGTATTTTATGTGCTCCGCTGGGATTCTAACCCACAAACAATTTCACCAATCTGATCGAACCATACTTTTTTCTGTCTCCCCTTTCCTCTTTTACCTTCCATATTTCCTCTGTATATACATAGGTATAGCTATTTTATTTTAGGTTTTCACGGATATTATACATGTTAAAAGATTTTCGGGAATAATCCGTTTATATGCTATTTTTTAGCCTACGTTTCAGGCCGACATCACGGTCCTTCGTCAGGGCGGTCCGTCTGCGTGAAGGCCAACTGAAGGCCAACCTTACACGCAGACGGACCGACCTGACGAAGGACCGTGATATCGGCCCGAAACGTAGGCTACAAAATTTTTTTTTTTTTTTTTAGGGAATCCTGTGCGGAAGGCTCCCCAATTCTTGTGAGTCTTGGGGGTCTATGTCACCCTGGAAGGGTGCCGCAGAGGTGTTGCTTGAGTTCTTGGTTCTGTCGTGAGGCGCTGCAAGGAAGTGGTGATTGATGTTGGTTTTGAATAAAACCGGATTAAATTGGGAAGGGAACACAGATACTGGTAGACCATTCCATAAACGGGCAGTTTGGCAAAGGAATGAGTCATGAAAACGCCAAGTTCTCATAGTTTTGAGATCGACTGCAAAGGGATGAATGAGAGTCGTACTACGAGTTTCCCTTTCTGAAATGCGAATAGCATATAAACGGATTATTCCCGAAAATCTTTTAACATAGGTATAGCTGTATATATAAAAAATGAGCAAGCATGTGCAAGTGCGAACTTGTACGTGTCTGCTTGTGAAAATGCATGTAATGTAAATCTCCAATGCAACATATCTTTGCAACTTAGATTAGATTAGGTTTCACGGAAATGTAAAACCACTCTGTACAAAACCCTAATAAAACCAGTCCTCACACATGCCTCTGAAACCTGGACACTGACCAAGTGGACCAATGCTCTCTCAATGTCTTCCAAAGGAAAATACTTCGACGTATTTATGGTTCAATATGGCGAAAAAGATATAACTCCAAATTGTATAAGCTGTACCAGGACGCTGATGTGGTCCGCTCAATAAAGGTCAACAGACTGCATTGGCTGGGGCACATTCAGCGAATGGACCATCGGAGCCTAGAGAAGACGATTGTGATGACGAACCCGGAGGAACGCCGGACAGTGGAAAGACCACGTTCAAGATGGCTGGATTAAGTGGTGGCGGATTGCCGTGCAGTGGGAATGTGGGACTGGAGGAGGAAGACGTTGGATAGACAGCGCTGGCAGCGTCTGCTGAGGGAGGCCAAAACCCACCCCGGGTTGTCGTGCCAATGATGATGATGATGATGAGATTAGGTTTGCAGCTTAGATTATAGATACTTACTCTTTTGCGGAACTCAGCGTCATGTTCGACACAAAGTGCATGTAAATGAATGCGTGCGGAAGCTTAAACTTGTAATCTGGCTGATGCCAGAGCTGCATGACGTCGTCATTCCTCAGCAGCGTAACGTAATCTTCAAGTTTACGCGTCTCAAACAGCAGCCCACAATGCTCGTCATCCACCATAACTGCGTCGCACTTCTGAGCTACGCCAAACTTCCGATCCAACTTTACGCTGTAATTCTTTCCGTCGGCAACACCGTATTCAACGACAGTGTTAACCAGCTCACTCGAATCTGGCTCGACTGAAATCAGATTCTTGGTTTGTGTATTCGGCATGATTAAGAAGCATGCTTCTAAGGAGTCGTTGGGTTTCTGGTCGACTTTTCTGATTTTATTCATGGTGTACGGTGCGTCGTATCGGGGTTCCGTCTCGTGGAACATCTTGGGTTCTTGGATCAGGTCGAAGTTATCGGTGATGTAGAGGTTAGGTAGAGGAAGGTGGAAGTCTTTGAGGGGCTCCAGGCCCTCCCAGCGGTTCTCGAGGCTTGCAGGGATTTCTGCGGACAAAAGATTACAAATAATATCTCATTATTAGAAATTGAAATGAAAAAAGACAGTTTTAATTCACTTTGTACGTTTTCGCCTAATAAGGCGAATGCGGCATGCGGCATGTTTAAGCGTGAACTTAAATATGTCTGTTTTGTGGAAATCCATGTAAAGTGAATCTCTAATGTTACTCATATTTTGCAACTTAGATTAGATTAGATTAGGCATCTTCTTGCGCTGGCAAAATATTATTGTAAGTATTAAGAAGCTGTGAGATTCTGTACCTTCTCTCCGGTACTCGGTGCCGAACCACTCCTCCACCTGGTCGTACTCCACGGGCTGGGAGTAGCTCTGAGACAGCAGCATGATGTTCACCGTGCGGGGAACCATCTGCTCCAGCACGTACATGATGCTCTGCAACATACAACATCATGTCAGAACCACTCCTCCACCTGGTCGTACTCCACGGGCTGGGAGCAGCTCTGAGACAGCAGCATGATGTTCACCGTGCGGGGAACCATCTGCTCCAGCACGTACATGATGCTCTGCAACATACAACATCATGTCAGAACCTCTCCTCCACCTGGTCGTACTCCACGGGCTGGGAGTAGCTCTGAGACAGCAGCATGATGTTCACCGTGCGGGGAACCATCTGCTCCAGCACGTACATGATGCTCTGCAACATACAACATCATGTCAGAACCTCTCCTCCACCTGGTCGTACTCCACGGGCTGGGAGTAGCTCTGAGACAGCAGCATGATGTTCACCGTGCGGTGAACCATCTGCGGATGCTCTGCAACAGGACGGTAGACTACGGACTTGTACTGTTATGTATATATATATATATACAAGGATAATTTATTTATAAGGTACACATACTTGAAGAGCGCCGTTTTTGTGTGTGTCACACCTCAAGGGCCCTCTCAAATCACGGATAAGATTTTTTGTAAAGATGCATCTTTAGTGCTCCTTTAAAGATACCAACAGTTTTTGCCTTCCTCACATTAGGTGGTAGTCTGTTCCTCTCCGTTGGGCCCACGAACCGGAAAGCACGGTCCCCAAAATTAGTGCGTGTCTGACGTGACGGCTGGACTAAGTCAACCATCCCACACCCTGCAGATCTGAGAGTTTGGCGTCTCAAATCTATCTCAATAGGTGAGAACATGTCAGACAGGTATGAAGGAGCCGTACCATTCACAGCTTTGTAAACCATCAGACAAACACGGTAGACCACCCTCTCCGGAAAACGAAGCCAATGCAGTTTTTTCAACAATGGAGTATATTTACCTTGGGTTCATAGTCGTAGTAGATCTGCTGTCCCGTGATGTAGTGCTCCGGGGGGAAGTGGTGCATGTTCTCCACCAGGGCCTCCACGTGGTCTGTGGGGTTGGGCTCCTCCGCAAACTCAAAGCCTATGTCCTCCACTCGCTGCATCACAAGACAGGAAACTCATTCTTCAAATATATCAAATCTAACGTATGAAAAAGGTTATGACTCTAGATGAAATGAAAGAAGTATGCAAGGACCGAAAAAAATGGCGGTTGATCTGTAATGCTGGTGTTTAAGGCTGAGGCTTGAAAAAAAAAAAAAAAAACTTTTTTATAGAATATGTTTCGTAGATTTTAATTTGTACTGTTTAATTGTTTAGTGTTTGTTTGTTTTATATACTTAAATGTAATTAATTGTTTGTATTCCTTGACTTATAGGTTGGTATGAGGCTGACCACCCATACTGTAAAAAATGGTCCAATGTCACCTCTGTTTCAGGGAAAGTCGGCAAGAGTTGCAGGGTTTATGCTCATTTGAGATTGGGTTTTTATATTGTAGGTCCACATGCGGCATGTTAGCGCGAACTTATACATGCCTGCTTGTGGAAATGCGTTTAATATGAACCTTAAATGATGTATATCTTTGCAGCTTAGATTTAGATTTAGATTTTAGAAACGGATGTATGTATGCTGCCCTGCTTACCAAAAAGGCAGTATCTGCAAAATGTTGGTTCTGAGATGATCGACTTCAAACTTAGGAATTGCATGATGTTAAGTACACTTACTGCTAGTCTGTGTGCTTATATCTCAGTAACCATAGGAGATCTTGCTTTTTTACTGAGCTTATTGGATTCAGCGTCGTTTAAAATATGGAAATACATAATAACTGAATATCGAAAAAAAATCAGTAACTGCCTTCTTTCTTAGCAGGGCAGTATGGATGTCCTGTCCTGTCGAAACACACAATGGAGAAAACAAAAAAAGCACAGGATTGCACGGTGAGAGCATGTTTAGGATGACTACACCTCTGCTGTGTTTCGAGGACTTACAACAACTGTGCCCCAAAGTATATATCGTTGCCGTTAGTTAGTTTCTGCTGCTTATATATATATTATAACTCAATGATTGATTATTCTTTAAATTAACACTATGTATGCGGGAATTTTTTCGCCAGATGGCGGCGTAGAGCGGGTGTTTTTTGAAATTTTCGCACAAACATTAGACTTTTCGTAAAACATTTATATCTTACGATCTATTTGATATTTTTCAATGAAACTTTTAGTTTTTTACTTTAAAAATACGTCTCCGTTTATTTATTTAACACAATATCTATATTTTTGTTTTTTTGTGTACAAAAACATTCTACTTTCTTCGGAATCATAGAAAAAACACTATTTCACAATCGAAATCATTTTATTCATACAGGATATCAATATTATTTTGAAATTTTTCACACATATAAAAAAAACTATAACCTAATAGTGTATAAACGTCTACGAATATAAAACGTCCTAACGAAAGCAGGATATAGAAGTTACTGGAGAGACGAACGAAAGTGCAAAAACAAAATCCTTTGTTTAAAATTTCAATATTCTGTCTGTTTTTTTTTACAGTTATAATTTTTTGTCCCGTCTCAAACTCATTGTATCGGCAGGTAGACAGATCGGGGACCGCTGAGGGTAGGTATCGCATGGCCCCACACCCGTTTGATGCCACGTTTTTACAAGTTTCCCGCGCCCTACCGCTAGGCGCGACGAAACGAGTTTACACGTCTCCCGCACGTTACGATAAAGAGGTGTATGACGAGTTTACTAGTTTCCCGAAAACAATGTGTTAAGAATTAAAAAATAAGATGAAACTTTGTTTTATTTCACTTTTATTGATTTTTTTGAGTAAGTATGTTACAAATATTTTCAGAATCACTTCCATCTTGGGGAAACTAACAATTACTAAACTTAAAAATTAAGACAGTGGAGTGGGGTCTTTTGGTGGTAGTGGTAAGGGAGGGGGTAGCAGGGTAAACATGTGGGGGGGAGATGGTGATTTTTGGGGCGGAGCTGGAGGGGCTGGAGTGAAAGGAAAAAGAGGGAAGGGACGACCGAGAAAAGTATGGAGTGATCAGATTGAGGAGATTGTGAAAGAATGGGATATGTATACAAAGTGAGCGTAAAAGAAGAAAATGCATGAAAAAGGTGATGGATATGAAGGAATTGAAAGAGGTATGTCAGGATAGGAAAAAATGGAGGCAGCTCTGCAGAGGCTCTGGCCACCCCTAGCGGAATGGCGACAGAGTTACAGTTACAGTTAATATTGCTAGGAGAGGAGATATTGTGATGGCAGGAAGTTGAATATTAAGCATAGAACTTTTATTTTTGTGTTTGTTAATCTCTGATATTTCTAATATATCAATTTTTTCCTCTTTTTGGCAGCTACTTATTAACTCTACTGTACTGTAACTGAAACTCTGTCGCCATTCCGCTAGGGGTGGTCAGAGCCTCTGCAGAGTTGCCTCCATTTTTTCCTATCCTGACATACCTCTTTGTCTATATTATAAGTTTGTCCTTCTTCTCTTGCGTGTTTGCCTATTTCCGAGTGAATCAATACATTTTTTATTGCTTTTCTATGTTCCATAAATCTTTCAGATATTTTTCTAAAACCTTTTGAAAATTTATAACCCAACGTTTGAAAACTGTTTATTTTGTAAGGATAGAAAGTATAGAAATGAAGAAAGTTTGTTTTCTTTTTTTGGCGTATTTAATGAATTATTTCTTTGCATTACCTTGATTTCATCAAAGATCCTCTCGCACGGGCATTCCTTCCTCAGCATGTTGATGTAGCAAAACACGGCGTCCAAGACCTGCACACAGAGAGCATAGACAAAAACCGGTCAACGCTACGTACTCGTATTTTGAATATGTGGGTTCCATTCCCGGCGGAGCACAAAAAATTATCATTTCATTTTGAAAACATGCTCTCCAATGCTCCGGCTCCATTATACTATGCTACAAATCTTCAAAAGCAATTCTCACAAGTGTCATTGTTTTGTCGAGGCAAAAGTGAGGCTGAAGTATGTACATATGTACGACCAAATGCTACCAGTTATCGGGCTTTGTGATCAGAATTAGCAATAATTTTGAGTTTGAATAATTTGACCGGTGAATTTGAAAGAAGAGTAATGAAGGGCAGGTGTGTACTGGGTGCCACAGCTTGTATCGCCAAAAATCAAAACATATCTAAAAATGCTCGATTGGCGGTACGCAGTGGCATACTTTTACCCACCTTGATGTATGGAAGCGAGGCCTGGACGGTGAATGAAAGTGAAATTAGTAAAGTCCATACTGTTGAAATGGACTTTCTAAGAAGTATGATTGGGAAAAAACGGAGTGACAGGGTGAGGAATGATTTTGTAAGAGAAGAATGTGGTGCAAGAGAAAGTGTGAAAGTGAAGATTAAAAGAAGTTTGTTAATATGGTTTGGGCATATGGAGAGAATGAATGAGGAAAGACTGACGAAGAAAGTATATGTTGGTAGAATAGATGGATGTCGTGGTAGAGGAAGACCGAGAAAGGTATGGATGGACCAAATATCCGAAATTGCGAATGAATGGAATATCCAGAGTCATAATAAAAGAAGAGCCTGTATGAAGAAAATTATGACTCTGGAGGAAATGAAAGAAGTATGTAAGGACAGAAAGAAATGGCGGTTGATCTGTAATGTTGGCGGCTAGGGTTTATTAAATTGGAATTTGTTTTTATTTGTAAATGAATATTTTGTATTTGGATATTATTATTTAGTGATGTATAAAATGTAATTTGTCGTGTGTGTGTGTTCCTTGACTTATAGGTTGGTATGCGGCTGACCACCCATGCTGTAAAAATGGTTCACTTTGCCAATGTCACCCCTGTCTCAGGGAAGGACGGCAAGAGTTGCAGGGTGTATGTCCATTTGAGATTTGGTTTTTATGTTGTAGGTTCACATGAGGCATGTGCAAGCGCGAACTTGTACGTGTCTGTTTGTGAGAATGCATGTAATGTGAATCTCCAATGTAACATATCTTTGCAACTTAGATTAGATTAGATTAGATTAGATTGAGTCACCGAGAGCTATGGTGGATGTCTTCAACTGTATTGTACGTTCTAAATTAGAGTACGCTGTCGAGGTTTGGGCCCCGTATCAGCGGAAGTATGTAGATCTGTTGGAGCAAATCCAAAAAAAGTTTTTGAGGTACCTCCTCATGAGAATACATGGGAATTATCCCAAGTTTATGCACCATGAGGAATTACTTGAGAAAACCAGCTCCAGAATCTCGGCGCAACGGTTCTCTTATGGTGCTTTGTTACAAGATCATTAACGGCTTAATTGACAGCCCCACCCTGTTAGAGAGTTTTGAGCTTTATGTGCCAGATGGCTACGGCCGGGGAAGACGGCATGAACTTTTTCATGTACCGCTGTCCCGAGTGTTACTCTGATTAACTCCGCTGACATAGACATTTTTTACAATAACTTAAGAATCATTTACAGATCTAGTTAAAGAGTTCCTCCCAGCTTGTTAATGACTGTGTGAGGGTGCACTGTAATAAGGGAAACCTGTTGTGCACAAAAAAAAAAAAAAATTATGAAGCTGACAAATAGAGATTTGACTAAGTACATTAGTTGTATTACTAAACAGACACCTGGCTCACTTACATTGTATTTGTTGTCGAGCCCTTCTTGCGTGAGCACCAGCGTGATGGTGAAGAGACAGAACAGGGAGTTGTGGTCGATGCCCGTGTCAGAGCTGCCCGTGTAGATGGCCAGCGCCCACACCCTGAAATATGCACATGTTCATGTACCACATCTAGCACATATTAATCAATATGCATGTATGAGCACCAGGGTGGTAGTGACGAGACAGAACAGCGAGTTGTGGTTGATGCCCGTGTAGATGGCCAAAGCCCACATTGAGTGACTTACTTCTTTCTTAGGTAAGACAGCAGACTGCCCTTCACCCGTGCCCCAGGATCCAGGAGATGTACTGGTGGGGCTTATCCTTGTAGGTGTCCTTGCAGCAGGAATCAGAGGTGAAGCATTGGGTGACTTACTTCTTCCTGAGGTAAGACAGCAGACTGCCCTTCCCTCGTGCCCCAGGATCCAGGAGATGTACTGGTGGGGCTTATCCTTGTAGGTGTCCTTGCAGCAGGAATCAGAGGTGAAGCATTGGGTGACTTACTTCTTCCTGAGGTAAGACAGCAGACTGCCCTTCCCTCGTGCCCCAGGATCCAGGAGATGTACTGGTGGGGCTTATCCTTGTAGGTGTTCTTGCAGGGGACAGCAGGAATCAGAGGTGAAGCATTGAGTGACTTACTTCTTCCTGAGGTAAGACAGCAGACTGCCCTTGCCCTCATGCCCCAGGATCCAGGAGATGTACTGGTGGGGATTATCCTTGTAGGTGTCCTTGCAGGGGACAGCAGGAATCAGAGGTGAAGCATTGAGTGACTTACTTCTTCCTGAGGTAAGACAGCAGACTGCCCTTCCCCTCGTGCCCCAGGATCCAGGAGATGTACTGGTGGGGCTTATCCTTGTAGGTGTCCTTGCAGCAGGAATCAGAGGTGAAGCATTGGGTGACTTACTTCTTCCTGAGGTAAGACAGCAGACTGCCCTTCCCTCGTGCCCCAGGATCCAGGAGATGTACTGGTGGGGCTTATCCTTGTAGGTGTCCTTGCAGCAGGAATCAGAGGTGAAGCATTGAGTGACTTACTTCTTCCTGAGGTAAGACAGCAGACTGCCCTTGCCCTCATGCCCCAGGATCCAGGAGATGTACTGGTGGGGATTATCCTTGTAGGTGTCCTTGCAGGGGACAGCAGGAATCAGAGGTGAAGCATTGAGTGACTTACTTCTTCCTGAGGTAAGACAGCAGACTGCCCTTCCCCTCGTGCCCCAGGATCCAGGAGATGTAATGGTGGAGTTTATCCTGGTAGGTGTCCTTGCAGGGGACAGCAGGAATCAGAGGTGAAGCATTGAGGGACTTACTTCTTCCTGAGGTAAGACAGCAGACTGCCCTTCCCCTCGTGCCCCAGGATCCAGGAGATGTAATGGTGGAGCTTATCCTGGTAGGTGTCCTTGCAGGGGACAGCAGGAATCAGAGGTGAAGCATTGAGGGACTTACTTCTTCCTGAGGTAAGACAGCAGACTGCCCTTCCCCTCGTGCCCCAGGATCCAGGAGATGTACTGGTGGGGCTTATCCTTGTAGATGTTCTTGAATGAGCGCATGCACCAGGTCAGGTTCAGCTAGAACACACAATCATTCACATCAGAAATGCATACTACAATGAAAACCTTTGACAGTAGACCATTGGAGCGTGGAAAAGATATGCAATTGTAAAGACAGACCCAAAGAGACGCAGAACGATGATGATATTTCAGTCTACTTTTTTTATTGTTGCTGACCAGTCCGTAGTCCAGTGGCAACACTTCGGACTCGTGAATGGAAAGTTGTGGGTTTGAATCCCGGCGGAGCACCAAAGATATACCATTTATATTTTCAAGTTTGCTCTTTGCTGGGTTTAAAAATTCATAAAACCTTTACCAAAGACCGGTCATCAAAAGGTCCATCCAGCCTTACAACAACTGGGTCTTGCTTGAGAATTGGCGCTTTCTACAGCGACGACCAAGCTCGCAGAGGGCTCTTGAGGTGTGATACACACAATTTGCCCATCAGTGTTCGCGCGAACCAGCCTACCACCACCTTCAGAAAGGAACTGAAGACACTACTTTTCTCCAGAAGCCATGGCGCCCTTGAGATGGTCCTGGACCATTAAATGGCGCCATAGGAAAGAAATCATCCATCATCATCATCATCAAGGTCATTTCAAGAGGTCAAGGCAGGATGAGTCTTATTTTGAAGAGGAAAACAAAACTCAAAAAAAAAAAAACAAAAAGGGAAATCGAATAACAGTTTTAGGCCTGCACGGCCGGCTGATGATGCTGGAGTGATGTTTTCCTGGATCTGTTGCTGTGGTCTGTGGGAGCTGGAGCTTCTGGACGTTTCGCCCATTTCTACGATGGGCTTCTTCAGCGTGAAGTATGATGATGAAGACGATCTTGATGAGAACTGCGAAGTCACAGTAGAAATGGGTGAAACGTCCGGAAGCTCCAGCTCCCACAGACCACAGCAACAGAATCCAGCAAAAAGGGAAATCATTTCTATATTTGCAGCTCTGCAGAGGCTCTGGCCACCCCTAGCGGAATGGCGACAGAGTTACAGTTACAGTATTTCTAACACTCTCAGTGGGATTTGAATCCCAGCTCTCAACATAGAATACACTCTACCAACTGAGCTATCGACTGGACAACCGGTAAATCTACAAGCAGACACATATAAGTTTGTGCTTAAACATGCCGCATGTGTACTTACAATATAGAAACCCAATCCCAAATGAAAATAAACCCTGCAACCTTCCCTGAAACACGGTGACATTGGCAAAGTGAATATTTTTTAATTTATAATTTTTTTGAATGAATTCAAAACCAAACACTGTTTATTTTCACAATAAAATTTATTTAAAAAAGATTAAAATTTTATTGATTGTAGAGGCATTAACTTTGTAATCGTTCATCATTAATGATAAAGGAAAAACAGTTTGGTTTTCGATTACGTAATCGAAAACCAAGATTAAAATCTTTAAAACAAATTACAAACGTTTTCGACCTAGTAGGTCATCTTCAGGTATGAATATTTTTTATCGGATTGGTGGTCAGCCTCATACCAACCTGTCAGTCAAGGAAACCAGTAAAAATAGCTGGGAATCCTCATCTTAGGGCTATGAAAGTTACTTGTTAGTGACAGGGCGAAAGATTTAAATCAAGGCGAAGAAAAACAGCAGAATTTTCACCTCGGAGACTTGGTTGACGGGCTTCACAAAGTACATGCTGTGGAAGCGCTGCGTGACCATGGCCGGGGAGAAGAGGAACTGGCTGAAGTCCTGGGGAGGCAGCTGGTTGCTGGGGATCTGGGAGAAGGTGGACAGCACGTACTTCTCTATCACCGACAACGGCAGACGAGCCTGCAAGGAAACAAAAACATTCATTATTCAATTTCTTATAAAGATTGACAAGGAGTGGAGATGTTACGACTGTGCGATATTCACAAGTGGGCTGGAATACAATGAGTAGCGAACCACACAGATCTTATGCGACACACTTTGGTGATCGAGGGTTCCGCAATGGTGTGGAACAGACTGCCTTTGGATGTCAGGACTGCAGAATTGAAGACATTCATGTTCTTTTTTCTTTTGAGGAATCCTGTGCGGGAGGCTCCCCAATTCTTGAAAGTCTTGGGGGTCTATGTCACCCTGGAAGGGTGCTGCAGAGGTGTTGCTTGAGTTCTTGCTTCTGTCGTGAGGCGCTGCAAGGAAGTGGAGATTGATGTTTGTTTTGAATAAAACCGGATAAAATTGGGAAGGGAACACAGATACTGGTAGACCATTCCATAAACGGGCAGTTTGGCAAAGGAATGAGTCATGAAAACGCCAAGTTCTCATAGTTTTGAGATCGACTGCAAAGGGATGAATGAGAGTTGTACTACGAGTTTCCCTTTCTGAAATGCGAGGGGGAGGGATTAATGAATGGAGCTCATTAGAACAAGCTCCGTGGTAATATCGATAAAAAAGACTGAGCATTCAAACTTTTCTTCTGTGCCGGAGCGGCTGCAGATCGGATGTCAGAGAAGGATCATTGACCAACCTCACTGCCCTCCTTTGCACAGAATCAAGTTGGTCACTCAACTTCTTGGACATACCACACCAGAGATGGCTGCCATACTCGATAATGGGGCGGATTTGGGATTTATACAGTCAATAACTGGGCTGAAGTAAAAAACCTACGGGCTCTGTATAATATGCCGAGTCGCCGGAAAGCGGAAGTGTGAAGATAAAGACTAACACATTTATCAAGGGATTTATTTTGAGGTGAGCAACACACGAAAACAGTGCTTTAAAAAATAAATCATTCAATTATGTATGTGTAAACATTGTTATGTCCAGAGTCATAATAAAAGGAGAGCCTGTATGAAGAAGGTTATGACTCTGGAGGAAATGAAAGAAATGGCGATTGATCTGTGATGTTGGTGGCTAATTTGTTTTCCGTTAGTTTTTGATATCCATACATGTTATAATTTGTTGATATTAAAAATGTAATTTGTTGTGTATGTTCCTTGACTTATAGGTTGGTGTGCGGCTGACCACCCATGCTGTAGAAAATGTTTCACTTTGCCAATGTCACCTTTATTTCAGGGAAGGTCGGCAGGAGTTGTAGGGTGTATGTTCAATTGAGGTTCGGGTTTTTATATTGTAGGACCACATGCGGCATGTTTAAGCGCGAACTTATATGTGAAAATGCAAATAATGTGAATCTCTAATGTTACATACATTTTGCAACTTAGATTAGATTAGATTAGATTTTAAAGCGGGTTATATTATTTATATTGTGGTTTATTTATTTACAACAATTTATTTTATTATGTAGTTATAAGGATGCCAGGGAGCAGTTGGTATGCTGGAGATGCTGGAGAGATGTTTTCCGGGAACTGTTGCCGTGGTCTGTGAGAGCTGGAGCTTTCGGACGTTTGCCCTACGTCCGAACTACGATAGGCTTCTTCAGCGTGAAGTGTGATGATGAAGATGATCTTGATAAAATTTGTGCATACCTGCACGGCGAGGGTCATGCGGTGCGCGCTGTAGTGCCTCTTCCTGAAGCTGTGCGCTGCGGCATGGAGCTTCTCGTCCTCGGGGCCCAGCGGGGCGGCCAGGGAGCGCTTGTCCCCCCACATGAAGGTGCTGGCGGGGTGCCCCGCAGGCAGGAGCTTGCCCAGCAGCTGATCCTTGCGGTTGCCGTCTACCGGCAGCGCCTGGGAAAACTCTGCAACCAGACAAATACATGCAAGGTGATACATTTACAAAGTGAGATGGCAGAATACTGATGATGATGATGAGTTGATGATTTCTTTATAGCGCCGTTTCGTGATGTAGTCACTCCAAGGACGCTGGTGCAAACGATGCCAGAAATTTGCTTGTCTTCAGTGCATTCCAGAACTTTCCATGGTCCTCTAGCTCTATCACATGATGTGGCAGGTGGTTCCAGGCCAGAGGGCCAGCAACTGCAAATGCACACTCTCCAAACATTGTGTTAACTCTTCTTATAGGCTTCTTAGAGCGCAGTGTTTGGCTTTTTTTGCCGAGGGTGACTGGTTTGATTAAATCAGTAAGATATCTGATGTGGTTACCTTTTACATAGTAATAATAATATTAGGATGATTTATTTGCTGACCGCTGTCATATCTCAAGAGCCCTCTGCGAGCTTGGTCATCGCTGTAGAAAGTGCCAATTCTCAAGCAAGAGCCAGTTGCTGTAAGGCTAGACGGACCTTAGTGACGAGTCTTTGGTAAAAGTATAATAAATTTTTCAACCCAGCAAAGAGCATATTTTAAAATATAATAGTATTTTTTTGTGCACGGCCGGGATTCAAACCCACAACCTTCCATTTACGAGTCAGAAGTGTGAACCACTAGACTACGGACCGGTTGTGTAACTTCTTGCCTGTGTTATCCCCAAAAGGATCGCATGTGGCGATTCATGACCTATTTATTTTTACAGGTAAGGGGGCCGGCCTCACGCTAACCACTTCAGTTGAAGTGAGGACTTCCCAGCTTCCGAGGGGCTGGTTCTCATTTGTTGTGAAAGCTGTGTAAACCTTTCCAGTATTTATTTTGAGTTTTTGAAATAAACACCAAAACGGGAAATCGTTTCCGACACCCTGGGTGGGATTCAAACCCGAGCTCACGGCATGGAATGCAAGCACTCTACCAACTGAGCTATCGACCGCATGACTCTACAAAAACTTCTAAGTTAAAGATGTGTCCATAAGTCTTTCATACTCGGATACAGTAGCGGCTCAAACTTAAATCTGGAAGAGGGGATGACCTTGAAGTAAAGTTTGATGACCACCCTATTGCACCCCAGGTAATATACACCAACAAATTGTTACATATAAATCTAAGCCAAGCGCGTGTTCATAGTGTCCAATCAAATGTCACGACTTTTCGTTTTCTTGTGCACATATTTACATGTGCTTCATCCAGTTCTGATAGAAAAAGTATATTTTTTTTCATAGGGAACATCCCCATAGTCCCCCAATGAAGGGCCGCCACTGCTCGGATAAAAGCTACTCCAACCAATAGTAAGGTAATAATTTAATTTGGATTTGAACTCAGGGCATCAAATTTAAGAGTAACGACCACCAACCTGACTGTATGGCCTCCCTCTCCCTCTGCATGGCGCTCTGCCGCATCAGCGGACTCACAAAGAACTGGCTGAACTTGTCCATGGCCTCGGACAGGTACGGCTCCTGGATCTCAAAGTAGAAGGTCGTGCTCTCACAGTCCGTGGACGCGTTGTCGTAACCGCCTTTTTTCTGTAAATACATTAAGATTCAATGAAGTTGCACTGGACACAAAAATAGCCCTGTTACGCCAATTGCCTGCCTCACCTGTGGAAAAAGATATTTCACATGCTGGTATAGATAGATAGATTTATGTACACACACATTATTGTATAAGTACATTACAGGTTAAACCTATATAATACATACAAGAATTAAAAACATTCATATTACATTATATGAAATAAAAATGAAACAAAATCAAAGATAAGAATAAATGACTGACATCAGCTTAGGAGAAACGTAAGTCTCTGCCTAAGCTGATTCTCCCTCAGTTGGAAGATATCAACTGAAGAGGAGATCTCATTGAGCATAGCCATTGCCCTCCCCACAGTCATAATCCTAAGTAGGTTAGTCCTGCATCTTGGGAGTAGCAATAGTCTATGCTCACGTTGCCTACAATAATTGTCAGTGATTGCCTACAATTATAGTAAACACACAGGATACTGCTTGCATTTATACTGTAACTGTAACTCTGTCGCCATTCCGCTAGGGGTGGCCAGAGCCTCTGCAGAGTTGCCTCCATTTTTTCCTATCCTGACATACCTCTTTCAATTCCTTCATATCCATCACCTTTTTCATGCATTTTCTTCTTTTACGCTCACTTTGTATATCCCATTCTTTCACAATCTCCACAATCTGATCACTCCATACTTTTCTCGGTCATCCCTTCCCTCTTTTTCCTTTCACACTTTCTTTGTATACATACTTTGTCAGTCTATCATCATTCATTCTTTCCACATGCCCAAACCATCTCATCACATTCTTTTGTACTTTAACTTTCACATCCTCTTTCAAATTATATTCTTTTTTTACCCATTCATTCCTAACTCTATCCCTCAAAGTTTTTCCTGTCATACTTCTCAAATGCTTCATTTCCACCGTACATACTTTACTCATTTCGCTATCATTCACTGTCCATGCTTCACTTCCATACATCAAAGTCGGTAACAATATGCCATTGTGTACGGCCATTCTCAGATCCATCTTCAGTCGCTTGTTTTTTGCTATTCTTCCTTTTGCACCGACCACTTGCTTTCCCTTGCACACCCTATTCTCAAGTTCTCTTGTCATCTTTCCATTCTTCTCAAACATACTTCCCAAGTATCTTAATTCATCCACAATTTCAACTTTCATACCATTCAACATAAACGTGCATTCTTCATTTTCATCCGTTCTGTCAAAAATCAGTACTTTCGTCTTACTTGCATTAATTTTCAACTTGTTCACACACAGGGCATGGTTCACTATAATATCAGACTCTTGATAATGACCTGAGTATTGAAGGTCGAAAGTGCTTGAGGTAGAAAATATTATTGTGAAAATAAAACTACGTCTTAGAAAAAAAATATATATCCATTTTTTAAATAAAATGAATTTTCACTGTGTGAATACACAAACCCTACAAAATCTACTATAATATCAGTTCGCCGCAGATCTGAGCATGGCAGCTTCGCATGTGATGAGTGGAACCTACTACTATTTTACAGGTACCTAAGGGGGTCGGCCTTACGCCAGCTTGTTCAGCCAAAGTGGGGTTTTTCCAGCTCCTGAGGTGGCTGGTACTCATTTCTTGTGAAGACTGAGTAAATATTGTCGGTATTTATTTTGGGTTTTGAAATAAGCGCCGAAACGGGATATCATTTCTGACACCCTCGGTGGAATTCGAATCCGAGATCTCGGCATGGAATACAAGCACTCTACCAACTGAGCTATCGACCGGACACAACAAAATGTTTTATCCACAATTTCTCAAATCAGTGAATCAGTACTTATTCAGTTGATTTGAAAATCGATAGATGTATTTGTGTTTCGGCAGGAATTAAATTCATGACCTACGGATTACGAGGTTTGTAGCATTAACCACTAGACTACAGACCGGTCAGACACTGCCCTGGCTCATAGTATGCTTCTATGGCGTAATCTCGTGTCGGGTTCATTCTCTTATTTGCCAACAGGTAGAAGTAAGGGACTGGGTTGATCAAGAAAGCTAAGGCCTCGTCACAGTTACCTTGATGAAGGAATCAAAGTCGTTTTCCTTGGGGTACTTCTTGCTGCCCATGAAGACCATGTGCTCCACGAAGTGCGCCATGCCCTGGATGCTGGCCGGGTCGCTGAAGCTGCCCACAGCCACGGACAGGGCGCAGGCCGCCTGGAACCATGCACGGGAACACTCAATCACAAAGTTCTTCTGAAGGATGTATATACCAAAGAAGAAGAAGGGTCTTTCATGTACAACGGTATTTGCAATAGTGAGGAATTTGATGAAAAGTGCATAATTGCAATGAGCATATTAACAAGGTCTTGATTTCTAGTCCAAAATAAATTATATAAATTTACATTTGAAGAGAACTTTTGGAAATTTTGAAACGGATATGCGATCCGCCAACGGAATTTGTAGCCCCCGTGACGTCATTTTCTTGTATCCACGATGCTGCTAGTATTGCGATGGCTATGAGATGAATAAAGAAAATGTAGTCTTTTCTAATCTAATCTAAGTTGCAAAGATATGTTACATTGAAGATTCATATTACATGCATTTTCACAACCAGACACGTACAGGTTCGCCCTTGCATATGCCGCATGTGAACCAACAACATAAAAACCAAATCTCAAATGGACATACACCCTGCAACTCTTGCCGTCTTTCCCTGAGACAGGGGTGGCATTGGCAAAGTGAACCATTTTTACAGCATGGGTGGTCAGCCGCATACCAACCTATAAGTCAAGGAACACACATATGAAAATTCAATCCAAAGAGCGTTTTGGAGCGTAAATTGAAACTTAATTTTTTTAACATAAAAAACAAATAAAAATAGAATTCAAGAAATTCTGTGATAAGCCAATCAAAAGGAATTTCAATCGACAAGAAAAAAAAAAGTGAAATTTCCCTATTTGGAGGGTGTTGGCGAGAGGGAGGTTGATGTGCTGATCCTTTGTAGCAGGGCTGTTAGCTGTGTAGTGTTGTGTTACCTCTGTTTTGAATAGGTAACTGTAACTTAAGCTCTGTCGCCATTCTGCAAGAGGTGGCCAGAGCTTCTGCAGATTCGCCTCCATTTTTTCCTATCCCAACATACCTCCTTCAATTCATTCATACCCATCACCTTTTTCATACATATCAGTGGCGAAGGGTGCCATACAAGCTGATTCCCATTGGTTTCCCGTTTAAAATGAGGCAAAAATGATAATAAAGTAGACTGCACGGTTTCAATGGGGAAAAAATATGTATTGTTTCTTTGGTTTTAAATGTATTTTTTTTACTTTGTGCCTATATTTTTTAACTACTTTGTTACATCATTTTAAATGGGAACCGGCTTGTATGGCACCCTTCGCCACTGATACATATGGTTCTTTTACATGCGCTTTGTATGTCCCATTCTTGCAAAATTTCACCAATCTGATCCAGGAGAGAACTGCACTGGCTGAGGGTCCGAGAGAGGGTGGAATTTAAGTTGTGTCTCACTGTACATAGGGCCCTGAACGGCACTGCACCCCCATGTCTCGCTGAGCTATGCTCTGTCGATGGGACTTCAAAAAGACCACTACGCTCTGCCCTTACTGCTGTCAACAAGGTTATAGTGCCCAATAGAGCGAACACATCAAACTTTGCAGACAAAAGCTTTGCGGTGGCCGGGCCGGTGGCCTGGAACAATTTACCCATCGGTGTTCGCGCGAACCAGCCTACCACCACCTTCAGAAAGGAACTGAAGACACTACTTTTCTCGAGAAGCCATGGCGCCCTTGAGATGGTCCTGGACCATTAAATGGCGCCACAGGAAAGAAATCATCCATCATCATCATCATCATCATCATCATCATCATCATCATCATCAGGATGAAACGGGGAAGGTAAAACAGATAAAGGTAACTTGTTCCATAAACGGGCAGTTTTCCAAAGGAATGACTTGTAAAAAAACACCAAGTTCTCATAGTTTTGATGTCGACTGCAAAGGGATGAATGTGAGCCGTTCTACGAGTTGCCCTTGTTGACAGGAGTAAGAGGAAATTTCAATATTAATGAAATGTTACCAGCTTTTCTTCTGCCTGGTCCACGAACTCGTGCTCCCCCTCATCGCTGCTCGGTTCGTCCGAGTAGTCATCGCTGTTGGAGGCTTCTCCCTCCGACATGGGGGCATCCTGGTCTTCTTCCTCGTCCAGCTTCCTGGGCGGGGCGGGCCTCGGGGGAGCGGCAGAGTGAAGGCTCGCCATGTCGGAGATGAGCAAGGCGTGCAGACCATTCTCCAGCTTTAAGACCCTGAAGATGTTGTATATGTACTTACACAAAGAAATTCAGAAACAAAAGGAATGCAATTCACTAACGTATTTTGCCTGGCCATTAACTATTAATAATGGACATTTTTTAATTTTGAATTTTTTTCTCGGCGCGCAAATGCCAGCCTTATATGGTATTGCCGCCCTTAGCAAACAATAACAAAATATTTGTATGCCCTTGCCCTAGAAACCCGGTCAGGTTAGAACACAATTTTGCCTATGCCAATTCTTGCGCGGACCTTATTCCATTGAAAGGGGTGTGTAAGGATAAGAAGTGGAGGCAGCTCTGTTGAAGCTCTGGCCATCTCTAGCGATTAAACGGCAGAGTTACAGTTCCAGTGAAAAGGGAGCATCAGATCAATATTTATAATAAATAAAAAATATTAAATAGATTGAAATATCAAACATTTTATTTTTTTGTAAAAGAAATAATTGGGTAGGTATTTTATACTTAAAACAATTAAATAGGTCATGACATGGTTTACGTCCCTTTATCTGGGTCTAGGGTGGAAATGGGGTGGCGGTCCCTGGGAATACCAGGAAAACGGCGACAGGACAATGAACTTTCCTAGCCTGCACTGTGACTGCATACCTACCTGCATACAATGCACTTAAAATTAAACACAAAGAAAAAATCACAAAAAAATAATTAAATATAACGTATTTGAAAAATTATCCAAGTTATTGCAGTCATAAAAAAATAATAGACTTACTTGTATTCTTTCGTGTCTGATTTCGATTTGATAGGTGTAGGCAGAACGGAAAATTTCGCGTTTTCTAGCACTTTTAATTTGAATGGGCGCTGGGGTTTGGTGGACATTTTCAGGCATTGCGCCTTCTTGGCCCGGTTCACTTTGAAACTGGGCGACGGCTTCGACATTTTAAATAATCTCGTAAATGAAATCAGTGTGCCTGCATTTTGACACAACCGCACCGACACACGCGAAAACTTTGACAGCTTTCAAAATAATAAAAAAATCACGTTGCACAAATGGTGATACAAGCTGATAAATTTTTGACAGATTGATAGGTACACGTACTTTTTATTGTCAATTTTTTAAATTTTAAATATAAAAAAAACTCACATGTTTGCAAACTTCTCCTCAGAAATAGTTATTTGACTTCTTTATGAATTTTAATCACGTATTTATTTTTTGATGTAATAATATACCTACCATTTTAAGTGACGTTTATTAATTTTTCTCAACAGCCTTCTCAAAACATCTGTATCGAATGCGTTCGAAAGTTCATTGTTTTCGTTTTTTCAAGTCAATATTTTCACACAAAAATCTATCTTTCAATTAAAAATAATACATTGATTCTGTGCGCTATTTAATCACATTTTGAATATCGTAACAATCAAACTAATAGTGCGTACTAAACTACTCTTTTTTTCTTACTTTGTCCTTGTTGCAAAGTGACATTAGACTAAAATCTTTATTTCGATGTGTAGTTGATTTTGAATGTTGAATTCGATTACTTTTGTTTTAATTAGATTGAGAAATGTCTCTGTCTAGTAGCGGCAAATCTTGGGGGCAGTTTACGCTGCCTGTGAAGAAGGAGAGTGAAAAGACGCTAGGAACATTTGGAGGTTATGTGTGCGAGCCAGGCCCTTCGCAGGGAATGGGGGTTCCTGTGATGCCCCAGCCTGGGTTGGGGCCGTGGAACATGCAGGGGGTGCCCTGGGGCATGGCGGCGCCCCAGCCGGCGCTTGTGGAGTTCACGGGGGCGCCCATGGAGACAAATAAACAAAATAAAATAGTCCACTGCAAGAGAAAGTCTTCCATAGAGTTTAACAAGTAAGTTATTTCGACAGAGCCGTAGTCTAGTGGTTAAAGGTCTGCGGACTCGAAATTATAATGTCGTGGGTTCAATTCCTGGCACAGCACTAAAAAAAATATATTGTCAAAGAATATCATTCTTACATGTCTAAAAAATTAATTTGCATTTACCAAAAAAAGGTAGCCAAAGGTCCACTCAGCTTTACAAAACCAAGCTCTCATAGTTGTGGTTGCTCTATATTGCTATATTGCATGATCCCAATCAATGTATTTTAATGGAGTTACAGAGCAGTGTTCTGAATTGCCGACCTTCCCAGAAACAGTGGTGACATTGGCAAAGTGAACCATTTTCTACAGCATGGGTGGTCAGCCGCATACCAACCTATACTTAAGTCAAGAAACATACACAACAAATTACATTTTTTAAATCAACAAATAAGAATATGTATGGACATAAAAACTAAAACAAAATACAAAATTCTAATTTAAAAAACCCTAGTCCTTGCTGCCAACATTACAGATTAACAGACATTTTGCGATGTGGCAATTGATTTTGGTTCGGAATAGGACAAGATTAAATTGGGTTGGTAAGGGTCGAAATAAATGGATGGGTTAGCATATATATATGTAGACACTCAGATCCTCGAGCAGTCAATTTGGTTCAGCCACGCCGTCCGATTCGTACAAATTTCGGAGACCACGCTTTCCGTGTTGCGGGTGCGGTGGAGTGGAACAGACTGCCACCCGGAGTGAAGAACTCCAAATCTGTAAGTGTATTTCGCGGAGCACTCAAGACACACCCTTTTAGAAAGTCTTATGCATGACCGGAGAGGGCCCTTGAGGTGTGACACACACAAAAACGGCGCTCTCTTATCATTTGTAATTATAAATAAATTTGCCTGATATAATAATAATAATGAATTGTTTGTTGTCCATTATTTATTCCTGTTTTCCAGACCCAGCAAGCAGTTGATCACTGACGAGAAGATGGCTGCTCACTTCAACAGTCTGCGGATATCGGTGGACGGGCTGGCGGATGACGACAGCGGAGACGAGGGCTTCTGCGGCATGGATGACGAGGGGGAGGCGCCCCGGGAGGCGGAGAGCTCCCGCCTGCGGAGGGTGGTGCTCTGCGAGGAGATGAAGAAGCTGAAGAGCGAGCCCATCCTGCCTCTCTCCCTGCTGCAGAGGTGAATGCTTACGACTTTAATCATTGCTCTAGGTTTGCTCTCATCTGGCCCGCACATTCTAGGCAACTAAGCTACACATATAATGTAACTTCTTACCTGTGTTATTCCCAAAGTGGTGGACCTATTTATATTTAGGGGTGAGGGGGGTCACTTCATCTGAAATGGGGTTTTTCCAGCTCTCGAAGGGGTTGGTTCTCATTTCATGTGAAGGTTGAGTACACTGTTTCTGGATTAGTTTAGTTTGGTGTGGTATACTGTATAAGTGGTACACACGAATAAACTCCCCCCTATCAGGGTTACTAATGGGGGGAAATATTAAAAAAAAAAAAACTTTCTGGAATTTTATTTTTGGGTTTGAAGTAAACACTGAAATGGAAAATTATTTGTGACACCCTTGGTGGGATTCGAACCCGAGCTTACGGCATGGAATACAAGCACTCTAACAACTGAGCTATCGATCAAACTAAGCAACCTACAACATAAAAACCCAAAACTTCATCAGCTACTCTAATTGTTACTAAATCTAACACTCGATGCTTCTATATTCCAGGCTGGAGAAGCCGTGCACGTCTCTGGTACTGTGGCAGCCTCCGCGCCGGCTGGACAACCCGCAGGAGGAGCAGCAGGACCCCAACAACAACCCGGGGGGGCCCCGGCCCAGCACCTCGGGCCTGCGCAGGGGCGTGCTGCTCGCTAACAACCAAGACGTTGACATGGACATGTAGGCAGGGCAAGGACACTATGGTGAACAGTGCGGTGCTTCTAGGATTATTGATGTCTCCATGTGCGGTAGACCTGCAGAACATACGACAAAATGTTGGTGCTTTAACCATTGTATGAATATTTACATTAATAATAACTACACAGTTAAAATTTATCAATCAGATATTAGACGGACCGTTATAAGAGAACTTAAAAAGTTGTGCAGACAGGGTCTTCCGAAGATTAGTTTGTTCAAACGCCTAAATAAACTAAGAAACAACATTCTGTCTCCTATTTACAATAATTATAACTACACAGTTAAAAAATAATGATCGGATATTACACTAACCGTTATAAGAGAACTTACATTATTATCGATGTTTCGTAAGCGACGTAGCTAATGTCTTCAGGAGACACCCCCTCTGCACGACGACTGAGGATGAACGGATTTTTTTCTTCTATACAATTCTTACCATATTACTCCATTGTTGAAAAACTGCATTGGCTTCGTTTTCCGGAGAGGGTGGTCTACCGTGTTTGTCTGATGGTTTACAAAGCTGTCAATGGTATGGCTCCTTCATACTTGTCTGACATGTTCTCACGTGTTGAGATAGATTTGAGACGCCAAACTCTCAGATCTGCGGAGTGTGGGGTGGTTGACTTAGTCCAGCCGTCACGTCAGACACGCACTAATTTGGGGGACCGTGCTTTCCGGTTTGCGGGCCCAATGGAGTGGAACAGAGGAGCACTAAAGACGCATCTTTAGAGAAAATCTTATCCGTTATTTGAGAGCGCCCTTGAGGTGTGACACACACAAAAACGGCGCTCTTTTATTATGTGTACCTTATAAATAAATTATCCTTGTATATATATATATATATATAATTGTCACAAATCACGGCATACCTTCGAGCGAAGGTAGTAATAAATTAAGGGTGTCTCCTGAAGACATTAGCTACGTTGCTAATGAAACATCGAGAATAATGTAAGTTCTCTTATAACGGTTCGTCTGATATCCGATTAATAAATTTTAACTGCGTAGTCATTATTTTTGTAGATAGGTCTAACGACCGTAATTCCAACCTAAACCATTGTATGAATACCTGAACTGAAAAAGAGTTTAAGGCTTACACGGCCGGCTGATGATGCTGGAGTGATGTTTTCCAGGATCTGTTGCAGTGGTCTGTGGGAGCTGGAGCTTCGCCCATGTCTGCGATGGGCTTCTTCAGTGTGAAAGTGCAATGAGAAAGAAGATCTTGTAAACTCAATGACAGCAACTTACAACATTTTGTCTATGCAGACTTATCGCAGATTGAATCTGAACAACTGACATCATACTGTGGAGTTTAAATAAAATTATCACATAGGTTTTTAAATTGTGTATGTTAAATCTCTTTTTTTTATTTAAGCTTTATCTGTACATTGCAGAAAGTGGTATTTTTGATTAGAAAATCTTGTTTTTGTTTTTTTTGTAAGCTTTGCAACATAGTCCTTAAGAATCAATTTGTATTTGAACAATTTAAACGCCCCGTATACAACCATTTTGGGTAATGTGAAGAGAGGATGAAAAAACACAAAAATATTCATGTATAAAAAAACTTCTCTTTTTTCTTGATTGAAGCCTTACCATATTGGTCACTCAAATCATCTAAGTTCTGGCAAAACACTCTATTTGAAAAAAATGTGGATTACATAAAAAATTTAATCTTTTAAAGCTCTACAATCTGACATTATAGAAGATATTGTTAAGTAATAATGCAATATGCAAAAAAACAGTTAAACATAAGCAAGTCAAGTTTGACCGGTCCGTAGTCCAGTGGTAACACTTTGGACTCTGAATGAAAGGTTGTGCGTTCGAATCACGGCTGAGCACAAAAAATATACCATAAATTATATTTTATAATATACTCTTTGCTTGGTGAAAAAATTCGTATAACTTTACCAAAGACCGGTCACTAAAGGTCCATCCAGCCTTACAGCCACTGGGTCTTGCTTGAGAATTGGCGCTTTCTACAGCAACGACAAAGCTCGCAGAGGGCTCTTGAGGTGTGATACACACAAAAACAGCGCTCAAAGAAAGTGTGAAAGGAAAAAGAGGGAAGGGACGACCGAGAAAAGTATGGAGTGATCAGATTGAGGAGGTAGTGAAAGAATGGGATGTACAAAGTGAGCGTAAAAGAAGAAAATGCATGAAAAAGGTGATGGATATGAATGAATTGAAAGAGGTATGTAAGGATAAGAAAAAATGGAGGCAGCTCGGCAGAGGCGCTGGCCACCCCTAGCGGAATGGCGACAGAGTTACAGTTATCAAATAAATCAGCCTAATTTAATTTTTTTTAAGTCACTTAATCGTAACCACCATAACCTTTTTTTTTAATTAACCCTTTAACTGCGGGTGACACGCATAGGCGTCCAGTGTAAACTTGCAATTGATGATGTTTAATACCTGTTTCTTGACAGGAAAAATAGTTGAGTGAATTGCATTCCTCTTCTCCAATCTACATATAAAAACAACATTTACAAGTTAGTGTTTTTTTGCCAGAACAGTGATGTAGTTTTCGTACAAATTTTGAAATATTACCTAGTAAAAAAGCAAAGAAAGAGCTGCCATTTGTTGTACCATAAGTTTTGTCTAACATTTAATCTCATTAATGTAAGGTTTAATTTTAACTATTTCCTATTTGTACAAATAATCATGATGTTATCAGGGGTGGGCACTCTGTAGAGGCAACAGGGGTGAGCATTCCATACCGGCAAATGTATCTGTAGAGTGGGCGAGTTATGGAAGAAATGCATTTAGCCATTGACATGGTCAATTTAATGGCCGTGGGATCAAGTCACTGATCTTGACTGGCGTATTTGGAACAGGATATGTTGGTTTGAATCACCTCTGACCCATTTGAGCATAACTTTGACCCTGTTTCAACAGAAGTCATTGCATACACACAAGCTTCTGCTTTCTAATGAATACAACTGGCCAGGCAAAATAGGTTGGTGAATTGCATTTTATAATCTACAATTTTTACTGCACAGGGGGTCAGCCTTATACCAACCTATTAGAAAATCCCTGATTGTTGGGAATCTATTTCATATTTACTACGGGTGACGTCACATAGCCGGGGATATTTTAAATGTGTCGAGTCCATTGTGTCATCTTTTTTAGGTGAAATACAAAAGTCAGTTTCCACATATTGTAGTGCTGGGTAGAAGTATAAGCTGTGGACTGTGACGACATTGTATATAATCAAAATTTAATTAAATAAATTTGTACAATCCAATGCTCTTTTATTTTGTTTTAAGTATAAGTATGTATATAGTTCCGAGCCAACCACATTAAGAACCTAACACTGTCACCAACACAAGGATGAAGGATACAAGGGATGAAAGTCTCAATGACAGTCGATAGGTCTTACCATAGCCATTTGATGATCTCTTTTAATGCCCCTACAGCTCATATCGAGCCTTCCCCCCAACTCCTCCTGTCTACTGTTGCGGCTTTCCAGTCTGTCACCTGCAGTAGTTGGTTTGCGTCCTTCCTCACGTCATCCTCCCATCTCAGTCCAGGTCTGCCAACTCTTCTTTTCCCACCCGGATGTCCCTCAAGGATCCTTTTTGCTACCCGTGAAGACGGCATTCTCTGCACATGTCTGGCCCATCTTAGCCTTTTTAAATGAATATTGTTACGATAATTTTGAAATAAAACATGGCAGCGTATCTACAGATCCATTTAAAATGGAGCAACAATCAGCTGTTAAGGCAATATCATGAACCGGTCCGTACTCCAGTGGAAACACTTCGGACTCGTAAATGGAAGGTTGTGGTTCGGATCCCGGTGGAGCACAAAATATACCATTTATATTTCGAATGTGCTATTCGCTGAGTTGAAAAAATTCATAAAACTTTACCAAAGACCGGTCACTGAAAGGTCCATCCAACCTTAGAACAACTGGGTCTTGCTTGAGAATTGGCGCTTTCTACAGCGACGACCGAGCTCGCAGAGGGCTCTTGAGGTGTGATACACACAAAAACAGCGCTCACCAAATAAATCATCCTAATATTATTATCATGTTTTATTCCATCCTATCTTCAAATTGGCACGGTAAGATTTTCCGACGGCCGTCGAGACTTCCACCCCAGAAAGGCCAAAAATACAATAGATGGACGTTTTCAACGCAGGCGCAGCCGAGGCAGACATACGTGGATAGAGAGCAAAGGCAGTAGTGGTGAAGAAACCAGAAGTGCCGTCATATCACCCATACATTTTCTTTTTGCGTGTTTCAGGGGACGCAACGCAACGCAACTAAGCTACACATATAGTGTAACTTCTTGCCGCGTTATCCCCGAGGGGGTCGCATGTGGCGAGTTGAACCTATTTATTTTTACAGGTAAGGGGGCCGGCCTTACGCTAACCACTTCAGATGAAGTGGGGGTTTCCCAGCTCCCGAGAGGGCTGGTACTCATTTCTTGTGAAGGCTGAGTAAACCTTGCCGGTATTTTTATTTTGGGGTTTGAAATAAACACCGAAACGGGAAATCATTTCTGACACCCTCGCCTCAGCGGGATTCGAACCCGAGCTCACGGCATGGAATGCAAGCACTCTACCAACTGAGCTATCGACCGGACTTATGGAGGAGAGCTTATACAAAAGTCCATTTGACTGATCCATAGTCTAGTGGTAACGCGAACATGTAAATAGAAGAAAACATATATTGATACCTGATGATGACCTAATCTAATTTAATCTAAGTTGCAAAGATATGTTACATTGGAGATTCATATTACACTAGGGGCGTTGCCCCTGGCTGCTACGCAGCCCAACCCCTTAACATTTAGTGAATGTGTATATTGTGCATAGTTTCCTCGCGTTAAAATTCGGAAAACATGTAAAATAAAAACATGCAGCCTTTGTAAAAGAAAATCGACCACCCATAGTTTAAAAAATGGTTCACTTTGCAGATTTCAGCTGTGTTTCAGGGAAGATTGGCAAGAGTTGCAGGGCTTATATTAATTTGAGATTGGGTTTTTATGTTGTAAGTCAACATGCATTATGTGTAAGCGCGAACTTATAAATGTCTGCTTGTGGGAATGCATTTAATATGAATCTCGATTGGTATGTATCTTTGCAACTTAGATTATAGAACTTAACAAAAAAATTTCCTTGACTTACAGGTTAGTATGTGGCTGACCACCCATACTGTAAGAATGGTTTACCATGAAAATTTTATCTCTGTTTGAGGAAAAGTCAGTAAGAGTTGCAGGGCTTATGTTCATTGGAGATTAGTTTTTTATTTTGTAAGTCCACATGGGGCATTTGTAAGCGCGAACTTATACCTGTCTGCTTGTGGGAATGCATTTAATATGAATCTCAAATGGTATGTATCTTTGCAACTTAGATTATAGAACTAAACAAAATAATTTCCTTGACTAAAAGGGTAGTTTGTGGCTGTGTATATGTATACTGTAAGCAATGGTTCACCATGCAAATTTTATCTCTGTTTGAGGAAAAGTCGGCAAGAGTTGCAGGGCTTATGTTCATTTGAGATTAGTTTTTTTATTTTGCAAGTCCACATTGGGCATTTGTAAGCGTGAACTTGTACCTGTCTGCGTTTGGGAATGCATTTAATATGAATCTTAAATGGTATGTATCTTTGCAACTTAGATTATGTAAAGAAATACACAAAATAATTTTCTTGATTTATAGGTTGGTATGAGGCTTACCACCCACACTTTAAAAAATGGTTTACTTTGCAAATTTCACCTTTGTTTCAGGGAAGGTTGGCAAGAGTTGCAGGGCTTATGTTCATTTGGAATGGGCTGTTATGTTGTAAGTACACATGCAGCATATGTAAGCGGGAACTTATACATTTCTGCTTGTGGGAATGCATTTAATATAAATCTTAAATGATATATATCTTTGCAGCTTAGATTAGATTAGATTAGAACTTATACATGTCTGCTTGTAAGAATGCATGTAATATGAATCTCAAATGTTATATCTTTGCAACTTAGATTACAGATTTAAATCCATTTTTTTTTTTTTTTTTTTTTTTTAATTTGCATGAAATAAAAGAAAATATAAAAAAACTTTCACGTTTTGCCGCTAGATGTCAATATTGTTCCATACATTTTCAATATGAACAAACAAATTTCTTGAAAGAAGTTTTCATACATTTTTAAACACAAACGCGAAAGCTCGCAGCATTGCAGCATATATACAAAAATTAATTTGCCATATATCATGAATGTGTTTCATCTGCTGTGATGGCATTGATTTTGAAAATCGAAACTCGACGACGAAAGACGACGACGAAGGGCAATATAATAAAGGATAAGAGTTTTAGGCTTACACGGCCGGCTGATGCTTCATATTACATGCATTCCCACAACCAGACATGTACAAATTTGCGCTTGCACATGCCGCATGTGAACCAACAAATCTCAAATGGACATACACCCTGAAACTCTTGCTGTCCTTCCCTGAGACAGGGGTGACATTGGCAAAGTGAACCAATTTTTACAGCATGGGTGGTCAGCCGCATACCAACCTATAAGTCAAGGAACATACACGACAAATTACATTTATACATCACTAAATAATAATATATATGGACATCAAAAACTAAAACATAAAACAAATTTCACTTTTATAAACCCTAGCCGCCAACATTACAGATCAACCGCCATTTCCTCCAGAGTCACCTACTAGGTCGAAAACGCGTTAGTAATTTGTTTAAAGATTTTAATCTATTTAAATAAATTTTATAGTGAAGATAAACAGTGTTTTGTTTGAATTCATCCAAAAATTATAATATTATAAAATGTAAATAGAAGGTCGTGAGCTTGAATCCTGGTGAAGCACAAAAAATTTGGGACCTATTTATTTTTACGGGTAAGGGAGCCGGCCTCACACCAACCACTTTCATTTCAAGTGGGGGTTTCCCAGCTCCCGAGGGGGCTGGTTCTCATTTCTTGTGAAGGCTGAGTAAACCTTGAGATCGAACTCTTGGTCTCGGCATGGAATGCAAGCATTCTACCAATTGAGCTATCGACCTTTTTACGAGCTTGGTCATCGTCGCTACAAAGTGCATATTCTCAAGCAGTACCCAGTTGCTGTAAGGCTGGATGGACCTTTGGCGACCGGTCCCTGTCTTGAATCTTTTATTATTATTCTGTTCAAGGTTATATATTATGATAATTAGGAGAGATGAAAATAATACATGTAAGGAACCATCAACTCCAGGTGTGCGAGTAGACATCTGTGGACTTTAATATTAAAATAAACAAATAGGTGACCTGCGCCCAAAGTACAAAAAATAGCTCAAATATGGCGTTTTCACAAAAATGTATCAGAAGCTAATACACTCACTAGAGGGGCTGTTTTATTGCTTATATCTATTTTGATAAAACACTTTGGTTGAGTTTGAACGTAAACGTTTATGTTCAGGCTACTGGAGAAGTGATTGTTATCTGAGACAGTGTTTCTCAAAATGTGGTTATAACTTTCTCCGATTGAAGTATTTGGCGTAAGGCCGGCCTCACACAGAACATGGGACTCCTTCCGAGGCAGCGCAGTAAAAAGTTGCACCAAAAATCAAACCAAAGAGCGATGATTTCCTATTTTTGAGTTAGAGAACCCGAAATTAAAATACGAGCAATGTTTACTCAGCCTTCACAAAAAATTAAAACAAACTACCTCGAAACCAGGGAAATTCTCATTGGTGTAAGGTAGCCCTCCTTTCATGTAAAAAAAATAGGTATGCACGTGCAAGCCCTCTAAAGACATCGCAGTAAGAATGTGCTCTCTATGTTCAGCCCAGTTGCGTTTTTGCATTGATCAAGTCTGGTCAATAGCTCAGTTGGTAGAGTGCTTGCATTCTACCCCGTGAGCTCGGGTTCAAAATCCCACCGAGGAGGGTGTCAGAAATGATTTCCTATTTCGGTGTTTATTTCAAACCCCATATTAAAATACCGACAAGGTTTACTCAGCCTTCACAAGAAATGAGTACCAGCGCCCTCGGGAGCTGGGAAACCCCCACTTCAACTGAAGTGGTTGGCGTAAGGCCGGCCCCCTTACCTGTAAAAATAAATAGGTTCAACTCGCCACATGCGACCCCTTCGGGGGTAAACGTGGCAAGAAGTTACACTATATGTGTAGCTTAGTTGTTAAGCTCATGCTTTCTCAGTATGCACTTTTCTTTTATCATTTTTTCCAGTCCTGTCGATAGCTCAGTTGGTATGACGCTTACATTCCATGCTGGGAGCTCGGGTTCGAATCGTACCAAGGGCGTCAGAAATTCCCGTTTCGGTGTTTATTTCAAACCCAAAATAAAAATACCAGCAAGGCTTACACAGCGTTCACAAGAAATGAGTACCAGCCAAGTGAAGTGGTTGGCGTAAGGCTGGTCCCCTTACCTTTAATAAGTGATAGATTCCACTTGCCACATGTGACCCCTTTGGGGAAAACGTGGAAAGATGTTACACTATATGTGTAGCTTAGGATCATAGTATTGCGTACAACAAGTTTGATAAGCGCAGATCCATGCGGGATATACGTTATCTGTCTCCGTGGCAGATAACACTACACCTGCTGTGTTCCATCCACACCTGCCTATTGACAATTAAAAATACACAACTGTTATCTCACATCTGAATCACTGTTGCCTGGAGATAACAAGGATGATTTATTAAATAATAAACAAGTCATTTTAATTAATATACACCTGCATCCTTGGAGATGGAGTTGATGACTCTCTCAGCCCCGTCTTATTCTTTTCAAGGTTATGTTTTTTCAGAGTTATGATTATCAGGAGAAAGTTAGTAAGGAGCAAAAGAATGAGATGGTTTGGACGTGTAGAAAGAATGGATGATGAAAGACTTACAAAGTGTGTATACAGAGGAAATGTGGAAAGAAAAAGAGGAAAGGGAAGGCTGAGAAAAGTGTGGGTGGATTAGATTGGTGAAATTGTGAAAGAATGGGAATAGTTGCGTTTATGGGATGTACAAAGCGAATGTAACAGAAGGAAAAATACGAAAAAGCATATGAATGAATTGAAAAAGGTATACAAGGGAGAAGATCTCAGGGATGCCGAAGGACATCGTGGCTGAAGAACCTGCGAGAGTGGTTCAGCAGAATCACTTAGTCCCTGTTTCGAGCCACAGCATCTAAAATCAAAATAGCTATGATGATCGCCGATCTTCGTTAGAAGTGGTACAAAAAAATATATATACAAGGACCGGTTTGTAGTCTAGTGGTATATAACGCTTAAGACTCTGTTTATTTTCAAAATGTAAAATCATATAATGCTGGGATATTAACTGTTTTAAGGAATCGAGTGGGGGATGTAATAATTCTGATAGCAATTGGTTGAATAATAAATTACGGGAGATGAAATTTTTATAAATAGAAGGTTGTGGGTTCGAATCCCGGTGGAGCACAAAAAATATATATACCATTTACTTATTTAAATATCCTTTTCGCTGGGGGAAAAATTCATATGGGTACCTTTACCAAAGATCGGTCACTAAACGAGAATTTAAGAATGAAAGTACAAAAAAGCACAATGAGAAGGACATATTAAAAAAATGGATGATGAACGAATAACGAAGAAAGTGTACAGAGGAATTGTCAGAGGAAAGCGTGGAAGCGGAATTCCCGAGGAAGGAACGGATAGAACAAATAGGTGAGATTGCGAAAGAATGGAACCTGCAGAGTGAGAATAAGAGAAGAGGATGTATCCAGAAAGTGCCAAAGAAGACAGAAAAAAAGTGGAGACGCATCTGCGGAGGTACCGGCCCCCCCTAGTGGAACGGCGGCAGGATACAGTAACAGTAACAGATATAAGAACGTATTCAGTACCTACACAGCCCTTGGCTACTACATGTTGAAAGATTCCATTCAAAATATAAAGCATATTTTCGACCAGTAGATGCTCCATATCTTACTGTGATTAGTTAATTCCTTCCCTTTTGGATGTTTCAGATAAGCTGATCAGCTGTTTGCGAGATAAGCCACCGTAAGCGCACAGATATAAAAGGATTTGTCGCCAGTCATCAGCATTCAGTATCCCCTGACAGCTCCTGATCTCTACAGTCGCTGACTTTACCTCCCACCACCATGAACTCTAAGGTCTTCCTCTTCGCCGTTGTGGCCGTCATCTCCTGCGCCAGCGCCACCGTTGTGCAGAAATGTAAATACTTATTCTTGAAATATAATGTATAATGTAAGATTCAGAGATTATTTGACGGGTACAGAGGAAAAACAAGGAATGTCAGCAAAAATAATTAAATAAGTTTGTACGAAAACAATTAAAATCTAGTGGCATCTGTGTGTACAACAGCCGCTATGACAGTTTATGGCGGTATTTCCGGTTCTTTGTGATAGGCAATAACCATTATTTCAATTTTTGATTTACTCAAAATTTTCCTAAACTAACATTCCTTGTTCTTCTCCTGTAGTCTTTGTTTAATATTTGAGATTCATTTACGTCTGGTCGATAGCTCAGTTGGTAGAGCGCTTGAATTCCATGCCGTGAGCGCGGGTTCGAATCCCGTCAGAAATGATTTACCGTTTCGGTGTTTATTTCAAACCCCAAAATAAAATACCGGCAAGGCTTACTCAGCCTTCACAAGAAATGAGTACCAGCCCCTTTGGGAGCTGGGAAACCCCTGCTTTAACTGAAGTGCTTGGCGGAAGGCCACCCCACTTTTATAAATAAATAGGTTCCACTTGCCACATGTGAAACCCTTCGGGGATAACGCGGCAAGAAGTCACACTATATGTGTAGCTTAGTTGAGTTGCGTTTGTGTTTATTTATGATTTTTGTATTGGAAGCTTGGTTGCGGAATGTTGCGCTTGCAGTGATTTAAACAAAATTGCGACAAGGAATGCAATACACCAATTTACTTTGCCTGGCCTAATCTTATATAATCTAATCTAAGTTGCAAAGATTAAGGATTGACATTATATGCATTCTCACAAGCAGACACGTATAAGTTTGCGCTTGCACATGCTGCATGTGCGCCTACAATATAAAAACCCAAATCTCAAATGAACATAAACCCTGCAACTCTTGACGACCTTCCCTGACACAGGGGTGACATTGGCAAAGTGAATCATTTTCTTCAGCATGGGTGGTCAGCCGCACACCAACCTATAAGTTAAGGAACATTGATAATAAATTATATTTTACAATTAAGTATATGACCGGTCCGTAGTCCAGTGGCAACACTTCGGACTCGTAAATGGAAGGTTGTGGATTCGGATCCTGGCGGAGCACAAAAAATAGACCATTTATATTTCCAAATATGCTCTTCGCTGGGTTGAAAAAAATCATAAAACCTTTACCAAAGACCGGTCACTAAAGGTCCATCCAGCCTTACAGCAACTGGGTCTTACTTGAGTATTGGTGCTTTGTAGCGACGATCAAGCTCGTACACATCTGCGGCACTACAACAAGTGTCATAGGCCTCTAGAGTCTCTAGAATCTAGGGAGTCTCCCACGCAGGATAATCTATAGAAATACCAAAACAAACATAAAATTATAATTTAAAAACCCTAGCTGCCAATATTACAGATCAACCCCCATTTCTTTCTGTCCTTGCATATTTCCTTCATTTCATCCAGAGTCATAACCTTCTTCATACAAGCTCTCCTTTTGTTATGACTCTGGCTATCCCATTTCATCCATACCTTTCTCGGTCTTCCTCTACCATGACATCCGTCTATTCTTGCAACATATACTTTCTTCGTCAGTCTTTAATCATTCATTCTCTCCATATGTCCAAACCATCTTAGCATACTTCTTTTAATCTTCACTTTCACATTTAAGATCATTCATCACTCCGTTTTTTCCCAATCATACTTCTTAGAAAGTCCATTTCAACAGTATGGACTTTGCTAATTTCACTTTCATTCACCGTCCAGGCTTCACTTCCATACATCAAGGTGGGTATAAGTTTCTTTATTCATCTTTTTAAATTTGTTATTTATGTTGTTTCTAGGCCCTAATGGTCCCGACCCCATCAGTGTTGCTGTTAAGGGCTGCGACAAGGAGCCCTGCCTCCTTCCCAGTGGACAAAATGCCATCATGGATGTCACTTTCAAATCCTGTAAGTCCTTCTTTCTGTATTCAAAACACAACAACGCTGCTCATTTGAAGATAAGTTGGTGATTTCTTTATAGCGCCATTTCATGATGTAGTCACTCCAAGGGCGCTCGTGAAAATGATGCCAGTTGAGTGCATGTCGGAACTTTCCATGGTCCTCTAGCTCTCTCACATGATGAGGCAGGCGGTTCCAGGCCAGAGGACCAGCAACTGTAAATGCACACTCTCCAAACACTGTGTTTACTCTTCTGATCGGCTCTTCAATACGTGACTTGGCTTCGGTTTCTGCCGACCGTAGTGTGAAGCTTTTTTTGCCAACGGCGACGGGCTTGATTAAATGAGCGAGATATTTAGGTGTCTTTTCAAATGAAGCTTATAAGAGTGCACAAAAATTTAGTTTTTATTACAAACATCTCCTTTACATACAACTAGTGGTTTATTATTCAAATATATTTTACTTTGTTGATTCTGCCAGCCTGTGTTAGTCCGGTCGATAGCTCAGGTGGTAGAGTGCTTGCATTCCATGCCGAAAGCTCGGGTTCGAATCCCACCGAGGGTGTCAGAAATGATTTCCCGTTTCGGTGTTTATTTCAAACCCCAAAATAAAATACCGGCAAGGTTTACTCAGCCTTCACAAGAAATGAGTACCAGCACTCTCGGGAGCTGGGAAACCTCCACTTCAACTGAAGTGGTTGGCGTAAGGCCGGCCCCCTTACCTGTAAAAATAAACAGGTTCAACTCGCCACATGCGATCCCTTCGGGGATAACGCGGCAAGAAGTTACACTATATGTGTAGCTTAGTTGCATTTTTTTTTTTTTTGTTTGACGGATGCCAGTAGTCAGATAGTAGTCTTAAAATGGTCCATTGCATTGAAGTGGTGGCTGAGATGGCAAAGAGTTGCCTAAAAATGAATCCAGATAAGACAGAATACATTCGGATATCCTCTCCAAGGATAAGGTACTTGCTTGGCTCTGTGCAAATCAAAATAATCAGCCTGGATGTACTTGTATACCCATCTAGTTCAACTCTGTGGATCTGAGAATGGAGGAGCACAATGGCATATTGGTACAGTGAACATGTGACAGTACAGTGGACAGTGAAATTAGTGAAGTATGTACGGTGGAAATTAAGCATTTGAGAAGCATGACAGGAAAAACCCTGAAGGATAAAGTAACGAATGAATGGGTAAAAAATAATGTACGTTGAAAGAGGATGTGAAAGTTAAAGTATAAAAGAATGTTATGAAGGTTTCGGCGTGTGGAAAGAATGAATGATGATAGGCTGACAAAGTATATATACCTACGGAGAACGTGTGAAAGGAGGAAGGGGTAAGGGACGACGAGAAAAGTATGGAGTGATCATATTGAGGTGATTGTGAAAGAATGGAATACAAAAGTGACCGTAAAAGAAGGAAGTGTATGAAAAAAGTGATATGAATAAATGGAAAGAGGTATGCAAGGATAGGAAGAAATGGAGGCAGCTCTGCAGAGGCCCTTAGCGGAATGGAGACAGAGTTACAGTTACAGTTAATGAAGTTGCTTTTTCAAAAAACGTGTTTTAAACATATTGATAAAAATTGAGATTATGGGAATTTATGACACAAATAGATTTTTCATTAATTAGACAATTGATTTGAGTTATTTTTATCTTGTATCTGTCTATGTAATAAGATATGATTTAAATTCTCTGATATGAGCTTGAATTACATGAAATGGGGTCGTAAAATTTAAGTATTTGATATTATTTCAAGGACAAAGTTCAAATCAAACAAGTACTGGGGGTGTGCTATATGTCTAAAAGCCATTTCAAACTAGACTGTGCGAAAAGGCCTTTTGTCTATTCATAATTTGTTTGTCTCGACAGCCAAATACACCGCCACGCTGAAGCCCAAGGTCCGTGCTACTGTTGCCGGCGTGACAGTGGACTACACTTTACCCGCGGCCCAACAGGACGGCTGCAAGGCCCTGCAGGGGAGCTTCTGCCCCGTGGACAAGGACGAGACTGTGACCTACAGGCTGGTGATGCCCATCGAAGGATTCCCCCTGGTGAGTCTCATCCTCAACCTTCCTCTTCTTGACATAAAAATCACTTTTTTCGGGCTATGTAGCCGGGGTCTGGTTGATTCTTTCCGGACAGTTTTGCCCATTGCTCCGATGGGCATTATCAGCGGTTGACTAGTCGCTGTGATCTTCTTACAGGATCTGCTGTACTAGAAACAACGGTAGCCTCTTCTTGTTTGACGCTGCAGCTGCGCCATAACAATCAGAACTAGCCCCGCCATCTCTTGTAACGCCACTTTTGATAGTTCAACATGAAACGCAACTAAGCTATACATATAGTATAACTTCTTGCCTGCGTTACTTTCGAACGGTTCGCAATTAATTTGTGCGGGTAAGGGGGCCGTCTCAAACCAACCATTTCATTTGAAATGGGAGTTACCCAACTCCCAACAGGCCTGGTTCTCATTTCTTGTAAAGGCTGAGTAAAATGCTTTCCGGTATTTTTTGCCGTGGTCTGTGGGAGCTTGAGCTTCCGGATGTTTCACTCATGTCTACGATGGGCTTATTCAGTGTGAAAGTGCAATGATAAAGATTATCTCGATGAAAACTGTGATGACAGTGTGGGTGCACTCGGGGCTTAGATATGAAAAATGATGACACTCTACGTGTGTGTTGTGTTGTGGAGCAGCGACATCTGTTTACTATGCATGTGAAACTGTGGGGTATTTCCCCACCTGTCTTGCTTCTACATGTATGTGTTTATCAGTTGAAAAGCATCATCTATGAATTTCATTGTGAAACTTGGAGCAGTGTGCGAGAAATCTCAAAGGATAATTCTTTGTACAAAAAGCTGTGAGACTTTATTGCAATTTATTTTTCAGGTGTCTGTCAACGTAGAGTTCTCCGTTCTTGGAGATGGCAACACCGTGTTGCAGTGCTTCAAGGTCAGCTGCAAGGTCACCGCTGCCGGAACCCTCATTGAGGTCAACTGAGTCCATGGTCCAACTGTCCTAATGACAACCGTCCCTTAAATGAATAACATTGTATCGTCCACTATTTTGGTAGAATAAAAATATTTATTGGTATCAGAAAAGCATTTATTCTTTCCTTTCAACACACGCAGATTAACTTAGAGACATTGAAAGCATAGCTGATCCACGGATCATCTTTTTATTAAATAGATTCGTGAAGAGGAATGCAAAAAGACCAACCTATTTTGCCTGGCCAGTTGTCTTCATGCGAAAGCAGAAGCTTGTGTGCATGCAACAGTATCTGTTGAACCAGGGTCTAAGTTATTGTTATGTAAATATGAAATATAAATATTAAAATAAGTAGGTATTAGTTATAGTTATAGGAATTCTGTATTGTATTGGTGGGTAGGATTGATGATTGTGTGTACATGGATAAGTCTCTAGGCT
Source organism: Agapetus fuscipes (assembly GCA_951799405.1). Lineage (NCBI taxonomy): Eukaryota > Metazoa > Arthropoda > Insecta > Trichoptera > Glossosomatidae > Agapetus > Agapetus fuscipes. The sequence continues at coordinate 15,628,255 of OX637352.1, forward strand.
AAGTATGGTATTTCGAGAAGCATTAAGCAAAAATATCTTCCAGAGTATTCGATTCTCTTAGTATAAAAAGGGTGCAAGTTGCTTGAACGAGTTAGTTATTATTCAAGCTCTCACCACTACAGTCTCCTGCTAGCTTTACAAATACATTGAACCAACTTGACCAGTGAACAGAAACCAAGTGTAATGGAATAATCGAGACTATCTTTGTGAAAATAAATTATTAAAAGTGTAAAATAAACAACTGTAAAAGAAGACCAGTGTTTTTAATTGAAAGACAATTGGAACCCTAAAATCGTAACATTATGTTCAAGTGGGCCAGAGGCAAGATTTGAACCAACTTTATCCGGTTCCAAATATTTAGGCGACTTGATCCCCGTGGCCATAACACAGAATCATCTTTTTTTTTTAAAACAAAATTCACTTTAGTCTGCAGGTAAATAATGGATTAGCCAGGCAATAGCTCAGTTGGTAGAGTGCTTGCACTCCATGCCGAGAGCTCGGGTTCGAATCCCACTGAGGGTGTCTAAAATGATTTCCCGTTTTGGTGTTTATTTCAAACTCAAAATAAAATAACAACAAGGTTTAATCCAAGTTGCAAAGATGTATTGACATTTCGCTCCCCCAGTTCTTGTTTACCGTGTACGCCAATCTTGTCAAACATGACTTTTTCATGCAGTTGTCGAATCAAAATCTACACAATCTGAGCTAAGAAAAACCGTAAAAATAGATAACGTTAGAGTTCTTTTAAATATTTTTTAAATAAATTTCTTGTTTTCATAAAACACATTGGTCCAGTACTTACACATGCAAACATTGCTCATGTAAAATTTTCTCAATGGCGTATACGGTAAACAAGAACTAAGGCAGCGATTTGAGGCTCATATAATGCATTTTCACAAGCAGGCACATGCAAGTTTGCACTTACACAAGCCGCATGTTTAAAATACAAAATAAACCAAGACTCACATTAATATATAAATGTTGCATCTCCTGCTTCCTTTCCCTGAAACGGAGTGGCATTGGTAAAAATAAAACAAGTATTTACAGTATTTGGGTCAGCCTCATACAAACCTTTACAAGAAATGAGTACCAGCCTCTTCAGGAGCTGGGTAGCCCCCCTTCAACTGAATGGCTGGCGTAAGGACGGCCCCGTTACCTGTAAAAATAAATAGGTTCCACTCGCCACATGCGAATCCCTTCGGTCATAACGCGGCAAGAAGTTACACGATATGTGTGGTAGGTAACTATTCATTTTCTTACAAATTTTCTGTGTGGTAGGTATATTTCCAAAATATAGGGAAATACATGTGGTAGCACTGCTAGAAAAATAACAATCCACTTGTGATCCACTTCACAAGCGTCCAACCGTTAATGGGGCGTCCACACGCTTGCCAACCATTCACAAGTCAAGCGCACAGTGTGTCGTCTAGAACATGCTAGCTGGACAAAAATTTGTCTAATGGACTAATTTTGTCCAGCTAGCATGTTCTAGACGACACACTGTGCGCTTGCCTTGTAGCCAAGCGCACAGTGTGTCGTCTAGAACATGCTAGCTGGACAAAATGAGTCCATTAGACAAAATTTTGTCCAGCTAGCATGTTCTAAACGACACACTGTGCGCTTGACTTGTGAATGGTTGGCAAGCGTGTGGACGCCCCATAAAAAACGCGCCCATTTTGCACTTGTTTTTCGTCAGCGTTGGCGGGAGGTGGCGGAGACGCCGGTTGCCGTTGGGTGGTTTAATTTATTGAAAATCATATTGAACTCGACTAATTATTCATTATACATAATTACTGAGGTCTCATTCAATCGTGAGCGTTCTCTTAAGTTCTTAACATCACGTTTTTTTTTGCATTTGTGAAAAAAATAACCTCAACTATCGCATCGCCACGTGTTCCAAATTCAAATTGAAAAATAAAATAAACTCGCAATGTCTTCACGGGTCGCCATCGTTACCGGAGCAAATAAAGGAATCGGATTCGCGGTTACGCAAGGATTGTGCCAGAAATTCAACGGAGACGTGTATTTAACCGCCAGGGACGAAGCGCGAGGACAGGCGGCTGTGAAAGAGCTGCAAAATGAAGGTTTAAACCCGGTATTCCACCAACTAGACATCGCAGATCCCATCAGCATCAGGAGGCTCCGCGATCATATTCAAAACAAATATGGCGGCGTTGATTTATTAATCAACAATGCCGCTATAATGTTTGGCTACGATAACCTTGTTCCCTTCCCCGTGCAAGCCAGGGAAACGACGTTAGTGAATTATTTTGCTTTTGCATCAGTTTGCAATATTCTGTTTCCCATTTTGAAGCAAAATGCCCGAGTGGTGAATGTGTCCAGCTCGTCGGGCCACCTTTTCAAGATTCCCAGCGAAGCTTTGAGGAAGAGGTTTGCAGCCAGGGACATCACGGAAGACGCCATCTCTGATCTGGTCAAGGAATTTGTCGCATCAGCCGAAAAAGGTACTTTTTTTGTTCTAATCTAATCTAAGTTGCAAAGATATGTATTATTCACATTACATGCATTCTCACAAGCAGACACTTGCAAGTTCGCGCTTGTGCATGTCGCATGTGATCCTTGAACATGAAAAACATATCTCAAATGGACATGCACCCTGCAACTCCTGCCGACCTTCCCTGAAACAGGAGTGACATCGACAAAGTGAACCATTTTCTACAGCATGGGTGGTCAGCCACATACCATTTGTTAATTTTTAATTGTATAGATTTCTTTCGGTGCTATTCTTAGACATTTTAGTTGTCCCTTGAGCCCACGCTTTGAAAAACTAATGATGCATTTGTAGGAAGACCTGTCAATCCAAGATGGCGGCGAGTCAACAGCTGATTAGTTTTCATACAAATATTACCATTATTTGGTAGATAAGAATGACCGTGGTGATGAGACTTCCAGCTCTGGCATCATTAGTTTGTCAAAGCGTGGGCTCAACCGAAGACTAAAATTTAATTTTGTAATTTTTGGACGAATTCAAACAAAACACTGTTTATTTTCACTATAATCTATAATCTAAGCTGCAAGGATATGTAAGCATTTAAGGCTCATATGAAATGCATGCCCACAGACAGGCACATGTAGGTTCGCGCCTACACATTCTGCATGTGTGCATACAAATAATGAAAACCTCACATGGACATAAACCTTGCAACTCCTGCCGCCGTTCCCTGAACCGGGGTGGCATTGGCAAAAGTGAACCGATTCTTACAGCACGGGTGGTCAGCCTCGTTATCCCCTCGCAGCCCTATTTAAAAAGATTAAAAAATTTTAAACAAATTACTAACGCGTTTTCGATGATTAAAATGTCTAAGAATAGCCCCGCTTATGTTTAAAACCACTAAAATGCATTAGAGAAAGCAATGAATATGTAGATATAATAACATATTTTGAACATCCATATCTAAAACACATTAACCACATGTTAGGCCTGTTTGATAAGAAAACAAACATGTTATTCACGTTAATTACTCATCTAAGTAGTTAGTGTTATCTCATTTTGGAAACATAAATAAACCGTGTTTAGTCCTAAGAAAAGCATTCTGTAAAAACTGTTGTAAGAGAACAATGAAGTACTCCGCGGTTCAACAAGATATTGTCATTGGAAGCCCTGGCAACCCTGACACCATCTTGTGGAGCAGCGTGATCCGCGAGGCTTTCAAAATATATCAATCTGTACCCCTAGTACGGGTTGCACATTTAGCTAAACTTGAGTAAAGCAAAACGTGATCGAATGTATTTAAGTTCAATTTCAGCGCGAGTACGTGCAGCCGGTCTTGTGCGTTTACTAGAAGTTTCATTTGCGTATGCTGTGCGTATGCTTTCGTAAACACAGAATTGAAAAGTGCGGCCGTTTACAAAAAAAAATTCCTGGACAGAAACACGCAACGTCTTAAAAAATATCTAAATTATATTTTCAACATAAAGTAATGCAAAACAATTATATAAATGAATAATAATGCTTAAATTGTGTATTTTTATACGAAAATTTGACTTATTTTACATGATAATTATTAATATTCAAGAGTGGTATTTATTTTTCTCTACTGGCACCACGATACCTGACGTCACAGCGCTCAACTGTCAACAATTCCTCGCGCCTTGTGGAATTGACCGTGCGTTTGTTTTTATTTTCAAAACGGTAAGTGGGTATTTTTTGTAAGATCTTGCTTATGTACAATTAATATTACATTAGTCTCCTACGTGAATTTCACTATGTGTATTGGTGAAAAGACATTGCAAATGCTGTAACTTTTTGTCGCAGATATTTCACGTCAAACTCTTTACCTAACATTCCTCTGCATGTAGATGATTTGATTTAGGTGACATTGGCAAAGTGAACCATTATTTTATAGTATGGGTGGTCAGCCTTATTATCTATAAGTCAAGAGATGATGAGAATATTTTTATATTCCGGCTGAAGTAAAATTCACTTTTTATTTGGTTTTTGTTTGCTGTCTTTTTACTCTTGTTGCTATTCTTGCATTTTTTAATATTACTAATTTTTAAAACTGAAAACCTATAATTGGCCTTGTACTTTGTTAAATGAAATTCTTTCTATGTAATTAATATGTGCTGTTGTTTTTTGTATAATAAAAAAAGTAATAATGTTTTTTTTATAGATCCTAAACAAACATGAGAACGACAGAGAGCCAGTTCCTCATCATGGTGGGATTCATGGAACAGTAAGTACATTAAACTATCTTTCTCTCACAGAATACTTGCTTCCTTGTTAAATTTGTATATTATATTTGCGTTACATCCTATATTGGACCACTGTAGATATGCGGACTTTTTTAACGTTTGATTCTCTATATACACCCGCAATTTGTCACGAACCCTAACCTCTCCAAATTTAAGTATTGGGCTCACCAAAAATAGGTTTTAATTTCAAGACCTCATATTTTTTAGGGAAATGTGATTAAATCTGTATCTTTGTAACTTAGATTACATTAAATTCCATCTGGCTATTTTTGTATCAATTAATATTTAATACCTTGACCGGTCTGTAGTCCAGTGGAAACACTTCGGACTTGTAAATGGAAGGTTGTGGATTTGGATCCCGGCGGAGCACAAAAAATATACCATTTATATTTCCAAATATGCACTTCGCTGAGTTGAAACAAAACATAAAGCCTTTACCAAAGACTGGTCACTAAAAGGTCCATCCAGCCTTACAGCAACTGGGTCTTGCTTTAGTATTGGCGCTTTGTAGCGACGACCAAGCTTGTACACCTCTGCGGCACTACAACAAGTGTCATAGACCCCTAGAGTCTCTAGAATTTAGGGAGTCTCCCGCACAGGATTTCTTAAAAAAAAAAAAACCTAAGAGCTCTTTCCCACTTGTCGGGTGTCGGATCCATATTTTAATCGGAGGTTCCAGGGGTAGAACATTATGTATGAAGCTATTCACACTTATCGGAAACCGATTTTGTCAGAAATGTTCTGCCACTGGAGCCTCTGATTAATATACGGATCCGACACCTGAAGAGTGGGAACGAGCTCTTATCATTGACCGAAACAAGCATTTTTTTCCCACTCACATATCCAGTGTGCACAATTAAAAATAAAATAAAACTTTTTTTTCAGAAGTTCTTCTTGGTGGCCCGTCTTCTCCTGAATCTGTGCCTCAAGTAACGCCAAGACGGCGTGGACTGGCGAGCAGCACCACTTTCTAGAAGCTGCAGAAACATAGACCGTTTTGCGGAGGCGATAGTGTGGAAGGAACACCTGGAAGGCGAAACTTGAGCGGCAGGAGGAGAATGCTCGGCAGCAGGTGGAGATTACTCGGCGTCATGAAGAGGGGACTGGAGATATAGCAAAGGCCGTAGAGAGATTTACAGATAGATTTATTGAATAAAATTTCTCAACACACTTCCTACTTCTTCAGGCAAAGTGTATTCTGCCGTCTGTTAGAGAGTTTTCATCATTGAAATAGTTCTAAGAAATATAACCAAAAGTTAACTGGATTTATTTACACTGTCTAATTATATCCCTGAAAATATTGAATAACATTGTTTCAATCCTGTTTAGTCGCTTCCATAAAACCAAAAAGTAATAAAACTCAATTTTCGCTACTCTCCGTTTCTTTTTTTTTTTTACTCTTTAATTTTGTAGAAAATAACATAAATTCAGTACTTTCAATGTTTTTTTACAAGTTATACAATAATTTAACTATTTTTACAAAACTAATAACCCTTTATACTTTTCCGGCATTCAGGCACACTAAAATTTTGTTTTTTCATGATTTCATTTTGTATAAAAATAACTTAACTCAGTGTAATTTCCATATTTGTCATAACAACTGTTGAAACCTGTTTTAAAACTGTAGCCTGTATAATCTAAGTTGCAAAGATATATTTACATTCAGAACTCATAGCCATGCCCACACCGACACGTGTAAGTTCGCTCTTACAAATGCTGAATGTATTTACAAATAAAAATCCAAACCTCAAATGAACGTACACCCTGCTGGCCTTCCCTGAAACAGGGGTGACATTGGCAAAGTGAACCATTTTTTACAGTATGGATGGACAAAATATTAACCTAAAATTATGGATATTAGACAAACCGTTTAAAGAGAGCTTGCATTATTGTTGATGTTGTGTTAGCGATTTAGTCACATCTTCAGGAAACACCCTCTCTGCACGACTACTGAGGATACTGTTCATAATATCACATGAAATGTTCAATCTATAGTCGTCATGCGGAGAGGGTGTCTACTGAAAGCGTTGGCTACGTGGCTAACGAAACGTCGAAAATAATGTGAGTTATCTTATCGCGGTTCGTCTAATATCCGAAGAAAATAAAAAAATGAACTGTGTAGTTATTGTAATTGGAAAAAAATGGTCAAAAGTTGTTAAAATATATAGGTACAAAGTATAGATGTAAAAAAAAAATGAAGAATTATCTTGGCATATTTAATCTGGTGACCAAATTATCTCTGTATGCTCTTCCTCTCCCTTCTGCTCCCGTCCATTTCTTCTGCATTCACTGCAGGTCCATCCTCGTTGAATTCAATATCTGAAATTATTCAGTTAAATTGTATTTATATAAGATTTTACCATCAAATCATGTAAATGTTTTACTTTGATTAAATAAATTTATTTTAAATATGTGTCTATATTTATTTTGTCTTTCAGTCAATTCAGCACTTTCAACTGCCATGTAAATACAAATATTATATCTTAAAGTAACACTTCCAAGTTAAAATTTTAACATACTATTGTAAATAATAGAATTACCTGTATCATCTTCAAATATGATTGCATGCATGTGTTAAGCACACTTCTCAGATGAAGGAATAATGGCTCGCCCCACCAAATTTTGGGTTCACACTCAGGATGCGGTAATCGCTGTCGGACACCTTAAATCATATTCATGTAAATTAATAATGGATTTCATCTTAATATATTAACAGACTTATTCTTCATTATAATTTTACCATTTGTACGTTCCGGGAGTGGTATTGCTTCCTGCAAAAATACAAATGCTCAGTCTTTTTTTCTTTTCTCTGGCTTATGGATTTCAAAAAGGCTGCCATCTCTACAGCCAACAATGCCAGGAATGGCATACCTAATGAAAAAGCTGAAAAGATGTAGGTATGTATTATTTAATGGTACAAAACAGTTAAAATTTTACATAACGCAAAAAATACAATAAATTAATTTACTTTTGGGTGACTTCCTGTAAAGCAGCTGAAGTTTGCGGGATTTTAATCCATTTCTTTATCACCTTGGGGTGGATAAGCGCCTGCGTTACTTTTTGGACGAAGTTGCTCCAGGACTTCTGGCTTAAATGCTTAGCCACCCACTGGCCACTGGCCGCTGGTAGAATCCACAGGCATTAAAAAACAATGCGCACATCACCTATAAGCAATGGACGATAATTCACTGTAATAACATTTTTGAGGTTAGGTACCTACTAACTACCTATATTATATTTTACACTTCAAGAAATGTGTAAATTACCTTTGTTTCCAAAGAAATGCGTTGCGTCATCTTAAATTCGGTACGCCAGACAACGCTGTGGCAGGTTTCCACTCTGCGAAGATTAGCCCGGTCGTTGTTCAAACTTGCATGCACTTCGTCCTCTTCTGCGGCGAGGAGGCCCCAAGGCTCCATAATTGGAGGCGGCATCTTGCCATAGACTGGAATTAAGTTGTTCCATCGTAATATTCTAAAATAAATGTACATTATTTTCACGTTTCACTGTCAAAACTACATGCGTTGGAATTTCGTAAAGTAATTATTTTTTGGTAAGAAACACTAAATAAGTGAAAAAAATATTGCGAATTTATTTCAATAACATACCTTATTCAATTGAAATGTTTTTAAGACGTTAGATCGTACTTATTTTCCATTTTCTTCGTCTGTCAAACTCTCTCACTTTTCAAAATGCTATCGACAAGAGGTGACGGATGAATACGACGTTGCCATGGAGACAGCCTTCCAAACAACGGAAATGTGCGCCCGTACTCTTGTCAGACAGCATTTTGTATGAAAACGCAATAAGTTGTCTCGCAAGCAATACAATTTTAAGTTTCGGTAAAGTATTTTAAAACTCATATGAGTTTACGTAAGCACATACTCGCAAAAAAAGTTTCGAAACTTTTTCGCCGGAGGTGCTTTTCATGTTTACATACATTTTTCTCGAATACTCATAACTCATAGAATACTTACGAAAACCCGTACTAGGGGTACTGGCTACTTCAATGAGGTCTGCATGTGAATTGCCTTAGACAATATTGCCATAGTCATTTTTATCCCCCCCTTTCCCTAGACTATATTCATTCTCTGGTAATTCTGGTCGATAGCTCAGTTGGTAGAATGCTTGCATTCCATGACAAGAGCATGAGTTTGAATCTCACAGATGTTGTCAGAAATGGTTTCCCGTTTCGCCTGTTATTTCAGACACAAAATAAAATATCAGCAAGGTTTACACACAGCCTTAACAAGAAATGAGTACCAGCTCTCCCACTGCAACCGAAGTGGTTGGGGAAATGCCAGCCCCCTTGCCTGTAAGAACTTGGCGACCTCCAGAAACCCATAATCATTGGGTATTAATTGTGCATTGAAACTTTCACGGCCGGTTTTTGTTGACATAACAATCACTTTTTTCTGGCTATGTAGCCCGAAGCTTGTAGCAATGTCATCAATGGGTATTTTTTTTCTTCAACAAAATACTTCTTAAATTTTGGCAATTTAGCCAACATCAATTGAACTATCCAAACTGACGATTTACAAGATGGCAATGCTAGTTCCGATTTTCACCATATTTAGCTTAAACCGTGTTAATCCATCCGTTTTATTTTTTACATATAATTTTTTCCAGTGTTTTATATCTGCATTTCATTTGTTCTCAGGCACCAACATTGACGACGGCTGGGGCGGAAGCGCCTACAATGTCTCCAAGGTCGCGCTCAGCTGCCTCTCCAACCTGCAGAGCCGTCAGCTGGCTGCCCGAGGAGTCGCCGTCAACTCGGTGCATCCAGGCTACGTGGACACCGACATGACCTCGCACCGGGGCCCCCTTACCATCCAGCAGGGGGCGGAACCCATCCTGTACCTCGCCCTGGATGCCCCGCAAGACCTGACGGGCGCCTATGTGTGGAAGGACAAGAGGGTCATCGAATGGGATAAGCCAATGGCTGAGGTTGTGTAAAATTGGTCTAGTTAATATATTGAATAATATTGGGTCGAGAACAGACCCTTGAGGGAAGCCTTTTAGATGTTACGTATGTTTCCTGGGCAGGTGCCTACGTGTGGATGGACAAGAGAATCATGGAATTTGATAAGCTGATGGCAGCAGTTGTGTAAAATTGGTCTAATCAACATGCATGATAATAGTGGAGTTAAATAATATTGGGCTGAGAACAGACCCTTGAGAGAGGCCTTCAAAATGTTTGCATGTATCTTTACTCTCTGTTTTATATTGCACATTGAGGCTTTGACGACCAACGTTGACATTTCTGTAGTGTTTTCTGGGATCTGCTGTTATTTATTCATTTATTAACACAATGTACGGCTTAAGAGCCTCTTTTTACAATGAAATATAAAGCAAAAATCATCAAATGTTTGGGCGAATGCGGATGGGTGCAGACTGAAATCTGTTCAGTTGCTTCTTTGACTGGCCGATATAAAGTGTGGAACAATAATCAATTCGGGACATCACAAAAGCACTCATAAATGTTTTAACCACACCCGGCGGTAGACGTAGGCCAAAAAATGAAGCGGCTATTGTTTTGTCAACCTGCTCCTCCATTGTGAGATTCCGATACAGCGTAACTCCCAAAAGTCTCACAGAGCTAGAAGGCTGGATCAAAATTCGTCCAATGGAGAGAGGTACCCCATTATCCAGGAGGTGATCGCGCCTGGATGTGGCCGACCACATAAGTTCGATCTTGCTGGCATTGAGGATAAGGCCGTTTTCCTTCATGTTTTTGCGACCTACCAGGTAGGAGGTCATCCACTCCAGGGCCCCATTTCTCAAACCATATGAGCCCTCCGATCTATTTATCAGTATTTTATGACTAACAGTGTCAAAAGCCGCACTCATGTCCAGAAGTGCTAATAGAGCAAGTTGTAGATTTCGCGGTAAAGAGCCCAAATCGCGTTATTTCGCTTTTATTTCGTAACGCGATTTTTACGTGGCTCTACTAATTATATATTCCGGTAAAAACCAAACACCTCCTGCCTTTTACACTATTTATATGTCAACTGTATTAAACTTATGTCACTCGGGAGTGGGAAGAATATAAGCATGGCAACGTAGCATGGGCCATCTGATTAGGAACAGTCTGTTTGTTTTTTTTTTGTTACAAAATAATTTGATTACGTCTTAAGTGCGTGCACCAATGTCACGAATGAGATGAGTGTGTACAATTTTGTTAAAAATTACGCCAACTGTTTCTAACCAATATTTTAAAAAGAGGCAGATAATGTGTTTAGCGTATGGTCGGGGATTCCCGGTAAAATTAACGGTAGTGCTTTGGCGAACACTGCGTTCCATTCTAGTGTTGCCAACATAACGATTTTGTCGCTAGATTTAGGGAATTTACTATTAAAGGCCGATTTAAACAGGGTCAGTCACTACCATCATTGCACTGCCGACAGCAACTGACTTGGCACTGCGATTGTGTATATTGAAGGTCCAGCCAATGAGGATGTAGGTATTCCCCTCCAAGCTTGAGTAATCCGGTTCTTTTCTTGAAATATCTGTGTAGTTGGTGCCTGCATGCGTGCAGCAATAACTGCCTCACTCTTTGATAGACTGGCTACGTAGGCATGTAGCCCATGCTTTTACATGCCCAGCATCTATGGGTATTATGTAACCTGAACCGCAACAACTGTTTCATACCGTCGGAGTATTTCAGTTCAAAAGCCCCATGGCCACAGTTGCACACCTTAGCCATCACGGCTTTAACTAGGTCTCCCTCTACTTTCAAGTACTTGAGCCAGGCCCATGAGGAGTCCATCTCGACTCGCTTCCCTGATTTATTGCCGCAGTGCTTCCAGCGAGGGTCTTCTGGGTTGGTTAAGCCTGTGGCCTGTGGTCGTGCACAGGGTCAAGATCGCACTGCTTGTTGGGTGATTTCGCTATTACACCTGAGATCTCCTCAATGTTAGTTTCATCAAAAACCCCAAGACGTGAATTGCCACCAGTTATAAAACCAGCAGAACCCACGCCCAAGGTAGAGCGCAATTGGAGGATTCTATTCTCAAAGTGCGGCAGCCGAAGTCATGACCGGTCCGACCCGAGTTCCGCCAGACAGGTTCTCCAGAAATTTCCATAGTTGAGGATTTTTAGCCCCAGAAAATTTATTACAAAAATAGATGGATTTTTTCTGGAGAAAAGTAGATCTGTACTCCCTCTGAGCACTGATCCACATGTCCCTGGTGCAACCTGGTTTGCCATTCCTGAAATTTCTTTCATGTTTGCGCATACTGCGCTTCAATACGCGGCACTCATTGTCAAACCAGATGGCACTTCTGCGATCTTGAACAATTTTTGATGAATATTTTGTTTGCGCTGGTTCCTTGTAGATTTATTAAAACTATAGTTGAAGAATTTCACTGTTGGATTTATTTGTTTAAATCAGATTATTCTTACAACATGTGTGTGTCACCAATTATCAAGCGGAAGTGAGGTTAAAAAAACATAGGGATTATTTTAACAAGAATTCCCTAGTATGGCAAGTGACAAAATTCATTTCCCATACAGGCATATTTTACCTAACATGATTTCTGTAGTGATTCGTATGTGCAATAATAGTTTAGCCTGACATTCACAGATGTCAGTGATCAAAAAATATCCAACAATTTTTGTACCTCTAATTATTAGGTTCCGTGGATTTTCCGGCCGGATATCTCCTCTTGTTTTCCCCTTTTATTGGCGGTGAGGCATTGCGAAGTTGTGAAGCGCGGGACAGGTAAAATGTTGTTGATTGGGTCGCGAAGTGATACTGCTGTTCTCGCGTCGTAATTTGCTCGTTATGTTGAATTGGAGCTAGAATTTCTATGTTTTATTGCTGTTCACCAAAACAGTAGGGAAGACAAGTGTGTGACTCCACGACAAGAGGTTTTGGAGAAATAATTGAATGCAGTTCAATTCATGACACAATTGTCACTTTCCTTGACGTCTTTTACCAATCTCTTCCTGCCTTGATTTTGGCACGGTCAACCTCAACTCCACATTGAGAAACTATGTGTCCTAGGTAATTCACTGTCTCTTGAACCGGTTGCACTTCTTCTGGTTGAGTTTAAGTCTAGTGTCCTGTAGCCGCCCGAAAACTTGCTCAGGTTTCATGAATTTGATAACAATTTGAGCGTCACATTCCTCCAAGCTTCGAACTAGCATATGCAAAGAGTGTTCTACTCGCATATCATACACAAGTAACTCCTTATCAATGACTGCGTCCACTGATGGGCAGTTCTACTTAGTTGTATCGAGCTTCGATCCACTTCTGACATTTTATCGTATAGCTCGAGTGAAACAACGGACGTTTTACCGTTCATCATCGCACCCCACCACACAGCTTTGAAAGCGTCAAGAGGTAGAAGCGCTGGCGATTGAGCCAGATTTGTCATCTTCCATTTAGCAATCCTTGCTTAGTTGTTGACGAGCGGACTAGTTAGACTGATATCCTTTGCCTTTAGTGTTGATTTCACATCAACCATAGTTTGGTCGATGGTCTGAAACCAGCACTGGCCAGATGCAACAATCTGTAAGTCGTTGGTGTAGGTTACGCCTACAACTCTTGCTTCGCCTTGTTTCTTTAACTCTCCTAAGACATGACTCGATCCTTTGAGTCTTTTTAGTTACTCTGATCCGTGAGACTAAAAATATAATATCTACATATACGAGTATAACTCAATTTGTCCAATTTTGGAAATAGTCAATTATGGAACAGAACACCACAATGATAATTATCATCATATCATATATTGTTACAGAATACCAAGTCATTTTCCTGAGTGAAAAAAGGCAGCAGATCCTTATCTCTTTTACGATAAAATGTAATATTAGTACCTCGACAAAGTAGATTTTTTTCTTTTAATCTGGATGCAAGTAATTCAGCGGATTCCTTTGAGAGATTCAGGTCTCTTATAAGATCGTTTAGTTCTTCTTGATTGAAACACTGCGGAGTTGCTAAATCTGCTTCAAAATCGCTGTCGTTTTCTGATTGAATTCTTTTAACTTCGTCAGACGTTGATGTTTCTGTATCATCTTCTGTCAGTTCGGGAAGACTGCTGAATGATGGAACGGGTATTTCTTCCAAATGCACTACAGGCCTTCTTGCAGAATCTAGATCAGGATATGTCCATTTGTGTCTATTGTTTCTATTTATGCCTTTAATATTAACGAGACAAAAATAGCAGTCGTCATGATGGTTCCGCGGTTCTCTCCAAACCATTGGTACACCAAACTTTAGGCACTTCCTCTTTCCAGTTGTCCACTGTCGCAAATGTTCAACACATGTTTTACATATGAAATGTGGGGCCCAAGATTTATCTTGATCTTCTAAATGAACGCCAAAATAGGCAAGATAAGCTCTTTTCAAAAAGTCAGAAATCGTTTTTCTGCTCTCTTTCAAAGTGTATTCACCACACACATAACAAAAAACATCGGGATGATTTACACAGGTACGTCTGCTTGTGGATGCCATTGTTTCAGTTTAGTGTCTTGATACTACAAAACGACCAAAATTTACACAAAATGATAGCACAACTTTACTTGGGAAAACTCAGTAATATACTAAATCAAGTACAGCCAAGCAGGTATAGAAGGATCTGGTCATAGGCAATTACAGGTATAAAAGTAATTAAGAGCATTGTATTGAGTAGTTCCTAGTATAGGAACATTGGGTCAGGGACAATTCCAGGTATCCATTTGGCTAATTAGATTCTGGGAAATTTCTATTTTGATGATTAAGTACATATTTATCTCTTTATTTGTTGTCTTTTATCAGAAAAAACTATATCATTTAACCTGTAACGTGTATCTCATAAACTAGAGCTGATAGAAAAAATCTGGTGGCATTTTTGGAATCAGCACATTAAAAACATTTAAAATCAGATGTTAGATTTCTGGCACCAAATTTTTTTTTTCATTTTGTTGGCCTGTGTTATTGTTGGTGGCCATTGCTACAAAACAAAATGTTAAGAACTAAAGTGAGTTTAAAAATACAAATAAAAAAATACAGCTATAAAACATAAAATTAAAACAGAAAATATATTGTCCATATAAAAGTGTAAATTGTCCATTTCACGTCTTCTGCCATGTTGTTAGGTAGGTATTACAGGTAGGTAGGTAGGTATACAATTTTGATTTTTTAATTTATTTTTTATTTCTTCTTTCCAATAATTTTGTTCTTGTTCCAAATTATTGGAAAGAAATATTATAAACATTATTGATTATATTTTTTTACGCTATACCTCTTGTGTGGTGAGGGGAACATCACCATATTTTTTTGGTTCCGAAGCTTGACCCGCCTTGACTTGGCATCGTCTCCAAAACTAAGTTCCAGCAATAGGTATATTTATTTCTTCCAGGAACGTTGCAATTCAACCTCACGCGGCGACGTACAATTGAAAAGTGAAGAATAATTAATAGTGAAATAATCATCCGGCATAATCTCGTCAGCGTTGATTAGGATAGGATTCTGTGCTCCTCCTATAAATATGCTACCCGGTATTGGGTTGTTCCGATAGAATCTCTGCCTATATGGCAGTGGTGTCAGATTATTTGCCGCCAGTGCAACAACCGTCTGTCGCAGGTTTTGAAACGTAACCTGCTCAGACTGTGGGATAAACAATCCCTCTCGTGAGACATTATTACGTCCAAACTTTGGTACGTACAGTCTCTCGTTAGTCTTCACTTGCCCTATGGCGTTGATCACCGTAGTTACGGTGTCTGGTAAAACCATTGTGGATCGAACTATAATCTAAGTTGCAAGGATATATTCATTCAAAGCTCTCAGATGTATGCCCACAAACAAACATGTGTAGTTCGCGCTTACAAATGCTGATTGTGTACTTACAAATAAAATCCAAACCTCAAATGAACATAAGCCCTGCAACTCTTGCCGACCTTCCCTGACACAGGGGTGACATTGGCAAAGTGAACCATTTTTTACAGTATGGGTTCTTACGTCCTTCCCTGTTTCAGGGAAGGACGGCAAGAGTTGCAAGGCTTATGTTCATTTGAGATTGGGTTTTTATATTGTAGGTCCACATGCGGCATGTGTTAGCGTGAAATTATACATATCTGCTTGTGGGAATGCATTTAGTATAAATCTTAAATGATATATATCTTTGCAGCTTAGATTAGATTAGATGGGTGGTCAGCCTCATACCAACCTATAAGTCAAGGAATACGAGTAATAAATAACATTTAAGTATAAAAAAAACAAAACCTTAAAAAGAAATCTGTACAAAAAAGTAAAAAAATTCTTATGCAAAAAATGTAGCAAACTAATAAACCAACATTACAAATCAGCATTGCAGATTAGCCGCCACTTCTTCCTGTCCTTGCATACTTCTTTCATTTCATCCAGAGTCATAACCTTTTTCATACAATCCTTTTATTATGACTCTGGATATCCCATTCACTCGCTATTTCGATAATTTGGTCCTTGTGACTTGCTTGTGAAACTGCTTGTGAGAAATCAGCATTATGAACAATGGGTCCATAGTCTCCTTCATTAGCTAGGATAGCTGTAACAGCTCCTGCTGTCTGAACTTGTATTGGCAGTGTTCCTCCCCATTTTTCTTCCGTTCTACCAGCTCAGTTCTTAGATCCTCAAACAATTTTCTTTGAATTACCGCGTTGTCTGGCCTCATCTTAATTCCACTTGTTAATTTGCTCCTATTGTGAAGGATTTTTTTTTAGCCGTCGCAGGGTCTTCTAGTTCTACTTTCACTGGACAATTTATGCCATTCTTTCTAACACTCAGCCTGTGTATTTTATTTTATTTTGGGCATAGCTGTTGGATCAAATCTATTGATTATGGCCTTGGTAGATTTAATGTCAACTTCAATAGAGCTCAATAATGCATTATTTGTTTGGACGGTTAAATTTATTTTTATTTTTT
This sequence comes from Agapetus fuscipes, assembly GCA_951799405.1. Taxonomy (NCBI): domain Eukaryota; kingdom Metazoa; phylum Arthropoda; class Insecta; order Trichoptera; family Glossosomatidae; genus Agapetus; species Agapetus fuscipes. The sequence goes on from OX637352.1 coordinate 15,644,861, forward strand.
ATATACGAGTATTTATTTTGTATTTCTTTTACAGAACAATTACAAAAACTTATGATGTAATAAAGTTACAATATTAAACTTAACGCTTTACCTCACCAATAAAAAATACAAGCTCTTGTGCTTGGTCTATAAATCTATGATTAAAAAATAATGTTTGTGTTCCCATCCCTTGCGGAGCAAGATGACTACTCATCCCGTGAGTTGTCATCCAAGAAACTCTGGATGCTCTGGCATTGCCACTGAGCGGTAGCCTGCCGCATGATAGGAGTAGATTTCCATGATTGGAGTCTTCGCCTGATCTTTCCTATGAAGCACGTCATCTGTCAATATGTGCACTAGAAAGACAGCCAAATGGACATTAGGACTCTTCTCAACCCACTTCTTTGGCAGCATTGCTGCAAAATAAGTGGAGAATAATGCCAAGACAGGCTGGCGTCTGCAGGAATCCCCAAATCTGCAAAAGTAGCTAAAGGCTTCCCCATTCCCTTGTGAAACAAGTTGCAGACTATCACGGGGAAGCACGCACAGATTCTGGGCAGAGTCACCAGGTCTGGAGCCAGAGATGTTCCAGATCGATGTCTATGTCGAACATCTCCTTGAGCCATGCCATGGCGACACAATTCCTCAGTAGACTTGCGGATAACCTTTCCCCAATCGTTTCCTCTTTAAGAGAACAAGACGGCAAACTGTATTGAATAAAAGAATGGCTCTTTGTTTGTCAACTTCACTATTTTGCTTTCTCCACCCTCATGAACAACCATCTTTATCGTCTCTGTGGCTTTTTCTGTTTTGTACCGACCTCATTCTGTGAATCACGATGAATATAACATTGCAAAATGCAATGGACAGTTCTTACAATCTACAAGCTTAGAAAAAATATATAATAATGAAAGATTTAACATTCAGTTCTTAAACTCAAGTTTTGGAAAAATATGACCAACATTTCTTATACTCTGCAAGTTTAGGAAAAATAGCTGTGCACCAAAATTCCAGAGCCTGTCCTACAATCTTCTGCACTGACTTGTCATCATATTGAATTACACAAAATTTGATGAGTTCGCTGCTCTCAAAGTCAGGACTGGCGACACAAAAAATACCTAATTGTTTTTTTAAAAAATGCATTTGTATTTGACCCATGCACTGGCTGGGTGTACTGCACATAAATAGCTATCCATCAATTTCAATGTTGATGGACAGTTCACTTTAATTACGTAACTTGTAGATATGCCTTCTGGCGATGCTCCAAATACTGGTAGTTCTGGAGACAAATGTAGGCCACATTTGGTAATTTTCAAATTTAATTTATTTTCCAATTCTTTTAAATTGTTCTTCTAATTGGATGCCCCGTCTCATTGACTGTGTCGTTAAAATTTTTGCACCCAAAATTGTCTCTACTAAAGAGCCGTCAGGAGTCCCGCAGTGTGCCGCATTGTAAATTTTTGATGCCGTTATGCGTCCATATTTTAACCTGTGCCAAATGAATAATAATTCGTAAATACTAGATAATTTACTTTTTTAACAAAATGCTTTGCATATTAATAATTCCACATACAATGGTAATACTATTATCCAAATATGAAATGAGATTGTGGTCTATTGTAGCTTGCATTTTAAGCATTTGAAACTCTCTAACTCTACTGATCGCACGTTCAACGTGTGTGTGCGTAAAGCTGCTCTACTCTTGGCGGCTTGTACTTCTGTACGAGTTCATTTTACATTATTTTGAACTGAGGGAGGACGCACTAAATGTGCTCCTTTGGTCTCTAATATATGAGCTATTATAGCCTCAGAGGGTAAAGTAGGTTTGAATAACTTTTGAGTCACATACAGTTTCAACAATTTATTATACGTAACACTTTTGTTCAGTTTTATTTTTGGACGCCATCGTGAGAGAACTCCAGCTTCTTCCATCTTCAAGATATTTCTTCGCCTGTTCTAGAACTTTCTTACCGGTTTTCTGAGAATTTCTTTCAAGAAAACAATGGCACCTTCGTTGGAACAAATAATGGATGAATTCCGAAACAACGGATTCGACCCCAGCGAGAGCATTGACATGCAACTTTTCGGCTATGATACATCCTCTTCCTCTGCTTCCACGTCCCCAATTTATTCATCCTCTTTTCCTTCTCCATTCCCTTTTTCGTTCAATGAAGTTCAATCTAACGCTAGAGAACCTTTAGCAGATCCATTCATTTCATTTTCGTCAAGAGCTAATGGAATTTACGCAGCTGCCAGCACACCGATTGCTTCGGCTGAATCAGTCGACTGTTGCTCCCATTGGTCGAAAATCTTCAATGTACTTAAATAATTCCTCTGCTTATCATCCAAGATATGCCAATTCTGGTGTTGATCCAATTCCTGTTTATACATCTGGTTCTCCTTCTGTCAACATCCCAGGATATGGAAATCCTTCTGATCTAAACTATGCATTTCCGTCAGTTGACTACGGTCATCGTTCTCCTCAATATTCTGCTGCATCCTCTACCAACATTCCAAGATATGCCAATAATACAACTGACCCAATGTCAGCATTTTCATCCGTTCCCCATGGGGAACGTTCTCCTAAATATTCTGCTACTCGTTACATCAACATGAACGCTTCAACCCATCCAATTTCCTCAGTTGCATCAGCTTCATATGGTGCGAAACCTCCAACATACTGTGGTCCTTCCTCTTCTAAAATTCCAAGATTCGCAAATGGTTCGGTGAAAGAAGGGGGTTTTTAGGTTTTTCTATTTGTATCTCCAAGCAGTCTATTATTGCCTGCACTCTCCAATACTTAGATCTAAATGCCTGTTGTCAATTTTTCTGATGTCGTGTTCTGGCCAAAATATAAACACTTGTAGCCCGTGAGCCAAGAGTGGCACAGTTTTATGGAATATCCTGCAAGCAGATGACGTTGATTTCCCTAAATGCACACCTAGAATCTGATATTTATTTATTTAAATCTATAAACGGCTTTCGTCTTTTACAATAACAAAAATACATTTACTTACAATATTTTTTTTATATAAACTGTGGGAACATCGGTTTATTGGAAGAAATATTTACAGAGTTTTGGATTTATAATAGACAAATTAGTTCTTCCAAAATAGTCTGTTTTGTGGTTAAATTGATTTTATTCGAGAGAGATTTAGACACTAATAAATTGGCATTTGCTGACAAGATTTTCTCCCTATTAGTGATTTAAGTAGACTGTAGGCGGGCGTGTTCTTTCTTGCGAGTGCTCGTTGCGCCTGCTGAGGGATCCTCCGGGGATCCTTGTGGCCTGGTGCAGTAGCAGGATCAGCTGAGGCGAGGTGGATGATGTTGGAGAAGGGCTGGCCAGAACACCGATGACTTTTTAGTAGGGTGTGGTCCTAAAAGGGACCTTCCGACACTTATCTGTCCACAAAGCCATTGTGCTGTTGGGTAGCTGCGTGAGTTGTAGATCCGGAGCAGGATCTTTTTGCCTTAACTCGATAAGTTCTTGGTCGTTTATCTGGGCTTTTGTCGATGTCGATGTTTGGTTGCATGGTTATTGCGTCGACTCTGGATAGCGCATCAGCTACGATTTTTTCTTCTCCTGAGATGTGCCTGACATCTGTGGTGAATTGTGAGATGAAATCTAGCTGTCGTCCTTGTCTTGGCGACGAGCAGTTTTTCTTGGTTTTGAATGCGAATGTTAATGGTTTGTGGTCTGTAAGTATGTGAAAAATTCGTCCTTCAATGAGCTGCCGAAAATACTTAGTGGCTTCGTACATGGCTGTCAGTTCTCTGTCGTAGGTGCTGTATTTCTTTTGAGCGTCTGTGAATTTCCTCGAAAAGAATGCTAGTGGTTGCCATTCTTTTCCGTGAAGTTGCTGGAGTACTGCTCCCATAGCATTGTCAGATGCGTCAACATCCAGGGGGATTTCTGCCAATCCCATCCAATATAAACATAAAATAAAAAACTTATAACTTAACATAACATAATCAAGATGAAAGATCTTTTATAAGCATGAGAGCAATCATTTAATCATCAAGCACAGCAAACTAAACACTGGCAACTGGAGGAAATCATTTCTTTAACAAAGTCCTAAATGATATGACAGATTTATTTAATGTGATAATGCTTACACACGGAATGTGTAGATTTTGCTCTAAAATGCTCGCAATGAAGAACATATCTTTTGGAATACCCAGAATACACCTGGGGATGATTTCCTATCAGCATTACATACTGCTCACTGATTGACTTCCCCATGTCCTGTTTCTTTTCTTGAGAAGAGTAATCATCAGGCTCTTCTGTACTGCTCACATAATCAGAAGGTGACAGAGTGACAACATCATTAATTTCTCTATCAATATGAGTTTGCTGCTCTCAGTCAGGACTTGCGACACAAAAAATAACAAATTATTATTTTACGAAATGCATTTGCATTTGTTTTTGACCCATGCACCTGGGACTGGGTGTACTTCCACAGAAATAATTGTCCATCGATTTCAATGTTGATGGACAGTTTGCTTTAATTACATAATTTGTAGATATGCCTCCTGGCGATGCTCCAAATCATTTATGAAAATAAACCAATCACAGCAGTCACAGTATTAAAAAAAAACAGACTGCTTGAGTAGAACCACACTTATGATTTTTTCTAAATTTTTCAAGGCCCAGTATCGCTGAGTTTGCTTTAATTACATAATTTGTAGATATGCCTCCTGGCGATGCTCCAAATACATTTATGAAGATAAACCAATCACAGCAGTCACAGTATTAAAAAAAAAACAGAGTGCTTGAGTAGAACTACACTTATGTCGTCCAAGCTGTCCGTCGCCCGTGCCCGTTGGGCAGCCCTGTGTCGGGCAAGACACGCCGCGCGAAGGCGGGCTATGGTGTCTGTCCACCAATAGGCCGGCGGTCCCGCGCGGCGCCTCGAGCACCGAACCATGGCCGCGTCGCAAGCGCGCCTGGTGAGGTCGTCAAGCCTCTCAACCCTGTCTGCCTTTTTGTCTCTTTGGGACCCACCTCTTTATGCACAACAAGGGTCCAGCTACGCCCGGGAGGAACGTCTCCAGGGCAGGACCCCTGGAGTCCCCCCTCGCTAGGCGTAGCTGCAGGGACCCATTGGCACCTCTTCTGATGCCCTGGATCCCCGGTAGACCCTCATGCTTTTAGTACGGTCGCGTATGAGGGGGGCACCTCAGTCCTGGTGACTGGGGCAATGGTCGCTGTCTCTAGCGGCTTTGGCCGCCTTTTAACGGCAACCGGAGCCACCGTAGCCCCTTTACTCTCTTTTCTCTTCCTGTGGCTGACCACGGTCCATCCCGTGGCCAGCCCTTCCACCCGTTCTTTGGGTGGGCCCTTATTCCTTTTCATCAGGACATGACGGGTTTTCGGCAGGCCCTGATGATTTTTTTGCAGCTGCTGCGGCTATTGGCGCTGTGGTTGAAGCCGCTGCGGCTGCGGTTGATTCCGCTGCACTTGAGGCGCCGGCCGTGGCAGCCCCCTTGGGCTGGGCTTGGGCGTCTCTACCATGTCTGTCTGGCAAGAGATGCTGGCGGTATCGCACGCCAGACAGTCTCGTCAGACTAGCCAAATTGAGGGCCCTTGCGACTCCCTCCCTGATGGGAATGTGGACGTTCGTCCGCCCAGCGATGAAGTCGCGAATGCCCTCAAGCACCAAGACGAGCTCCTTGCTCGTCTTCCAGCACTCCTCACGGCATTTGCCCCCCCCCAAAATCCATGGGACAGCCCAAAGCCGAAGCTTTGGGAGGGGATTCTCCACCGCCAGAAGCGGTGGTACCCCCCTGGGGTATATGATTCAATACCGTTTCTTCCATTATAATCGACTCTTTTTTTTTGTAAAAAAAAAAAGAAAAAGATTTAAAAAAAAACATAAGATATATACACATATACATACAAATATAAACACAATACATAAGATAGAATTATAAGATAAAATGCTTCACCCAGTCTTCCCCGGTCTGCAGGCGCCTATCTGAATGTCCCCACCCTGGGGGCGCGCCTATCTATCTAAGTCCCACCCACTAGATATTCCACAGACCTGAATGTGCCCACCCTGGGGGCGCGCCTATCTATCTAAGTCCCACCCACTAGATATTCCACAGACCTGAATGTCCCCACCCTGGGGGCGCGCCTATCTATCTAAGTCCCACCCACTAGATATTCCACAGACCGGAGTCAGCAGGGCAGCAGCACCAATAAACTACATTTATAATAAATAGATAAAAAAATAAATTAAATTAAGAACCTGAGCGCTAATGGGGAGACATCCCCTCCAGCGCTCAGGGGTTGGCTTTGGTCCCAACTCTCGTCTCTTTATGAGGACAAGCATTGGTAAGCCCCCAAGCCACGACAAGGCCCGCACCATGAAGGGGGAAAGAAATTTGTAATCCTTCAACGGGATTTACCTCTCTATAATATTTTAAGAGTTGCACTCTTCTGTCCCCTTCTGCGATAAGCCCCTTTCGATGATCTTTTCAAGGACGGAACCACCAACTTCCATCTGGGGTAAATATATTGTTTGTTATATACCTCACGCATGAATAACGGTACGCGACTTGCAGTGTGTGTAAAAAAAATACTTTATTAACTTTACACAGAGACAAGTACAGACAAATTAATCTTACAGGAAACAAATACAGGTTGATAGAAATGAAAATGGGGAATGACGCCTTTTTGGGGTCGCCAGGTGCTTTTATACCTTCGATGGCGCGTGGGCTAAGCGTGGGTGTAATAACCTCTGGTTTCAAGGACAAGGGTGGAGGGCTCACACAGGACTCCTGGTGTCTTCCAAGAATCTCACGCTGCTGAAGGGAAATATTTTATTTGTATTTCCCACCAAAAGACATTTTCTATTGTTAACCCAAGTGACATCTAGACACTTGTTTAGATAGATCCTTTTCCAGTTGAATAAATTCATATTAAAATGTTATTTCTTTCTTTAAAAAAAGATGAATAATATCTTGGGACCGCACACCTGCATGTCACTGACTTTGATTTATAATATTTCTATGGGGTGGACGTAACTCTTGCAAATGCACTCTTGAAATGTTTGTTGAGACGACTGTTGATTTCACAGTTCAATTCATTTAGCTTGTGGGAAGCTATCTTCAGGTCATCAATGTTGTATTAATTTTCTTGTGGTCACAGCAATCATCTATAATAATGGGTCTTCAGGTATCACATTTAATTTTTTTATTTTCTTTATTTACGGCGGTATGCCAATTACACAAAAAAAAGATATATACATACACACATGTTAGAGTTAAAATCACAGTATAAAACAATGAGTATAAATAGTAATGGAACTACAAAAAAAAATACATATATTATGTAGAAAAAAAGATGTAAATTATACATGTAGGATAAAAATTAGAAAAGAAAAAAGTACAATAAAACTTAAAAATAAACGAAAGATATGAGAAAACAAAGTCAAAAATTTAATAAACAATGAAACACAGTTTACAATACCCTTATGTAGGAGATTATAAAATATTTAAAAATATATAAACATACATCCTCATAAGAATGAGTTATTCTTATCAAATATAAAATATAATATAGTGCAACCAAATTCCTTCAAACAATGCATTGTGCAAGCTCATTCACAAATTTCAATCTCAAAGCAGACCTGAATGAGTCAAGAGACATAGCAAATACATCTATATCATTATTTGAGAAGTACTTGTTGGCTAACTCATGAAGTCTGTGAATTACTGTATTTTTGACATAATTTGTTGTTACAAGCTTTTGGTGGAATAATTCACAGCTTCTACTATTGTGGCGAGGTACATGCAGATATATTTGCTCAAGCAATTCAGGGCTGTCGACAAGTGAATTTAAAATTTTATATAAAAATGCAAGATGTGTAAAATACGTCTGTGCTTAAGTGTTAACAGATTAGTTGAATTAAGTAAAAAGTTATAGTTAGTTGAGTTACATTGATTACCTAATTTATAATTTAGAAACCTTAAAAAATTGCGTTGCACACGTTCGATCAAATTATCATATATTTGATAACCGGGAGACCAAATTTGCGAATTATATTCCAATCTGCTCCAAACAAGAGATGTGTACAGTAATTTAATGCTGTTTAAATTATTAAAATCCTTGGCAGTGCGGCATACGAAGCCCAAAGTCCTCATGGCCTTTCTGGTGACGTCAGATATGTGAGCAGAAAAAGACAGTTCTGAATCAAAAATAACACCAAGATCTCTCATTTGGTCAACTGACTGTAAACAGTGCAATCCTTTAGTGAGTCAGGCAAACTGTCTCTGACATTCTTGTCAATGCAACTGCAAGACCTCTTTATGTCATTGAACATTGAGTTGACCTCCATTCTTAACTTTAGGGGCTCTTTGAATTGAATTTCAAAGTCAGTCTGTGTGTCCATAGGGTCACTAGAAGGCCCCTGAGATTGAGACACTGTGTAGTCAGCTATATGTCTTGTACTCTCTCGAGGAGCATTGTCTTCATCACTGCTGGGGTCTCTCTTCGACTGGTTTTTCCTATTCATGAGCTTGGCATCACTTTCTTCATGGAACTCACATTGACGTAACATTTTTGTGATCACCCCATGGTTTCTCAGTTCATTTAATTCTTCTCTTGTGCCATGTTTAGTGATGAGGTTCGCGCAGCCTTTGCAGTATTTCTTCTTCTTAATTGGTTGATCCATATTGCAGTCCATAAAGATGCCCCCGGTTTCCTGTTTTAAGTTTCCCTTTTTGAGTTTGGTGGCCGACAATGTGTGAAGGAAGAAGAACACATGATTGTATCTTTAGCGTAAGCTTTGCAGTTGTCCATGGTGAATATACCTGTGTCTTGGATAGTCTCATCTTGGATCTTGTGATAGGCATCCGGGCATAAGATACTCAATACTTCTGACTTGTTGATTGATTGATGTTCTCCCGAATGAACCCTGTGGGATTCTCGTATTGCATGATTGGTGATAAATTTTCATGCTTTGTAGAAGTAACGAATAACATCTCACAGTTCTGTTTTACATTGCCAGATGTGGAGTACACAGTTTGGTCATTGCATATAAATTCATTGTTGTGTATCTCAAAGCAATTCTTCACTGTGTTCATGGCCACATAACCCAACTCTGATACGGCTAAATATTTTGAGGAGGGTTGGATGTAAACAAAGGTATTGTTGAGTATTTTTGTTTGGAATAGGTAGAGAAATACCATTGTACAGAGTAAAAATATTTGTTCAGATGTTAATGGAATCTGAATAATAAAAATCTGAATATAACTTAAATACTTAAATCCATTATTTTAGCTGCATTTTCTGCAAACAATGGAAATTGAAATGTTTTATCGCTGGGCAATGATTTTGTGCTATCTTTGATTAAGTTTAGAAGTTTTATGGAACAGACAATAGTGTTGAAATGATGTTGAAACGGCAGGATAATTAGATAATATTCATTTATTTCGCACAGACTTTTTCACAACAACAGCATATTGTTTTCACTCAAATGACATTCTTTTGTTTTCCATATTCAAAAACAGTGTTCTATATTCAAACTTATTCTAACTAAATATTTGTTTCATTTATTAAATTCAACACACTCCCTTAATGAATGCAATAAACAAAAATAATAATGAACATAAAATAAAGAATTACTCAATAATAATAACATAATGATTTTCTAATTTTAACAATGGTTGGAATAAATAAAGCAAACACTACATTAATTAAGACATGAGCTTATTCTTAAAGTTTTGATACTTGGCATGAAGTAAAGGTTTCGTTAAACAATCAGCAATATTTTGATCAGTAGGACAATACAAAATATGAAACCAGCCTTTCTTGAATTCATCTTTCACTAAATGATACTTTACATCAATATAAACACATTTCCTTGTCAATTGATTTGCTTGGATCATCTTGATACAGCTTTGATTGTCTACATACAAATTTACATCAATTTTTCTTGAAAGTAGTTCCTCAAGAAGTGTCTTGACATATTTCATTTCTTTAACGCTATGAGCAGCTGCAATATATTCAGCTTCAGTAGATGATTGTGCTACTAGAGACTGTTTACGAGAGCACCATGCAATTGGTCCTCCTGCATAGAATATAACATATCCAGTTGTACTCTTCCTGTCATAGCTGTCTCCACCTAAGAGTGTATGAACTATCATTGCTGTTTTTGTAAAATATTCCATCTTTTGTAGTTCCTTTAATATATCGAAGTGTCCTCTTGATATTCACAACGTCCTTTTTCATTGGTTGTTTTGAGAAGCGGCTAGCATAATTTACAGCATAGCTTATATCAGGACGAGTCTTTGTTGACATATAAAGGCCCTGATCGACGGGCGAGTAAAACCGCGGTGTTGCGGCTCGTCGGTAATGCTCGCCGGTGTATCATTGCAATACCGCGGTATTATATACCGACGAGCCGGGCTCGTGGCTCGTCATGTATGTTTGATTTTTTACTCGGCTCGCCATGAAACCGCATTATTGTGTTTTGTTTTTGTATTATGGGTGCCACTAACGTCAACAATTCGTCATACAAATCCGCAGACATTCTGAGGTAATTTCTGTAATCAAGTGGTTCTGCTGACAATTCACGTATCAAATGGGTATGCGACAAGTGCTGCCTCTTTTCGATCCAACTTTTAACCCAAACTCTAGGGCGTCTACGCTTATTTTTTCTAATTTCGTTGCATGCTATAGCGAGGTAACACAAAACTTCATATTTTGAGCACGACATCTTGAACCGACCGCGATCGCACGACTGTTTTGCTCGCTAGTCGATCAGCGCTGACGAGCCGCGAGTAAAACCGTCGCTCTAAAACCGCGGTATAATAGCTCGTACGTCGATCACCCGCTTAAAGTAAACTCCCCACAATTTCTTGATATGGGAAATCAGATGATGCACACTCTTCATTATCTTGTACATTGTCTTGATGAGCAATCGGCGTATTAGTTGCTTTTGCTTGTTGCATATTGTACTTCTTAATAACTTGCTCAGCATAATTTTGTTGACTAACAAAGACTCCCTCTTCGGTTTGTTGAATATTCATCCCTAAATAAATATTAGGTTCATGATTGATAGTGGTTTCAAAAAGTTTACTCAGCTTGTTTAGTATGTTGTGCATGTAATGGTTATTGTTTCCTATTACAATACCATCATCAACATGTATGGCGATGAACAATTTTTCATCTGCTTTTGTTGACTTGAAAACACATTGATCTGTTTGCAACGGTTGGAGTCCTTCTGAGTATAAAAATTGTGTCAGGCGTTTATACCATTGATGTGGAGCCTGTTTGAGTCCATATATAGATTTTTTGAGTCGGCATATTTTACCTGGTACATACATGTCTTTCGGCAATTGCATATAAATTTCTTCTTCTAGTTTCCCGTATAAAAAGGCAGATTTCACATCAAAAGTACTGATTTTCAATTTTTCTGAAGCGGCTATTGCTAAGAGCATTCTCAATGAATTAGATTGTACAACAGAACTGAATATGTACTGATAATCCAATTGTTCTTTTTGCTGACAGCCTCGAGCCACTAGTCTCGCTTTATACCGTCCATTTTCCTTAATCTTGAATAACCAACGGCTTGTGATTGTCTCTTTTCCTTTAGCACACTCTTCGTTGACCAAATCCCATGTATTGTTTTTTATCAAACTGTCTTTTTCCTCTTGAATTGCTTCAATCCATTTTTGCTTATCATTACTTTGCATGCATTCATCATAGGTAAAAGGAGATTCTTCGGTGAGCAGGGTAAACATGACATAGTCATTGTATTTATCCGGCATTCTTCTCTCACGTTGCGGTCTTTGATAGCCTTCATCTTGGCTATCAACATTTTCTTCTTGTTGATTATCTAAATTTTGGATTTGATTTTGTTCTTCAACAGTTTCTTGATGAATTTCATCTTCAAATTGTAAATCATCAATGTGAATGTGTGTTCTTGAAATATTATCAGACTGATGTTCAGGTTCATAAGAATCTGTTATCTGTACATCTCTTGAGACATATACTCTCCTGGTTTTTGGATTCCAGATTCTATAACCCACATTGGTATATCCAATAAATAACCCTTTCTGACCTCTTGGTTCTAGTTTCTTCAGATGACCTAAAACTTTTGTATAAACAACTGAACCAAAAATGATTAATCTTGATAGATTGGGTTTGATAAAATACCATTTCTCTGCTGGTGTGGTGTCTACTGTTACTGATGGGCTTCTGTTCATCAGATATGCAGCAGTCATTGCGGCATATCCCCACATTCTGTTGCTTAATTTGCAGTTATGCAACATGGCTCGTACTTTATTCATCAATGAAAGATTTACTCATTCAGCTTTCCCATTTAGTTGAGGACTGTGTGGAACAGTATAATCCAGAGTGATACCTTTCTTTCTACACCAATCCTTAAATTGATTGCTGCTGTATTCACCACCATTGTCACATCGAATCTTCTCCACTTTCATGTTGTTGAAGTGGGCTTCACCTTCAGCTACATATTGTCTTATGTATTCTTCTGCTTCTGATTTGTAATGCAGTAAATATATTTTCAAAAAATGGGTATTAAAGTGAAACCAGTGTGGTACCAAAGTGAAATTAGTAAAGTCCATACTGTTGAAATGGACTTTCTAAGAAGTATGATTGGGAAAAAACGGAGTGACAGGGTGAGGAATGATTTTGTAAGAGAAGAATGTGGTGCAAGAGAAAGTGTGAAAGTGAAGATTAAAAGAAGTTTGTTAAGATGGTTTGGGCATATGGAGAGAATGAATGAGGAAAGACTGACGAAGAAAGTATATGTTGGTAGAATAGATGGATGTCGTGGTAGAGGAAGACCGAGAAAGGTATGGATGGACCAAATATCCGAAATTGCGAATGAATGGAATATCCAGAGTCATAATAAAAGAAGAGCTTGTATGAAGAAGGTTATGACTCTGGAGGAAATGAAAGAAGTATGTAAGGACAGAAAGAAATGGCGGTTGATCTGTAATGTTGGCGAATAGGGTTTATTAAATTGGAATTTGTTTTTGTTTGTAAATGGATATTTTGTATTTGAATATTATTATTTAATGATGTATAAAATGTAATTTGTCGTGTGTGTGTGTTCCTTGACTTATAGGTTGGTATGCGGCTGACCACCCATGCTGTAAAAATGGTTCACTTTGCCAATGTCACCCCTGTCTCAGGGAAGGACGGCAAGAGTTGCAGGGTGTATGTCCATTTGAGATTTGATTTTTATGTTGTAGGTTCACATGAGGCATGTGCAAGCGCGAACTTGTACGTGTCTGGTTGTGAGAATGCATGTAATGTGAATCTTCAATGTAACATATCCTTGCAACTTAGATTAGATTAGATTAGATTAGGTATAGTCATCCATAAGTGTTAATACATATTGTTCATTATCGTAAGTAGGTGGATCTATTTTCCCGCAAATATCAGTGTGAATTATTTGAAGAGGTCTTGTTGCCCTTTGCCTAATTGTGTTGAATGGTTTTCTTGTTTGTTTAGCTATAATACATGATTCACAGAACATATCATTATTACACATCTTGATAGCTTTAGTCACCCCCTCACACAGATCAGGTAACTTCTTCAAATCTTCATAATTTAAATGCCCCATCTTATTATGCCATTGTGTTGCTTCTCGTTGAGTTATGAGAGCTTCTTGCTCATTTTGTGTCTTCAAATGCACTTCGTAAAGTCCATTACTGTTTTTCTTTCCTTCAAGTGATAAATATCCTCCTTTGGCCTTAATTTGACAATTTTGGAATATTCTTACATTATTTTTATCGAAAATCACAATCCCACCTTTTTCTGTTATAACATTGACCGACAATAAATTTCTTGTTAATTCAGGTACATATGATACCTTGGTTAGAACTACATTGTCTGCTTCCACTTTTCCTATCAAACTTGCATCCAGCTTTTGACCTTTCTTTGCAACATTTATTTGTTGTTTTTCAGTTTCCTCAACGTCAGTCAATATATTCCTCTCTCGAGTGAGATGAGCATTACATCCACTATCCACAATAAAAGTTGAGTCGACGTTAACGTCTTCAGATATATAACTATCAACAAAATAACTGGTCCTCGAATTGTTTTTATCTTTGTTTTTATTATTAAAATCTCTCCCTTGGTATCCAATGTTTCTTTTCCAGCATTTTTCTGATGAATGATTTGTTTTGTTACAATGCAAGCATGGAGATAATTGATTCTGATTATTTTTATATTGATATTGTCTCTCTTGTTTTGGTTTTTTGCATTCACTTGCATAATGATATGACCCTCCGCAGTTAAAACATTTTACAAATTGTCTTATTATTTCGATTTTTATAGTCCTGTTTTTTATTGTAATTATTTGTAAAAGTTTTGAAAGCCATTTTATCAATAGATTTAGTTCCTCTCAATTTCTCTTCTTCGGCCAACAATCTGCTTTTTAAATTTTCTAATTTCTTTTCCTCCTTTGCAGTTGAGTCCCAGGCGCTTGAAAAATAATTATATTCCTCTGGAAGTGCTAAAATTAGTCTTGCCATAATCATTTCATCATTTATATTCATTTTCAGCCCATTTAATCGAAAGGCTAAATTTTTAAGAGCTGCTATATTGCCAGCCATGTCTTCACATTTGATAAATTGAAATCCAAAAAAATCTGTCAATAGCTTGCTTTTTTGTTGCTCTGTGTTCTTTTTATACACATTGCACAGCGTTGAATACATCTCATATGCATTTTCGCTACTTAATATATGAGATTTTACGGTATTATCAATGGTTCTTAAAATATAATACTGAACCAATGCATCTTTTGACTCCCATTCATCAATTTTTGTAATATCTGTTGGCTTTTCTTCGCCATTAATAAATCTTATCAATTTCTTTGCATTCAACAATATTCTAATTTCTTTCTCCCACATGGGAAAAGTAACAGAATCTTTCAATTTTAAAATGGAATCAAAAATATTCTCACTAAATGCCATTTTCACTTTCTTGTTTCAGGAACAATTTTCAATATTCATTTAACACTTTTATTTCACCTCTAACAATTTTCAATATTCATTTAACACTTTTATTTCACCTCTACCATGGATCTAAATAAAATATGGATGACCTCTACGTTTCTGGGCCCATAACCTGTTGAAATGATGTTGAAACGGCAGGATAATTAGATAATATTCATTTATTTCGCACAGACTTTTTCACAACAACAGCATATTGTTTTCACTCAAATGACATTCTTTTGTTTTCCATATTCAAAAACAGTGTTCTATATTCAAACTTATTCTAACTAAATATTTGTTTCATTTATTAAATTCAACAAATAGAAGGATGGATAATTCCTTGTTTTGCAAACAGAATTGCATCACTGATCACATCATATCTACTACTCAGTTATGTCATTAGAACATTGAAAAGCAAAATTTGACGCTTAATTCTGTCAAAATTTGCGTTGGAGAGTTGGTTAACAAAATCGTTAAACTTTTCAAAATTGTGGTTAATTGATTTTTTGCATATTTTCAGCGTAGAAATAGATTCGTTAAAATTAGAGATAGTGGATTTTATGACTTGAATTTGATCGTTCATCAAAATATTTGTTGCTCGATCGCTAATTTCTGCTTCCTCTATAACTTCATCATAACGTTCTGCATCGTCAGAATCCAGAGATCCAGATAACCATTTCCAAGCTGTTCCTAAGCAGGACTTGTTAGACAAAACTGATGCTTTTTTCACTCCATCCTTGGAGTACTCAATTGTCACGGTCTCGTCTGCCTATAGGAAATATATATATGAAAATGCCGCATGATTTGATTGAATGCACGAGTCAATCTTTTTAAGTATCTGCCTTAGAACTTATTGATCCGATTGCCCCATCAGTTAAGAACAAAGCTTGTTTGCAGTTTAAATTAATCTTTTGTTTGCTAAACACATGAGTTTTGTTTTATCGAAAGTTTTTATTAACCCTTTCAGTCCTGACCATATTTCTACATAAAAAGAAATTTTTTTTTAGTGTGGATTTTGTTATTTATATTTTTTTTTAATTTTGCCTGTGGTCCTTGTGGTGTTTAATTTTGCGTGTTGACTTGTGGTCATATGATCCTCGACCCAGTCTCTTCAGCTCTGCATCACTTTTCAGAGTACATCCTGCTAAGCGATTGCTGCGGACTGTGCCGACTGACCATATACCCAAAGACTTTAATTTGGCTATCAGTGCGTGGGAAGTAAACCAGTTATCACAGGAGACTTTGAAATTTTGATTTGTCGGAATGTTTCGACAAAGTCGCATTACAATGTCACCACTGATTCCCAGTGCTGACCTCTCACCCACTGCGGTATCTTTGCCCGTATAAATTTCAAAGTCGTAGATTAATCCACTAGCCCCTGCACGGGCGAACACTTTGATGCCCCATTTGTGTGGTTTATTTTTTATGTATTGCTTCAAAGATGTTCGCCCCTTGAAGGGTATCATGAATTCATCTACGCTATGGAATTCTTCTGGCTCAATTTTAGCCAGGTTCTGGCGAAGGGCATCGACCAACGGTCGTACTTTAAATAATTTATCATGGCCAGGTTGGCCGTAAGGAGTTAATTTGGAATTATCATTCAAATGAAAGTATTTCCGTAGTTTGAAAAAGTTATCTCTTGACATAGCATCACAAATAATAGGTATTCTCACAGCCTGCTGCCAGAATAGGCGCAGTTGTGACAACGGATAAATACCCATCATTATATGCATGCCAAGAAATGACTCTATCTCAGCTTTTGAGGTGTTGACAGACCTGCCAGTTATCTGCACCGAATATAAATTGGTCTGCTGGACCATATTTTCAATAATTGTATCATCTACAAATAATTGAAAATATTCCAGCGACGTTAAAATTTTAATGGGTTGAGAAAAACTGGCAGTGCACGTTGTGTCGGGGATATCCAAGTCACGGTGTCGCCAGCGTACTTCTGTCCGCAACGAATGGGCCTGATGTTGTCCATCACCTTCCACCGCATTTGGTTCTTCCTCCTGGTCAACATCCCTAGGTGTCTGAAAAGAAATAAATAGTTACGTTTATAATATCATCCACAAATAAAATAGAAATTGGAACCATAGAAAACCTACTTTAGAGGAATTTAGTCAATGTCAATGCAGTACAATCTGTGATTGATTACAAAGATATAAAGGTACTGATTTATAGCTAATTTGTTGAGATATATTTTGAATAAAATGAGGATATTTTTATAGATAAATAAAAAAAAAAAATACTAACGTGTATTTCAATGGGAATCCCAATTATCTGGCTCAACTCGTCTGCAGCCAACTCCTGGTCACTGTTTTCAATCCTTGGCTCCCCCCAGGTTGTAACTTCGTCATCCCCATCTTCATCTTCAAGCTCTACATCTGATGCATTTCCATTCAGACACATAATGATCTCTCGAATAGAGTAAGACATCTGAAAAAAGAAAATAGTAAGGTGGTTAAAAATGACCTCATAATCCTGGTGTATGTTCAAACATACACGTTATTTTGTATACAAAAAAAAGTACTAAAAAACATAGAACTTGCCACAAATTATATACTGTTGGATAGCTTATGAACTAAGGAACACGCTAAAAATGATTTTTTTTTCAATTTAATGTATAATTACCTTGAAAATTGACGATTTCGAGCGGAAGAATTGTAAGAGTTGAAACGCAAGCCGGCTTGACAGTTGACAGACGTTATAGCGGTTAAAATGCAGGCAGGAAACACAAAGAAAAAATATAATGCTGTAAGCAAGCATACCAGCTAGCAAATAAAAAAAACCCCACGCCTCCATGAGTTTTGTACCTACCATGATAAAATTTTGAAATCTGTGTATGTTTAAACATACCCACGGTCTGAAAGGGTTAAATATTCTAGTTCGTTCGGATATGATGATATGTCGAAATACGTGATAAGTTGCAATTTTCCCGTTGAAAATTTGACATCTCCGATATCCTCGAAGAAGAGTCCGCTCGATTTGTTATCAGGAATCGGTATAATTTGGAAAGCGTAGGAGAGTCCTACAATGGTGCATCTGAAACAATATATGCTAACTTTATTCGATTGAAATGAGTTTTATGTAACTTATTTTTTATCTTAATTAGACAAGTAATGGGACCTAATATTTTGAGAACTTTGTACGGACCTTTCCCAATCAAGGGAAAGTTGTTTTGATATTCCCTTTTTATTTTCTTCATTGTGTACTAAAACTAAGTCTCCTACTTGCAATGTTTTTGTTACGACATTTTTATCATATTGTATCTTAAATTGTTCTTTTGCGTGTATTATATTTTCGCGTGCAAATTCTATGTGCAGTATTTAATTGAAATTTTATTTGATCATGTAATTTTCGTAAGCATAACTGAATTCAGGCTTTTTTTTTTTTTTTTTTTTTTTTTTAAAAAATAGATTTGTGGAAAGGAATGCAATCCACCAACCTATTTTACCTGGCCAGTTGTCTTCATGCGAAAGCAGAAGCTTGTGTGCATGCAACGGCATCTGTTGAACCAGGGTCGAAGTTATCGTCGCGGGATTCGAACCAGTGTTATCCGGTTCCAAATAACCTGTCTTGATCCCCGCGGCTATAACACCGACCTTTTGAAATAAACGTTTTATTTATTCCAAAAGAATTGTGCTACCTATAGTATGGTCCATGAATTCTTTATTTACTCAACAATTTTTTTACTTTATCATTAAAATTAATTTTATTTTTATCCACAAGACCTTTCATCGTAACAATTGATATACTTGAACCGGTATCGACAAGTACTTTCAAATGACCTGTCTTTGCCTGCAGTCATGTAACACGTATAAATATGTATTCGGGCTTATTATTTTGTCACCTGAATTAATTACATCGGGGTCATTAACAAATAATTTTTGATTTCATTGTTACAATTAATAACTTCACTTTCAACAATTACATTTCTTCATTGTTCACCCCCCCATTCCCCCATTTCAACTGAAAGTGGTTGGTGTGAGGCTGGCCCCCTTACCTGTAAAAATATATAGGTCCCGAATCGCCACATGCGACCCCTTCGGGGATAACGCAGGCAAGAAGTTACACTATATGTGTAGCTTAGTTTGCGTATTGTTGTTCACCGAAAGGGAAGCAAACTTGTGTGGCAAGATTCACGTTTTTGGAAATTTATTCTTTCTTTCTTGTCTTGGAATGCTTTCCACCAAATTCATCTATTGCATGTCCTTTGCGTTTACAATACTGCCAATTCATGCTACTCTTGTTCGGATGCTTGTGATTCCGAGGTTGACTTTTTATTGCATTAAAGTTTCGAAATGATGAAAATTTGTGATTATTACGATTTGTTATTTCTTTATTTTTATACAAGTTGTTATAGTATGTAATTCTAAGTTGTATCTTCATTTGATTTGAAAAATATGTGAGATAAAGCCACTTACAGAATTATATATAACCAATTAAGAAAGAGTATAACCAGAATATTTAGGAGTAAACATGATCGCGGCCTCCGGTGATGGCAATGGCACCAGCAGAGCTCGCTCCAGTATCATCAACCTTCCAATTTGTGTACTCTTGAGAAAAATCAACTACTAGCTTGCCCATACGTTCACAATAACCTCCGGCGTATCGTGTCAAGGAACCCTCCCCATTGATCTTAATCAGTAGTTCATTTGCTACATATGATACAGTCTTGTATAGAGTACTACATACTGGACCCAAATATTACTGGACCAAAATTCCTCCAGAGTCATAACCTTTTTCATACAGGCTCTTCTTTTATTACGACTTGGATATTCCATTCATTCACAATTTCGGAAATTGTATGGATTACAAGAATAAACATGAGGAGTCTGCCATCACCTCAAGCTAGTGACATTGCATCATTCAGGATTTTTATATCGCGGCCACGTATCTGGTTCCGTATCTCCGGTTTACAATAGTACACCAAACAGTTTAATGCCATCTGATGGAGCATTGCCTTAAGTTCGACAAAATCCATTTCGCGTCAGAATTTATAGATGTCATTACCCGCTCCAACATGCTTTCTATTCTAAAGCTGAATGAATGTTTTCATTAGAAAATTGTTGTATGTTCGTTACTTGGTTTAAAGTTTGCGAGTAGTGCTTCTTATCTAAATACATGTTCTTTAAAAAGTCTTTCAGGCTTTGTAAATTATGAAAGATTTCATTGCTTATTGCAGCCTTTCCCTTGCCCTGTATACGGGTATGGACGTAATCCAAAAGGATTTTGATTTGATTATCCGTCGCTATTTTGAAAGCGCGGTTACAATCTGATAAAAATTATCTCTATTTCCGTTAAAAACATTTATAAATTTAAAAAGGGTTTCCTGGGATAGGTGAGCTTTATTTGGGAGAGATTCAACTGAGGTAGAACATTATCAGATGGATGCGGGGTTGATTAGTCAACATACTGGGAGGTGGCCAGACCAAAAATCAAGTTTTATCATGTACTCACAATTATAGTCCAACTTGCATGATTGATATCCTCCAGGTAGGTAGATCCTTATTGTTTTAACCAATTGAAATTCCGATGGTACTGTCAGGGTAGTCAGGGTTTTAAATGACTATCTTTTGTATTTTTCCACTGAGTAGGTACTTTATTGTTCTCTTACGACAGTTTTTACATAAATGATCCTTTAGAACTGTACAAGGTGTATTTATATGGTGAGGTTACACAAAACATTAAATGTCAGTATGGTAACACACTTGGAATCTAAACTATTTATAAATGAAAGTTATTGTGAAGCATGAGGTATTTTGATGATGGTTTTCTCTTGCGCTTTCATTCAAATGTATCATCAAAGGTATTTCAAGTCGTTGAAATGACATTGTACACTTGTATACTGATATGACCGCAAACCATTGTGACTCTCATGTCAATTATTTTGATGGATGAATGATCCAGCGCAGCTAGCATGCTGGTCATTCTAAAATTCAGGATTCGAGATATAACCCGTTCTGCACGTAAACATTTAGACTGCGGAACTTCTGCTCGTGTCAGTTTTGACACGGATGACATTGCATTTTTGTTTGTTAAGCAAGAGTGATTCCTCGTTGCTCAAGAGCATGGCTGATGTTTTAAAGCCTTGGGTTTGAGCTTTAACACGGAACAGGTAAAATCTATCGAAATTCCCGGCGATACAATATTTTCTTTTCAACTCCCGCGCCGCCGTGTGTCAACGCTTTTTCGGTCCCGCCATTCTGTCCTACCGACCAGCTGTTGGAGCGTTGGGGTTGCGCGCGCAGCTTTACCACGTGACAGGCACGCCGAGGAGCGGGGCGAGAGGAAGCACGGGCAGCGGGGCGGGGGGCCACAGACCGCGAGAGTAAACAAATATAAGTAATCATTACACCCCCCTCTTTCTTACAAAAAAAAGAAAAACCTCAACTAGAAAGGTTACAACGAGTTAAGCTCTTATTCTAGATGGGGGACTGTTTTTTAAATTAAGTCCGTAGTCTCCCTCTATAATCTAGATTCTTACATACTTAATTCTAGGTTAACAAAAGAGTTGGCATTGTTCAGCCAAGACACATAGGTTGGATACAAACAGATATGCATCTTGGAAGTCAAAGAGACCTCTGGCATTACAAATACAAAAATTTTGAGTTACAACACAAATTTCTTAACAAACTACATACATTATGGAAAATAGGAGAAGGAAGAAGGAAGGTGTTACGGTTAGCTCTTGGGTCAGAGTGAAAACTCAAGAAGGAGAATGGGCGCCAGCAAATTTATTATTCGTGAAACTTGCAAAAACTATCCGAACGTAACCAAAGAGAGGATACTCCGAAATTATACATCTATTTTGGTTTGAGTATGGCTGTCCAAGGGCATCAGCCATACTCGTACCTTAAACTACTTCACACATAAAGGAAAATGCGTTAACCAGGAGGTTAGCTACGGGTCGTGGAAAACTTTACTATTTCTTTGTCCCATAGCGTCTGCAATATCCACATGTACAACATGACATCGGAGTCTGTCGATCTCACACATTATTATTATTTTACTTTTCCTCGTCCAGGCGCTCAACCCACGCGTAATTATCTGGCCGCAACCAATCGCGTAAATGGAGCACTCTTTGGGACAGGATAAAAATCTTTTCTTTACTCTTCCTCGTCCAGGTGCTCAACCCACGCGTAATTATCTGGCCGCAACCAATCGCGTAAATGGAGCACTCTTCGGGACAGGACAAATATTTTTCCAACAATATTCAATTTCCTACGATTATGGCTACAACCATGATCACTAGGATGTCTTACTTAACTATAGGCTAAGGCTCGAGGAGGATCCCGCAGTGATATAGACACGGCTATTTCTGCCTTGGTGGAGCCACAAATGTATATACCGAAACCGAGTGAGACTACGCCAAGTACTCGATCATCGGGGCACACATGTTCTTTGTGGGGGAGGTGGATGAGAGTGGAAGTAGCTTACCGAATTCTAGAGGGATACCAAATGACCATTAGCGAGCGAAAAGTTCGTCTTCTCGACGCGGAGGGGCATGGATTCTCTATTCATAGGTTTGCCGGGAAGGTGCGCTTGCTAGGGAGGATACGACAAACTTCGTAGACCACAGTCACTACAGGGAGGGGGTTTTTTTTAATCACGAATTCTTTCATTCTTCATTCTATCTGTGGCTGATCTTGCGTCCAGGGTCAACCTTTCCGTGCATAAGGAGGGGAGTTTGACAGGTATCTTATCTTTCAGAGTTCTTTCATTGCATCAGGCACACTGGTACACGGGTTTGGCCGCACCTTGGTCTAGAC
Organism: Agapetus fuscipes; assembly: GCA_951799405.1. Lineage (NCBI taxonomy): Eukaryota > Metazoa > Arthropoda > Insecta > Trichoptera > Glossosomatidae > Agapetus > Agapetus fuscipes. The sequence goes on from OX637352.1 coordinate 15,667,597, forward strand.
ATCGCGGGAGAGGAATTCTAGGAGCAGTTACATTCTGGGAAACTTAGGGGAGAGGAAGTGTTGGGAGTCTAATCTGGTAAAGTCCATCTCGAGTTACAGAGCACATTTCAATTAATCACATTTTACAACATCTTCAATGTGAAAGCGTCCTAAGGCTTCCAAACTTTGTCGGTTCGCTCGTGCATACAGTCCGATATTCTTTCGGAGACCACACATTTCACAAATTCTAGGCATAGCTTCACAGCCATGTACCTGGAAACATTGGACTGGATAAAGGAGCGCTTCCACATAACTTGACTTCAGGGACGTGCATTTCCTATAGATACATGCGCCTGATAGTTAGTCAATACGTATTACAAAAACATTTAAACTTAATATTTGCATTTATCGCCGATCTTCGATAAAAGTAGCACAAAAAGAAGAAGAAGAATTCACGTTTACAATTCAAACTCTGATAGCAGTTTACTTTGATAGAAACAAAAATTACATTTACGATCCAAGCTTCTGTAGAAGTGGCACAAAAAGAAGAAGAATTTACCTTTATAATTCAAACTTTAAAATCGATGGGAGGCATCGTGATCTCTTGAGTCAATTTTAAATGAGCCATTCTAAAGAAATACAAAATATATCTATTGTGAAATACATTTGCCTACACCTAATGCACGCGCCTGCTTGACCTACTTTCATCTATGGCTTAGGTTTTTCCCGAGCCTTTCTTGTAGACAACGGTGCAACCTTACTATGGACATCTAGATCTGGGACGGGAGTTGTAAGAAGGGAGTTTTCCATTATGCAAAATTAGATAAACCTAATACAGAAATAGATGTTCAAAACAAATTACTTTTCCACTTTTAAACAGACAAGCTCACTTATACACTTGTACACACCACATGGGCCCCGCGTTTGGGCGCCAATTATGTAACACTGTTTCTGTTACCTTTCGCTGCCCCACGTTGGGCGCCAATTATGTAACGCTGTTTCTGTCGTATTTAACACGGAACAGGTAAAATCTATCGAAATTCCCGGCGATACAATATTTTCTTTTCAACTCCCGCGCCGCCGTGTGTCAACGCTTTTTCGGTCCCGCCATTCTGTCCTACCGACCAGCTGTTGGAGCGTTGGGGTTGCGCGCGCAGCTTTACCACGTGACAGGCACGCCGAGGAGCGGGGCGAGAGGAAGCACGGGCAGCGGGGCGGGGGGCCACAGACCGCGAGAGTAAACAAATATAAGTAATCATTACACTCCAGAAAATCACAATCTTGAGCGACTAAAGAGTCTGCGGTGTGACCTACATATCCAGATGATGTATAATTAATCATGCCATCAGGGCAACACTAAATTAAAAATTTGATTGTGATGCAGCCTTTATATCAATCGTTTCAATTCTAATTTCAAAGCAGTCAATCACTAAAACCACCATCTTACATCTTTTTTTGAAAGATAAATGGTGTGTGATTCTGATATTGTTGCACACTGGGCCATTGAATGAATTGCTGGTGTTGGTATTTTTCGGTCGCTGGTTATGGACTGTAGAATAAGTATAAAAAACTTGTTTCTTGCTTGACAATGTGCGATTTTATTGTAGATTTTGTTACAGAGTTTACAAGAATAATGATGACTTTTATTTAGTCAGAATATGATGCGAGAGAAGAACTTTTGTTATAAACAGTCAGGATATAATGCAAGAGAAGAAAAGAACACACAAATTACGAGAGATCTGGCTTTTATATTATGCCATTCCGACCTCACTAAATAATGCAACAACACCCTGTCATCTTGACCAACCACAAACGTCAGCCAATAAAACACCTGGACGTCAGACCATAAACAATTGATGTTGACTAAACTCACCACATACATTATTCAACTTACCTACCATAATAAATTGCCTATCATTACATATTTAATTCATCTAATATAAATTTCCTTACTATTTTATAAACTTATCATAATATCCATTTTTATTATTGAGTTATCTGACTATCACTTAACACTGGCGCTTCTGCTGTGTGCGGGAATTCGCCATAAAGAAGAAGAAGATTAATTGTCTGACTGTTTGAATCAATCTTATATTTTTCATACATAAAATTCCAAACAGCTGGCATGCAAATACGCTTTTCTATTGTAATTTCAAAGCAGTCAATCACCAAAACCACTTTGTTTTACATCTTTTTTTTAAAAGATAATGGTGTGTGATTCTGTATTAATTCCTTACTGGGCCATTGAATAAATTGCTGACATGCAAACGCCAACTTTGGTACAGTCTTTAAAAATGTGCGACAAATGGAACTTGCTGTCAAGCCAAATTTTGGGCACCTATGTATGGGCACCAAGTATTTGGTACTCATCACCGTCTTAGAGTAGTTTGATCCTGTTAGCTGTCCGATAGTTGTTCGCAGAACAGACCTCTGGTAATCTATATCCCAACAGAGGAGGCAGGGCATTTTTGCCATCATGCACAGCTGAGGAATGAGCCCACATCTGTTGATGAGATCAAGTAGAATGTCAAAGCATGTTTTTTGGATTCCTGATCCCGACACTTCAGATTCTAGGATGTCGCTATATTGAATGATTGTTTTATCGAAGAGAGAGCTATAGAGTATGAAGTACCTTAAAAATGTGTCTAAGTTTAGGGATCGGGATTTAGTTAAGTTAAACATGCCCAACCCAGTCGTCTCGTAGAACGCTCGGTTTTCGAGGGAGGCGACACGGTCATGGACTCTGTGGTTGGTAGTCATCACGGTGAACTTTCGTGCTTGGATAATGGAGAGCTCTATACTGCAGTCAAGTGTGTGATCCGTGGTCATCATTTTAGCAACACGGGAGTGGATATGAATGGGTTGCCCGATCCCCTGTAATTGGACTCCTCGATACGTAGGGGCATTCATAAGAAATTTGTCATCAGGTAAATCATATGTGCAATCGGGACAAGAAAAGTGGACATATGTTCGTTTGAGGAGAGTTTTGTGAGCCTCAAAGTGGTGAGCCACCCGGCTGAGTCCATGCAGAAAGACCGATTGAAAACATATATTACGGTTCTGTGACTGCTTCGCCACAAACGTGGCTGTATCAGAGATTATTTTCAAGCAGGAGAGAAGGTTTATGTTCATATTGAGCTTACCTCCTTCTCTAAACGCAGGGCTGCAGAGACGGTGTGAAATTGACCCTGAATAGACATGCCTTTGTATCGGAAACAACTCTTCTATTGGTGTGGGCGTTTTCTCTGTTATAAGTGTTTGAATGAGGGTCTTGAAGCTAAAGGGTGATTTTTTAAGAGCTTGAGAACTTTTTTTAAAAAAAAAACGCATAAAATTTGCAAAATCTCATCGGTTCTTTATTTGAAACGTTAGATTGGTCCATGACATTTACTTTTTGAAGATAATTTCATTTAAATGTTGACCGCGGCTGCGTCTTAGGTGGTCCATTCGGGAAGTCCAATTTTGGGCAACTTTTTCGAGCATTTCGGCCGGAATAGCCCGAATTTCTTCGGAAATGTTGTCTTCCAAAGCTGGAATAGTTGCTGGCTTATTTCTGTAGACTTTAGACTTGACGTAGCCCCACAAAAAATAGTCTAAAGGCGTCAAATCGCATGATCTTGGTGGCCAACTTACCGGTCCATTTCTTGAGATGAATTGTTCTCCGAAGTTTTCCCTCAAAATGGCCATAGAATCGCGAGCTGTGTGGCATGTAGCGCCATCTTGTTGAAACCACATGTCAACCAAGTTCAGTTCTTCCATTTTTGGCAACAAAAAGTTTGTTAGCATCGAACGATAGCGATCGCCATTCACCGTAACGTTGCGTCCAACAGCATCTTTGAAAAAATACGGTCCAATGATTCCACCAGCGTACAAACCACACCAAACAGTGCATTTTTCGGGATGCATGGGCAGTTCTTGAACGGCTTCTGGTTGCTCTTCACCCCAAATGCGGCAATTTTGCTTATTTACGTAGCCATTCAACCAGAAATGAGCCTCATCGGTGAACAAAATTTGGCGATAAAAAAGCGGATTTTCTGCCAACTTTTCTAGGGCCCATTCACTGAAAATTCGACGTTGTGGCAGATCGTTCGGCTTCAGTTCTTGCACGAGCTGTATTTTATACGGTTTTACACCAAGATCTTTGCGTAAAATCTTCCATGTGGTCGAATAACACAAACCCAATTGCTGCGAACGGCGACGAATCGACATTTCACGGTCTTCAGCAACACTCTCAGAAACAGACACAATATTCTCTTCTGTACGCACTGTACGCATTCGTGTGGTTGGTGTAATGTCCAATAAAGTAAACTGAGTGCGAAACTTGGTCACAATCGCATTAATTGTTTGCTCACTTGGTCGATTATGTAGACCATAAATCGGACGTAAAGCGCGAAACACATTTCGAACCGAACACTGATTTTGGTAATAAAATTCAATGATTTGCAAGCGTTGCTCGTTAGTAAGTCTATTCATGATGAAATGTCAAAGCATACTGAGCATCTTTCTCTTTGACACCATGTCTGAAATCCCGCGTGATCTGTCAAATACTAATGCATGAAAATCCTAACCTCAAAAAAATCACCCTATAGATCCCCCCTCTGCCCAGCTGAGTATTTCCAGAAGCTTCTTTACTGCGCTAACAGATTGGTGTTGTTCAATTGCTTGAAAGGGTGCTCTTCTTGCCCTCAGCTTATTCTCTGAACCTATGTAGGGTGTATAGGGCCCTCTAAAGAATTCAGGTGATAGTGTGAGATTATCTACTGAGTTTATGAGTATCCACTTTCCATCAAACCCAGGAAGTGGGGTGCCATGAGTCACCGTGCACTGCTCCTGCTGGCATGGCATAGTCATACCCTGAACATCGATTCCCCAGTACGAATTCCGGAGATGCTGAGCCAATCGAGTAGTGCACAAGATTGTGTCTAGTAGCCCTTTTAGCGGTATGCCCCCATAGTTGCTCTTCAGGTATCCGTCAAATTCTCTCGCATCTAAGAACCTCCTCAATGGGGTCTCGGTACCAGCCCACGAGCCTCTTGATTGGCTTTGAATGGACCTTGCATTAGTAAAACGCCCCAGGGTCGACTCTCGCTGGCCCAGGTTGGATAATGTGTACACTTCGTTAGCAATTCTAGCATTGAACGGTTTTGCGCTTATTAGGTCTGCGACCAGCTCAGATTGGTGCATCTTTACCTCCTGAGTGAATAATGACTTGAGCCTAAGGTTGTTTACCTTTCCCGTCAAGCACTCCTCTACTATATTGCGTATGATGTTCTCAGGTTGGGCAGGTACTCTCAAGGGGAGTGACTGGGGGTCTTTAATCAAGAAGAGGTAATCAACTTTCCCTATGGCTATAGTCGCAGTTTTAAAGAACCTCTCAACCATCTGACTATCACCTAATCTAAGAACTGTCCTAGCAAGGTGCAGGTTTGTTGTCAGGAGATCTTGAACAGACCGCGTGCAGAACTGTGAGTACAGGGACACAGGGAATCCCCCCAGAGTTCGTGTGACGAGGAGCCTCTCCGCCATGAAACTAGCTGAGTGCCCCTTAGACGATTTCGGGAACTCCCGGGCAAGAAGATGAGAAGCCTCCAAGCACGCAAGAGCATACACAACCCCTGGACAGGTCTCTTCTGCCGCGGCAGATGCAGCGGTAGAGAAAATTCCTGAGATGTCCCCATTTACAGTCGGTATCACCTTGTTGGCTTCGCTGGTAAGTCTGGCTACGCGTCTAATTGTACCTCTTATTTGAGCTCCTCGGAGGTAGAAGGACCGAGAGTATTCAAACAGATGGTAGGACCACCATGTTTCCTCCTCTTTGATTGTTATGCCCACTTGCCTGCTAATTTGATGTATGGCCTGGATGAACCGATTAACGTGATCACTGGGACTTTGCAAGCCTCTTTTCTTGGGGAACCTCACAAGGACTACTTGATTATCGCCTTGTCCAATTAATGTAGCTGATGTCCCACTTCTGTAGGCAGCGAGGGAGATTATTACCATTGTGGCAAGAGTCCAGCCCTTCTGCCGCATTCCGTCAAACCATCCATATGTGCCTAGGAATTCTTATGTTTATAAAAAAGTTTGTAATTGTTTGATTAATAGATGCACCTCGTTCCATTATCAAATTAAGCTGATGTGCGTAACAGTGTACAAAGTGCGCGTAAGGGTATTCCTGGTAATGATAGCCTGGACACCTCCAATTCTACCGCTCATTACAGAAGCTCCGTCGTAGCTTTGCCCAATCAGTTCCGTGAGTAAAGCGGTTTGCACAATTATTTTTCTACCATTCGAATTTCGATTGGTTAAGGCATTATTTATGGGGATGTGGAAAGGTCTTTCGTAATCTGTACTTCGGGTCTTCCACCCATATCGGGAATTCCCGATATTGAGGTGCACCAGGAACAGGTTATGGAGTAGATATTTCCACAAATATTGTTTTGCCAGGTTTTCTTTATTTTGGCATCTGTCTCGGGTCTACTTGGCCGGACTTGCTGAGCATCAGACGGTGCCATGGTATTGCGAATTTTGGTAGAATGATGAGGTAAATTAGAAGCTGTTATCTCTAACAAAAGCAGCTTGGAATAGAGTATGGAGTAGGCGCGCGTTAAGTTTTGGTAACGGGAATGCTGAAATATCCGACCCAGTGGGGTAACACTTAGTCGAAGCTGGTGACAAGACTTCCTTTCCTTTTGCCAGGAATTAGCGTGCTAAAGTCCTGTGACGATTCTTTGGTAGAAGAGAGAGAGCGTCAAGCTTGTAAACCGATCGGTTAATCTCACTTCGGGGTCGCAAGTCCCCGACTTCTCCATTGGAGCTAGCAGGCAGATTTTCTACTTAGAGGTGGGATTTTAATTAAAATAATTATGGGGTGGGTGGAGGTAGATTTTTCGTATTATTATAAATATTTTATACGTAATATATTTAGACGCAATGTAATTTATTCATATTGTTATTATAATGTTATTTTGTAAATTTATGTAATCTGTCAAATAAAAAGACTAACAAAAATTAACACATCAAGTAACTTTTCGCGATCTACGTCCCCCCTTTTTCCTTGTTCCCTATTTTGTATACGCCCTTGAATACGTTGACTGCCGTGTCTTTTTCTATACGCCGTGACCTTGCCAGGGCGGGTTCTAGTAAATTTCACAGAAAACAAAATCCCATTAAAAATGAAAGTCACTTGTTTTAAAATCGGATTTAATATCATGTAGTCATTTTACAATACACGTAACGTAAATCTCGTAAGCTTTTAATTATAATTTTGAATTTACAATTTAGTTAGAAAATGCGTATGTTCCACACCAAACGATAACGAATTTGGGTTTGCCACTAAAGTAGATTTTGAAACGGTAAAACAAAAAATTTACACAACGTTCCGTTTCATTATCTTCCACACGACGAGGAGTCCTAACCTTAGCTAGACGATCACACAATTGGCCAAAACTACGATCCTCAGAGGAGGCAACGAGGGAACTTTCTGCACCCACAAGATCTCTGATCTTTCCTCATCAACCAGGAGTTCATCATTCACCAGGAATCTTCAACAATCTCTCTGAGAGGGAAGATCTCACCAATTGGAATCATCTGGAGGACCTTGGATGCAGGAGCACGGCTTTTGGCTCGCCTGTACCATAATACCTTTTCCAGAATACCTTGTCCGGTCTTCTCCCTATTTTTATTTCGCCAGGGGGGGGAACATTACAATAGATGGCAATGTTTTCATATTAAACATGTCAAATATTTGACAACAGTGGATAACGAAAGATTCATGTGAGACACCATACACAAACTCATGCGAAAAAGGTAATATTCAGCAACTGACCTTCATTCTCTCAGCCAAGTATGAGGACCTAAGTCCCTTTATTTTTTTCTGCACAAGCTGCCAGGAGCATCCTTCCTGGAGCTTATTTATTTCATCCGATATATTTTTTAATGCCTCCTGTTTTAATAATTTGTTGTAATGAATGCTTCGGGGGTTGTACAAAAGTTCGTGTTTCTCTAGCTCTTCTATAAGTTTTGTTGTTGTGATAACAGTTCACAAATATTTTGAGTCTATTTTGAGGATTGATTCAAACACAGATTCTAACGGCTAAAAGCATTCAAGCTTTCAAGTTTTATCTCCGCAAGTAGATATTTTTTTACAACTTTGTGTCACAAATACCTTTTTTTTATTTCGAAAAAAAAATATTTTATGTAATTACAAACATTTCCATTTTAAATACCTACCCAATAGATAGCTTCCTACATTTATTTAGGATACGCAAAAAATTATATTTGATCTGTATGATCTTTTTGACCAGCAACAACAGAAATAAATGGAACACTTTTTATCAACGTCTCCCTTCGCAACAAATATTTTTTGTTCTTACTTCGCAGCTATACAAGCTAATCTTGAAGTCTCCCACCAATTGCATACTTTTGTGTGGCGATTTTGGTAACGTCTTTTGGATAAATGGGGTATATCGATTATGGAGAAAATTTCTACCATATTGCTATAACCTAATAATAATAAACACAGAATTTATATAGCGCCTTTTATGACAATGTGTCACTACAAAGGCGCTTGTCCATATGATTGGACGAAGAGGTGAGTCTTGAGACTTCTTTTAAATTGCGTCTCCAAATCCAGTTCCCTCAGTGTGTCAGGAAAAGCATTCCAGGTCATTGGAGCGGCTGCCTTGAATGCCCTGTCTCCAAAAACAGTGTGGGGTTTTCTTGCTGGGACTTCCAGGCAGCTGCTTCTTGATGCAGCTGACCTCAGTGTTTGTCCACGCAAGGTTATAGTTGTTGGAGACACCAGCTCCATCAGGTACCCTGGAGCACTCCCACGTAGTGCTTTAAAAGTGAGCAGACCAACTTTAAAGGTAATCCTCTCAGGGATTTTCAGCCAATGCAGAGCTTGAAGGTGAGGAGTGATGTGGCAAGACTTTGCAGCGCCATATATGAGTCTAGCTGCAGCGATTGAAGCCTTTTGAGCTGATTTTTGGGCTGGCCAGCATAGATCGCATTGCAGTAGTCAAGTTTGGCCACAACAAAGGAATTTACAATCGCCTTTGTAGCACTTCTAGGCAGACTTTTAACCACGGTCTTAATTTGCCGGAGAGCAAAGAATCCGGATCTGACAGTGTTTGATAGTTGATTATCCAGTGTCAGGTGCTGGTCGATGCAAACTCCAAGAAGTTTAATGCTGGCAGACGGGTTGACATTTACTCCGCAGATTCTGATGGGCGACAGGTCAAGAAGTTCATTGCGCTTCTTTGTCCACTTCCACCTCTTCTTTTCTCCACTAATCCTACACTATAAAACATGCTGATACCAAACGGTCATTTATGTTGATTTTGTTGTCTTCTTCGATAGTTGAAATACAAAAAATTTCGTTACACATATTACATATAAAGTTCAGCGTCTATGACAATCCCGCTTTCTTTTCACCGCAAGGATTGTTTAGATTGCAGTCCATTAGTGAGTTGTGTTGCAATATATATTTTAGCTGCGATAGGAAATGCAGCACGTCGACAATTCTTCCTGCCATTGCAAATGCGTCAGTCTTACTAAAAAGTAAAATATTATTTAGTAAATACCTGTTCATGGCTTAATTCAAAATCCATCTCAATTTGAGGTTGTTGGGACAATTGGGATGCAAAGCTTCTTTGTAGTTTCCTAAAATATGCTTTAAATAATCAAATGTCATGTGAAAGTGAGAACTAAATATAGGAGGTGCCCGGATTTAGGCATTGTTCTAGTAAGGCACTGGTTTTCTTGAAATTTACCCAAATAATCACTGCAACACTTGTGCCCGTATTCTCCAAGCTGTTTTACCAAGGATTAACCTAACTTAAGCTGAGCGGTATTCTTCAAACGGCATTACCGATAAAACTTAATCCTCGCTCAAATATGGTCCAGCTGTCAAAATTTGACAATCAGGTGTTTCGTTTAGCGTGTTTGAGTTGTTAATTTTATCATTTATTTTGTTTACCTTTGAAGTTTATTGACATGAATACATTGAGCATGAATATGAATCAGTTACGACAGCTTGATGTGTTGTCAACTATTGAAATGATTGATGAAATCGAATCCATTGAGAGGTGCCGGCGAAGAGAAGATTTTTGCAAAATTTTAAATGAAATCGACTTTTTTAAACGTTTTCGAATGTCTAAAAGGTGTTTTGCAAATATTTTACGCAAAATAAGAGACAAATTGGAGCATGGAAAAAACTAAAAGCTTACCTTGGGATGTCGGCGCTACTGTTATAATCGTGAGTGAAGGATTTCCACGCCTGCTCCTTCGCTTTTACGGTGGTGGCATCCGTTTTTTTGGACATAATAGTTGCACTGCCTTCTATCAGCTCTACGAAGTTAAACTTTTCTTGAGATGAGAAGTTCGGTAATCTTCTTGCCATCATGGTCGTAATTGGTCGTAGTCACAGAGTGTAATGTCTAAAAACCACGCGAGGCGAACTCAGGCGCACTGTCAATAAACACCGGAGTGATTGTAAACAAACATGGTGTACACGTAAGGTCAGACAACGATGTATTTAAATGGTTGTATTTAGATTACATCCTTAAAATGAAAAGAAAATATTATAATAAAATATTTTATTAATTATAAATTATATTCATAATGTTAAATGTATGTTTTGAATGCGTAAATTTAAAAAAGTAAATGGCTGGTTTTTCATAATTACTTCCTGGTACATTAGCGCCACCAGCGGAATTTTTTCAAACTAACGCGAATTGTTGTTTGTGTTTTTCTATGCTGTCATCCCGATATTTAGCTAATCCTGGCTAACCAATTGGAGAATACCTATGAAAACTTAAGCTATTCTGCTTCCTTAGTTGATCGGCCACTTAAGACATGCTTGAAGAATACGGGCATTGGTGATGATTGTTTATGATGTTTATTTAATTCATTACATTACAAATATCACAAGATTACAGAAATTAGAATGGATGAAAGCAAAAGAACATGTTGTTGCTGTCAAGTTTCAAAGAGAGTAAAAACACTATTGGGACGTATTTCCCTTATTGCTATGTCAATCCCGAATATGGAATCCGCATAGAGAAATTGGTCCTTTGGGTGCGTCACTCTTGTACTCATGTTGCTATTTTTGGTGGGCTGGAGTGGCTCAAGACGGTCCTTTCGTAGCTGGGGAGAATACGGCTTTCATCTCCTTTTCGGATCAAAATTTTCTGCTTTTCCCCTGTATCTCAGAGCGACTTTCTTAATTTCCGTCACGTTCAAACTTGGTTGCTTTTGCTTCCATTTTGGTTGACGATTTGTTGAAATTTTTGGAACTTATTTATCCATACAGGAACCAGTATTCACACTGGGAATGCATCAATGACAGATTCTGGTGTGCATTAAATAATAGGTGAAGTTTTGCATATGGGAAATTGATTTAAGGGATGACCAATAGATGTTGCTTTGGTGGGAACAGTTAGGTGTAGGTTTTGTTGATCTATCCTATTCTCAGATAATGCTGGCCCGGTTTAGGTGAGAGACGGCTATATTAATAATATAATAATAATAAACTTTGTTGTACACCACAAATAAATTACATTAATATTATAAACAAAAAGAGACATGTACAATGGGCGGTCTTATCGCACATGGCGATATCTTACAGACAACCTTAGGATGGACAAGATCTGCAAGTACAGTGATATGGGTAGTCCGTGGTATTACAATAATTTTGCTTAACAAATACTGTATAAATACATACATATATATATATATATATACAGCTTGCTATACTTCTTGCGTCCACCCGGGAAAAATCCCATAGTAATACTGCGTCCACCGACTTGTTGCGTCCGGTATACGGACGCACTATTATTTTTACTTAAAACCGAGACCAATCGAAAGCTATAGGCCTAGGGTTACTATAGTTAAAATATAGTTTGGACGCAATTTCTTCTCCCAAGCGTCTGGTGATATATTTTGTAGTTCACGGTTTGTCCGCTTGAGGCGCTGCATCGATGTATATTTTTTGGGAGTATATTTTTTTTCATTTTGACGATCATCTTGCTTCCGTTATCAACTATCATTATTGCGGAATGGGGAGCAAGGGAAAGGGGAATGCGGAGCAAGTTTTTTCCTGCTCATTCTGTTTTTGAGCTTCGCGGAAGCAGCATTAACCGTGTGTCTGCGATAATATTTGCATAACTGAGATGTGTTAAACTTACTGGCAAGATGAAACGAAACACCAGAAGTAGACGTATTTTGAATCTGGCGTTGCGCAAAGGTGAGTTGATACCCATATCTAGGATTTTTAACGAAATGCGCTCAATCTGTATTAGTCAAAAAAATAAAAACACGAAACAGATAAAAGTATGGATTTCACAATATTTGGGTTTATATTATGATGATGATGCTGAGTTGTTCATCAACTCAGCTTTCTCTCAGATTTATTTATAGCGCCGTTTCGTGATGTAATCACTCCAAGGCTGCTTGTGTAAGCGATGCCAGAAATTTGCTTGTCTTCAATGCATTCCGGAACTTTCCATGGTCCTCTAGCTCTCTCACTTGATGTGGCAGGTGGTTCCAGGCCAGAGGACCAGCAACTGCAAATGAACGCTCTCCAAACAAAGTATTAAGTTACTCTTTTTATCGGTTCTTCAATCTTTGATTTTAGCTAGCAAGCTTTGACGTCAAAGTTCGCAAAGCCGACTTTGCTGGGTTTTGGCGGGACTCAAATTCTGCGCATTTTATTTTTGAAAAGTATCAATGAAATTTTTATTTTTACTACTTAAAAAATATATTTGTTGTGATCCTTGAAAGGTACTCTACACAACCATATTATATTTAACCGTTTAACTTACCACTGCAATTACCTTATTATTTATTTTTAAATATCGACTGAAACGGTGAAACTGACAGGGCAACTCGTAAATGTGCTGCTTCAAATATTGAAATTTAATTTTTAGTTGAGGCATTCACTTTGTAATCCTTCACTTAAAAAGATAGATATATTTTATATTTGTTTAGCTGCTAAAATCTGAATAGATCAAAAATGTGCAGATGAAAGTAATATGTAGATTAAAAGTAATATACCCACAAGAAATATGCCACAAAAGTCACAACCAAAAAACTGCTTATAAAAAAGTACTTATTCACATATGAAATTGTTTTTGCCGCAGATGAAGAAGTTCAAGAAAATGTCAGAGAATTTGAAGAAGAAAAACATTCCTTTCTGAACCAGGTATGATGCTCATTTAAATTGACTTAAAGTACATTTCGCACGTTTAATAATAAAGAGAAATAACTCGAAATTTGGGAAAATCGAGATTTTGTAATAAAACGCAAGAACAATGCGAGAAGAATGCGTAGAATGCGACAGCCGTTCAATTTGGACGAATATGACCGAGATAAAACATCGGCCGCCTTTTTCATCCCATACAAGTTGTACTGGGTGTCTGAACTTCAAACGCGTTTTCCCAACATTCATGTTTTTTGAGTTATTGCTCTTTATTATTAAACGTGCGAGTTGAAGTGCTTATTTTGGGACTTTTTGTCTTCAATTTGTCCATCAAATTAACGTTTCGTTGAACATCAATTTTATATTCAAAATAATTTACTTACAAAACTCAAAACTTACAGGACTATCCAGAATCAGACTGCTTTTCGGCTTCTGGCTCGTCTGATGAATATGAACCTCCATGGGAAAAAGATGAAGTAAGCCGTAGCTGTTCCGAAAGCTCTATTAGCGACGAGTCAGCTGACAACATGACGCCCAATACCACAAAAGATAATTTCAATAAAATTCATCCTAGCTACAAACCTACAACAGAACTGGAGTCTCACCAACTGCAGGTAGAAGTCCTGTCTCCTACTACCGAGGAACATCAATCTCAAGCCGTGGGCTGTAATACTATCAAAAAAGGGCGTAACAAAGATTTTTGTTTTTATTGTGAAACACATGTATTGAACTTTGCTAGACATATCATAAGAAACCACTCCTTTGAAGTTGAGGTTCAAAAAATACTAGCTTTTCCAAAAAAAAGTCGAACCAGAAAAAATCTGATAACCGATTTGAAGAAAAAAGGAAACTATGTCTCAAATGTTGTAATGTGTGAAAGACCAATGAGAAGGGAAAAAAAAATTAATCAATGTGATTACTTGCCATGCCAAAACTGCTTAGGATTTTACGCAAGAAAGCAATTGTGGAAGCACAAGAAAAAGTGTAATCCTGGAAGCTCACATACGCAAGCAGAGGCACAAAACTTTCTGTGCCGCAACTCATCGCACACTCCTTCCATATCACTTAAAAAGGTGTTTTCCCGAATGCGCGCTGACAAAATTTCATTTGTCGTGAAACAAGATGCCACCATCTGTCAATTCGGGGAAAATTACATGAAAATACACAGAGAAGAACATTTTATACCTGTCACATCTAGAAAAATGAGGGAGTTGGCGAAACTATTGATAGAAGTACAAAAGAAAAAATCGGAAATAAGGACATTTTTTGATGCACTCAAGCCTCAAAACTACGATGTATTGGTAGCGGCAACCAAAGTTGTAGCCAGATACGATGAAAATACCGATCGTTACTGCTCACCAACGTATGCGATGAATATCAGTTCGTCAATCAAACAATGCTGCAACATAGCCATCATGAAAATTCTCAAAACGGAGCCTAGCATAAAATCTTCAGAAATGCAAGCCGATCTAAAAACTCTCATTCAATTAATAGAATCCAACTGGAAATTTGACGTCTCTAGCAACGCAGCTGACGATTTAAACCTCAATAAATGGAACAAACTGACCATTGTTCCATTGGCAAGTGATTTAAAATCACTGAAAGATCATTTGTGTGCAGCCGCTCAAAATTTAGCTGCCCAGTTAAGACAAGACAAAGATTATCAAAACACCGCGGCCTATAACAAATTAGCAGAAACTGTCTTTTGTCGCGTTCTTCTTCTTAACCGAAGGCGGCCAGGAGAACTACAAAGACTTTTGCTTAGTACTTACGTAGAGAACGAACATCATGAAAACCAATACGAAGAGTTTGATCGTACTCTGACCGCAACTGAAAGGATTTTGGTGGAACGATTCAAACGTATTGTGATTCGGGGTAAAAGATCAAGAGGAGTTCCAGTACTTTTTAGCACAGACGTTCAGCAAGATCTAGACCTATTGATTTCTTTGAGAAATAAATACATTGATGCAAACAACAAATTCTGGTTTGCTAAACCATCAAGCATGACGTGCTTATGCGGATATAAAGTCCTACAAAAATATGCTAAGCTATCCGGCGCTAAAAATCCTGAAGCCATATCTTCTACAAAACTACGAAAACATTTAGCTACGTTGACACAACTTTTTAATATGACCGAGAATGATATTGAACAGCTCTCAAACTTCATGGGTCACACGACAGGAGTTCATAGGCGAAATTACAGGTTGCCTGATGATATATACCAAACCGCAAAAATTTCTAAACTGTTGATTTTAATGGAAGATGGCAAAGCGGATGCCTTTAAAGGAAAATCGTTGGATGAAATTAACATTGATATGGATGAAAACCTGGAAGGAGAAGGCTTGGAAAGAGACGACATCTTAAACTTTACTGATGAAAATACCCCTGAAGAAATTGAAGCTGATATGGCTACAGAAATGTCAGCTACTACTTCTAAAGATCTGGAAATTTCAAATAAACCTGACGCTACATCCACATTAGTGGATACATCTAACATACCAAAAAAGAAGAGAGTATTGGTGCCGTGGATGGATTCGCAAAAAAATCTGGTAATTGAGCATTTTAAAAAACACATTAACTGTAAAAAGGCTCCAAAACGGCACGAATGTGACGCCTTAAAAGCTCTTCACCCGGAATTGTTACAAAACAAAGACTGGTTGAAAATAAAGGTTTTTATCCAGAATTATTATAGCAAAAGCAAGTAACTTTAATTTTTAGGCTTCTTCGCTCAAAGGCCATACTCATCATTTTATTCAGGTACTAGGGTACTTAGGTATCCAATAATTATTTAAATTGTCATGCTAATTTTATTATTATGTAAGTTTTCGACCCTATGAGTCATTATCAGGATTTTGATACTGTCGCATAACTTTTTGAAATATATTTTATGTTATCCTCTTTTTTTTTATCCTCGTTTTAAAGGTTTTCGAATAGTATTGCAGCTGTGTAATTTATACTTTTTATGGTTTGTGTACTAACTTTGCAAAAATTCATATAAATTGATTATTTACTTATGTTTTAATTAAAATAATTAAATCTTAATCTTAAATTTTAATTAAACACTGTTTCTTTTCACATATTTCGATTAATTTAAATTATAAATTACGAACGTTTTCGACCCTATAAGTCATCATCAGGTCAAAATCATGATAGGGTCGAAAACGTTCGTGATTTATAATGAAAAAAAAAAAAAAAAATGAAACACGGCTTTTCACATATTTCGATTTATTTTAATCATAAATTATGAACGTTTTCGACCCTATAGGTCATCATCAGGATTTTGATACTGTCGCATAACTTTTTGAAATATATTTTATGTTATCCTCTTTTTAAAGATTTTTTAATTGTATTGCAGCTGTGTAATAATGTATAATTTTTTTTTTTTTATGGTTTGTGTGCACACAGCACAATTATAAATTACGAATGTTTTCGACCCTATAGGACATCAAAGGTCATATAAGGTCAAAATCCTGATGATGACCTATAGGGTCGAAAACGTTCGTAATTTATAATTTAAAATCCAATTTCAATTTTCAAAATTTTATTATTGAAGTGTTTCCAAATCCTTATTGAAGTGTTTTATGAAAATAAAAATTAAAAAAAACATAAGTAATCAATGTATACAATTAACTCTTAATCTAACTTTTTTCAAATATTTTTTTTCTACTTGTATTAAACACAACTGGATCTTGCTTCACAATTGACGCTGCCTAGCGATAAAAAAGCATCTAGAGGGCTCTTGAGGTGTTAATTACACAAAAACAGGTCACAACAAATAAATAATTGTGATTGTTATTCTTACTTTTTTTGCTACTTATAATATGAGAGCACTGTTTTTTGGAGTCCCACACCCCAAAAGCCCATCATAAGAAACATAATATTTATAGCCATCATAATTAACATAAGATAGCCCATTATAATAAACAAAGTATTAATAAATAATTATTTTAGACAACCCACCAATATTTTTTATTAGTATATAAAAAGAAAACAATACCTGGGCTGCGGTTAAAAGGTCTGCTCAACGAACCCTTACTACGAAGTGGGTTTTTAACATAAAGAAGAATGAGAATAATCAAATAGTGCGCTATAAGGCTCGTTTATGTGCAAGAGGATTTCATCAAATTAAGGATATTGATTATCAAGAAATATTTTCTCCAACAACCCGTTATGATTCTATAAGAAATATTATTTCTGTTGCTGCAAAGTATAATTTAGAAATTCAAAAGTTTGATGTCGACTAATACTTTTTGTTTATCAGTCAGTATATAGATAGAGTTAAATTTTAGTGGGAGTATTGGGTTTATAAAAATTTAACCTATAGAGTTATGATACCTATTAGAAATAATCATTGGCAGCATTGAACAAATTATTATTGTTGTAACTGAGTATTCGTAGTCATTGTTATGTATAGTAAGAAAAATAAAAAAATAAGTTTTTGCACTATAAAAAGATATTTTCTTCAAATAAAAACTCATAATCCAATAGTTTTGAACATTGAATGAACCTATTTCTGCCCAGCCCCATTCATACTAACAGCTTGTGGTGGAGACTGGAGTCCGGTGGGCTACACGTATTGCATCATCATTTCATAGCACGTGTTGTCTGTCACATAATATTATTAGCATAATATTATTATGTGACAGAAGGGGAATGCGGAGCAAGTTTTTTCCTGCTCATTCTGCGTTTGAGCTTCGCGGAAGCAGCATTAACCGTGTGTCTGCGATAATATTTGCACAGTATACTGAGATGTGTTAAATTTACTGGCAAGATGAAACGAAACACCAGAAGTAGACGTATTTTGAATCTGGCGTTGCGCAAAGATGAGTTGATACCCATATCTAGGATTTTCATCAAAATTCGCTCAATCTGTATTAGTCAAAAAAATAAAAACACGAAACAGATAAAAGTATGGATTTCACAATATTTGGGTTTATATTATGATGATGATGCTGAGTTGTTCATCAACTCAGCTTTCTCTCAGATTTCTTTATAGCGCCGTTTCGTGATGTAATCACTCCAAGGCTGCTTGTGTAAACGATGCCAGAAATTTGCTTGTCTTCAATGCATTCCGGAACTTTCCATGGTCCTCTAGCTCTCTCACTTGATGTGGCAGGTGGTTCCAGGCCAGAGGACCAGCAACTGCAAATGAACGCTCTCCAAACAAAGTATTAAGTTACTCTTTTTATCGGTTCTTCAATCTTTGATTTTAGCTAGCAAGCTTTGACGTCAAAGTTCGCAAAGCTGACTTTGCTGTGTTTTGGCGGGACTCAAATTCTGCGCATATTATTTCTGAAAAGTATCAATGAAATTTTTATTTTTACTACTTAAAAAATATATTTGTTGTGATCCTTGAAACGTACTCTACGCAACATATTATTTTTAACCGTTTAACTTACCACTGCAATTACATTATTATTTATTTTTAAATATCGACTGAAACGGTGAAACTGACAGGGCAACTCGTAAATGTGCTGCTTCAACTATTGACATTTAATTTTTAGTTGAGGCACACACTTTGTAATCCTTCACTTAAAAATATAGATATATTTTATATTTGTTTAGCTGCTAAAATCTGAATAGATCAAAAATGTGCAGATGAAAGTAATATGTAGATTAAAAGTAATATACCCACAAGAAATATGCCCCAAAAGTCACAATCAAAAAACTGCTTATAAAAAAGTACTTATTCACATATGAAATTGTTTTTGACGCAGATGAAGAAGTTCAAGAAAATGTAAGAGAATTTGCAGAAGAAAAACATTTTTTTCTGAACCAGGTATGATGCTCATTTAAATTGACTTAAAATACATTTGTTAAAGTGCTTATTTTGGGACTTTTTGTCTTCAATTTGTCCATCAAATTAACGTTTCGTTGAACATCTGTGGATGATGTGACTTTTTCAGAGTAGATAAATGTCTAAATGAACTAACTACTGTGCCCTTATTATAAAACATAGCGTAAATTCTCCCTTGTCGCTCAACTTAAAAAATGCATGAAAGCTTAATTACTCTTTTTATACTTACGTGTTAGGGTGGAGAATTTACGCAATTTTCATACAAGGAGTACTGTACTCACATGTATGCGTAAAACAAGCACTTCAATGTCTAGAGCTGGCCATACGAACCTTAAACCTTTTTATATTCAAAATAATTTACTTACAAAACTCAAAACTTACAGGACTATCCAGAATCAGACTGCTTTTCGGCTTCTGGCTCGTCTGATGAATATCAATCTCCATGGGAAAAAGATGAAGTAAGCCATAGCTATTCCAATGGCTCTATTAGCGACGAGTCAGCTGACAACATGACGCCCAATACCACTAAAGATAATATCAATAAAATTCATCCTAGCTACAAACCATTAACCCTCATACAACAAGAACCTCGCCAGCTTCAACCAGGCTATGTATCACCAACCATCACACAACAAGAACCTCACCAGCTTCAACCAGGCTATGTATCACCAACCATCACACAACAAGAACCTCACCAGCTTCAACGCGGCTATGTATCACCAACCATCACACAACAAGAACCTCACCAGCTTTAACCAGGCTATGTATCAACAACCATCACACAACAAGAACCTCGCCAGCTTCAATCAGGCTATGTATCACCAACCATCACACAACAAGAACCTCACCAGCTTTAACCAGGCTATGTATCACCAACCATCACACAACAAGAACCTCACCAGCTTTAACCAGGCTATGTATCAACAACCATCACACAAAAAGAACCTCACCAGCTTTAACCGGGATGGGTATCACCTATCATTACACAATACGGAAATTTCCAACCACAGGGGAATTGCTTATTTTCAACCTTCACAGAATATGAACCTCACCAAAAGTTAACAACCCACACGTTGCAAAATACCATAGAACCTGACCTTCTTCAAGCACAAACATATCTTACATCACAAACCACCACAGACCACGAGGCTCACCAATCACCAACATATCTCTTGCTGCACAATACAACAGAACTAGAGTCTCACCAACCGCAAACATGTCTCATGCCGTTAACCAACAATGAGTCAGAGTCTCGTCAACTGCAAGCATACATGCCACAAAACAGCACTAAATACGAATTTGGTCAATTGAAAACATACCACATGCTGCAAAAAACAACAAAACTAAAGTCTCTCGAACTGCAAACATACCTCGTGGAGCAGAATATCACATCACAGGAGCTTTGCCAACCGAAAACATACATCATGACACAAACCAATACTGAGCCAAAGTCTCGTCAACCGCAAACAGACATGCCGCAGAACACCACTGAACACGAATCTGGTGAACTGCAAACATACCCCATGCTGCAAAACATAACAGAACTGGAGTCTCACCAACTGCAGGTAGAAGTCCTGTCTCCTACTACCGAGGAACATCAATCTCAAGCCGTGGGCTGTAATACTTTGATCAAAAAAGGGCGTAACAAAGATTTTTAGAAGCTTAAGGTGACGTAGTTTATAGCAATGTTTGTGGACCCATGAGTGTCTCATCTATTCAAGGTGTGAGATATTTCTTACTCTTCAAGGATGCTGCAACAAGTTACAGGCATGTATATTTTATGAAACATAAAAGTGATGTCATGGAAGCCTTCAAGGGGTACAATGCTATGATTAAGAATAAATTCATGCACAATGTCAGAATATTACGTCATACCGACAATGGAACAGAGTATGTAAATAAAGTTTTTAAAGAGTATTTGGAAAGAGAGGGTATAGTTCATGAGCGTACTGCACCCTATACGCCAGAACAAAATGGTCGAGCAGAGAGGGAAAATCGTACCATAGTGGAGAGTGCACGTTCAATGTTGTATGCGCGAGATATGCCATTGGAGCTGTGGGCAGAAGCTGTACAATGTGCTATATATATATTGAATAGAACATCCTCCACCCAGACCCCAAATACAACAGCTTTTGAATTGTGGAACGGGACCAGGCCTCAATTAGGACATTTGAAGGTGTTTGGGAGTATAAGCTATGTTCATGTTCCAGATCATTTACGAACAAAGTTGGAGAAGAAAAGCAAGAAAATGATACTAGTTGGCTATGACAGCACCAACTTCAGAATGTATGATATGAATACAAAGAAAATACCTAAATATCTCAAGAAATGTAATGTTTGATGAACATCATTTTCAAAGCACAAAGAAAAATATTGCACAAATAAGAATTGTTGATGATGAAGCTACCAATATAAATGAGAGTTTGTAACAAGAAGCCAATGCAGATGACACTCTAGTTAGCAGTCCGTCAACAGAGAGGGAAGATAGCATGCTGAGTTGTACCGGTGATGACCCAGACTATGAACCATCTCGACAATTGAAAGATTCAACAATACAGACAACGAATTTGAGACCACGGATGAATAAAAATTATGAAGCAAATCTTGTCGAGCTGTCATTGCCTCAAACATATGCAGAGGCACTGAATAGTCCACAAAAGGCTGAATGGTCCAAAGCTATTCAAGAAGAATTAACAGCACATAAAGAAAACAATACCTGGGCTGCGGTTAAAAGGTCTGCTCAACGAACCCATACTACGATGTGGGTTTTTAACATAAAGAAGAATGAGAATAGTCAAATAGCTCGTTTATGTGCAAAAGGGTTTAATCAAATTAACCATATTGATTATCAAGAAATATATTCTCCAACAACCCGTTATGATTATATAAGAAAAAATCTTTCTTATGCTGCAAAGTATAATTTAGAAATTCAAAAGTTTGATTTCGACTAATACTTTTTGTTTATCAGTCAGTATATAGATAGAGTTCAATTTTAGTGGGAGTATTGGGTTTATAAAAATTTAACCTGAAAAATGAGAGAGCGCAGCAGAATTTCCTCACCAATAAAAAATCATTCTGGAGCTGGGTACGTGATAAAAACGAAAGTCGCGGATCAACCACCCCAGGCATTAAAAACGCTGAGGGAATCTTGCTGTGGGACGAAGTGATGTAAGGAAGAGATGGAATGAATATTTTAAAATTTTATATGGCCAGGGCAAAAGAGACTATTATGATGTTGAATATAATGACAGCGATGAAGAAATTGTGAAAGAGGATGTGATAATAAGTATAAAAGATCTGAAGAATGGAAAAGCTGCTGGGAATGATGGTGTGAATGCTGAGATGATCAAATGTGCTGGGGAGTGCATGGTTGAATGGATGTTTGAACTGTGCAAGATGTGTGTGAAAGAGAGTAAAGTGCCGATGGACTGGAAAAAGGCGGTCATTGTTCTTATCTACAAAGGAAAAGGTGACAAAAAGGACTGCCAAAATTTCAGGCCCATCAGTCTTCTCAGTATAGCTGGTAAAGTATTGTGTAAGGTTCTCATAAAAAAAGTGAGACTGTCTACCGGTCATGGGGTTTCTGATATCCAGACTGGCTTTATGCCAGGAAGAGGGTGTGTAGACCAGATCTTCACTCTCAGACAGATTGTTGAAAAACATCTGGCTGTGGGTCGGAAGGTCTACACGGCTTTTGTGGATCTCGAGAAGGCTTTTGACTCGGTGGACAGAGGTATGATGTGGAAAGTACTCCTAAAGTACGGTGTGAACGGCAAGCTTCTGAATGGAATACGCGCCATCTATGAAAATAGTTTGGCGTGTGTAAGAGTGGATGGTAAATGTAGCGAATGGTTTGATGTTTACAAGGGAGTACGACAGGGGTGTGTAATGAGTCCGTGGTTATTTAACATAATCATGGACAATAGGGTAATTGCAATGGTGAGCAATATGGTTGAAAACGATATTTTTGTGTAGATTATAAGTCAAGGATCTCAACTATATTTTTTTAAGTGGTAAAATTGGGCTTTTCATTTTTAATTTTGTAAAATAAAATGCCGACAAATCGAGTCCAATTCAAACGCGACGCTATTGGCTGGAGCTCGTGTGACGTCATTGGATCCAAGTGGCGTGAGTGACGTGTGTTTGTAGTATTAGAAAGCCGGCTGTCAGTGTAAAAATACGTGCTATTATCAAGCTTCCGAGATCCGACAAACTTAATATAAACTCACAACAAACCTTGAAAAATGTCTTCGAAGTATCATAAATATTGTGTAGTTCCGATGTGTACAAATACGTCACGTGCAACACCGGATAAAAAGTTTTTGCGGATGCCCCGCGATCCAGCTATCCACAAAAAATGGTGTCTTGTGATGAAGCGAGACAAACTTCTGTCTTCCAAATCTACCCGCTTCATTTGCGAAGACCATTTTAATGTAAGTTATAGTATTTTGTTGTTATTTAATTGCATACCTATTTATAAAATATGTTATTTCTACATGCCTTCGTAAATAAATCACGTGGCTCAAGAAATGGCATGTGAAAACGCTGTCAAACGTGTCAAAATTTAAATCGATTTGTTTTTGACAAATTGATTAGAAACTCATAGTTTTTTTTGTCAGTAATGATCAAAAACATCCTCAAATATTGTTTGATTCCGTAATTTATAAGAAACAAGTGTTAACATAGCAAAGTTTTTGTACTTGTTTCTTTAGGAAGGCAGCAATGGACTGGAATGTAAATATAATATTTTCTCATCGGCCAAAGGTCACAGGTCTATGGGACTAGACCCCTTAGCAACCTATAATAAAATATAAGCTTGCCTTTGCCATGACAACCCGGCTGTGTGACATCACAACTTTTTTATCCTAGAAGTTTGTGTGCATACTTAATAATAATATATTGTCATGTACTAACGTGCCTAACCTACCTTTTTACTTTTTGTTGTAGTAGTTGTGTGAACTACATGCTCTCATATTATGTTATTTATATTTTTACAGCTCCAGGACGACTTGGAGAACTTTATGATGGGCAGATTGATGGGAAGCAATATGCGCCTGAAGAAAGGAGTTTTGCCGCACAAATTTGAGTGCCAAAAAGCTAAAAAGACTGTGGATAGGAAAACCGGCGAGATTAGAAAAAGAAAAATGCTAGTGATGGAACTTTTAAGAGAAGCAAGTCTGAACGCTACAAACTCTGAAGCATCCACATCAGTTGATGTGGATGCTTCCGCATCCGTTGATGTGGATGCTTCCGCATCCGTTGATGTGGATGCTGTGGAGCAGTCAACGCATCTGACTTCTGCTCCATTGGATAAAGCAGTGCAGGTGAATATGGTACCCACCTACAGGAGCAAAGCAACCAACACCTTGAATGTGAGACCCCCGACCACTCACAGTAGCTGCTCACCGATCAAGGGGAAACCTGTGGAATCTCCTCTGGAAAAATTGAATGTGGAAGCTGTCTATTCATCTTCCAGTTCAGACCCTGAAGATAGTGATTCTGATCTTTTTGTGGACTATGGTAGTGGCTCGGATTTTGAAGACAACAATATGGAAATGGACGCGCTTAACGTTGAGATGAAAAGAGGTTATATTTTGCTTGTGCAACGCCAACCTCAACTGTATTTAGGCATTCCAAAAGAAATGTACCATGTATTGGCTATTCTGCAAGATACAGTTTGTGCACCTATTATAGATATAATGATTTGCCTAAAGAAAATTAGGTTGAATTTTTCATATAAAGTAATAGGTGCACATTTTGGAATGTCAGATTCCTCTATATGTCGCATTTTTAAGAAAACGATTCCCATTTTATCAGGGGTACTCAAAGAGTTGATTATATGGCCATCTGCAAAACTCGTAAGGTTGGAATTGCCCATTGCATTTCGAGCTCGATATAGGAACGTCCGTTCCATTATTGATTGTCTTGAAATTCAAATTGAGAAACCAGGCAACTCGCTGCACCAATCATTAACGTGGTCTGAATACAAGGCCTGTAATACGGTAAAATATCTAATTTCTTGCACTCCAGATGGTCTCATTAATTTCTTATCATGTGGGTATGGAGGCCGAGCAACCGACTCTACTATTGCTCAGGACTGTGGCTATTTCGACAACATCGCCACAGGAACATGGGTGATGGCAGATCGGGGGTTTAAGAATATTTCCCATATTTTAGAGGAAAAGGGTGCTCACCTTGTTCGCCCTCCAAGCGTGCTGCAGAAAAGTACCCTTAGCCAAAACGAAGTTAAGGAAGCAAAGCGAATTGCCGCTTTACGTATTCACGTAGAACGTGTGATAAGCAGAGTGAGAGAATTTCATATGCTCACTATGCATTCAACTATCGACCACAACCTCGTGAATCGCTTGGATGAAATTATTGTGATTGCTTGTGGTCTGATCAACTTGCAAAAATCATTGATCAAAGTTTAGAAGGGTTAGCCACCCTTAGACATTACTTTTAAAATTCAATTTTTATTTTCAGTACTTATATTTAACCTTTATGCTTGTGAGCTTATGACTGATATTACTTTTTAAATCTCAAGTGTTTTTATTTACCTTGGTCGCTTTTATCTATTTTACACCATTCAACTCTTCATTTCACTTGTATGACTGATATTCTTTTTAAATCTCAATGTGTTTTTATTTACCTTGATAGCTTTTATCAAATTTTTACTATTCAACTCTTCATTTCACTTGTGTGACTGAGATTATTTTTGAAATCTCATGTGTTTTTATTTAACTTGGTGGCTTTTATCAAATTTTTACTATCAACTCTTCATTTCACTTGTATGACTGAGATTATTTTTTAAATCTCATGTGTTTTTATTTAACTTGGTGGCTTTAATCTATTTTTTACCATTCAACTCTTCATTTCACTTGTATGACTGATATTCTTTTTAAATCTCATGTGTTTTTATTTACCTTGATAGCTTTTACCTAATTTTTTACCATTCTACACTTCATTTCACTTGTATGACTGATATTATTTTCAAATCCCATGTGTTTTTATTTACCTTTATTTCTTCTATCAAATTTTTACTATTCAACTCTACATTTCACTTGTATGTCTGAGATTATTTTTTAAATCTCATGTGTTTTTATTTAACTTGGTGGCTTTTATCTATTTTTTGCCATTCAACTCTTCATTTCACTTGTATGACTGATATTCTTTTTAAATCTCAATGTGTTTTAATTTATCTTGATAGCTTTTATCTAATTTTTACTATTCAATTCTTCATTTCACATGTTGCTTACTAAGTTACATTTACTATCTAATCTAATCTAATACTATTCTGGTCAATTTTTCTGAATCTCACTTTACATCTGTTGCAACATGTACATAATGAGTATTAATGTTTGTATTAATAATGGAAAGCCTTTTTTATTAATAAAATACACTTCAATCAACAACTTCTTTATTTTTATTAGAAAAACCAACAGAAAGATGATACATTTAATAAGAACATATGAAAAACTCCAATACCAGGTATTGTTAAGTAGTGCATTTTTACATTATAATCTAAATGGTAAAGATACACATGACTTTATGATTCATATTAAATACATTTCTATAAGCAGGCATATTGTGTTAGTTAACGTTTACATAATATGCTGCATGTTCATTAACAAAATAAAGACCCAAATCTAAACTGAATGCACAAGCCCTTAAACTTGACGCTCTTCCCTGGAACAGAGGTAATATTGGCAAGTGAACCTTTTGTTAACAAAGTAGTTATCACATATATCAAATATAAAAAAGTAGTTAAGAAACAGCAGTTATAAAATACATAAATAACTATACTTTAAAATTGTTAGACTTTGGTAAATATGCATTAAAACACCTTATAGCTATACTTTTCAAAGTACCCACAGTGTAATACATAAAGTCTAATGTAGTCTATAAATATTTAAAAATATAAATGGTAAAACATTGTTTTAATTCACTTTATTAATTTTTTTTGTTGCTCGAATATTTTCGCCTAATGAGGCACCTTCAAGAGCAGAATGAACAAAAAAAAATAATAAAGTGAATTAAAACAATGTTTTACCATTTATATTTTTAAATATTTATAAAAATGGACTTTCACTGTGTTAACAGATCAACACTAAAAAATATTAATGTAGTCTAGGTTGAAAATATACATAAACATTTAAAGTTCCTATTAAATACACACCCACAAACAGACAAGTGTAAGTTCTCGCTTACAAATGCTGCATGTGTACTTACAATTCAAAAACCATATAAATGAATACTCAAATGAACAAAATCCCAGCAACTTTTGCCGTCCTTTTATTGGCAAAGTGAACCATTTTTTACAGCAAGGGTGTTCAGCGTCATACCAACCTATAAGTCAAGGGATACAAACAATAAATAACATTCTCAAGTATATAATTATTCAGAATGTTGAGAGAATAAGAACAAGAATAGCAGATCAACATTACAGATAAAAATTAATTCATATAAAATAAAACATTTATTGAAATAATCTAAAAAATAATGTTTTAGTCCAAAATTCACATGCTTTTTCCATTAAATCTAAACAATAATTTTCATCATACTCCACAGTGCATTCAACGGTCTCACAACTCTTTTCAAAATCCGGTTTGGCAACACAGAATATTCCTCTTTTCTTTTTTGTAAAATGCATTTGCATTTGGATTTGTGCAAAGAACTTTGGAGTGGGTTTGTCTTTGACAAAATATTTCTCCATCCATTTTTCGGTGCTTGGACATTTTATCTCAAGTACATATTCTTGAGATACTCCATCAGGAGAAGCTCCAAAAAATGGATAATGCTTGGATAGCAATAATCCACATTTTTTCAGATCGGGAAATTGCTTTTTGATTTTTTTGAAAACCAACTCTTCCAGTTTTCGGCCACGTGTCACAGCTGCCGTCTCAAAAATTTTTCCTCCCAACAGCTGCTCCACAAGAGAGCCATCAGGAGTGTGACAGCGTGACGCTTCATGGATCTTGGATGCTGTGATTCTCCCATACCTCAACTCGTACCAAAGAGTGCAATCAGCCTGCTCCAGAGTTTCCTTGGCTGCCTCGTTGCACGCCTCAACACTCATTCTATTTTCACAGTATGTTTGAAATTGCTGAGGGGTCGTGCCTATTCCATCGTCTATAAATTCCTCCATTAATCTATGGATGCTAAGGGATTCTATAGGATTGCCCTCCTTAAAATACTTCATAAGGAGGACATCCTTGACGTCAGCTTCCTTCGTTGCTTTAACGACGGATGCCAAAAACTTTCCGTTACTCGAAGGCCCAGCTGTGAAAGTTTTAAGTTCTCCTAAATCCCTACATTTTATGAATTTCACAGCTGAGCCTATCTCTGCCATCTTTGACCGCTTCCAGTAACATTTCACTTCTGTCTTTGCTGGCTCTTCGCTGCGACGATGCACCCATGACAGAAAGGCTACTGCATGCTTGCAACCTCCTGTAAGAGAGTAAAAATAAAAAAATGTTTCATTTTGATTAATACAGATGCAAATAATGTAGACCTCTGCTTTAATACTTTATATATTGATGAATTAACAAAAAATATTCACTTATTTTGTTGACATAAATTTTAAGTAAAAATTGGAATATTTTTTCACAAAATATTGTTTTCTTTAGAAAAATAATGAAATTAAAAAGAAAAAATATTTGCAGTCAGCAAGGCCATAATGTTGGCCAATGGATTGATATGAGTCTGACCGCCCACACTATAAAATATGTTTCACTTTGCCAATGTCGCCCGTTTCAGGGAAGGTCGGCACCAGTAGCAGGATGTATGTTCGTTTGAAGATTGGATTTTAATTTGTAAGTAGGTACACATGCAGAATTCGTAAGCGCGAACTTACACGTGTCCGTTTGTGGGCATGAATCTTAAATGTTAACATATCTTTGCATCTTAGATTACAGATAGCAATTATTTGGTGAGCCGAGCCTGCTAATTAGATCTCTTACATTTTATTGCTTTTACAAAGGAATCATGACACCTCGTGAATCTAATATTCATTACTGACCTTGAGATGCTGGACAATCTTCACAGACACATGATTCAACAGTGCCTTGTTCCTCATCGGTGATCAAGGTTACCGCGTATGCTTTTGTACGGACTTTGTGTTCTGGTGTTATACGGGCCTTAACAGTGCAAATGGCTCCATCGCGTTTCACTTGCACATAGCCAATGGCATTGTCTCCGTAACTTTCTCTCGAAGATCTAAAAACAAACAAACGGAATAAGGGTTAGGTTATATTGCAAGTGCACAACCCTTGACTGGTGTAAAGTAAGGTTATGTGATTAAAAACAACTTTTAATGATGTAATAAAGGAAGTAAGCTTTATAAACAATTAATTTAGCCTTTATATTAAGATTTAGAAGCTATGACATGGCAGTATTGCAATTTGAATAAGTAAGGTTACAGAATTTGTAAAGGAAAGATGTTTGCATGAAAACGTATAATATCTGGAGAATTTATGAATCTAAATGAACTTTGACACATAAACAGAACTATTTTTCTTACCTTGAAGCTTTTACTCCACGTAATTCTGAACTTATGAAGTCCATGTTCTTGGAGAAATACACATACATCATCATAGCATCGACCTCCGGTAAATTGTCAGATTGAGCCTTTTCAAAGCCCTTTTCAGTCATCTTTGATGATTACACCAATTCAATTATACTTTATACACGGCACAACTAACTTTAAAGTGCAAATAATAGTTGAAATTGATGAAAATAGATATACTCGTCAAATGTAAACAAATCCGCCATACAAAAATACACACGACTGAATGACAGCTGAGCCGAATGAGATCCATCGACGCACATCCGCCCAAATGCAAAAAATGGGCCGTTTAACCGGAAATGGAAAAATGACGAATTTAAAAGCGCCCTAATTCAAAAAATACGCATTATTAAAAAAAAAAAAAAACGGGAGACTATTTTTATAACTTAAATCTATCAATTTACGAAAGAAAAAAAAAGTGTGAAATTACCCTATTGTATGAAAGAAGCAGAAATTTCTCATTATGGTGTGAAAGTGGGTGAGACGAATGTTGGAGTTCTTCTCTATGCTGACGATGCCGTAGTGTTGGCTGATACAGCGGAGGAGCTCCAGATGATACTCACCAAAATGAATGATGCTTTTAGTAAGAACGGTTTAAAAGTGAATGCCAGTAAGACGAAAGTATTAGTGTTTGACAGGACTGAGGAATGCGAGGAAATTGAGATAAGACTGAATGAAACAAGAGTGGAGGTCGTGAAAGAATTTGATTATCTAGGAAGCAAGTTTGAGTCGAATGGGAAATTGACGAAAGAATTGGAAAAGCGTGCTAGTAGAGGAAGAAGTGTAATGGGAACGATTGGAAGAATTGCAAGAAATAGGAAACTTACGAAGAATATGAGATTGGCGGTCCACAATGGTATATTGGTTCCGACATTGATGTATGGAAGTGAGGCGTGGACAGTTAATGAATGTGAGCTGAGTAAAGTATGTACGGTTGAAATGGCTTACCTGAGAGCAATGGCTGGAAAAACACTGAATGATAGAGTACGTAATGATTGGGTGATGAACGAGTGTGGTATAAAAGAGAATATGAGAATGAAAGTACAAAAAAGTACGATGAGATGGTTCGGACATCTCGAAAGAATGGATGATGAACGACTAACGAAGAAAGTGTACAAAGGAAATGTCAGAGGAAAGCGCGGAAGGGGAAGGCCGAGGAAAGAATGGTTAGACCAAATAGGTGAGATTGCGAAAGAATGGAACCTGCAGAGTGAAAATAAGAGAAGAGTATGTATGAAAAAGGTGATGAATATTGAGGAAATGAAAGTGGTTTGTAAGGACAGAAAAAAGTGGAGGCGCATCTGCGGAGGTACCGGCCACCCCTAGTGGAACGGCGGCAGGATACAGTAACAGTAACCTATAGAGTTATGATACCTATTAGAAATAATCATTGGAAGCATTGAACAAATTATTATTGTTGTAACTGAGTATTCGTACAATAAAATTGTTATGTATAGTAAGAAAAATAAAAAATAAGTTTTTGCACTATAAAAAGATATTTTCTTCAAATAAAAACTCATAATCCAATAGTTTTGAAAATTGAATGAACTTATT
Source organism: Agapetus fuscipes (assembly GCA_951799405.1). Lineage (NCBI taxonomy): Eukaryota > Metazoa > Arthropoda > Insecta > Trichoptera > Glossosomatidae > Agapetus > Agapetus fuscipes. Next base: position 15,698,692 of record OX637352.1, read on the forward strand.
TCTGCCCAGCCCCATTCATACTAACAGCTTGTGGTGAAGTCCGGTGGGCTACACGTATTGCATCATCATTTCATAGCACGTGTTGTCTGTCACATAATATTATTACGTAAGTGCGTTGTTTGACGCCAAATTCTGCATTTTAAAGGGTGTAAGACGTGTATTAGATTAGATCTTTTAAAAAACTCGTATATTGGAGGACGCGCGATTAACCGTAAGCACAAAAGACGCGACAAGGGCCCTCTAATAGTCCGTATATAAAAAATATACGAGTGGACGTGAAAAAGTAAATGACGCAATAAGTACACCAAGACAAATGGTGCGTGAATATCCACAATTTTTTGTTTTTTAAAAAACTGAGTTGAGCAGGAAAGTTGCATACAATATAGAAGTCAATATTCGCAGAAACTTTAGTTAAAAACTTAGTGGAAAGGACGGAAGCCATAAGTCGGTGTCCCTGTATGGACGCAACAACTATACCGTGATGTATATATATATATATATATATATTAATTATGATTTATTTTCTTGTTCTTCGGAAACATAGCTTGATCTTTACCACTTAATAGGTGAATCCTCGGCCTCGCAAGGGAAGCCATCTTCGGACCTTAAGAGCCATAACAAAACTAAGTGCAAATATTATGCGCTGGATCCTCTATTACTACCATTAAAAAGGATGTCACCAAGCCTTGTTGTAGTGACAAACAGAATGTTAAGCACTTGTTTGGGGATCTTCGCAAGGCCCTCATCTCTTAGGAATTGGGCGACTTTCCATACATTCTCAGCCCCAGCCTCTAGGTATGCAAGCCACTTGGACGTCCAGAGTAGGGGTATTCCCCTATAATGGTTCAGAAATCAGTGTCACTTGTACTTTTCAAGATTTTGAGTGTTGAAATCACCATCTGTTATTCTGCGCCATACAAAGATTACACACAGTTCAACAGCTCTCCTGAACGCACTACAGTATGTCAGTTGGTCCCTCCATTCTAAATGATAATATAAGTACTTAATTTATTTTGTGTGAAAATTGCTTTGTAAGTTGTTTTTATGTAATATTTTAAGGTTCTACTGACTTTCTATCAATACTTAATACAGTCTGTACCTTCAGGATTAAACTTTATGTTCATATTCAACCATAGCGTTTAAAAATATATATGTTTTTTTTTTTATTGTTATTTAATCAAACAACACCTTTTTAAACTTTAAACCACTGTTTATTTTCACAAATATATAATATATTTGTGAAATTTGTGAAAAATATAATATATTTCAAATATTACAAACGTTTTCGACCAATATAGTCATCTTCAAGTAGTCCAATATATCTGTTAATTCGTGTCACGACTAAATGATCATGTGACAGAATGTCCACCAACATTACGTTAAATGTTCACAAACATAATGCCCACATTTTGTCGGTGGCCATCTTATCAGTGGACATTGTGTAGTTGGACATTCTGTCTATGGACATGTCTTGTCGGGGAACCCTGCAAAGTGTAACAGCGGGTCAGGTGTGTTTATTAGTTTTCATGCATATATTTGTAAGATGCGGAGGAGCAGGCATGTCAAACAAACAGGTGCTGCACCAATAGAAAAAAGACCAGAGAGGTTTAAAGGTTACATTGATTTAAATAAAATACACAATAACAATGTAGCACAAAACTAACACCCTATCCCTTCTTATTGCTATTGTGACATGTTGGATAAAAACACAGACTTGCTCCGTTATTATTTTTGAGATTCAATTCGTATCTACCCCCATTTAAAGTCTATTTTCTGTTCAAGGTAATTTTTGTTATCCTTTAGTCACCAGTTCTTATAGCCCTGCAATATCATGTGAGTTTGACATGCCTGGCTTAGAGGTTGAGTTTTAGTTCTTCGATGACCCTATAGCTCATGCTGAGCCTTCTCCTCCAACTCCTGTCTACCGCTGCAGCTTTCCAGTCTGTCACCTGCAGTAGTTGGTTTGCGTTCTTCCTCACCTCATCCTCCCATCTCAGCCTAGGTCTGCCAACTCTTCTTTTCCCACCCGGGTGTTCCTCAAGGATCCTTTTTGCTACCCGTTAGGACGGCATTCTCTGCCCATGTTGCCCATCTTAGCCTGTTTAAACTTAGCATGTACAGAGAGTCTGAAGTATGTTGAACTACTTTTCTCTTTAAATACTGTCATAGTTAAGTTTTTTTTATGTGATGTTAATCAAATTAACTAAGTGAGATTATTATATAAGAATTGTATGCTGTACTTACTTTATATCTGTTAAGTTTTCATAATTTTTTCATGTTGAAATATATAAATATTTTATTGAAAGTAAACAAAATTGTTTTCTTGTTTTATTCACCATTTATTTTTATAATCACATTGTCAGTAGTACAGAAAAATAATAAGTGAAGTGTACACTATAGAACTAAACAAAGTTTGTTATCATTTTTTAATAATTTAATAACTAATTTTATATATTCAGAAATTTTCACTAGTAGGTATTATTTTCAAAGCAGACAAGACCACCAACTACTGAATATTATTCATTTTTTTTTTGTATACGCCATCACTTGCAATAATTTTGACGATCGGTGAAAATTTTCAGGAAAAATCTACCAACTTTGAAAATGTCCTAATTCATTGCCCACTTTATGATAATCTTGAGAAATAATTGGTTGGTTTGGGCTGACCACCCATCTGCTAAATTCTGCCAATATGACCCTGATTTCACCACCTTTAGTTCTAAAAAAAAACTCATGGTAAGTGCATCTCGACAAGAAAGACCTTTTTCAAAGGAATTTTCAATGGTGTATGGGTAACATTGGCAGAACTAAATTGATTTATTTTTACAGTACAGGAGGTCAGCCTCACACCAACGTATTATGAGTGGGCGACAACAGATTGGGAATGGAGCTGACTTGGTGGTTCTTTTATACATAACTACAGTAAATTAAAGTCACCTTACAAATAGACGAGCCACTCACTGATTGGAGAAACCACGCACCACTGCCTAGCTGGAGGCCCAAGCCCTGCAGGGAAATGACTTCACAACAGGTAGGCAGATTTACAGAGGGGAGCATCCCAAATAGGCATGTGGACCTATGAGGTAGGCAACTTGTCCCGTCGTCAGATCTAAAGTGCCACAAGTCAGAAATGTTGGGAGTGAAGTTTTGAAGACCGGTCTGTAGAGTCGTGGTTAGCGCTACTGACTCGTAATCTGAAGGATGTGAGTTCAATATACGGGCAGAGCACAATCTATTTACATATCAACACGTTAAAGGTAAAACTGAATAATTGACATGTTGAGATGATTTGGGTTTCTCAGATAAATGCACTTTTTTTCTATGAAAGAAAACATTAAGGCCCGGTATTTTGAAGTATCGTAAAGTTAACTAAAATGCAATTTTAGTTAAATCATCATAATATTTCACTCACCGAATTTCGGCAGTAAATATTTAGTAACTTTAACTTTTGATTTTCAAGATGGCGGCGCTTCACTGACAGCAGCTGTTCTTTTTTAATGTGAGGATACATCAAAATTGTTGCAAACTGAACATTTTTTGTCTCGTTTTCTAGCTTAATGAAGGTTAGGGATATGATTTTTATGAATAGTTGTTTGTTTTAAAGCTTTTGAATGGCATTTTAATTATTTCCAAGATTTCGGGGGGTGGCTTCATACTTCGGCAATGTTCGGTTTTAGTTAACTCGAGATTGAGTATTTTGAATGAAAGTTCAAGTAATAGTTAACTAAAATATTACTACAGTTCAATATACCAGGCCTAAAGTGGCGAAATCCTGTAGTTTAGAAATTCTTCATGAGCACTTCCTTACAATAAGTTCACTTACTATGAGAAGTTACACACAATCAAACATTTTATCTATGATTTTTCAAATCAGTGAAGCAACACTTATTACGTTTTATTCTCAAAGTGGCAGTATGCTTTTTGCTGCGTTGAAAAATTAATTTGCCTTTCTCAGAGTGGAATCCAAATGGAATCTACAGAGTGGAAACAAGAGAAGAGCATGCATGAAAAGAGTGATGAAATTAGATGAGATGAAAGAAGTATGCAAGGACAGAGTCAAGTGGAGGCACTTGTGTGGAGGTACTGGCCACCCCTAGAGGAAAGGCGGCAGGATACAAGACAAGACAAGACAAGAGAATGGTCATCAAAGGTCCATCTAGTATTTAGGTCTTGCTTCCGAATTGAGACTCTGTAGCGATGACCAAGCTCGCAGAGGGCTCTTAAGAGACTCTTGGAGACAGGGCATTCAAGGCGGCCGCTCCAATGACTTGGAACGCTATTCCCGCCTCACTGAGGGAACTGGGAATGGAGAGACTGTTCAAAAGACGTCTCAAGACTCACCTCTTCGTCCAATCATACGGACAAGCGCCTTTGCAGTGACACACTGTCATAATAAGGCGCTATACAAATTTTGTCTGTACTGTACTGTATCCTGCCGCCGTTCCACTAGGGGTGGCCGGTACCTCCGCAGATGCGCCTCCACTTTTTTCTGTCCTTACAAACCACTTTCATTTCCTCAATATTCATCACCTTTTTCATACATACTCTTCTCTTATTTTCACTCTGCAGGTTCCATTCTTTCGCAATCTCACCTATTTGGTCTAACCATTCTTTCCTCGGCCTTCCCCTTCCGCACTTTCCTCTGACATTTCCTTTGTACACTTTCTTCGTTAGTCGTTCATCATCCATTCTTTCGAGATGTCCGAACCATCTCATCGTACTTTTTTGTACTTTCATTCATATTTATAAAGTGTGATTTACACAAAAGCAGCGCTCCCCAAAAATCATCCCAATTTTAAAATACAATATTTCCTGTACGGTCATGTTAAGGTCTATGGTAGGCAGTGGGCATTGACTAAAAAAAAAACTAAAATAATTTAATATAAACAACAGCCTCTCCGTGTTCAGAGAGACAAAACGCCAAGTAAAAATTTGCAATTTCCCAAATCAGTGAATAAACCGCAACCTTACATTAGATATATTTAGAGTTAGTACATTAACTTATGTTCTCGTCAAACAGAATAAGCCTCGATCCACATTACACCAAACATAATGTAATAAAAAAGAAAGGATAAAAAAGATGTGTGAGGTCATTTGCTAAAAGAAAAATTACAATGAAAGTAAATCACATAAAATATAACCATCAAAATTTCACCTTATTTTGTGTCGAGTATGGAAAACAAATTGGTTGTGTTTTGGTATTTAAAAAATAATACGTTAGAAATATGATAAAAAAAATACAGAGAGTGGAATGTGGATGCAGCCATTATGTCCCTCCAGCGTCGGTTTAAATCTGGAAAAAAAATACATTAGTTAATACTGTTATGTAAATAGTAGATTAATATAGGTGTACATCGTAGGTAGCAATAAATATAGGCTTAAGAAATCTAGAAATGGAATAATCTCTTTGTACTCTTGAAGCCAATATAACGTTCGAGAGTTTGATGGCAAATTAGCTCCTAGAGACTTCTGTCACTACAGTATATAAGGAACAAAATTGGATACAGCAGGGCAGTGAGATAGTTGCCTTTGATTGAAGAGTGTGAGCGGTGCTGAACTGTGAAAATAAATTTGAGTTGCTAAAGTGTTAAAATAAATATAAATTGTAAAAATAAATTAAGTGAAAATAAAGATCCTGAAAGAAGACCTGTATGTTTTAATTTAGAGACTTTCCGAACCCAAAAACACTACAATACAATGAATGATAGGGTCTGGAATTACTGGGTTATGAACGGGAATGTGAGAGTGAAAGTAATGATCAGGTTTATTTGGTGAGCGCTGTTTTTGTGTGCATCACACCGCAAGAGCCATCTGAGGGCTTGGTCATTGCTACAGAGAGTTTCAATTCTCACGCAAGACATAAATGCTGTGATGCTAGATGACCCTTTGATGAACATTCTCTGAGAAAGGTAAATTAATTTTTCAACGCAGCTAAGAGCATATCACCACCTTGAAGGTAAAACTGAACGCTCACAAAGATAACACTGTAGAAAGCACCAATTTTCAAGCAAGACCCAGTTGCTGAAAGGCTGGATAGACCTTTAGTGACTGGTCTTTAATAACAATAATAGGCCAATTTGTATATAACGCCGTTTAGTGGCACTAGCTACCGCAAGGGCGCTTTTATGTGTTGAAGCTTCTGTTAAACAAATGAGTCTTAAGTAAGGTCTCTGTTCTCAACTCCAGAGGGAGACTGTTCCAGCAGCATCCTGCTGACCAGCCCAACTAAAAACCCTGTCTCCGAAACTGGTTCTGTTCCGTAGAAGTGGCAGTTGAAGCCTGTTTACAGCGTCACTCTGTGCAGAACGAAGAGTGCGTCATTTTCCACCTATCTGGTCGACTCTGCACAATTCACACAGTTTGGTAAAGGTTTATGAATTTTTTAACCCAGCGAAGAGCAAATTTGAAATTATAAATGATATATTCCATGTGCTCCGCTGGGATTTGAACCCACAACCTTCTACTTACAAGTCAGAAGTGTTAACCACTAGACTATGGACCGGTCCAAACTTTTGTTATCTCTGACAATAATGAAACTATTTAAGTTTGACAAAAGGTGTCAGCTGGTTTATGAGTCTGTTGCATGGTTTACCTAGTCCTCGGTGGGAGGCTCGTCATTGTTGGGCGTGTGCCAGGTGAGGCGCTCCTCGTAGAACTGGATGACTATCTGCGGGCAGCGCACGTTGGCCTGCCGTGAGGGCACCAGGTCCGCCTCGTCTGTGTTCTGCCACTTCATCAGGAACATCAGTTCTCCCGAGCTGTCCGTGGCCCCTGCACAACACAATACAATGCTTACAAGACAGCGGTAGCGGCTCTAACTAACATCTGGAAGAGGGCATGACCTTGAAGTATAGTTTGATGACCATGCTATAGGTAATATACACCAACGAATTGTTACATATAAATCCTAGCTAATGTCCAATCAAATGTTATGGCGTTTTCGTGTGCAACCAGTTCTGATAAAAAAAAAAGATTCATAGGGAACATCCCCATCGACCCCAAATGAAGGGCCGCCACTGCAAGACAGGCTGGATGAAAAGGCTGTAAGTTTACTAGGACTTAACACAAGATTTGAATTTTCTCTCTAGTTTTTGTCGCTTATGCCCCATTACCTTTTAACCGTCAATATTATCTATAAGAGTTTTAGGCTTACACAGCCGGCTGATGATGCTGGAGTGATGCTTTCCGGGATCTGTTGCCGTGGTCTGGTTGATTCTTTCCGGACAGTTTCGCCCATTGCTCCGATGGGCATTATCAGCGGTTGGCTATTTGCTGTGATCTTCTTACAGGATCTGCTCTACTAGAAACAACGCCAGCCTTTGGATTAGTATTGTCGTTTTTACTGTGAGAAATCAAACCGCCATTGCCCGGCAAGCAAGATGACGTAATTGCAACATGATTGGCTCGCAATGACGTCACCGAGTCACAAGGACTACTATTGGTCTGTACTGGTGCAGGCGTGCTAAGTTCATTCCCATTGGTTGTAAAGGCCCCGTCCATCTTGGAAATATTATTTGACGGTCTTTTTGAACATCTACGGAGGGATGGATATTATGTATCTAGGAGCATGAACCCCTTTCGTTACCTATGATCTTCTCAGGCTCCAGGCCCCTGTCGAAGCCTTGGTTCTTCTTGTCATCCACGGGCTTCTTCTTGGCCCCCTTGAGGTCTGTGCCGGCCGCAGCCGAGGTGGACGTCGGCGTTTTCCTCTTCTTGGAGTCCGGCTTCTTGTCCTTTCCGCCTTCTGTAAGGAAACGAGGCAAGCAATCGTTACTGCCTGTGATTACTGCAGACACTGTGAACTAGGAACATTGGAAATGACGGGAGTAAACTAGAAAATCTATAAGCAATGTTTCAAGCAGGCACATGTTAGATCACACTTACACATGCTGCATATGCAACGCAAAACGCAACTAAGCTACACATATAGTGTAACTTCTTGCCTGCGTTTCCCTGAAGGGGTCGCATGTGGCATATTTTAACAGGTAAGGGGGCCAGCCTCACACAAACCACTTTCAGTTACTTACTTACTTTCCGTGTCCGGAACACCATCATATGTGCAGCCCCCAGTACTCGGCCACACGAACTCCACTTCCGCTCGCCATCACCACGTCCTCAAGCGTGCACGTTGCTCCAATCAGGGGACAAGAAAAAAGATGTTCACTGTTTTGCACGGAGCCACACTCGCAGGTTTCTTCATCTCTGTAACCCCATTTTTTGAGGTTACTGTAGCAACGGGAGACACCTGTTCTGAGTCTATTGAGTGCCCTCCATGTTGTGAATGGTAGCTTGTGACCCACTTTCAGTTGAAGTGGGTGTTTCCCAGCTCCCCCCCAGGCTGGTTCTCATTTCTTGTGAAGGCTAAGTACACCTTTGAGATCGAACCCTTGCTTTCGGCATGGAATGATCAGTTGGTAGAATGCTTGCATTCCATGTAGAGAGCAAGGGTGCAATCCCCACTGAAGGTGTCAGAAATAAATTCCCGCTTTGGTGTATCTTTCGAACCCAAAATAAATACCGGCAAGGTGTACGGTCAATAGCTCAGTTGGTAGAGTGCTTGCATATCATGCTGTGAGCTCGGGTTGGAATCCCACCGTTTCGGTGTTTATTTCAAACCCCAAAATAAGCAAGGTTTACTCAGCCTTCACAAGAGATGAGTACCAGCCCTCTGGGGAGCTGGGAAACCCCCACTTCAACTGAAGTGGTTGGCGTAAGGCCTGTCCCTTACCTGTAAAAATAAACAGGTTCAATTTGCCACATGCAACCCTTTCGGGGATAACGCGGCAAGCAGTTACACTAAATGTGTAGCTTAGTTGTGTTTTTGTACTGAGCCTTCACAAGAAATGAGAACCAGCCCTCTCGGCAGCTGGGAAACCCCCACTACAACTGAAGTGTTTGGTGTGGGGCCGGCCCCCTTACCCATAAAAAATAAATAGGTCCCGAAGCGCCACATGCGACCCCTTCGGAGATAACACAGGCGAAAAGTTACACTATATGTGTAGCTTGGTTGCATTTTTTTTTCTAATCCTGAAAGCAAGGAATAAGGTCATAAGGATCATAAGGATTGAGAATTTTTTCCATATTCAAGAAATGAAGCTGCAAGGCACTTACCCGCTTCCCGCTTCTTGCGAGCATCTTCGAAGGCGCTGATGAGGTCGGGGCAGTCCAGGTTCTCCTCGGGCTCCCAGGTGTTGTCGTCGTGCGAGTAGCCCTTCCACTTGAGGAAGTACTCCACCTTGCCGCCGCGCTCGCGCCGGTCCAGCACCTTCTCCACGGAGAACTCCTCCTCGCCCTCGCTGGCGCCGCCCTCCTTGTCCTTCTTGGCGGACATTGTTCACGAGCTCTGAAAGAGAAACAATATGGGATATTAAACAAAAACACAACGCAACTGAGCTGCACATGTAGTGGAATAGACACCTTATGAGGACCAAAAAAAGTAGAGTAGACCGATCTGTAGGCTAATGGTGAACACTTTGGACTCGTGATTGGAGGGTGTGAATCGTGGCGGAGCAAGAAAAAATACATCGTTTTTCAAATTAGATTTTTCTTACACTATTTCCTACAGGTTGGTATGAGGCTGACCACCAATACTGTAAAAAATGGTTTACTTTGCCAATGTCATCCCTGTTTCAAGGAAGGTTGGCAAAAGTTGCACATGCCGCATTTGTAAGTACTGCGCCTGTTAGTGGGCATGCATTTAATAAAAAAATTAAATGTTCATACATCTACAACTTAGATTATAGCTCTTGACTGGGCTGAAAAAATAATCTGCGTTTAACAAAGACCGGTCACCAAAGGTCCATACAGCCTGCTGGATCTGAGTCTTGGTCTTGCTTGAGAATAAGCGCTTTGTACAGCGACAACCAAGCTCGCAGAGGACTCTTGAGGTGTGGTTCACACAAAAACAGCGCTCACCAAATAAATCTTTCTAATATCATTATTATTAGAGGAAGGCCATTAAGTTGTTATTCATCAAATTATTATTTGGTATTGGACGAATATCTATAATAATCTATAATCTAAGCTGCAAAGATATGTTAACATTTAAGGTTCATATTAAATGCATGCCCACAGACAGGCACATGTAGGTTCGCGCCTACACATTCTGCATGTGTGCATAAAAATAAACAAAATTTCACATGAACATACACCTTGCAACTCCCGCCGCCTTTCCCTGAAACCGGGGTGGCATTGGCGAAAGTGAACCAATTTTTACAGCAAGGGGGATTAGCCTCATACTAACCTATCAGTCAAGCAGCCAGAAAACTTTATTAAGTGTTTACATGTATTTATTTCATTAAAAACAAAATCCCAGATTGCCGTCTATGGTTTTTTACGACTCGGAAGACAACAGTTTCAAGAATGGTTGACATAACGAGATGTTAAAATATCAGAGATCATTATTTTCGTGTTGCAGTGAAAGATGGGAGGTTAAAAACACCTAAAGGAAACGTTAATGGTTGAATAAGTGGTGAAAAAATGGAGAATAATGAAGAATATTAGGCGAGGGAATGTCTGCGGAGGAGAGTGAAAGGATTTCAACAAGTTAGCATGCTTTTGTCGAAGGATACACAAGAGTCCATCCCGCCATTTTCATTCAGGGTCAATGATAAAAACAGCCGGATTGTTGGTATAAAACAACAACTTCCTAGAAATAACGTTTTAATTCTATAAAAGATTAAATGAGAATGTGAAATATTGTTGTATTTACACGACTTACGGTGTACTTAGCGAGAAAAACAAGAAAATGTGAAACACACAGAACTACGGGATCCGACACACGGGGACGCCGAAACTTGAGTGAAATTGACCACGCGATCGTTGAGTATGCAATGCTGTAAACGTAAAATCCTTATACGTATGGAAAATAAATGCTTTGATTTTTTTTTTTGAACGACTGTTATGTTCGACAACTTTAATATAAAAAAAAAGTTAATGTCAGTATTACTCATAATGTCAAAAATCACTGGAACGCAAATAACAAAAAAAAGTAATAAGTAAAAATATACTTCTTTTTTTATGTTTTCAATTTAACAATAGTATTAATCAAGAACAATTTTGCAGCTTCATGCAAGGACAATGATTTTAAAGCGTAAATGAGCTTTAAAATAGATTAAAGTGTGAGGTGAAATGATAGTGGAAAAGTGAAAGTAGGGAAATTTTGAATTCTCATGATGGTTTTTCATGAACTACTGATGGTTAATGCTTTTAGTGCGGGGCTTTCTTCACACTGCCCACATCGCGTTTTTTTCTTTTATTGTTCAATATTAAATCTGAGAAGTTGTCAGCACTGATGATAACAAAACAACATCTTGCAACATTTGAAAATGAATTTAAATTTGATCCCTTGATTACAAAAATAAAACTTCAGTAATTTTGTTTAAAAATATTTTTCTTTATTTTTTTGTATTGTTAATGGGTATATAGGTATTTAAAAATGAAAAGAAAAAGAAGAAGAAAAATCTCAAATGTCAGCGGCACATAACCTAAAAATAAGATGTGATCAAAATTAAAGAAAAATAAGATATTTTAGCATGTAAAATAGAACAACAATGCAGAAAATTATTGATTGTTGTAAATATTTTTACATTATGTTTATTGACAAATATCAAAGATGAACCATTTATGAATAATATGCTTTTGTAAAGGTCTTTGGGTGTTGGGTGTTATTAAATAAAACTCTTGCATGCCCTTTTCTTACACGCAAATTTTATTGTTTTTTCCAAGCTATTGTTTTTGGGAACAAAAGAAGCAGCATTCTAAAATTCAAAATTAACAGTTTTGTTAGGAACAGTATTGCCATCTATTTGTGCTTCTTGAAAGCTTTTGATCACTACAGAGGTCCCCTCCAGCATTTGCCAAGGGCAGATGCGATGAAGGTGGTGATCGGTGAGTCTTAATATTCTCTCAGGTTTTTAGTAGAATCTGTCTGGAAAGTGGACTCGTCGGCCAGATCTTGTTGTGCCGTTGTCCGGTGGTTGCTGCTTGTTGCAGCAGTGTTTGCTGTGCCGTTGTTTGGCGGTTGGTTGTGCTGTAGTTCAGCGGTTGTTGTTTGTTGTGCTGGGCAGCTATGTTGGGCGACGTTCAAACCTCCAGGGCCTTGTTGCACTGGTTGGAATTGAGGAGTCGGCTGCAGCGGGAGTTGCTGTAGTTCAGCGGTTGCTGTGCCGTAGTTCGGCGGGTTGCTGCTTGTTGCAGCAGTTGCTGTGCCGTAGTTCGGCGGGTTGCTGCTTGTTGCAGCAGTTGCTGTGCCGTAGTTCGGCGGGTTGCTGCTTGTTGCAGCAGTTACTGTGCCATAGTTTGGCGGGTTGCTGCTTGTTGCAGCAGTTGCTGTGCCATAGTTTGGCGGGTTGCTGCTTGTTGCAGCAGTTGCTGTGCCATAGTTTGGCGGGTTGCTGCTTGTTGCAGCAGTTGCTGTGCCATAGTTTGGCGGGTTGCTGCTTGTTGCAGCAGTTGCTGTGCCATAGTTTGGCGGGTTGCTGCTTGTTGCAGCAGTTGTTGTGCCGTAGTTCGGCGGGTTGCTGCTTGTTGCAGCAGTTGCTGTGCCATAGTTTGGCGGGTTGCTGCTTGTTGCAGCAGTTGTTGTGCCGTAGTTCGGCGGGTTGCTGCTGGTTGCAGCATGGTGGTTGCTGTGCCGTTGTTCGGCAGTGCAGCATGGTGGTCCCGCTGGGCAGCTTTGTTGAGCGACGTCCGATCCTCCAGTGCCTAGTTGCGCTGGGAGGTATTGGGGAGTCAGCTGCAGCGGGCTGAGGGTTAGTGTGCACTCTCAGGTTGTTTGTGTGGTCCATAGACCAACGTCGTTACGCCGGGTTGGCGGCATTTTGATGCGCACTTTGGCTTTCATTGTTATTTCGTCGGGGTCACCAATGTAAAGGTCTTTGGGTGTTGGGTGTTATTAAATAAAACTCTTGCATGCCCTTTTCTTACACGCAAATTTTATTGTTTTTTCCAAGCTATTGTTTTTGGGAACAAAAGAAGCAGCATTCTAAAATTCAAAATTAACAGTTTTGTTAGGAACAGTATTGCCATCTATTTGTGCTTCTTGAAAGCTTTTGATCACTACACTTTTATGTAGGTAATTTTCTTTTTATCGTACGTAGGTAGGTAGGTAGACACGTGAGTATAGGTAGGCATTTTTTTTCAGGATGGATAAAAGTAAGCTACATATATAGTGTAACGTTTTGCCCTTTTGATCCCGAAGGGTTCGCACGTGGCAAGTAAAACCTACTTATTTTTACAGGTAGGTTCTCAGCTCCCGAGGTGGCTGGTACCTGGTACTCATTTCTTGTAAAAGCTGAGTAAACCATGCCGTTTTTATTTATTTTGAATTTGAAATAAACACCGAAATGGGAAATCATTTTTGAAACCCTCAGTTCGAACCCGAGCTTTCATGCAAGCACTCTATCCAAGCCAGGGGTCGGCAATCTTTTGTTGTAAAAGGGCCAAATATTTTACGTGGGATTTAGCGCGGGCCGCACTTGGGCAATGGCGGATCTAACGGTCAGCATTTCAGCACATGCTGACTTCTCACAAGCAGACACGTACAAGTTCGCGCTTGCAGATGCCGCATGTGAACCTACAACACAAAAACCAAATCTTAAATGGACATATCGCATGCTTAATCATAAAGAGAAATAACTCAAAAAAGAAGAATGTTGGGAAATCACGTTTGAAGTTCAGACAACTAAGTAGTACAAGTTGCATGGGATGAAAAAGGCGACCGATGTTTTATCTAAGTCATATTCGTCCAAATTGAACGACTGTCGCATTCTACCTATATTCTTCTCGCATTGTTCTTGCGTTTCATTACAAAATCTCGATTTTCCAAATTTTTGAGTTATTGCTCTTTATTATTAAGCGTGCGATATGTACATCCTGCAACTCTTGCCGACCTTCCCTGACACAGAGGTCCATAATCTAAGTTGCAAGGATATATATAGATTCAAAGCTTATATACAATGCATGCCCACAAACAAACTTTTGCCTGTAACTTTTGCCAACCTTCCCTGGAACAGGGATCTAATCTAATCTAATCTAAGCTGCAAAGATAATATATATCATTTAATATTTATATTAAATGCATTGCCACAAGCAGACATGTATATAATTTCACGCTAACACATGCCGCATGTGGACCTGCAATATAAAAACCCAATCGCAAATGAACATAAGCCCTGCAACTCTTGCCGTCGTCCCTGAAACAGGGGTGACATTGGCAAAGTGAACCATTTTTACAGCATGGGTGGTCAGCCGCATACCAACCTATAAGTCAAGGAACTGCATGTGGCGCGTGGAACTTTATTGTGTTCCATGGAGTTATATTAAAATCCTATAAATCCATGTTGTATTCACAGGTAAGGGGGCAGGTCTTACGCCAACCACTTAACTTGAAGTGGGGGAATATATTTGAAAATATAAATGGTAGGTATATCCATGGTATATATTTTTATGTGTTCCGCCGGGATTCGAAACCACAACCGTCCATGTACGAGCCAGAAGTGTTAACCACTAGACTACGGATCGGTCAATATGGGTGGTTAGTGTCATATTATCGTTTCAATATTCGATTTTGATTTCTAAAAACGGTAATTTAAAAAATATAATTTGTCGTGTATGTTCCTTGACTTATATATAGACTTATAGGTTAGTATGCGGCTGACCACCCATGCTGTAAAAATGGTTCACTTTGCCAATGTCACCCCTGTCTCAGGGAAGGACGGCAAGAGTTGCAGGGTGTATGTCCATTTGAGATTTGGTTTTTATGTTGTAGGTTCACATGAGGCATGTGCAAGCGCGAACTTGTACGTGTCTGGTTGTGAGAATGCATGTAATGTGAATCTTCAATGTAACATATCTTTGCAACTTAGCTTAGATTAGTATCGATTTAAAAAAAAAAAAAGGCACTTTCGATAATTGTAGGTACCTACCTATGTCTTTCGATCTTCTTTGCCCATCCCTAGGAAGTCCCATATTGTTGTCTTACCACGGGTGAAAAGCTGTGCACGCCTCTGATTTGCTGTTACAATGCAGAGGTCATCTCTCTCTGTTGTTTCTGCTGCAGGTTATGGCGACTGCCCTGCTGCCCTTTGTCGATATGGGTCACACAACTGTGTAGGTACGAGCATGCCTACTGCCGTATCTAGCGGCACATACATTACACGAATAGGCGCCTATAGCCTATTCTGCGGCCCAGCTGCCTACTTTATGCTGCTCTGCGGAAGCGAGTAAAGGGCCTTCTCGGTGGTTTTACGGTTCCATGATAGAACGACACAGTGACAAAACGACACATGACAGAACAAAACATGACCTAACGACTAGGGATGGGCCGAATGTGGTTTGATCCAAATACGAACTTCAACCGAACATTCGGTTAAGATAAAAAAATCGGCCGAATTACGGTTCAATTTTAAGTTATGGTATTCCTTGACTTATAGCTGACCACTCATAATGTAAAAAAATGGTTCACTTTGCCAATGTCACCCCTGTTTCAGAGAAGGTCGGCAAGAGTTGCAGGGCTTATATTCATTTGAGATTGGGTTTTTATATTGTAGGTCCACATGCGGTATGTGTTAGCGCAAACTTGTACGTATCTGCTTGTGGGAATACGTTTTATATGAATCTTAAAAGATATATCCCTTATCCCTTTCCCTTATCCCTTATATCTTCTTTATATATATCTTTATAAAAATCAACGGCCTCCCCATACAAAATAATGGTGCGTTAATGGCATTCAAACTGAAGAACTCCTGAACAGATGCACGTCATATTCACAACAAATATTGTTCAGGACTTGGGATGTGCTTCCTCATCATTAGTAGATTTTAAATTGTTGTTTTTTAAATAAATAAACATGATCGATCACAACACCTTTTTATGTAAAACCTATGCGTGAAACTAAACTCATATTGACATTCGAATTTCAAATAAATTGCCAACACTTCAACATAGGCTTCAAAGTTGCCATACAAGTCGATTCTTTTTCTGTTGAATTCCGTTGAGTACCTACCTATATTCTTTATTTATTTCAAAATTATACTTCAACCAGTTATTACATGTATTTTTTAGAAATAATTACGATCAATTAGGTCAACTTTTTATATGGAACCATACTTTTTGAGGCATTTAATCTTTTTAATATTACAATATATAATCTAAGTTGCATAGATGCATTAACATTTATAATTCATATTCAATGCACGCCCCCATGGAGACACGAGTAAGTTCGCGCTTATCAATGCTGCATGTGTAATAACAAATAAAAATTTCAGCCTCTCATAACCATAAGCCCTGCAACTTTTGCCGACCTTTACAGAAACAGGGGGAACATTTGTTAAGTGAACCCATTTATGCGATATGGGTGGTAAGCCTCATAATAACCCTTACTTGAAGGAATTTGAGTTTGAAAAATCCTTAAGGGGGCGCTCTCATGTTGCACCGCGCCGAAAGCTGTCAAAGTTGCGACCCGTTTCCCCCCATCCCCTTTCGCCTCAGACCGTATGGATTTAGCCCCACAAAATATGCTCGACTTGCTATTGCCGTTTGAAGATTTTTTTTTACATACGACTTTTGTGGATCTCCCATCACGCAAAAAAAAAAAACGCAACTAAGCTACACATATAGTGTAACTTCTTGCCTGTGTTATCCCCGAAGGGGTCACATGTGGCCATTCGGGACCTATTTATTTATACAGGTAAGGGGACCGGCCTTACACCAACAACTTTTAGTTGAAGTGGGGTTTCCCAACTCCCGAGAGTGCTGGTACTCATTTTTTGTGAAGGCTGAGTAAACCTTGCCGGTATTTTATTTTGGGGTTTGAAATAAACACCAAAATGGGAAATCATTTCTGACACCCTCGGTGGGATTCGAACCCGAGCTTTCGGCATGGAATGCAAGCACTCTACCACCTGAGCTATCTACCGGACTATAGGACAGGATTTCTTAAAAAAAAAAAAAAATTATAACGCTTTCGTCTTTACATTAAGTGTGGCCTGAGCCTCTAGAAAAGTCTCCTCTACTTTTTTCTATCCTTACATACTGATCTCAGTTCATTTATATCCATTGCTTCTTCCCATAATTTCCACTTTGTACTTATTTTTATCCCGAAAATGTAAGCAGGTAGGTTTATGAATTTGAGATATATTGAACTTTTATAAATGGCTACCATAGCATTTTTTTTTTTTTTTTAAATAGATTTGTGGAAAGGAATGTAATCCACCAACCTATTTTACCTGGCCAGTTGTCTTCATGCGAAAACAGAAGCTTGTGTGCATGCAACGGCATCTGTTGAACCAGGGTCGAAGTTATCGGCGCGGGATTCGAACCAGCGTTATCCGGTTCCAAATAACCTGACTCGATCCCCGCGGCTATAACACCGACATTATATTACATATTTCATAGTGACATTTGAATAGAGTAACTAATTAAAAGTAGATAAATACATAATGAAATATTTTGTACCTATTGATATAGATTAGATTAGATTAAAACGCAACTAAGCTACATATATAGTGTGACTTCTTGCCGCGTTATCCCCGAAAGGGTCGCATGTGGCGAGTTGAACCTATTTATTTTTACAGGTAAGGGGGCCGGCCTTACGCCAACCACTTCAGTTGAAGTAGGGGTTTCTCAGCTCCCGAGGGGGCTGATACTCATTTCTTGTGAAGGCTGAGTAAACCTTGCCGGTATTTTTATTTTGGGGTTTGAAATAAACACCGAAATAGGAAATCATTTCTGACACCCTCCTCGGTGGGATTCGAACCCGAGCTCACGGGGTAGTATGCGAGCACTCTACCAACTGAGCTATCGACCGGAAAAAAATATATTTTTCTTTTTTAAAAAATGAAATCTGTGACTATACAGTCACACAGTGCCAACCAAATAAAAACCAGAAAACAAAAAAAAACAATCTGCAAGTAACTATAAACACAAGTCATTATGTCAACAAAATGAGTCCTAAGGTAGACAGGGTTTTCTAGGAATCAGCTTAACTTGTTGGACTAATGTATTGTTAATTTCTTTGTTGGTAATTCAAAAGACTCTACCTGAAGTCTCTTATAGATGAGTCGTATAGAATCAAAGGCGGCAATCTAAAAATAAATAAATTGACATGAAGGGTCGTGGGTTCGAATCCCCACGGAGTGCAAAGGAATATAATTTATATTATTTAAAACAAACCGGTCCGTAGTCCAATGATAACACTTCGGACTCTGAATGAAAGGTTGCGGGTTCGAATGCCAGCGGAGCACAAAAAATATAGCGTTTGGCCAAATTTTAACAATTGATTTAAAAAATGTAATTTGTCGTGTATATTCCTTAACTTATAGGTTGGTATGCGGCTGACCACCCATGCTGTAAAAATTGTTCACTTTGCCAATGTCACCCCTGTTTCAGGGAAGGACGACAAGAGTTACAGGGCTTATGTTCATTTGAAATACGGGTTTTTATATTGTAGGTACACATGCGGCATGTTTAAGCGCGAACTTGTACGTGTCTGCTTGTGAGAATGCATATAATGTGAATCCCCAATGTAACATATCCTTGCAGTTTAGATAAGATCACTTGGTAAGCATAAGTCATAGAAAAATGTCTTTCAAAAATCGAGAATCTTTTTTATGGGGGTAGGTAAAATTTGAACAAAGAACCATTGTTTAACATATTATCCTATTTCTATTGAAAGACATAATATTACAATGACGACCAAATAGAAAAATATTATAATAAAGTATAGTTAAATATTTTGCACAAAAAAATGTCTTTTTTTTCATAATCCTTATAATAGAAATTATTCTGGTGATGACCGGTCCGTAGTTCAGTGGTGACATTTCGGACTCTGAATGGAATTTGTGGGTTCGAATCCCGGCGGAGCACAACAAGTATGCCATTTATATTTTCATATTTGCTCTTTGCTGGGTTGAAAAATTTATAAACCTTTACTCATGACCGGTAACAAAAGCTCCATCCCGCCTTACAGCAACTGGGTCTTGCTTGAGAATTGGCACTTTGTAGCGACGACGACCAAGCTCGTAAAAAGGTCGATAGCTCTATAATCTATAATCTAAGTTGCAAAGATATATAATCATTTAAAGCTCTCAGATGTATGCCCACAAACCAACACGTGAAGTTCGCGCTTACAAATGCTGAATGTGTACTTACAAATAAAATCCAAACCTCAAATGAACATAAGCCCCACAACTTTTGTCGACCTTCCCTGACACATTGGCAAAGTGAACCATTTTTCACAGTATGGGTGGTCAGCCTCATACCAACCTATAAGTCAAGGAATCACTCAATTGGTAAAATGCTTGCATTCCATGCCGAGAGCAAGGGTTCGATCGCAAGGTTTACTCAGCCTTCACAAGAAATGAGCACCAGCCGGAGGTTGGAAAACCCCTACTTCAACTGAAACTGGTTGGTGTGAGGCCGGCCTCCTTACCTGTAAAAATAAATAGGTCCCGAATCGCCACATGCGACCCTTTCGGGGTTAACGCAGGCAAGAAGTTACACCATATGTGCAGCTTAGTTGTGTTTATTCTAAGGTGATGCAAAACACTCCTCAAGAGCCGAACTTTACCGTCGCTATGGAATGCACCTATTCTCAAGAAAGCCCCTATTACTGTGGAGCTGTAGGCTTAAAAAAAATAGGCTGATTTATTTGGTGAGCGCTGTTTTTGTGTGAATCACACCTCAAGAGCCCTCTGCGAGCTTGGTCGTCGCTATAGAAATCGCCAATTCTTAAGCAAGACCCAGTTGTTGTAAGGTTGGATGGACCTTTTGATGACCGGTCTTTGGTAAAGGTTTATGAATTTTTTCAACCCAGCGAAAGCAAATTTGAAAATATAAATGGTATATTTTTTGTGCTTCGCCGGGATTTGAGCCCACAACCTTCGAGTTACGAGTCCGAAGCGTTACCATTTGAACTACGGACCGGTCAATTTTACCAATAAATAAAATTCAATTTCTCGCCAGGAGCAAAAAAAAACACTTTTTTTCGCATATCAACTATTTATTCAGTTTTAATATTTTTTATTAAATAAATTAATAAACCTACTAATCAAGTAACCCATACTGTAATTTTATTACACCTATGTGTAAAAAATAAATTCCTTGACTTATAGGTCAACGACGTTACCATGTTGAAAGCACCGGTTCCCATAGATCACCGAAGTTAAGCAACATTGGGCGCGGATAGTACTTGGATGGGTTACCGCTCAGGTACACCGCGTGTCGTTGGCATCTTGCCCCGGTCCGTAGTGCAGTGGCAACCATCCGGACTCGTTAATGGAAGGTTGTGGATTCGAATCCCGGCGGAGCACAAAAAATTTACCAGTGTGCTTTCGAATGTGCTCTTCGCTGAGTCGAAAAATTCATAAACCTTTACCAAAGACCGGTCGCTGAAAGGTCCATCCAACCTTACAACTGGGTCTTGCTTGAGAATTGGCGCTTTTTACAGCGACGACCAAGCTCGCAGAGGGCTCTTCAGGTGTGATACACACAAAAATAGCGCTCACCAAATAAATCATCCTAATATTATTATTATTATTTGGTATGAGGCTGACTACCCATACTGTAAAAAATGGTTTACTTTTCCAATATGTCACCCCTGTTTCAGGGAAGGTCGGCAAGAATTGCAGGGCTTATGTTCATTTGAGATTGGGTTTTTTATACTGTAGGTCCATATGCAGCATGTGTGAGCGTAAAATTATGCGTGTCTGCTTGTGGGAATGCATTTAATATGAATCTGAAATGATACATATATTTGCAACTTAGATTTAGATGTGCGTTTTGAACCTATTTGACCACATACAATTGCTTTGTGTTTACAAACAATACTAATAAAAGAAAGAAAACTTTCCGACTTCAAAGTTTTAATGTGTTATTTTCAATATTTATTCGTCTTTTTTTACGCTCGTATCGCAGCAGACGAGGAGATAGTTTTTGTAATACACGTTGTCTTTAACCCATATGCTCTGCGTGTGTGAGGGAGAAGTACCGTGCGGTAGAGAGGTTGGACAAGCAAGCGGCACAGATCCCACGTCCGAGCCCCTTGAAGAACAAAGGGAGACTGATTCATTTTGAACAGAATTTTAAAGGTTTGCGAAATAAGGAAAAAATCCATGAAAAAAAATATTTTGACTATTTGTTTTGTTGTTATAGGTTTAAAAAAGACTTTATCTACATGGATTTTTTTTCATTTTTTTTTTTTAAACATTGAATGTTGGAAAAAAACGTGTACGAAAAATACAAAAAAAAAAGAAATTTTGCAATATTCAAAAGGTAAAATAATGAAAACAATATCAAATTTCAAAAAAATAATCTGATCATGCCTTCAACAAACTCTTTTAAAATTATTCTATCATAGAAAAAATTAAGATTTTTTTTTTGTTTTTGGAGGATATGCTTTTTAGCAAAGCTCTTTCCGCAACTAGCAAAAACAAGTCCAGATTAAGCTTTGATTTATATCCGTAAATAATTTATTTGACTTTTGAAAAAAATATGATATATAGTTTAAATGTTGATTAATCTTACGTAATTTTTTGAAATATTAATTTATGTCTTAATGATGCTCTAAAAAAATAAATGAAAACATACTTTAAAAAAAAAAATCTTGAATATGCGTGGAGCGCACCCTTAAACAACGGTTATCTTAATTTATAATCTAAAGTTGCACAAAAGAGTTTTGATGATTCAAATATAATGCACACCCACAAGCTGGCAAATGTCATTTCACGCTAACATATAATTGTGGCACTTGATGTTTTTAATATTAGAATATATAATCTAAGTTGCATAGATACAATAACTTTTATAATTCATATTCAATGCATGCCCCCATGGAGACACGAGTGAGTTCCCGCTTAGAAATGCTACATGTGAACTTACAAATTATTATTAAGGCCTCTAATGAACATAAGCTCTGCAATTTTTGCCGACCTTTTCATAAACAGGGGGAACATTTGTAAGTGAGCCATTTTTTACGATATGAGTGTTCAGGCTCATACTAACCTATAAGTCAAGGAATTTGAGTTTGAAACATCCTTAAACAACGGTTATCTTAATTTATAATCTAAAGTTGCAAAAAAGAGTTTTGATGATTAAAATACAATGCACACCCACAAGCTGGAAAATGTCATTTCACGCTAACATATACTTAATTGTGGCACTTGATGTTTTTAATATATTAGAATATAAATCTAAGTTGCACAGATACAATAACTTTAATAATTCATATTCGAGACACGAGTGGGTTCGCACTTATAAATGCTGCATGTGAACTTACAAATTAAAATTATGGCCTCTAATGAACATAAGCCCTGCAACTTTTGCCAACCTTTTCAAAAACATGGGAAACATTTGTCAAGTGAACCATTTTTTGCGATATGGGTATTCAAGCTCATACTTACCTATCCGTCAAGGATTTGAGTTTAAAAAATCCTTTAACAACGTTAAATTTAATTTATAATCTAAAGTTGCAAAAAAAGTTATTTGATGATTCAAATTGAATGCACGCCCACAAACTGGCAAATGTCATTTCACGCTAACATATAGTTGTGGCGCTTGATTTTTTTTAAATATTAGAATATATAATCTAAGTTGCACAGATACAATAACTTTTATAATTCATATTCAATGTATGCCCCCCTGGAGACACGAGTGGGTTCGCGCTTATAAACGCTTCCCGCTTCTTGCGAGCGTCCTCGAAGGCGCTGATGAGGTCGGGGCAGTCCAGGTTCTCCTCGGGCTCCCAGGTGTTGTCGTCGTGCGAGTAGCCCTTCCACTTGAGGAAGTACTCCACCTTGCCGCCGCGCTCGCGCCGGTCCAGCACCTTCTCCACGGAGAACTCCTCCTCCCCCTCGCTGGCGCCGCCCTCCTTGCCCTCTTTGGCGGACATTGTTCACGAGCTCTGAAAGAGAAACAACATGGGATATGAAACAAAAACAGTCGGGGTAATAGCCGCGGGGGCCAAGAGGGCTGATCTTTCTAGCGTGTTTCGAATGGAACAACGTTGGTTCGATCCCCGCTTGGGTCACTTGACTTTAACTTTGACCCTGGTTCGACAGATGTTATTGGGTAATTATTATTTAATAATTCGTTAATAATAAACAATAATGAATTATTAAATGATGATATTAATACCTGTTTCTGGCCAGGCAGAATAGGTTTTTTTTTTTATAATATTTCCTTTATTATTCTTAATATTTTTTACAATACATACAATGTATTTAATTGTTCCCGCAAAGCCGAGGCTTGTCTGCAGGTTACATTACCATATTTATAATATTGATTTCTTATATATTTTTCTTATATATAATCCTTATACATTAACCTTTGTGTTTAAAGTGTGTCTTAATGTTTTTTTTTAATTTATTTATATTTTTATCTTCATTAATGCTTTTTGGAAGCTGATTATATAGTTTAGGGATAACACATGCCAATGTTCTCTTCCCGTAGTAATTTACCTGCCGAGGCTCCCTCAGCCGCTGTGCCGAAACTAGTCTTGTCTCATTTGGGTGCGATATTTTTATTTTGTGCTCATCGTCAAGAAAATGATCCGTCATTATTTTGTATTTGCATAGATTTTCCACCGATAAGACGTTGACATAGTTAAATAATATGTTGTGATTATCTTTTGCTTCTTTTTTTATTTCTTTTGGAACTATGCATTTTAATATTCTGATTTGTATGTTCAAGATCCTGTCGATATACAATTTAAAAGTAAGGCCCCATATTCTTAGTCCATAGGTAATAATCGGCTCAACCAACCCCATGTAAACCAGTCTTAGCACTGTGTATGGCAGGTATGGTTTTAGATGGTACATGTTCAGAAGGCATATCCTTAGCTTGTTACAGACTGTCTTGACTTGCTCCTCCCAGTTGAAGTAGGAATCTATGATGATACCTAAGTACTTGTACTTATTCACAACATTTATTTTTGCACAAACACAGTCTCGCAGAGCTTTGTGAAAGCATTCGTATGTGTGGGCATATATTGTTATTTCTTCCCTATGTTTATTATATGGGGAGGTGATGTTTATGACTTTTGTTTTTTCCATGTTGATCGTTAGACTATAGTCGTGCGACCATTTTATCACTTGGTTAAAGTCTGCTTGCAGTTTCTGCTGTGCATCTTTTTGAGTGTCACCGATTGATACTATAGCTGTATCATCTGCAAATTGATAACAAATTGTTTGTGATGTGACTTTCTAATCTAATCTAATCTAATCTAAGCTGCAAAGATATATATCATTTAAGTTTTATATTAAATGCATTCCCACAAGCAGATATGTATAATTTCGCGCTAACACATGCCGCATGTGGACCTACAATATAAAAACCCAATCTCAAATGAACATAAGCCTTGCAACTCTTGCCGTCCTTCCCTGAAACAGAGGTGACATTGGCAAAGTGAACCAATTTTTACATTATGGGTGGTCAGCCGCATAACAACCTATAAGTCAAGGAACATACATGACAAATTACATTTTTTAAAAACAATAAATCACAATATATACATGGACATAAAAACTAAATCATAAAACCAATTTTACTTTAACAAACCTCAGCCGCCAACATCACAGATCAACCGCCATTTCTTTCTATCCTTACATACTTCTTTCATTTCCTCCAGAGTCATAACCTTCTTCATACAATGACTTTAGTCATGGAATTGCAGTAAAGCAAGTATTCTAAGGGTCCAATGACCGATCCTTGTGCCACTCCCGTGTTTATTCTTGTATTTTTGCTGTAAGTGTCTTTTATTTTCACTGTTATGTGTCGATTTTGTAGATAGTTTGTTAGCAGTTGTTTGTATTTTCCTCTGATCCCGGCATCATCCAAGCATTCTTCAAGGCGAAGATGGTCCAGGGTATCGAAGGCTTTTGCATAGTCCACAAATATAACTATCACATGTTTCTTGTTATTTAATGCCTGGTTTATGGTATTTGCAAAATCAGTCAAAAGCTGCGTTATGTTTTTCCTTTTTTGGAATCCATATTGTTGGGTGTTTATGATTGCATTCTTGTCAAGGTATTTAGTTATTTTTTGGACCAGGTATGTTTCAAATATTTTATTTATGCATGTTAAAATAGAGATGGGTCTGTAGTTATAGTATTCCTTGTGTGAATTTCCTTTGTAAATTGGTGAGTTGGTGAATTGCATTCCTCTTCACAAATCTATTTTTTTAAATTTAAATTTAAAAACACAACGCAACTGAGCTGCACATGTAGTGGAGTAGACACCTTATAAGGACCAAAAAAAGTAGAGTAGACCGGTCCGTAGGCTAATGGTTAACACTTCGGACTCGTGATTGGAGGGTGTGAATCGTGGCGGAGCAAGAAAAAATACATCGTTTTTCAAATTAGATTTTTCTTACACTATTTCTTACAGGTTGGTATGAGGCTGACCACCAATACTGTAAAAAATGGTTTACTTTGCCAATGTCATCCCTGTTTCAAGGAAGGTTGGCAAAAGTTGCACATGCTGCATTTGTAAGTGCGAACGTACTGCGCCTGTTAGTGGGCATGCATTTAATATGTTCATACATCTACAACTTAGATTATTGCTCTTGACTGGGCTGAAAAAATAATCTGCTTTTAACAAAGACCGGTCACCAAAGGTACACTCAGCCTGCTGGATCTGAGTCTTGGTCTTGCTTGAGAATAAGCGCTTTGTACAGCAACAAACAAGCTCGCAGAGGGCTCTTGAGGTGTGGTTCACACAAAAACAGCGCTCACTAAATAAATCATTCTAATATAATTATTATTAGAGGAACGCCTGCGATAGAGATTGATGTCATTATTCTGTATCACTCGACATAAAGATATGTTAACATTTAAGGCTCATATTAAATGCATGCCCACAGACAGGCACATGTAGGTTCGCGCCTACACATTCTGCATGTGTGCATAAAAATAAACAAAATTTCACATGAACATACACCTTGCAACTCCCGCCGCCTTTCCCTTAAACCGGGGTGGCATTGGCGAAAGTGAACCAATTTTTACAGCAAGGGGGATCAGCCTCATACTAACCTATCAGTCAAGCAGCCAGAAAACTTTATTAAGTGTTTACATGTATTTATTTAATTACAAACAAAATCCCAGATTGCCGTCTATGGTTTTTTACGTCTCGGAAGACAACAGTTGCAAAAATGGTTGACATAACGAGATGTTAAAATATCAGAGATCATTTCGTGTTGCAGTGAAAGATGGGAGGTTAAAAACACCTAAAGGAAACGTTAATGGTTGAATAAGTGGTGAAAAAATGGAGAATAATGAAGAATATTAGGCGAGGGAATGTCTGCGGAGGAGAGTGAAAGGATTTCAACAAGTTAGCATGCTTTTGTCGAAGGATACACAAGAGTCCATCCCGCCATTTTCATTCAGGGTCAATGATAAAAACAGCCGGATTGTTGGTATAAAACAACAACTTCCTAGAAATAACGTTTTAATTCTATAAAAGATTAAATGATAATGTGAAATATTGTTGTATTTACACGACTTACGGTGTACTTAGCGAGAAAAACAAGAAAATGTGAAACACACAGAACTACGGGATCCGACACACGGGGACGCCGAAACTTGAGTGAAATTGACCACGCGATCGTTGAGTATGCAATGCTGTAAACGTAAAATCCTTATACGTATGGAAAATAAAAAAATAAATGCTTTGATTTTTTTTTTGAACGACTGTTATGTTCGACAACTTTAATATAAAAAAAAAAAGTTAATGTCAGTATTACTCATAATGTCAAAAATCACTGGAACGCAAATAACAAAAAAAAGTAATAAGTAAAAATATACTTCTTTTTTTATGTTTTCAATTTAACAATAGTATTAATCAAGAACAATTTTGCAGCTTCATGCAAGGACAATGATTTTAAAGCGTAAATGAGCTTTAAAATAGATTAAAGTGTGAGGTGAAATGATAGTGGAAAAGTGAAAGTAGGGAAATTTTGAATTCTCATCATGGGTTTTCATGAACTACTGATGGTTAATGCTTTTAGTGCGGGGCTTTCTTCACACTGCCCACATCGCGTTTTTTTCTTTTATTGTTCAATATTAAATCTGAGAAGTTGTCAGCACTGATGATAACAAAACAAATCTTGGAACATTTGAAAATGAATTTAAATTTGATCCTTTGATTAAAAAAATAAAACTTCAGTAATTTTGAATGAATTTTCTTGCTAAAACCTTTTGCTTTATTTTTTATTTGAATAAATGTTTTTTTTGTATTGATAATGGATATATAGGTATTTAAAAAATCAAAAGAAAAAGAAGAAGCAAGATCTCAAATGTCATCGGCACTTAACCTAAAAATATTATGTGATCAAAATGAAAGAAAAACAGTATGTTTTTACATGAAAAATTGAAAACTAATGCAAAAAACATTGATATTTAAAATATTTTTACAATATGTTAATTAAAAATATCAAAGATGAACCATTTATGAAAATACTCTTATGGGTAATTTTCTTTTTTTCGTACGTATGTCGGCACGTGAGTAGGTAGGTATTTTTTTTTCAGGATGGATAAAATAATTCGCTGAAGCGTAAAAAAACGTAACTAAGTTACATATATAGTACAACCTTTTGCCCTTTTTATCCCAAAGGGTTCGCACGTGGCAAGTGAAACCTACTTATTTTTACAGGTAGGTTCTCAGCTCCCAAGGTGGCTGGTAGGTACTCATTTCTTGTAAAAGCTGAGTAGGTTACTAAACCATGCAGTTTTTTTTTAATTTTGAATATGAAATATGATTTTTTTTAAATTTCCTTGACTTGTAGGTTGGTATGAGGCTGACCACCCATACTGTAAAAAATGGTTCACTTTGCCAATGTCACCCCTGTTTCAGGGAAGGTCGGCAAAAGTTGTGGGGCTTATGTTCATTTGAGGTTTGGATTTTATTTGTAAGTACACATTCAGCATTTGTAAGCGCGAACTACACTTGTTGGTTTGTGGGCATACATCTGAGAGCTTTGAATGAATATATCCTTGCAACTTAGATTATAGATTATAGATTATAGGTATAAAATGAGGAGAAAGTTTTTTAAAATTTTAAATATAAAAATATACTACATATGGTTTGGTAGCAGTCTAGTGGTTAACGTTACTGACTCGTAATCTGGTGAGAGTGGGTTCGATTGCAAAGGCTTAATATAATATCATTAATTTAAAAAAAATGTAATTTAAAGAAAACTCAAGTAGACTACACAGAAAACTTTCTTACCGCGTTGCCTCCGAAAGCGACGCATGTCTAATCTAATCTAAGTAGCAAAGATATGTTACATTGGAGATTCACATTATATGCATTCTCACAAGCAGACACGTACAAGTTCGCGTTTGCAGATGCCGCATGTGAACCTACAACACGAAAACCAAATCTCATATGGACATACATCCTGCAACTCTTGCCGTCCTTCCCTGAAACAGGGGTGACCAGGTACCTAACATTGGCAAAGTGAACCATTTTCTACAACATGGGTGGTCAGCCGCATACCAACCTATAAGTCAAGGAATTGCATGTGGCGCGTGGAACCTAATTATGTTCACAGGTAAGGGGGCAGGTCTTACGCCAACCACTTCACTTGAAGTGGGGGAATACATTTGAAAATATAAATGGTAGGTAGGTATATCCATGGTATATCTTTTTATGTGTTCCGCCGGGATTCGAAACCACAACCTTCCATGTACGAGCCAGAAGTGTTACCCACTAGACTACGGATCGGTCAATATGGGTGGTTACCCAACAAGCAAACTAGTCATATAAAAAAACCGTTATACGACTTTAAGTCATATAAGAGTTGTATAGCAGTTATTAAATGACCTGTTCGTCGTATAGACGTTGTACATCCGACTGTTAAGTCGTCTGACTAAATAGTCGTATTACATCGTCTAATAAACGTTTTAACAACATAATTATAAAACTATCACATAATGGTTTTATTAAAACGTTTACTCAACACAAACCTAAGTCGTATAAACATTTCAGTCGTATAAAGGTTTTTTTAAAGACAATTTTGTCGTATAAGAGCATTTGGATAACATCTATACAACTTGTTGGTTTTATAAACGTTTTAAAAAAACCCTTATATGACCATTATAAAGTTTTTAGAAATTCTAAAACAAAAAACAATATGGCGCTCGATCACGCAGTCTTTCAAAAACGTTTATTCGACCAAAGGTTATATAACAGTCGTATAACGGTGTATCGATGACTTGCACTAAAATGGCTGACCATAAAGATATAAAATGTTTTAAAAATGTTTTTAAAAATTGTCAAAAATTAGATTATCCTTAGAGGGCGACAGTAAATAACTTAGTATCATGATATATAATACCAATGAAATGACATTCCCATAGAAATCCAGACGTAATCCAATCTTTACCATATACTCAACACATATTCAATATTAATACTAATAATAAACCATTTTAACTTACCTTATTGTCTACTTTGTCCAATTTTTGACACTAAAACATATTGGTCATTTTAAAACCTTTATATGACTCTTTGGTCATGTAAATGTTTTCTCTGTACTCTTATACAACGTTTTGGGATTTCTGTAACCTTTATACTATCTTTACTCAACTATTTGTTGTTATCATAAAACCTTTATTTAACCATTATACGACCAATAGGTCGTATAATTTGCGCCACTTTCGCATTTTATAAACGTTTTCGTAACGTTTATATGACCAATCTTATCGGACCAGAAGTTGCAGTAAAACGTTTTCTCAACTTTTATACGACCTTTTTTTGCTAGTTGGGTATTCTTTGCCCATCGAAAAATGTTCGATTGGCGGTACACGGTGGTATACTAGTGCCCACTTTGATGTACGGAAGTGAAGCTTGGACGATGAACGAGAGTGAAATAAGTTAAGTCCATACGGTCGAAATGGACTTTCTAAGAAGTGTAAGAATGATTGGAAAAAAACGGAAAGATAGGGTGAGGAATGAGTTAGTGAGAGAAGAAGCAAGGGAAAGTATAAAAGTAAAAATCAAAAGGGGTTTGTTAAAATGGTTTGGACATATGGAAAGAATGAATGACGAAAGATTGACGAAGAGCGTGTACGCTGCAACTATGAATGGAAGCCGTGGTAGGGGAAGACCGAGAAAAGTACCTATGGATGGATCAAATTTCCGAAATAGCGAATGAATGGGATATTCAGAGTCATAACAAAAGGAGAGAGTGCATGAAAAAGATTATGACTCTGAATGAAATGAAAGAAGTATGTAAGGACCGAAAGGAATGGCGGTTGATTTGCAACAATGGCGGCTAGGGCATTAATTCTAAGTGTAATATTAAGTTTAATTTTCCTTTATTTTACTTTAATTTGTAATGTGTCTCATTATGAATTTCTGTAAATCATTTATATTTTTTTGTGCTCCTTGACTGATAGGTTGGTACGAGGCTGACCACCCGTGCTGTAAAAATCGGTTCACTTTTGCCAATGCCACCCCGATTCAGGGAACGGCGGCAGGAGTTGCAAGGTCCATGTGAGATTTTCTTTATTTGTATGCACACATGCAGAATATGTAGGCGCGAACCTACATGTCGCACGTTTAATAATAAAGAGCAATAACTCAAAAAACATGAATGTTGGGAAATCACGTTTGAAGTTCAGACAGCCAGTACAACTTGTATGGGATGAAAAAGGCGGCCGATGCTTTATCTCGGTCATCTTCGTCTAAATTGAACAGCTGTCGCATTCTACCTATTCTTCTCGCATTGTTCTTGCGTTTTATTACAAAATCTCGATTTTCCCAAATTTCGAGTTATTTCTCTTTATTATTAAACGTGCTATGTGTCTGTCTGTAGGCATGCATTTCATATGAGCCTTAAATGTTAACATATCCTTGCAGCTTAGATTATAGATAGATCCCTAGGAAGTCCCATATTGCCTTACCACGGGTAAAAAGCTGTGCACGCCTCTGATTTGCTGTTAAAATGCAGAGGTCATCTCTCTCTGTAGTTTCTGCTGCAGGTTATGGCGAATGACCTGCTGCCCTTTGTCGATATGGGTCACACAACTGTGTAGGTACGGTCATGCCTACTGCCGTACCTAGCGGCACATACATTACACGAGTAGGCGCCTATAGCCTATTCTGCGGCCCAGCTGCCTACTTTATGCTGCTCTGCGGAAGCGAGTAAAGGGCCTTCTCGGTGGTATTACGGGTACATGTAAGAACGACACAGTGACAAAAAGACACATGACAGAACAACACATGACGTAACGACACATGACAACGACGCATGACATAACGACTAGAGATTTATTTATAAATTCACGACACTTAGTGCCTTTTACAATACATACTAAAAATAGTGTTATAAATACAAGAGTAAGTAAAAAGTATAAAATGAAACAACAAATATATCAGAACTACAATTGAAAACCATCCGGGATAAAAAGTAACATAAAACAAAATAATGATTACATAAGTAGGTATTAATACTTTAAAAAAAAATAGAGAGATGAGATGGATCGACTGAATGTGGATATGAATGAATTGAAAGAGGTATGTAAGGATAGGAAAAAACGGAGGCAGCTCTGCAGAGGCTATGGCCACCCCTAGCGGAATGGTGACAGAGTTACAGTTACAGTTACAGATGCATGACACGCGCTCTCTGCGCGCGAGCGATTCACTGACTGACGAAGGAAACGACGGACTGCATACGCAAACTATCCCGACTATTCTCGGGTATTAACTATGTTGGTCGAGCGGGATAAAAAACAATAAGTAATATAGTTTTGATTAGAGTAAGTGAGCGAAAAATATTCGAGTGCGTGCAGGCACTTGCTTGTTTACAATTGTTTCAGTTGTGCAGTTACTGTCATGGTGTGCTAAAATTACATGTTTTTATGGGTTAATTGAATGAAAAATTGTATTATTTTGTTACGCAAGTGCTAGACCGTTAATTTAATACTTTTAAAATGTCGAAAAACAATCAAAATAAACCTTACATGAAGTTTAATAGTTCGTTTTTTAAAGTTTTTTTTTTTCTATAATTCATTTTGTATCTTACTCGCATCACAATCACAAACAAGCTGTATCAATCATGTTTCGGTTACCTAATTGAAACAATACTTTTCGAAATCCATTCGAGATCTCAAAAATGCTGAGATCGAATTTCTGATCCCTCGAGATCACGACTTAGCGATCTCGTCTCGAGATTGCATTCCCTAGTCGTTCTGTCATGTGTCGTCATGTCATGTGTCGTTTTGCCACTGTGCCGTTCTATCCTGTCACAGATATTACCTATCGTAATTCATAAAAGGTGCTTCGTGTACTTACGAGTATTAGCACTATGTACATAGGCCCGGTATTTTCAAAGTTAGCTTATGTGACTTTGAACTGATAAAAAAGCTACCCACACGATTGAAGTAAATAATAAGAACAATCATATTAGAATGGAATATCCAGAGTCATAATAAAAGAAGAGCCTGTATGAAGAAGGTTATGACTCTGGAGGAAATGAAAGAAGTATGTAAGGACAGAAAGAAATGGCGGTTGATCTGTAATGTTGGCGGCTAACGTTTATTAAAGTGAAATTTGTTTTATGTTTTAGTTTTTGATGTCCATATATATTATTATTTATTGATTTAAAAAATGTAATTTGTCGTGTATGTTCCTTGACTTATAGGTTGGTATGCGGCTGACCACCCATGCTGTAAAAATGGTTCACTTTGCCAATGTCACCCCTGTTACAGGGAGGGACGGCAAGAGTTGCAGAGTGTATGTCCATTTGAGATTTGGTTTTTATGTTGTAGGCTCACATGAGGCATGTGCAAGCGCGAACTTGTACATGTCTGGTTGTAAGAATGCATGTAATGTGAATCTCCAATGTAACATATCTGTGCAACTTAGATTAGATTAGATTAGATTAGATATTAGGATGATTTATTTGGAGAGCGCAGTTTTTGTGTGAATCGCACCTCAAGCGCCCTCTGCGAGCTTGGTCGTCGCTGTAGAAAGCTATCCAAACAAGGTTTACTTTTGCCAATGCTACTCTGGTTCAAGGCAAAGGTGGTAGGAGTTGTAAAGTTTATGTTCATGTGAGGTTTAGTTTATTTTGTATATTGTACACATGCAGCATATGTAAGCGCGAAATTACATGTGCCTGCTTGTGGGAATGCATTAAATTTGAGCCTGAAGTACCAATAGGTATATCTTATTATTTATCTTATTATATATATCTTATTATTAGCTATTTTGATTATAGGCTTTAGCCTGTAGGTTGTTAAGGACGGCAGTCCCGTACAAAACTGAGGTGTTCTCGCTGAGAAAAAAGTTTCAAATTAAAAAATGTTCATAATAAATAAATCACTTTTGTTCATTCATCAAATTTATTCGCAACTCAAGGAGCTTTTCCTCTACTAGCTCTGAATTTTCATTGCAAAAAAATATGCACAGTCGGTGGAGTGCTTGCATTCCATGCCGAGAGCTCAGGTACGAATCCCACCGAGGGTGTCCAAAATGATTCCCCTTTCGGTGTTGATTTCAAACCCAAAAATAAAATACCGGCAAGGTTTAGTCAACCTTCACAAAAAATTAGTACCAGCCTCCTCGGAAGCTGGGAAATCCTCACTTCAACTGAAGTGGTTGGCCTAAGGCCCTTACTTGAAAAATAAAAATAAATAGGTTCCACTCACCACACGCGAAATCCTTCAGGGATAGCGCGACAAGAAGTTATACTACATGTGTAGCTAAGTTGCGTTTTTTTTTTAAGTGAAAGGCTCATAAAAACTAATGACGCATGCGAATTTACAAATTCGGATTCGATTTCTTTTAATCATTAATCTGAAAGTAACAGCTACCTGTATTAGATACTTGATGCATTTAAATGCCGTTTCATCACGTAGATAAATCATTATATTATTTTTTCACATGGCAATAATATGTTTGACCATTTGCTGTAATCTCGCTTTAATTGAGTCGTAAACAACCAAAACAGGCAATCTAAGATTAAAAAAATATATTGTAGTATATTGAAAGAATGAGAAAATAAATTTCTTGCGTTTCTGTGTATTTAGCACAAATTAAAAAAAAAAAACTTCATTACTGTCTTTGATTGTATAAACGAATATTTTTTGAGGTTAGAAATCATTCGAAATCAAACGGCCATCAATCAATGTTGTGAGTTGATTTGCGGAGAATAAAAAATCGTTTATATTTTATTAAAACGTTCGTTTTGGTTGCTTGGCCACCATGACCTGTGGCAATGATGAGCAGCCATATAAACATTGAGTTATAACATAGAGGAGCGGAAACAAACTTACTGTATTGATACATACGCAACGCAAAAAAATACGCAACTAAGATAAACATATAGTGTAACTTCTTGCCGCGTTATTCCTGAAGGGGTCGCATGTGGCGAGTTGAACCTATTTATTTTTACAGGTAAGGGGGGCGGCCTCACACTAACCACTTTTAGTTGAAATGGGGGTTTCCCAGCTCCCGGGGGCGTGTTCCCATTCCACCACGCAAAAGGAATGATCACTCACACATGCACACGGAAGTATTGCAGATGAGTGAACCTAGCTGAAAACCAACTGTTAGGTATCAAATAGCTATATACTGGCACACAAGCAATTTAATGCACATACACAGTTATGAGTGTTGAAAATTGATAAATAAGACAGCTTGATTACATTTAATGAAAAGTTGCAGTTTTTTTTATTTAATTTCTATATAAATGACTCTTGAAAATGACGACAGTCGAAAGTAATCGAGGATAAAATAACAAATATTAAAAAAAGAAAAATACTTTATAAAAAATACGTTATATAAGAAATTCAATAGATGAAGATGAATTTTCACTAAGTAAACGCACAAACCTTTATAAGTTAAAGGTATTTCGTTTCGATATCGAGGTAGAATTGAATTATAGCCCAATGTAATGAATTCGCTGCAGATTGTATTAAAAACTTTATAAAATTGGATCAGCAATTTGAAAAAATCGAAAGTTCACCAAAAACAGCACGAAAATGTTCTCGAAAAGCAAAAATATATTTACTAGTAACATGAAACCCGTGTGCATGTGTGAGTGATTATTCCTTTTGCGTGGTGGAATGGGAACACGCCTCCCGGGGGGGCTAGTTCTCATATCTTGTGAAGGCTGAGTAAACCTTGCCGGTATTTTATTTTGGGGTTTGAAATAAACACCGAAACGGGAAACGTTTCTGACACCCTCGGTGGGATTCAAACCCGAGCCCACGGCATGGAATGCAAGCACTCTACCAACTGAGCTATCGACCGGGCAACTGAGCATACGAGTCGTATAAATGCAAACGCCGTCAACTCCTTACGTGATGATTTTGAGAAAAATAAACTTGTGTTTTGAACGCAATTTGGAACCAGTTGGATGACGGCGTTTGCACGAAATCATACTGTTTCAATTAAAATTACGAAGGAGTAAGTGAGGTATTCATCACATTGCACACAGCAAATGATTTGTTGTTACACTACGCATAATCAAATTCAATAATTATCTCAAAAATCATAAAATTTGGAGATGACGTCGTTTGCAGTTATACGACTCATACTATCTACCACTTTGTCTCAATCTTGTCAAACGTTGCAGTTGTGTAGTCATACAAAACATGTTTTACGTGTCAACTTTTTTGATTTTGTGCTTTCTCTCTTTTGTGTTTTGACACCCAATTACAACACATTCCATAATGTCTAAAAATAATGCATTTTTCCATTAAAATTCGTCAATTTTTCCCATCACAAGATTTATACCGCATGCGTCTATGTTCGGACTGCTCCAGCAATACTGTCACACGCGGCAATGCTGCCACCTTTCTAGAAATATTTTTACATTCGCCCAAGTGTTTTGTACCCATGGAAACGCAACTGTGAAGTTCTTTATTATCTTTCTTACTAATGACCATTTTCGTAAGTAGTTTCTAATCTAATCTAAGTTGCAAATATATGTAACATTAAAGATTCACATTAAATGCATTTTCACAAGCAGACGTCCGTATACGTTGTGCTTGCACATGCCGCATGTGGGCCTAAAATATAAAAACCCGAATCTCAAATAAACATACACCCTGCAACTCCTGCCGACCTTCCCTGAAACAGGGGTGACATTGGCAAAGTGAACCATTATCTATAGCATGGGTGGTCAGCCGCATACCAGCCTATAGGTAAAGGAATATACACAACAAATTACCGTGTTCCTTGACTTATAGATTGGTATGCGGCTGAACACCCATGTTTTAAAAATGGTTCACTTTGCCAATATCACCCCTGTTTCAGGGAAGGACGGCAAGAGTTGCAGAGTGTGTGTCCATTTGAAATTCGGTTTTTATGTTGTCGGTTCACATGCGGCATGTGCAAGCGCGAACTTGTACGTGCCTGGTTGAGAAAATGCATGTAATGTGAATCT
Source organism: Agapetus fuscipes (assembly GCA_951799405.1). NCBI lineage: Eukaryota > Metazoa > Arthropoda > Insecta > Trichoptera > Glossosomatidae > Agapetus > Agapetus fuscipes. Next base: position 15,735,086 of record OX637352.1, read on the forward strand.
CCAATGTAACGTATATTTGCAACTAAGATTAGATTATATATTAATTAAACAAACAAAGTTTTACTTCACCCTTATAATTTCATTTCTGTCTAGCACTTTCGCCTACAAGGCATCTTCAGGACAATGACAATTTTTTTTTTTTTTTTTCCCTTCACAATAGATTAGATTAAATTAGATTCGAATTGCAGGTTGAAACAGATATAGAATGTTAATTTTCGTTAAAATAATTTCTAGTCCACAGATATTATAAGTCAATGCATATAACAATTGGCGCGTATTTCGCTTTGGAGGTGCATTTCTTTCTTACGAACGGTTTTAAAATGTTTTCATTCAATGGCGGTCGCTTCTGGCGCGTGCTCGTGAACTTGAAATAACTCCGCGGTGCATATTTCGACTTAAAATATTAACGCACATTAACTTTACTACCTAATATCATAGATTTTTATACATCATAAAATAAAAATTTCCATTGGTAGGCTGAAATTTTAAAGTGTTCTAAATTTGAGCGCAGCAAATACATCGAGTGCATATTTTGGAGAAAATAAAAGAATTCGCGAGTGACATTTGAAAACAGGATTTCAGATTCCTTTTTCAAAAATTTCAAAATTTGAATACGGAATAAGCTCACCATAAACACACAACCTACGAAAAAGTAAGTTTTTGGTATTCATATTTAATGTTTTTTAAACTGTTTTTTTTTAAATATTGATTTATGTTAGAATTAACTTTTTCATAAAATTGTGAGTAGGTATTATGATAAACACTGAAAAGTTAGAAATTATGAGGTCGGAATATTTTTAATTTTGGAACTTTTTTCTCGGCGCAAACGTGAGTATTGTATGGGACTGCCGCACTAAGAAACCAATGACAAAATATTTGTTTTCATTTGCCCTAGCAGGCTAGGTGAAGACACAATTTTGTCTATGCACATTCTCGTAGGTAGGTAGGTATTTTAATGTTTTTGTTTTTTTTTATAAGCCCTTGTAGGACATAAGTATTTCTTTTTAGTTTTTTTTTCATTCCTTACTTTTTATTTACTTTCTATGATATATTCTCAAAAAAAAAAAACGTATCTAATTCTAAATCTAAGCTGCAAAGATATACATCATTTAAGATTCATATTAAACGCATTCCCACAAGCAGACACGTATAAGTTCGCGCTAACACATGCCGCATGTGGACCTACAATATAAAAACCCAATCTCAAATGAACATAAGCCCTGCAACACTTGCCGACCTTCCCTGAAACAGGGGTGACATTGGCAAAGTGAACCAATCGTTAATATATATTTTTAAAATAAATTATGTGAAGGTACATTTTGAAAACCAAAAAATACTTTTTAATGAACCTTGAAAAAATTCAACAGACGACTAAATTATGATGTCATACTGTCGGGTTTCTAGGGAAAAGGCAAACAAATATATTTTGTTTATTTATAAGGACGATAGTTTCATATAAATGTGACGTTTTCCAAGATTTTCTTTTATATTTTGAAATTTGTGCTGAGTCTGTTATTTCTGTTAACAATCCACCATAATGAAGTCGGAACAATGCGTCCTTGGCAATGGAAAACAAAATGCAGAAGGCAATTTTGTTAGCAACCCGGCGGCGAATTATTTGTAAAATTTTTTTTGTGCCTTTTTTGTTCGGCTTCCATTTGTCTTTGTTTAATTTTGAATAAAATATTTTCCAATCATGATACGTATAATGTTTTGGTACCTATAGGTAAATAAAAATAATTCTTAAGATTTAAATTGGTAATAAAAGCAATATACAATTGAAAATTAATTGTATTCTTCGGACATTTGATGAAACGTTGTAGAAAATGATTATTCTTGACGTTTCGTTGGCGGCGTAGCCAACGTCTTCGGGAGACACCTGTTGCGTTTAATTTAATTTATACATCGGCTGACCACCCATGCTGTAAAAATCGTTCAGTGCCAATGTCACTCCTGTCTCAGGGAAGGACGGCAAGAGTTGCAGGGTGTGTGTCCATTTGAGATTTGGTTTTTATGTTGTAGGTTCACATGCGGCATGTGCAAGCGCGAACTTGTGCGTGCCTGGTTGTGAAAATGCATGTAATGTGAATCTCCAATGTAACATATCTTTGCAATTTAGATTAGATTAGATAAGACATGCCAAGCGATCGTCCCCTCGTACCCGGTCGCTGAGGACGTTGGTTGCTAAGGACGCCAGTCCCATACAAGAATGACGATTGCTCGTCGAGAAAAAAGCTCCAAATTAAAAAAATATCCTTGGTCCGTTCTTCTGGTCCGGTCAGATATTTCAAATTTGATACCTGTGTCCTTGACTGATAGGTTGGTACGAGGCTGACCACCCGTGCTGTAAAAATCGGTTCACTTTTGCCAATGCCACCCCGGTTCAGGGAACGGCGGCAGGAGTTGCAAGGTTTATGTTTATGTTTATTTTCTTTATTTGTATGCACACATGCAGAATGTGTAGGCGCGAACCTACACGTGCCTGTCTGTGGGCATGCATTTCATATGAGCCTTAAATGCTTACATATCCTTGCAGCTTAGATTATAGATTATAGTGCACGTTTTATTGAAATGTTTTGTTCTAATGTTTGAATCGAAAATTCAAATTTCGAATTCACAATTGATTTTTGTTTGTTATGTTTTCAACCTGATTCAGATTCTACTTTAAGAATAAGGCTGACCAGTTTCCAAGATGACTTTTTCTTCCAACTTAACATCAATCAACATTAATTATAATAATTGATTATTTACTTTTGGTGTCAATCAACTTTTTAAATGGCGGCGTAATCAGGTAGTCGCTTATCAACCCGGCTGATGCCCGTAATGAATGGACTTAATACAGGCGTGAAAGTTTAACGGAAAATGTGTTTTGGGTCGACGGTGTGTGTTTTTTTCTGCGCACGGTTTTTATTTAGTTTTGGACTTGATTTGTCGCGTCTATAAAAGTCTTGTATGTGCAAGAAAGTCAGTGAGAGCATGTTTATATATATAATATGTATATCCGTAATTTTACGAGTATTTTTTAAAGTTTATAGTTCTTACAACGAAAGCCAACGTCTTCAGGAGGCGCTTGATCGAGGATTGCACTTATAATAATAATAATATTAGGATTATTTATTTGGTGAGCGCTGTTTTTGTATGACTCACACCTCAAGAGCCCCGCTTGTTCGTCGCTGTAGAAAGCGCCAATTCTCAAGCAAGACCCATGTGTAAGGTTGGATAGACCTTTCAGTGACCGGTCTTTGGTAAAGGTTTATGAATTTTTCAACCCAGCGAAGAGCAAATTTGAAAATATAAATGGTATATTTTTTGTGCTCCGCCGGGATTCGAACCCACAACCTTCTATTTACGAGTCCGAAGTGTTGCCACTGGACTACGGACCGGTATATCCGAAAAGTGTAATAATTACACTCCAAATAAATTATTAATCTTGAAATTGAATTATAGCTTGACGCTTGCCGGCCGCGATTTTTATTTTATTTTATGTTTTTTTTTTTTTTTTTTTTTTTTTTTTTTATTTATTACAGAAAACAACAGCACATACACATGAAACAAGTAAAGATTTATAATAAATACATATAAGGCCAATAATAGTTTTCTTAAATAAAAATAATTACAATAAAAGCTTGTCTACAGCAAATGTAAGCAAACGAAAAGAACAAAAGAAAAATAATATGAATGCGGAGGTTTTTATCAGAGAAGATTTGGGAAAATAGGATAGAAAGGACAATGGAAGGGGAAGAGGATGCCATTCAATCAGTTTTGCATTTTCTCAAGTAGTACATCCGCACCCCTTGAAGAAATGCGTTTTTGGACAAACAAAAAATGTCCAGGTGATTAAAATTTGAGTTATAACAAAACATAGCTCTCGTTAAAGTCGAGTTCCTGGCATAATTTGTAGTGTGCGCTCCCGTATAAAAAAGTGAATTTAACCTAGTGCGCCTTGTAGGTACACGCAAAGTGAGCCCCTCACAAAGAACGGTGGAGTCAATATGGCCGTGTACTATATCGTACAGAAAAGCCATATCTAATAGCGTTCGACGGGCTTCTAGGGACATAAAACCGTGATGACGGCAAGCATCATGATAATTATTAAAAGTTAAATGTTCCCTGTAATTTAGATGCTTTAGAAATTTCTTTTGTATAGCTTCTATTTGTTCCTTATAAACACTGTACTGTGGATTCCAAATAGGTGAAGCGAATTCAAGCCTACTGCGAACATACGCGCAATAGGCCATCTTAACGGCATTAGAACCCCTGAAGGGCTCACAGGTCCTTAAAATAAATCCCAGCATTTTGTAAGATTTAACGGTGGTAGAGGAAATATGGGCATCAAAAATTAATTTAGCATCCATAAAAACACCAAGGTCCCTCACCCCAGTCACAGTGTCAAGGTATTCACCCTTGAGTTGATAATTAAACTTTAAGGGGTTTGTCTTGCGGGTAAGAGATATCTTATGGCACTTAGATACATTAAGATCTAATTTGTTTTTAATACAATAATGTGTAAGGTTGTCCAAATTATCCTGCAGCTTCATGCAGTCCTGAATGCTATTAATTCCTAAGTAAATTTTAGTATCATCAGCATATAATAAACATTTTGTAAAATTAAAACACTGTTCAATGTCATAGACATATACATTGTAAAGAAGCGGTCCGAGGTGAGAGCCCTGGGGGACACCAGACGGAATACTAAAGAAGTCCGACTTGCAGCCACCAAGAACAACCGCTTGAGATCTTTTTATCAGGTATGATGCAAACCACCGCAGCAGATTCCCATGCACGCCAAGTGTTTGTAGTTTATCCAATAATATGCTATGGCTTACCCTGTCAAAGGCCTTTGAGTAGTCCGTGTAGATTACGTCAATTTGGCCACCCTTTTCCATGTTGATAGCCATTTGTCTCTGTCTGCTGCCATCCTCTTGAGATGCGAATAGGAGGCGACATCCATGAGCCGCTTCACATCCTTGATGTAAGAAGTTCTTGGGTGACCTCTTGTTCGTCTTCCCAAAATTTTTCGTTCGAAGATCGGTCCGTAGCTCAGTGGTAACACTGCGGACTCTGAATGGGAAGGTTGTGGGTTTGATTCCCGGAGGAGCCCAAAAAATATACCATTTATATTTTCAAATTTGCTGTTCGCCGGGTTGAAAAATTCATAAAACCTTTACCAATGACCGGTCACCAAAGGTCCATCCAGCCTTACAGCAACTGGGTCTTGCTTGAGAATTGGCGCTTTGTAGCGACGACGATCAAGCTCGTAAAAAGGTCGATGGCTCAATTGGTAGAATGCTTGCGTTCCATGCCGAGAGCAAGGGTTCGATCTCAAAGGCTTACTCAGCCTTCACAAGAAATGAGAACCAGCCCCCCGGGAGCTGGGAAACCCCTACTTCAACTGAAGTGGTTGGTGTGAGGCCGGCCCCCTTACCTGTAAAAATAAATAGATCCCGAAGCGCCACATGCGACCCCTTCGGGGATAACGCAGGCAAGAAGTTACACTATATGTGTAGCTTAGTTGCGTTTTTTTAGATGTTGCTAAGAAAGGTGCTATGTCTGATCAATTAGTGTCCTATTAGCTTGGTTTTCCTCTTCAAAATGTGACTTATAAACTCTCTTCTTTCTTACTTACTTCCTGCAACACCTTTTCTTTGGACTTCCTTTCAATCCATAATATTGTTGCGAATATGCAGGATGTTGTATGATTGTAGGTATATTTGTGTCTGTGTTAGTGTAATAATAAGTCTTTATATAAATAAATAGACGCTTAGTTAAATAATATAATTTGTATTTGTTCGAGGTTAGATGAATCGAATGTTCTGGCAAAATCTAGCAATTAGCGATTCTCCGTGTTTCGAGAATGATCTTTATTTTTAGTATAAATTAAAGACCCGAAATCCCATGTAGCTTTGGAAATCAATCAACCGTCATATATGATACTGTACAAATGTAACTCTGCACCGAAAGAGATAAAATAAATTGTTTGAAACCATGGATATATAGAACTGGATAGGCTAAGAAATCAATCCTTTGAGAATTAGCAATGCGCTACCCCACTCATCATACAAAAATCCAAATTCATTCTATCGGTAACCTTCCAACTGTGAACAGGTGTGTTACCTAATTGGAAAAAAAATACATATAAATACCAAACTGGGTATTTTCTAAACGTGCCAACAAATGAGAGTAAATGTGTTATAGAACATGGAATAATATTTCACTTTAATCACTATTCTATATGATTACGTTGATAAAATTCATTTTTTGTTTGTCAAAATATTTTGTTCGTAAAAGTGACAGCCATTTCTAGAACTAGTGATGTTCAAATATATAGGTACTTCCTTCTTCAAGTATGTAACTTCTATGCTCGAGGTAATAGATACTTGTGGAAATCATTCCGTACACAATGAGGTGGGAACATTTTTGAATTCGGAATTTATCAGATATCTTCATACTTGCAACAACACTACTAACAAATCCGTTACCATAGTGATTTCATGTGTTTCCTTGGTGATTTGTAAATAGATTGAAGACGGAGTAGAGACACGTTGCTTACATAGAAAATGAGAAAAGCATTTCATATGTCGTGAGCGAGACAGCATTATAAACAGTGTATGGTGTCAAAGACGGTGAATCATGTTGATTGTTACTAAATCACATGTACAACCCCTCCATTTAATACTTCCTCCATGTTTGAAACGAATAAACTGCAGTTTTTCTTAAATATAATCCACTTAAAATCATAGCAATTTTATCTTCCTGCAAATTCTCCATTGGCAGGACTATACAGACATTGTAGTATAATATGAGATATAGTATATTATAGTCTTTACTACACGGCATCTAGTTTTCAAATACGTACTTATATTTTATGTCATTTTAACAGTTATGTGTTGACAGTCCGAAGAATCACTGAATAATGTCAACACAGTTGTAAAGTGGGGAAATTATAGTGCAAACGTTGACAACATTTTTTGAGGCCGCGTGACGTCACTAGATAAACACCCTTTTTCTTATTTGGTGCCACTTTTATCGAAATTCAGTGATCGTCAGCAAGAGTAGCAGGGCTTATGTTCATTTCGGATTGAATTTATATAGTTGACATGCGGCATGTGTGAGCGTAAATTGATACATTCTGCTTGTGGAAATGGATGTAATATGAATCTTATATAATAATAATCTATAATCTAAGTTGCAAGGATATATTCATTTAAAGTTCTCAAATGCAAATGCACAAACCAACAAGTGTAGTTCGCGCTTACAAATGCTGAATGTGTACTTACAAATAAATTTCAAACCTCAAATGAACATAAGCCCTACAACTTTTGAGGACCTTCCCTGACACATGGGTGACATTGGCAAAGTGAACTATTTTTTACAGTATGGGTGGTCATACTCATACCAACCTATAAGTCAAGGTGATAACGCCAAGTTTGACGCTATCATGTGGTATGCGCGGGGGAGGATTTTAAATCTTACTGGTTCTCGATTATCGCGATCGGACGAACTGCCCAACAAATCTGTCTAGGCAGCCAACCAATGGAGCAAGGGGGAAGGAATCACGGAATCAAATGGTCTGGACTCACCTTATCTCCAATGGATGCCTCTTTCGCGGAGCACTGGTCGCGTTTTTGTGTGTGGTTTCTCCTTCGTTCGCGCGCGGTGTACACTGCGATGGACACGTCTATCCAAGGCCGCGTATGAAGAAGTACTGGCTGGAGACAGGTGATTGGGCAAATCGGATAGGTCAGATTATAGGCACAAGGACAAGGATTTTATGGCCAGCTACCCATAACAAACCTACCTAACAGTTCGCCCAAACATGCCCCCCAGCTTGAGAGGACGTAGTCCTTTCAAAACAATGATTTATTTATTTATTTGTTTATTATTATAACTTAAATCTACTTAATTTAGCGAGTGGACTGTATATTATTTTGTAATGTTATTGATTTGGCAACGGACAAACCTTGACAACTGGACGCCTATAAGTTCCAGTTTTCGTCCGGACATTAACTACTCTAGCTATACCGTCCGCTCCCGGAAAGACATCCTCAATAACTCCTAGTGGCCAATTAAGAGGTGCACTACCTTCAGTTTTTAACAAGACAACAGATCCAATCTTGATTGGCTCTGTTTCCGTGTTCCATTTCTGACGCGTTTGGAGAGTGTGAAGGTACTCCACCTTCCACCGTTTCCAGAAAGACTGAACTAAATGGTCCACATACTGTTTACGAGACAGTAAACTAATGTCTCTAGAGGAGGTATCTGTCGCCGGAAGTGACTTTAGAGGAGTCAATGTGAGAAAATGTGCGGGGGTTAGAGCAATAGGTTCGGATGGATCGGCACTCAAACATGAAAGCGGTCTGGAGTTTAAAATTGCTTCAATTTGCGCAAGTACTGTAGACATTTCCTCGAATGTCAATAATTGTTTACCAATTACTCGATTCAGATGGAGTTTGATACTCCGCACGTTACTCTCCCAAATTCCACCGAAATGCGGGGCGGATGGGGGATTGAACTTCCAATCTATCCGATGGTCTCTTAGTTCCCTGTCGAACTTATTTTGAAAATCTTCAGACTCCAGGAGACCATAGAGAGCATCGAGGTGAGATTTTGCACCAATGAAGTTTGTCCCACAGTCTGAGTACATTATTTTTACCGGCCCGCGTCGCGACAAAAATCGCTTAAGAGCGTTAATAAATGTTTCCGTGCTTAGATCTGATGCGAGTTCGATATGAACCGCTTTCGTGATTAAGCACACAAACACACAAATGTATGCTTTAATTTTGTGCACACCTCTTTTTCTATAAGGAATCACACTTAAGGGGCCCGCGTAGTCTATGCCACAGTGGAAAAATGCCTTACCTTCATTTACCCGACAGGCAGGTAAATCCCCCATGAGGGGGAAGCGTGATTTTGGATTAACCTTATAACAAGTATTACATAATTGGACGCGTTTACGCACAATATTTCTAGCCGACAAAATCCAGAAATTTTGTCGCAAAAGGGACATCAGTAACTGAGGTCCGGAATGCAAGAATTTTCTATGATAGTAATCAATGATTAAATTCAAAATATGACCGCGACCTGGTAAAAGTATTGGATGTTTACTGTCATAAGCTAAGTCAGCGTTTACAAGTCTCCCTCCTACTCGTAACAACCCATCGGCGTCGATAAAGGCATTAAGCTTACGAAATGCAGGAGATAAGACTTTACCGACTTTCGCGTTTTTAATTTCGTTCGAAAAATGATGATTTTGTAAGTCTTTTATAACTACGATTTCTGCAAACCGTAGGTGAGAGACTTCAAATTTTGATGACAATCTTTTTATAAAACGAAGTATGTAAATAACAACTCTTAACAATTTACTCCAGGAAGAGATTCGTTCAGCGAGTGAACCTAATAAAGTTGGTTGCTTGGGTAAGTTATCCATTACAGTCATAACTTTTATTTTTTGTTCCGGCGGGTTTTCAATAGTATTTGGATCAAATTTACAAAAATTCCATTCTTCAATCGGTGAGCGCGCGAAGGCAGGGCCTTTAAACCAGAGCGGGTGGTCAATTAATTGTGCGGGAGTCAGGCCGCGTGAGAGACAATCCGCGGGATTGTCTTTCCCGGCAATATGATAAAACTGACTTGGAGGTATATTATCCTGAATTATAGTTACTCTATTCGCGATGAAAGTCTGCCAGCGGGATGGGTGTGAATGAACCCAAGCGAGTGCCACTGTACTATCAGAAAAGGCGTATACATTATTAATTTGGCAGCGAGTTGAATATGTATCAATGACTACACGCATTAATTTTGACAATATCAATATTCCCGATAATTCAAGTCTTGCTAAAGATATTGTACGACTTGGAGCTACTCGCGACTTTGCACAAGCTAAACTTATTTCTCCGCGTTTACTTGGAGGATTATATACATGAATATATATCACCGCTCCATATGCTCTCTCACTTGCGTCCGCGAATCCCAATAGGGATATAATCGACTCCTGCGTTACACCTGTATGCCGTGGCAGCTGAATACTTTGAAGGAGTGGGAGTTCCGATTCATAATTTTCCCAAGTTGAAATTATACTCTGAGGAGGACAATCGTCCCAATCGATTTTATGTTCCCAGAGAAATTTAATCATTAATTTAGCTGTCACAATCACGGGTGCGACAAACCCCATCAAATCCCAGAAGCGCGCAATTGTCGACAGAATATTTCGTTTTGTACATTTACGAAATTTGTTAGTGACACTAAAGGTAAAAACATCCTTTCCAGGCAACCAATGCAAACCAAGGATGGTACATTGATCTTCTGAACTGAACTCCACAGCTTCAGAAATGCGACAAGCTGAGGGAATGCCTCCCATGACTGATGGTGAATTACTCGAGAACTTCACCAATTCAAAACCGCCCGCAAGAAATAATTCAATCAATTGGTTTGAAAGTGCGATAGCCTCTTCATCATTTAAACAGCTAGAAACCAAATCATCCATGTAAATATCTCTCTCTGCTACAAGTGCCGCTAATGGAAAACGTGTTCGCTCATCATCAATTAAACGACGAACGGTACGCATTGCAAGGTATGGGCTGCACTTTAAGCCAAATGGTACGCGTGTAAATTCAAAAAGCTGAAGTGGATCATTTTTATCAAACCGATATAAAACTCTCTGATAGCATCTATGCTCTTTATTTACCAGAATTTGCATATACATTTTACGTATGTCAGCGCTTAGAGCAACTGGAAACAAGCGAAAGTGTAATATTATTTTAAATAGATCATTTTGAAGATTTCTACCCGTATGTAGAACATCATTCAGCGATAATCCTGATGTAGTTTTCATACTAGCATCTATTACTGCGCGAACCTTAGTTGTGGATTTATTTTCACGTATCACTGCATGATGCGGGGCTATGTATTGCAAGCTCAAGCATTGATCCGAATTTATATTTACAGGATTTAAATACCCTTCTTGTATATAATTTTTGAAAATAAGGTCGTATTCCAATTTTACAGAAGAGTTTGAAAGCAGTTTCCTTTCCAACGCGTAAAATCTCCGCTCTGCCGCTCTCTGAGAATCACCAAGCTGCCCCGGATCGGTCTTGAAAGGCAGCATTACGGAAAATCTACCAGTCTTGTCTCTCGTGGTGGTGTTGGTATATTTCTCTTCACATACCAGCTCCTCGATTTGCGGAGTGGAGACGTCCGGTACGTCTTCCAACTCCAAGAATTTTTTCATTTCAATTTCAATTGCTGAAAAGAAACTATAATCTGTTTTGATTAACGGTAGCACTGGAACTTCCCCTAGTACCACATACCCAAATAGGGTATCCAGTGCAACTGGCTCGCCTAAATTTCGTGAGATAGTGTTGTGTTTTATCACACGGGAGAATACATCTGCACCCAGAATCATGTCAATTTTTCCGGGAATAAAATATTTTTCATCAGCCAAACGTAATGATTTTAAATATTCTAAATTTTCAATATTAATGTTGGCGACGGGTATTTTATCAGTTATTTGATTAACCACCAAAGGCGATAGTTTAAAATTGACCGATTTCTCAACTCTCGAAAGAAGGGTAATTGTTGTCACTCCCTTGATAGGGTTGACAATATCCCCTATTCCTGAAACAACTTTGTCTCGCGTCGTCTTTACATCAAGATGAAGTTCTCGACAACAGGAGGCCGTTATTATGTCTCTCTGTGAAGCACTGTCTAATAAAGCGCGAATAGTGTGTCTTTGACCCCGCTTGTCTAAGATTACACAACAAACAGTTCCTAGTAAAACTGTAGATTCTACCTCACTAGAATTAGGGCCCATAGCACAAAGCGCTAAGGGCTCCGCCTTTTCTTCGGCCGCGGCTTGCAAATTCAAGTTGAAATGCAGGCTAGTATGGTGGGATCGATTACAAACGCTGCATCTTCCCTTTGATTTACAATTCTTGAGATTATGCATCGTACTTAGACAATTGACACATAATTTCTTTGATTTTATAAAATTGTACCTTTCCCGAGCGTCCAGGATAGTGTATTTCGGACACTGGTACAACTTTGAGTGGTTGTTATCTCCGCACAACAAACATTTGTCAGTATTAACTGTCACAAATGCCCTAACGTTTTTCTGGGAAGCTGAGGGCTTGCGCGGCATCGCGTTAATTTGATTGTTAATTTTACTGCTTCTACTTCCGTTTGCGCGCTGTAGTATTCGCGAGTAATTTCTAATGAATTCCACAAATTTTATTGAATCTACTGAGTCTGAAGAATCTTGTATAGAAACTTCAAAAGCCTTAATCGTATCCATGTCAAGTTTCTTACACGCAATGTGTATGAATATAAAGTCTTCTAGATTCTCCATGTTCAACTGTTTGATTGCAGCAGTTAAACCTGAAAATAGATCAATAAAGTCCTCCAAGTTTGAGGCAGATGGTTCCTTTACTGCAGGAATATTTAACAATTTCTCTAGATAAGTTGTTGCCAGAACGCGCTTATCGTTGTATTTCTTGACCAACGAATTCCATAAAATTGTATAATTTTGAGCAGTTGGCAATAAACCTTGGCAAATGCTTTGAGCTTTTCCTACCAGTTTTCCAACTAAATATTGAATCTTTTCACCTTCCGTTAGACTGTCATTCTCATGGACCATAGATTTAAAATTTTCATAAAACACCGGCCAATTGTTTACATCTCCGTTGAAGGCACACAGCTCTAATCGTGGTAGTTGGATGCTCCTTTTTAAAGGAATATCATTTGCACTTGAGGATTTTGTTGTGTCTTTTAAATTCTCTTAAGTATATTTAATTTCAGCGTATAAGTCTTCAAATGACAGAATAATATTATTATCTGTTGCTTCATCTTCCTCACTTTCTGCAATTAAATCATTTTTTTCTTTTACCAGTAATAAAAATTCTTTACGCCAGTTGTCAATGCCTGCCGCGTGCACTTTAAATTTCCGCAAATAAATTTCTCCCAAATGAATTGAATTAATGGTATCGAAAATGCATTGTGCCCGTTCCAAGTACGTCTCTATCTCATTTTGGAGGCGCTCCTTACGTCGTTGAAATGCCCGTTTCTCGCGTTCTGACGTCATGTTTTAAATTTGGCTTTAATAAATTAAATTTGATAAAATTAATAATAATTTTTACTAATCCCGTACGTACAAGTCCTTATAAATTGAAGTAGCAAAGAAAGAAGAAGGTTATAATAATTTTATCAAAATGTAAACAAATAATGTAAACAAAGAAAGTAAACAATGCTAGTACCTAGGTAGTTACTTATACCGCGGGCTTAATTCGAATGTACCTAAAATGCAAGAGATAGGTATACTTACAAGGCAATTAAAGAATTAACCCGCACTTCGATTCCAAAGCGATATTTATGATAATAATGTATGAACGCGTCACGAATTGTAGCAATAAAAATGGCGAATATTTTTTTTGAATCCGATTTCAAACTATAAGAATCTGAATTAATATTACGTGAATCTAATTTTTAATTTACGATCCGGTTCTGTTAGGACCAAAATTATGACAACGCCAAGTTTGACGTTATCATAAGGGGGTGCGTGGGGGAGGATTTTAAATCTTACTGGTTCTCGATTATCGCGATCGGACGAACTGCCCAACAAATCTGTCTAGGCAGCCAACCAATGGAGCAAGGGGGAAGGAATCACGGAATCAAATGGTCTGGACTCACCTTATCTCCAATGGATGCCTCTTTCGCGGAGCACTGGTCGCGTTTTTGTGTGTGGTTTCTCCTTCGTTCGCGCGCGGTGTACACTGCGATGGACACGTCTATCCAAGGCCGCGTATGAAGAAGTACTGGCTGGAGACAGGTGATTGGGCAAATCGGATAGGTCAGATTATAGGCACAAGGACAAGGATTTTATGGCCAGCTACCCATAACAAACCTACCTAACAGTTCGCCCAAACACAAGGAAATCTTAAATGTAATATTATAATATGTATCTACTTAATAATATATCTTTGCCACTAAGATTATAGATTTCTTTAAAGATCAATTTTCATTCAGATTCTGCATCTCTAAATACGGGTTTGCTGCTTTTGTCAAACCATTGTCTAAGATTTTTTAATGCTGTTTTATTTCAAACAAAAGTGCAGATCAAAGTACATAAGATATGTAGGTACTTACACAAGACCAGTGATTCCAAACCATTTGTCACCCATCGTCTCATTATTCATTTTGAGCATTTTTGATAACTACCGTTGATTTTTGATAACTAGAGTTGCAGGGCTTATGTTCATTTGAGATTGGGTTTTTATACTGTAGGTCCACATGCGGCATGTCGCACGTTTAATAATAAAGAGCAATAATTAAAAAACCAAGAATGTTGGGAAATCACGTTTGAAGTTCAGACAACCAGTACAACTTTGTATGGGATGAAAAAGGCGACAGGTGTTTAATCTCGGTCATATTCGTCCAAATTGAACGGCTGTCGCATTCTACCTATTCTTCTCGCATTATTCTTGCGTTTTATTACAAAATCTCGATTTTCCGAATTTTCGAGTTATTGCTCTTTATTAAAAAGAGTGCAATGTGTTAGCGCGAAATTATATAAATGTCTGCTTGTGGGATTGCGCTTAATACAAATATTTGCAGCTGAGATTCAGATTTAGATTTTAGACCGCTCTCTTCCTTTTTAAAGGCGCTGGTGTTGTCGCGAGGTGCAAGTTTATTGGCAGCCAAAAAATTGGTTCACGCATAACAAAGATCAGCTGTTTTCCCTTTTGCTCAGGCGCTACGAGCAGTGCTGGTACGCCAAACGATGATTGTGGGACACGCAGGAATTTAAAGAAACCCATCGTGTTTATACGAGATTCCTCACTTTTTATATTCAACTTATTTCAAACATACATACGTCATACAAAAAACATACAAACATCAATATTGATCACAGTGATCACAGGGGCTGTCCATATATTACGTCATTCGCATTAAGGGGGGGGGGGAGTCTGGTCTGCGGATGATGGCAAATGATGTACGAGTACCAAAAGTGACGTCGTTCTTGAAATACCAATTTCTACAAAATATTATGTAAGTAATATAACATTATTAATTATTAAGCTCATCCATTATTACAGCAAGAGGGGGGGGAGGGGGGCCATTAGATAATGACTATAGGATGATTGTAAGGGGAGGGAGGGGGTCGAAAATCGGCCAAAATCGATGAAGTAATTTATGGACGGCCCCACACATACAATAGTATTGACCATTCGACCATAGCGCCGACTATTTTATTTTTATTTTATTTAATTTTTCAATTTTAATTAAAAAAAAATGTGAAGAGGAATACAATTCACCAAACTATTCGGTCTGGCCAGAAACATGTATAAATATAATAAATTAATAATGAATTATTGTATATTTTTAATGAATTAATAAATACCCAATGACATCTGTTGATCCAGGATCAAAGTTATGGTCAAAAGAGCCAGACGGGGATCGAACCAACGTTTTTCTATTCCAAATACGCTAGAAAGATCGGCCACTTGAACCGCTCGGCCATGACACCGATAATTTATTATGTCTGACATGACAGAAATCTGTCCTAAAGAGAGAAATTCCACAATTGCGCACAGCGCGCCAACTGTTATTTAAAAAAAAAAATAACGGTCCACCATAAATGCTTCTTAATTCAAACAAAATGGAATGCAATGATTTTGTAAAATATTCAATTAGTGATAAAAAGTGAAAAAAAATAATGAAAGTTGTCAGAGGTAAAAATCTCAAACATCTGTCATTATTTTGACAGCAGCAGCTGGTCGGTGGCCGGCCGCCATTTTTTTCCATCATAATTCCAATTTCAAATTGAGTTCTATTTTCAGATTTAAAAAAAGTAAAATTAATTCTTGATTGGAATCAAAACATGTTCAAATGAAAACCAAAGTGCTGCCATTAAAATGGATGAATTTTACATTTGTTGATTTAGAATTTGTTGAGTATGTTGAACACAGTGCGTGAAGTTTCGACTCTCTTGAATAATAGGGTATTTTCACAATTTTCTTTTTTTCGTGATTTAAATTCGTTTATGCTTTATTAGCCCAAAACTTGTTGAATTTTAATTTTAGTTGTATTTTTAGCAAAGTTATAAGCATTTTAAAATCGATTTTTGAATTTTCGCGCCAAAACGCTACTAGATGAAAGTTTCTCGCGTGACGTCACGGTCTTGTAAACATCTCCGTATCAACTGACAGCCCTCACATTCATGTCATTCAAACATCGCTTTTTCATGTTTACATCGTTGAGGCTGTGGTTTTTTCAAGAAGTTTGTGTGTTTCTATAAAAAACATTTCATTTGTTTCTGTTGTTTTCATTTGTTTCTGTTGTCAACAGCACATGTCAACAGAGTATGGAATGTCAATAAAAGAAAGTGACGTCAACATATGACGTCACAGCACCGGAAATAGAAGAAGCAGATCTCATATCCGTTTAAAAACTTGCCCAAATTTCTATATTTTCTTTTTTAATTATAAAATCGAAAAAAAATATTATCGGCTTCAAATCAACATATTATTATTTGATTTTTCGAAATCTATCAAAATAATATACTTTTTATCATATTCCTCACTATTGCAAATACCCTATTGAATATCTACTCTTATCCATAATAGGGTTAAAATGATTATCTACAGATATTTAGTTAAAAGATTGAAATGTGTCTACGTCTCGGTCGGCGATCTTTGTTTTTGGTATCTGTATCTGAGATCTGTATTAATAGGTAGGTAAATAAAGGCTACTCTGGCATGTACACCACACGATGCCAGAATCTTCTCAATGAGAAGCTTCGATCTTACACTAGTACAACCATCCAAATACCTACGCCTAGAGACACACTCACACAACTTAGCAAAAACACACAGACATATAATCATAAGGAAGCATACTTCTTTTTCTTCTTTTTCCTCAGCCTTTCTCAGTTCACTCCTGGACGTAGGCCTCCTCCGATCCTCTCCATTCCTGTCTATCGGCTGCTGTGTTCAGCCATCCTCTGCCTGCAGTTCTCTTAATTTCGTTCAGCCACCTCAATTGGGGTCTCCCCGCTCACCGCTTGGACATCCTGGGCCGCCACTGGACGATCCTTTTCGGCCACCTGTCATGGTCCTGCCTTGCGACGTGACCAGCCCAGCGCAACTTTAAGCAGGCCACTCGCTGTATGACAACAGTGACACCAGTGCGTCTACGGATCTCCTGGTTTGGAACCAGGCCCGGATTAACCCCTCTGGGGGCCCTGGTGCGGAAAAAAATCTCGGGGCCCCCTATATCCCCCCCCTCCCCTCCCCCCTCCCTCCTTATCACAAAATCCCCTCCCCTCGCGCTTATTTTTTTTCAGAACCCAAAATATACAATTTACGAACATGCTAATTGAATGGTTGAATTCCTTGATTCTATTCTTGACTTTTAGGTTGGTATGGAGCTGACCACCCATACTGCAAAAAGATGGTTCACTTTGCCAATGGCACCATTGTTTCAGGGAAGGTCGGCAAGAGTCGGAGGGCTTATGTTCATTTGAGATTGGGTTTTATATTGTAGGTCCACATGCGGCATGTGTAAGCGCAAACTTATACGTCTCTGCTTACGAGAATGCATTTAATATGAATCTCAATTGATTTTCATCTTTGATTTAGATTTAGATTAGAATCAAAAACGGCACTAATTAGGTAAAAAAAATGCAAGTACAATGCTACATCTTAGCAATTTTCACTCCGAATTTGCAGAGGTCTTTTGAGGTGTGATTCACACATAATAGATAAAGCTTACTAGAATCTATAGTCATAGCTGCAAAGATATATTACATTCTAGATTCATAATAAGTACATTAATTCGCGCAACATGTTCCGCATGTAGACTTACAGCATAAAAACTCAATCTCGAAGGAATATAAGGCCTGCAACTCTTGCCGACCTCCCCTGAAACAGGAGAGACATTGGCAAAGACAATATTGGTGGTCTATACACCAAAAGTATCAGAAATCATTTTCCGTTTCGTGTTCATTTCAAACACAATACCGGCAAGGTTTACTCAGCCTTCACATAAAAAAAGGACCAGCCCTCTCAGGAGCTGGGAAACACTCATTTCAAATGAAGTGTTTGGCATAAGGCCGGCCCTTTTACCTGTAAAAGTAAATAGGTTCCACTCACTACATGCAGCCCCTTTGGGGGGAATGCGGCAAGAAGTTGCTCTTTATGTGTAGCTTAGTGGCGTTAGTAGCGTTTTCTATAAAAAATCTTCTTGTAAGAGATAATATCAATAATAATAAAGAATACCTCTATTTGCTTCCACACATAAACTTGTTTTTGGGCAAAGGTAATGCATTCTTCCAGTTATTTTATTTGCAAAGCCAAATGTATTGTTGACGCAAAAATCAAAAGAGATAGTTTGAAAACAAAAGTAAATACTGTGCAAAGCAGGCGCCGCGCCGGTCGCACCTTCCCCTAACGCCTTTGTTTCATTTTTCTTATGAAATTAGTAGCACAATGAAAGGAATATATTGTAAAATAAAAATCTTCCATGGTATTCACGGATCCCTGGAACGTTTACCTTTTTTTTGTGATGTACGAGTACTTACGTAAGATAACCATCGCATCCGTCAATTCAAGGTGTCATTTCAAAAACAAAAATCTGATATTTTTCATTTAATTCATGTTTATAAAAGCTGCACTTACATTTTGCAGCATCAGCATCTTACCGTATGGTCAGCGAAAGGATTGCATGTGGCGAATGGAACCTATTTAATTTTACAGGTCTTACTTATTTTACTTATTTTAGTTGGGTTTGAAATAAAAATTGAAACGGAAAATGATTTCTGATACTCTTCGTGGAATTGATTGAGCATTCCACAAATTGAGCTATGGATACATTTTACGTGACAATATAAAAAAACACGACTTGATAATTTATTTATTTATTTATTTATTTACAATAGCAATACATTTAACTTAACAGTTCAAGGACCATAGCGCTAAACATCATATTATACTATATTTAACTTAACATAAAACATAATATATTTAACTTATCTTAAAAATTACTCAAGCATACGTCTTTCTAACAAAACCTTCCACTCACGCATCAACTCATTTATTCCGGAATAAAATATATCCATATTCGGCGATGACGACATCAGATCATTGATCATCGCGTGCGCACGAGAAACAAATGAGTTACGGAGGAGATTAGTCCGGCTCGAGGTAACGCTAAAGAGCCTATGCGACCTGGCTCTGGTAAAGGAGTCGGGCACATAGAGCGTCAAAACACGCCCGCTCAATTCCAAGCAGTCAACCTCGTTTCTGAGGAGTTTGATAATGAATTTGGCAAGAGAAAGTTGCCTTCTAAGGAATAAGGAGTCGAAACCAAGATGTCCCTGCAGGAAGGCGGTGGGATACATAAAGGGATAGTATCCATACAACACTTTGTAATGATGCCTCAAAAATACTTTTTGCACCTGTTCTAGCATTAAGATGTATTTATTTTCATATGGAGCCCAGATCGGTGCATTGGATTCGAGAATACTACGCAATAATCAAAGTACTTGCGTCCTTATTACGATAAAAGAGCTACTAGTTAAAGTTTTTACGTTTTGCTTTTTACAAATAAGGTTTTAGAACAATAATATAAATTAATCGAAATATATCTTCAAGGTACTTAATCGAAAAAAGAAGCTGCGGATAAAGAAAGAAGTGAAGTTTTAGAAAATCGCAATTAGGTTAGCATTCCAGGGCTTAACAATTTACACGTTGCATTTGATAAATTAAGATTTACATAAAATTCATGTAAAATTCATGCCCATCAGCAGACACGCGTAAGTTCGCTTTTACACATGTTGCATATGCACACACAAAATAAAAACCAAAACCTTCAATGAATATAGCCCCGGAAACTTTTGCCGACCTTCCCCGAAACAAGAATGGCATTGCCAAAGTGAACCACTTCTCACAATTTTGTGGTCAGCCTTATAACATCAAAGAACGTAAAAGTATTTTCATTTTGGTCAAAAACATACTGAAATGGAATAACTTTTTCATTTCAAATTAATTGAAATATCACTGGCGTACTTATGTTAATATAATCTAATCTAATCTAAGCTGCAAAGATATATATCATTTAAGATTTATATTAAATGCATTCCCACAAGCAGATATGTATAATTTCGCGCTAACACATGCCGCATGTGGACCTACAATATAAAAACCCAATCTCAAATGAACATAAGCCTTGCAACTCTTGCCGTCCTTCCCTGAAACAGGGGTGACATTGGCAAAGTGAACCATTTTTTTTATAGTATGGGTGGTCAGCCGCATAACAACCTATAAGTCAAGGAGTCAATCTCGTAAGTTAAGCAGAATGTAAATCTATTAACTTGTATTTATCTATAATGTAAGTCTGGTCGATATCTCAGTTGTTAGAGTGCTTGCATTCCATGCCGTGAGCTCGGTTTTCGAGTCCCACCAAGGGTGTCAGATATGATTTCTCGTTTCGGTGTTTATTTCAAACCCCAAAATAAAATACCGGCAAGGCTTACTTAGCCTTCACAATAAACGAGTACCATCTCCCTTGGAAGCTGGGAAACCCCCACTTTAACGGGAGTGGTTGGCGTAAAGCCAGCCCCCTTAACTGTAAATATAAATAGGTTCCACTTGCCACTTGCGGAACCCTTCAGGAATATTGCTATCGATATAGCAAAGATATATTCACATGCCTACAAACAAACACGTACAAGTTCACGCTTACAATTGCTGAATAAGTACCTACTTACGAATTAAAATCCAAACCTCAAACAAACATACACCCTGCAACTTTTGCCGACCATTCCTGACACAGAGGTGACATTGGCAAAGTGAATCATTTTTACAGTATGGTAACCAACCTATATGTCAAGGAAATGCGTGTGCATGCACTTAGTGTGAATTAATAAATTTTTGAAAGGAAGATCTAGTTAGATTAAAATAAAGCAAAATTTATTTTCAACACTATATTTTTTTCAACCAAATATTTTGTATCGATATTAATTGTATTGTTTATACTTTCTTATCTTAGGGCCGATTTTTCAATGGTCAGATAAACAGTCAGTTAAGGTTTATTCCACAGTTAACAAGATTTTGAATTTTTCAATTGACAGTTAGGCTGTATCGGCCCGTTAAGTTCCCTATCTGACGAATAAACTTATCTGCCCCTTTACTCCGCAGTTAGCGCGCTAACTGTCGAATAAATTGGCATTTCTGTCACAGCGCGCGTCTAATATTTGTAGGTTGTCTTCGTTTTCGTAGTCCTTCATTGTAAAAATATGGATATTTTTTTATTTCATTGACGATGAACTAATATAAGAAGATTATACAGTGGTATTTTTTTAAATTCATGCAGAGTTGTAAGAGAAAGACCTATAATATGTCTGTAGGTATGGGACGATGAGGAATTGCAACGAAGATTTTGTCTGGCCTGAAGAGGGCCCGCCACTAGTTTTGTATATCTGTTGCCATTGATTTTTTTGTTTCTTTTTTAACGCTTTCATATTTGAGATTTAACGCCTGAAGCAGCATTAAATAATGAAGAAATTTTGTTAAAAGCTGCTTCCTTTTCTTTATTTGTGACAGCGTCCGTCTTTATTTTCAATTATTGTGCGATAATTCGCCACTAATTCGGTTAACAACCTCACTTCGCTCTTACTAAAATTGGTAGATTAGTATCTTTGACATATTTAAATTAGCTATTAAAGTTAAAAAATAAGAAAATAGTAACACGGAGCCAAGCCAACAATTTAAGGTTATGTTTTTATTTGGTCAGCCGCCGTCATAGTTTCAAAGTCCTCTATCTCTTTCTAAAGTAAAAAAACGTTCATAAGCGTGTCTCGCTCTCGCAGATGGTGTGAAGCTTGTCTGAGCTAGTCACACAAAATCGGTCAGATAACTATCTAACCGTTATCTGGCGTTTGAAAAATTGGAAACTTTTATTCGTCCATTAAAACCTCAGATAAATTTAATGAACAGTTAGCTATTTGATTGTTTATCTGACCATTGAAAAATCGGCCCTTAGTAGAGAAAGATTTATAATCCTGTCCTCGGAACTGTTGCCGCCAGGGCCGGGAACAAAAGCGCCATAATCCTTAAGGTTCCATTGTTTGACACGGACGAGTACGACTGCACATCTTCGGTACCTTTGCTTGCTTTGTTTTTTTTTTTTTAGTTTGAGGAGAAACTTTTATTACTTGATTACTGTTTGGAATGCTCGGGGCCCTATTCAGTTCTTCTGGGGCCCTTGAATAGTTGTTGTGAGAAGCTTGTATTTCCTAAGTATTGAAGACTTTGTCCGTATGAAATGTAGCGTTATAAAGTGGAAGTGAAAAAAGTGGCATTTTTTTACATTTTCTATGCTTTATTTTTTAGAATAATGATAAGAATAAGACTTTTGGGGGCCCTTTGGCAGCGGGGGCCCTGGTTCGGTCGTACCGCTCGAACCGCCCTAGATCCGGGCCTGTTTGGAACCCTGTTTCTGAAGCATACTTCTTTCAATGGCTCTTTGGCACGTCCTCTGTCTGTTGTCGCTATACTGAGTGAGCCCTTTTGTTTCCAAGCCATATGTGGATACTGGAAGCACGCACGTCTCATAGACCCTGCGTTTAAGGTTGCTTGTCTTGTCTTGTATCCTGCCGCCATTCCTCTAGGGGTGGCCGGTGTCTCCACACAATTGCCTCCACTTAGCTCAGTCCTTGCATACTTCTTTCATCACTCTTTTCATGCATGCTCTTCTCTTGTTTCCACTCTGTAAATTACATTCATTCGCAATTTCAGTTATCTGACCAATCCATTCTTTCCTAGGTCTTCCCCATCCGCGCTTACCTATTACATTCTCTTCGTACACTTTTTTTGTCAGTTGGTCTTCATTCATCCTTTCAATATGTACCTACAAACCATCGCATCACACTTCTTTGAACTTTCACTTTCACTTTTTTTTTAAATAGATTTGTGAAGAGGAATGCAATTCACCAACCTATTCTGCCTGGCCTGAAACAGGTACTAATATCATCATTTAATAATTCATTATTGTTTATTTTTAATGAATTATTAAGTAATAATTAGCCAATAATATCTGTTGAACCAGGGTCAAAGTAATGGTCAAACGACCCAAGCGGGGATCGAACCAACGCTGTTCCATTCGAAACACGCTTGAAAGATCAGCCCTCTTGGTCCCTCGGCCATAACCCCGACAACTTTTACTCCGCATTCATTCAGAACCCATTCGTTTCTCACTTTATCTTTCAGTGTTTTTCATGTCATACTTCTCAAATGAGCCATTTCTACGGTGCATACCTTATTTACTTCCCTTTCATTTACCGTCCACGACTCGCTTCCATACATCAGGGTCGGCAACAGGTTGACAGGCATTTTCGTGTCAAGTAAACATACACAGACATAAAATCATACATCCGAAACAAAATACAGAACGCGAAAGACATCATCTGTTAATTTTTTATAGCATGTTGCATGTGTGAAAACAGCTTTCTTCTGCGAACATTAAACATAAAGAAAACACTTGATAATTTTACCCATCAATGACCACCAGGTCCGCACGTGAATTGGCATGGACGATAATGTGTCGTCACCCGGCCGGGTTGCTGGGGAAAAGGCATAAAAATATTTTGTTATTGGTTTTGTTCCTTGATTTATAGGTTTCTATGACGCTGATAATAAATGGTTCACTTTACCAATGTCACGCCTGTTTCAGGGAAGGTCGGAAAAAGTTGCAGGGCTTATGTTCATTTGCGGTTTGGATTTTAATCTGTAAGTGCACATGCAGCGTTTGTAAGCGTGAACTTACATGTGCGTATTTGTGGGCATGCGTTTAAAATTAATTTAAAAAAATCTATTTTATTTATTTTTAACTCTTTCCAACTTAGATTATAGATTCTACCATGTATTACAAGCTATATTATAGCCTAACAAGTCCTTGACTGACTGGTTGCTATGAGGTTGTCCACCCATACTTTAAAAAAAATGGTTCACTTTACCAATGTCACCCCTGTTTCAGGGAAGGTCGCAAAAGTTCCAGGGCTTATGTTAATTTGACGTTTGATTTTAATTTGGTACCTAGGTACACATGCAGTATTTGTAAGCGCGAACCTTCTCGTACATGCGCCTGTCTGTGGGTATGCATTTAATGAGCCTTAAATGTTAACATATCTTTGCAGGACTGGAAGCCTCATCTCCACGGTAATTCTTAAGTTGTATGAAGACTAATCAGCTGGTCACTTGCAGCCATCTTGGATTGATAGGTCTCCACACAAATATTACCGATATTCGGTAGGTAAGGATTACCACCCCAGCTTAGATTTAGATAGATTAGACTGTGGATGGGTTTTTGGGTGTGTGTTGCCATGTGAGAAATTCAACATGGACACCGGAAACACTGGCGACACCGAAAATGAACTGGGACGCATTTCACACACCTTCGTGTGAAAATGCGATGTCGATGTATGGCAGGCGTGCCAACCACGCGGCCCGCAGTGACATATGTGTAAAATTGAATAAGATAAATGCATATTTACAATAATTATAACTACACAGTTAAAATTTATTTATCGGATATCACACGAACCGTTATAAGAGAACTTGCATTATTCTCGACATTTCGTTAGGGGCCGTCCATAAATTACGTCATCGATTTTTGGCGATTTTCGACTCCCCCCCCTACAATCATCCTATAGTCATTATCTAATGACCCCTCCCCCCTCTTGCTGTAATAATGGATGAGCTTAATAATTAATAATGTTATATATCTTACATAATATTATATATATTTTGTAGAAATTGGTATTTACAAGAACGACGTCACTATTGGTACTCGTACGTCATTTACCATCATCCGCAGACCAGACTCCCTCCCCCTTAATTCGAATGACGTAATATATGGACGGCCCCTTAGCGACGTAGCCAACGTCTTCAAGAGACACCTTCTCTGCACGACGACTGAGGGTGAACTGTTTTTTTTTTTAAATCCTTCTTTCCTTTAAATTCTTGTCGCCTTGGGGTCGTAAATAATTTAGCAGAACAGCGCTTCAGGCTTTGGTAAAGGTTTATGAATTTATCAACCCAGCGAAGAGCATATATAAACGGTAGGTATATTAATTTTTGTGCTCCGCCGGGATTTGAATCCACGACCTTCCTTTTACGAGTCCGAAGACTACTAGACTCCTAGACTACGGACCGGTCAAGGAAACCATTGGACCTTGGCCCTTTGTGGTCCCCTATGTATGAAATAGTCATTGTTTGGTCTTTATCATCATCAGAGTTGGACACTCCTGGTGCATGGTGTGCATATAATGGAAGCAGGTTAACTGTGGGCCGAGCATGACCCGGGTAAGTATAGCTCTATCATACCATCGACAGTGACAGAAATATCAAATACAGTATGAACACCTTGCATTACACCGGTTCTCAAACGCTTTTCGGTTGTTGCCTTCGCAAAAACTTCATTCACAAACTATAATGGCAATGCTATGGTTGAGGATTGAGCAAGTACAAAGTGTCTCAGATTTTAAAACACTTAGAGGAGTTTAAAATTTTAAAATTATTATTACGGTCGTTAGACATTTTATTTTTTAATGAAAAAAAAACGGATTTTACTGACCGTGCAAAAGAGAAGAACGATTTCTCTACGTTTCATAACATCGGTTCTCAAACGCTTTTCTGTTAATACTTTTGCAAAAACTTCGCGAAATGTAAATGCCATGGTTGAGGATTGAGTAAGTATAAGATGTCTCAGATTTTAAAGCTCTCAGAGGAGTTACTCATCCTGTTTGAGGGAAAGAGTCCATCAAATAGACGGCAGACGACGCATTATTTTTTTTGCACAGGGTGTTCCCGTAATAGGCTTCAATGAGCAAGGAAAGCCTTAGTAAATGCATCTGTGGTGTCAAAAATAGAATACTGCAAAAGGTCAATTAAATAGGCTACAATTGGTCGTCAATGCGTGTGCTCGCATGATTGCTGGTCAGTCAAAATTTACTTACATTACTCCTCTTCTCCAGAAGTTTTACTGGCTCCGTGTTCAAGAGCGCGTCGAGTTTAAAGTGTGTACGATGGTCCACAAAGCTCTATTCGGAAAAACACCTAAATATCTCGCTGATTTAATAAAGTCCGTAGCCCTCCCAAAAGTTTCGCAGACGGCAAAAAAAGGCTCACACTACGCTCGGCAGAACCCGGAGCTTAGTCACGTATTGAAGAGCCGATAAGATAAACAACACGGTGTTTGGAGAACGTGCATTTGCAGTTGCTGGTCTTATAGCCTGGAACTGTCTGCCTCATCATGTGAGAGAGCTAGAGAACCATGGAAAGTTCCGGAATGCACTGAAGACAAGCAAATTTCCGGCATCATTTGCACAAGCGGCCTTGGAATGGCTACATCTCGAAACGGCGCTACAAAAAAATCACCAACTCCTCGCCGTCGCCAAACGCTCGCAAAAAACTTCGCGAAAAAACTACAAGGTCAATGCCATGGTTGAGAATTGAGTAAATACACAATATCTCAGTTTTTAAACTTTTGCAAGCTGCGATATATCCATGAGCCGCTTCAAATCCTGAAAGTATGAAGTTCTTGGGCATCTTCTTTATCGTCTTCCCATGTTTTTCCTTTAAAAACATAAGTAAAGTGGTGTATCTAATCGAGTGCCTCTTTAAAATATTGATTATAAGGTCATTTCTCTCTTCTACTTCCTGCAACATCTTTTTGTTAAACTTCTTTTTGACCTACGATGTCTAGAATAATTATACTGAACAAAATAAATTTTATCATCTTTATTTCAACTTTCTAAACGAAGCGACCCTCAGTTTGAGAATGGATCGCGTTTGGAATTGATAAAGTTATAAGATTTTTTGATCCAGTAGATTCTTCTTTTGTAGTCGGCCCGCGTGGGCTTCCTACTATTGAACAAGTACAGTGGGTTGCCATATTAATAGGGACACTTGTGAAAAACGTATTTATCTCACTTTGGTATTCAGAAAACTTATATTTTTATTATAAATTGCGATGTTTTTGTTATTTAATGACAAAAACACTTTATTGGAAACATTTTTACACCGTATTTCTTGTCAATTGTCATTTATTTTGATTGCTATATCATATTTAAACATTTTTGATGAAAAAATCGATATTTTGTGACATTGCCTTAAGCTGCGTTAATGGCTTATATGAGTCGTGGCATGCTCTCAATGCAATTTTTTTGCACTGGATTTTATCTCAGGGGTATGATACTACACCTGAGTGAGGATTTTGATGAGCTGCTGCTTGGTTGTGATCACCTCCTGAGCAATCGCCTTCTTCGTGAGCTCCCACAGGGTTTCGATCGGGTTCATGTCAGGGAATCCCCTGGCCAAGGTACAACCTGCAGGATTTTTTCAGCCAGAAATGCAGTGGCGCTACTGGTTTTATGGTATAATGTGGAAATATGCATAAATTTGTACTCTTGGCCATCGGGAACCATTCTCCGACTTCAGGTAGCAGTCAATTTTTCAGTATTTGTCTGTACTGATCCTGCTTCATGGTCCATTACTTTATGTGGAAGTGACCCATCCACTTGGAAGCGATGATTGACCACAACCATGATACTGGTAATCTGTTTGATTGTCTTCAAAGGGCACTCCTTATGGAATTTCTCTCCCAGGTGCCATCGAACGGATGATGAATTTTTAACCAAAATTTGAAAAATGGCTTTATCAGAGAAGAACATCTATAAAAGAGATAATCACGCGATAGGATTTTTTAATGGGTTTGAGCCCATAAAAATATCAATCACCTAACTTCTGCCCTGATTTGTAGTCATGTGGTGACGTGCTTTGACCAATTGCTATCACTTTTTCTTCATGTCTACCAAAAGGTGAGATTTCGCAGCTCGACCATGACCAATGAGTCTCTTCTCAGCCAGCCTCCTCTGGACTGTCTTCTAAGATATTTGAAGATTTTCTTCCTTGATCATCAAGGTGAGACGAGACACACTTTTTTTTCGATTTTGGAGACAGTTGTCTCTGATTTGTTGGTCAGTATGACGTGTGGTGACTCGTTTTTTGCTACTTTTTCCAATCCCATGCAAGATTTTGATGGTTTTTTTCTAAATTTTGTTTTAAAAACACTTCTAAACACCTATGATGTCTTTTATTTCGCCTTAAAAATGTTCAGTGTAAATAAAAAAAATTTACTTCCTCATATTTTCTTGAAGACGGGTCTTAAGACCCGTCCATACTGAAAAAACACTATTTTTTTACTCAACCTTGTAGAACTCTTAATTTTAATTAGTAATGATCAAAAAACTAAATTAATCTAATACAGAATTAATATTTACTTAAGTTTTGGTATAAATATGCTGCTAAAATTCACTAAATTAATTATAATGTTTGTTTACTTATGACGCTCTCGATCGCTCATTTTCACAAAAATGATGACTGCATGAGATCAACCTTACATTTTTTAAAGGTGTGACACTTTGCATGTGTTACTACGTTTTAAATGAGTCAGTAGTACTACCAGTAGTAAAAATAAAAAAGATTTGGCCATCACATGACCGTTATTTAGAAGTAATAGCAATGTAAACACAAAAAATACGAAATATTTGAAGTGTCCCTATTAATATGGCAACCCACTGTACATACTCGTATATTGCTGCTTATTCAATTTTCTGTTATGCTACTTTTGCCAATGGTGACGTCAACCGGGTCTAATTCACTGCCGTTTACCGTTGCAGTTATAGAAACTTTCTTCTTATTCCGTGAGTGCCTTGTCAGGTCCCCTTATATTTGGCGATCACTCTGGTAAAGGATTTGCAGTCCTATGTTCTACTTTATGTGAAGTACTCGTAAGTTGAGAGCTCAGCAGGGTCTTAAGGCGTGTTATAAAGCTAAATCTGCCGTTTTTGTTTCTTACACTTTATGGTCTTAGCAAAATAGTAACAGTAATAAAAAAAATCAAGCACGTTTATTAATTGTTTATCTTAATTATAAAGCTTGAACAAAATATATAACTTAAGAATTGCCACCACAAAAAAATATTTAAAAAAACGCGTTTTTTTTACATTTTTAGCTTTTTTTTCGTGTGTGCTGTATTTTGGAATTTTGTTTTTGCTTTTTAATTACAGAACTATACATTGTTTAGGTTCCGTACTCAACATTTTTTTATAGTGTCAATAGTTTTAGAGTAAATATGGAAAAACTGAAACTAATAAATGAATTAAATTTTAATTCAATCAAAGAACACAGTTTTTCCATATTTACTCAAAAACTATTGATATTTGATTTTTTGGGGTCCAAATCAAAAGGGGCTTCTGTGACTAAAGACATCCATGGTATATCCATTGTATAGAAAAATAATTCAAAATTATTTTTTTTACAACAAAGACAAAAGGAAGTTCCCTCTAACAAGTGTCTTAACCCTCCCGGACAGGTTTCCCAAAAATAAACTTAAAACTTCATCAGTAATAATTTTTGTTCCCAATAAGAATATATTTTTGATAGGTGGGAGAGGGGGGGTGTTGGGGTGGGAGGTAAGGGTGTTGGAGGCCCCCCTGACTTTCCCGCACCAGGGCCCCCAGTGGTCTTAATCCGGGCCTGGTTGCTGTACCCTGCCACGCGATGCTGTGGTTCAGACTGGTTAAAAGGACGTTTCTTCATCATTTCCTCTTCTTCTTGTTCTTGTATTAAATCTAAGATCTGTTTATTGCGGTATCCCTCTTGTTAAGCAGAAGACCAGCTGTTCTTCCATCTCTTGGGTATGCCTGGCAGTGGCAAAGGGTGCCATACAACTCGATTCCCATCGGTTTCCCTTTTAAAATGAGGCAAAAACACAGATCACGGAATTTAAAGGCAAAAATGATAATAAAGTAGACCACATGGTTTTAATGGGGGAAAAATATGTATTGTTTCTTTGGTTTTAAATGTATTATTATACTTTGTGCCTATATTTTATAACTACTTTGTTGCTTCACTTTGTTCACTTTGCCAATGTCACCCCTGTTTCAGGGAAGGACGGCAAGAGTTGCAGGGCTTATGTTCATTTGAGATTGGGTTTTTATATTGTAGGTCCACATGCGGCATGTGTTAGCGCGAAATTATACATGTCTGCTTGTGGGAATGCATTTAATATAAATCTTAAATGATATATATCTTTGCAGCTTAGATTAGATTAGATTAGACTTTGTTGCCACTTTTAAAAAGGGAAGCTGATGGGAATCGAGTTGTATGGCACCCTTCGCCACTGTAATGTCTGGTATATCATGGTATATGTAATATTGTTGCGTTTTCTGCTGGATTCTATTTTTAATAAAAATGACAGAATTTATTTTTAAAGAATTCATTTTTTCACAATTTATTTTCACCATTTACAATTTATTTCACAACTTGACAGTCAGTGTTGCTTAGCGAATTGTTCTCTTGCGATTCCTGTTAGTTCTATTCCGATCTCTTTTATAGTAAACCAGAGAGGTCTTTCTTGCAATTACTAGAACATTCCACTACCAGAACAGTACACACACAATCGCAACCAATTCCAGACGGGTCCGTCTCACGTGTATATGTGTGCGTAGTCACTTTGATGTATGTGTGTATAAGCGCACGTATTTCAAGTTCGCAACAATATTATCTTTAATAATTATTTAAGTACCTACATCTAGAGACTTCACAGACTCACACAGACAAACAGAACACACAATTACATATTTGTAACAATACATTACAGAAACTATGAACTAATCTATGAACAGATTGAGGACCAATGTTGGAAGAGCCCGGGCCAACATGTTGACCTGGGGATTTCTGGGACGGGAGGGCTCTACACTATGTGAGTGTGGAGCTCAGCAAACAATGGAGCACCTGCGGTGTTGTCCCTCCTGTCCGACAAGCTGCTCCATGGATGATCTCTTTGCGGGAAACCAAAGAGCTGTAGACATTGCTCGTTACTGGGCCAATACGGTGTGAAGCTGACACGGAGAAGAAGACAGAAACTATACCGTGAATGTTACACATGTTTCCTGAAAATTTGATCAAAATCGGTTGGATTGTTTATAGATCCAAAGGGAACTTATTATCTACTTTTATCCATCCATATATTCTGTTTCATATATTTAGATAGCAACATGGTATGTTTAACTTGTAAGAAAGTTTGGATTAAATTTAAAACCAGTTAGCTTAACTGCGCGGTTACAGGTTCACCCGAATCAGATCGTGGGTGTTGTGGAATGGTAACAACTGGTAACAACCGTCCTTGCCGACGCGACCTCTCTCTATAATCTAAGTTGCAAGGATATATTAACATTTAAATCTCTCAAATGCATGCCCACAAACAAACACGTGTAGTTCGCGCTAACAAATGCTGAATGTGTACTTACAAATAAAATCCAAACCTCAAATGAACATAAGCCCTACAACTATTGCCGACCATCCCTGACACAGGGGTGACATTGGCAAAGTAAACCATTTTTACAGTATGAGTGGTCAGCCTCATACCAAACTATAAGTCAAGGAATACAAATAATAAAGAACATTTAAGTATGAATAAGAACAAAACCTTAAAAAGAAATCTATACAAAATCACAATCGTTGTATTCTTCTTCTTCTTCTGTAGATGCACCGGAAGATACGCGTTAGTTTCACGCTTACACATGCCGCATGGGTACTACTCTCATCTATACTAATCTAAGTTGCAAATATATGTTACATTGGAGATTCACATTACATGCATTTTCACAACCAGACACGTACAAGTTCGCGCTTGCACATGCCGCATGTAAACCTACAACTTAAAAACTAAATCTTAAATGGACATACACCCTGCAACTCTTGCCGTCCTTCCCTGAGACAGGGGTGACATAGGCAAAGTGAACCATTTTTACAGCATGGGTGTTCGGCCGCATACCAACCTATAAGTCAAGGAAATTCCCTCCTCCCAATTCAAATAGGCTGAATTTCGTTTTTTTTTTTTTTTAAGAAATCCTGTGCGGGAGACTCCCTAGATTCTAAAGACTCTAGGGGTCTATGACACTTGTTGTAGTGCCGCAGAGGTGTACGAGCTTGGTCGTCGCTACAAAGCGCCAATACTCAAGCAAGACCCAGTCGCTGTAAGGCTGGATGGACCTTTGGTGACCGGTCATTGGTAAAGGTTTATGAATTTTCAACCCAGCAAAGAGCACATTCGAAATATTAATGGTATATTTTTGTGCTTCGCCGGGATCCGAATCCACAACCTTCCATTTACGAGTCCGAAGTGTTGCCACTACGGACTACGGACCGGTCCAAGATATTGATATTATTTTTTATTCTTTTTGACAGTTGATTCAAGATGGCGTCGCTGGGTCTTAAGATTGAATTTTTATATAAAAGCAGTTATTTTCTCTTAAACTAACATTGAATATTTTCTTTTTTGACAGTTGATTCAAGATGGCGTCGATGGGTCTGAAGATTTTCGCGCTCCTAGTCATCGCGGGCCTCCTGGTGTCAGACTGCCAAGCCAGAAGACGACGAGACAGCGCCAAGAAGATCAGCAAAAGGATGGAGAAACAACTGGTGCTGCAGAAGCGAGAGACAAATCCCGTCAACTTCTCAAGATTGGTCGCCATGCGGTTGGTCTACGGCTTGGCGTCCATGATGGGCATCCAGGACAGGCTGGGAGGACTCCTAAACGGAGCCTTCGTCCCCCCAGGAGCTGATGACGACGATTATGGTGGCGGATTTGATGATGACGATGATGAAGGTATCGATTTGGGAGATTATTTTGGAGCATAGACAATGTGAAAAGTATTTTGGAGTATAGAAGTTAAAGCATAGACAATAAAAACAATTGGGCATAGACAAAAATGTAAAAATGAAGCATGTAAAATAATTTAGAGTGTACACAATAATGATGAAAAATATTTAAGACAAATAGAGAAAAAAATTGGAGCAATTTTGAGCAAATTTTACAAAAATAATAAAAGAATAGAACATAGACAAGAATTAAAAACAATAATGTCCGTAGGTAGTGAATTTACTTCTTTAATATAAACACCGCCAGTATTGTCTTATAAATGTTTTTGAAAAAAAAACTGTAAAATTTTGTAGTAGGTAGGTATATAATGTCATGAATGTGAAAACTGTCATAATATTTCTGACAGTAATTATGATTTTGGCGGGAAGTGAGTCGTCATTTTCAAAATAGAACTTTTTTTTCGAAATATTTTTAAGATCACATTAAAGTAAAATCAAACATCAAAGCTAATATAAAGCATTATGAGAATTTGAAGAAGCTTCCATTATGACAATTTATTACGTTATAACAAGACTTTAAAAGATTTTTTTGATAAAACTAATTAAAAACATTATTTAAATGTTATGGCACATTGTGAACTGTGAGAAATAAAAACAATCAACTATTTTGTCGGAGAATACAAATAATTTGGGTTATTTTGGTAGGTAAAAAAAATGTACACACGCTGTAGTGCAATAAGACGCTGTTGAGGGAACTCGGTGAGAATGTTGCCATTGAAAAAACATTTTAAATATAGAACGCATGGTTAGTCGATAAAAAGTTTTATGGCCAGGTGATCGTCAAAAGTGGTAGGTATAAAAAAACATTAAAATAAAATAATTTTACACATTGTTTTTTTTTTATTAAGATTAACTTTAAAAAGGAATATTTGATAATTTACAATCTAAGTTGCAAAGATGAATGAATGT
The DNA here is from genome assembly GCA_951799405.1 of Agapetus fuscipes. Taxonomy (NCBI): domain Eukaryota; kingdom Metazoa; phylum Arthropoda; class Insecta; order Trichoptera; family Glossosomatidae; genus Agapetus; species Agapetus fuscipes. The sequence continues at coordinate 15,768,772 of OX637352.1, forward strand.
TTTTGCATTTGAGCTCCAAGTTTAAAAGCACGCTCACGAGCTGAAACGTGTAGGTTCGAGCATGGATATATTTAATAAGAATTTTTATTATATAGTTTCGCATAATTGCTGTTAATGTTAACTGTTTTTATTGAATTTTAATGATGGATTAATTTACAATATATAGGTTATGTCCATGGTTGAATAAGATTTATTGTTTATGGTGATTTTTATAAAAAACAACTTCAATTTTGTTGCGGTGAGTGCATTCCGCACATCCCATACATCGAAGTGTGTAAAAAATATGCAAATTCAAAAACGTTAACCTAAATTTTATTTCTTACTTTTATTGCTCAAATCTTTTTTGTACAAAAAGTTAAATTTTGTAAAAGACCAGTGGTTCTTCAAAATTTCTGGTCTACGAAGTCTCGTACTATCAGAAACGGTCCTATAATCTATAATCTAAGTTGCAAAGATATTATACATTTAAGATTTACTTTTAATGTTTTCCCACAAGCAGACACGTATAAGGATGCCGCATATGTGAAGCGACAATATAAAACCCAATCTCAAATGAACGTCCTGCAACTCTTGCCGACCTTCCCTGAAACATGAATGGCAATTGGCAAAGTGTACCATTTTTACGGTATGGGTGGTCAGCCTCATACCAATCTAAAAGTCCGGTCGATAGCTCGTTGGTAGAGTTCTTGCATTCCATGCCGTGAGCTCGGGTTCGAATCCCACCGAGGGTGTCAGAGACGGTTTCCCGTTTCGGTGTTTATTTCAAACCGCAAAATAAAAAACGGGCAAGGTTTACTCAGCCTTCACAAGAAATGAGTACCAGCCCACTCGGGAGCTGGGAAACCCCCACCTCAACTGAAAGGCCGGCTCCGTTACCTGTAAAAAGAAATAGGTTCAACTCGCCACATGCGACCTAATCTAATATAATTTAATCTAAGCTGCAAAGATATATATCATTTAAGATTTATAATTAATGCATTCCCACAAGCAGATATGTATAATTTCGAGCTAACACATGCCGCATGTGGACCTACAATATAAAAACCCAATCTCAAATGAACATAAGCCTTGCAACTCTTGCCGTCCTTCCCTGAAACAGGGGTGACATTGGCAAAGTGAACCATTTTTTTACAGTATGGGTGGTCAGCCGCATAACAACCTATAAGTAGGGACTGGAAAAAAGTGGTGTTATTTTTTGCGAAATTCGCGTTATTTTTTTGGGAAATTCGCGTTATTTTTGATCAAAAACAGGGAAATTCGCGTTATTTTTTACGACAAACGGGGAGATTCGGTGTAATGTTTAGGGTTGATTTGATCGAAATAAAGGTTTATGTAATTGCAAAACTATAGATTTTACTAATATTTACAATTTATTATATAAACAACAATATGTACCTTCAAAAACAATGAATAAACAACATCTGAATCAATACGAGTTACAACTTACAAAAAACCATTGATTGAAAAAAGTATTAATATTTGAATGGCACTCCGAATACCCTGCAATATCCTTTGAAAATATTAAATTTAGTCTCTCTAGATGAGGGTTATCTAATTTTTTCGAGGGATGTTGGCTTTTATGAAAGCCTCAAGTTGTGCTCTTAATCTAATCCAGCAGCAGCTTCACTCCTTGATGTATTTTCCTTCATTGATGTCACGATTCAAGTCTGTTTGGATGTCCAGGACAGTTCTGCTTATCTTTTATTTTTTTAATAAAATAGATTTGTGAATAGGAATGCAATTCACCAACCTACTCTGCCTGGCCAGAAACAGGTATTAATATCATTAATGAAAAATTCATTACGAGTATTGTTCATTTTAATTAAATTATTAATTTATAAGTACCCAATTACATTTGTTGAACCAGGGTCAAATTTATGGTCAAATGATCCAGGCGGGGATCGAACCCCGCGTCTAGCTTTCTAGCGTGTTTCAACGTTGAAAGATCAGCCCACTTGGCCCCCTCGGCTATAAAACCGACCATTTTTTCTGTGCTTTGCACCTTGCAAAGGGTTTTCACAGGAATCTTTTCTTTCCCACAAAATAGTTGCGTTGCAGAAGCGACACATAACAACTTTTTCGCACAATTTCTACCAAAAGTACGAAAATTCGCGATATTTGCGTAAAACCTCAAATTTCGCGTTATTCGCGTAAAAACCTCAAAATTCGCGAATAAATTCGTTTTATCGCGATCGCGAAATTTTCCAGTCCCTACCTATAAGTCAAGGAACAACCCCTTCCCCTTCGGAGATAACGCGGCAAGAAGTTACTCTATATGTGTAGCTTAGTTGCGTTAAGTCAAGGGATATTCACTGATTTGAGAAATCGTGGATAAAACATTTTATTGTGTGTAACTTCTCATAGTAAGTGAATTCATTATAAGGAAGTGCTCATGACAAACTTTTAGATAAACCGGATTTTCACACTTTTTTAGTGATTTAGTTGAGGGTCACTGAAAATATAAGCAAACTTCAAACTTTCTTTTTTAGGAAAGTCGTGATTGTCATGACTATTTTTACTTTAGATGCTGCAGCTCTGAATAGGTATTTTGGGCTTTGGTAAATAATGCTAATCTAATGAGCTCCATTCATTAATCCCTCCCCCTCGCTTTTCAGAAAGGGAAACTCGTAGTACGACTCTCATTCATCCCTTTGCAGTCGATCTCAAAATTATGAGAACTAGGCGTTTTCATGACTCATTCCTTTGCCAAACTGCCCGTTTATGGAATGGTCTACCAGTATCTGTGTTCCCTTCCCAATTTAATCCGGTTTTATTCAAAACCAACATCAATCACCACTTCCTTGCAGCGCCTCACGCCAGAACCAAGAACTCAAGCAACACCTCTGCGGCACCCTTCCAGGGTGACATAGACCCCCAAGACTCTCAAGAATTGGGGAGCCTCCCGCACAGGATTCCTTAAAAAAAAAAAAAAAAATGCAAGACAATATTTTTAAGTTTTTTTTTCTCACACCTATAAACGAGTAGGTTACATGTTGTATGTAAGATTGGTTTTTCATTACCTGCATCTCGTCCCCTCGGTGATTGTTTGGCTTATCTACCATATGATTCAAAGATGACTTTCAATGAAATTATCTTTTAAAGATCACATTCTACACAATTTGAGCTAAGAAAAAAATACAGAACACAATAATGTGAGAGTTGTTTTAAATATTGTAAAAATCAATTCACATTTATACAGTACATATCGCACGTTTAATAATAAAGAGCAATAACTCAAAAAATGGGAAAATCGAGATTTTGTAATATAAAACGCAAGAACAATGCGAGAAGAATAGGTAGAATGCGACAGCCGTTCAATTTGAAGAATATCATCCCATACAAGTTGTAGGTACTGGTTGTCTGAACTTCAAACGTGATTTCCCAACATTCTTATTTTTTGAGTTATTTATCTTTATTATTAAGCGTGCGATAATGTAATATTAGGATGATTTATTTGGCTAGCGCTGTTTTTGTGTATATCACACCTCAAGAGCCCTCTGCGAGCTTAGTCGTCGCTGTAGAAAGCGCCAGTTCTCAAGCAAGACCCAGTTGCTGTAAGATTGGATGGACCTTTCAGTGACCGGTCTTTTTGGTAAAGGTTTATGAATTTTTCAACCCAGCGAAGAGCACATTTGGAAATATAAATGGTATATTTTTGTGCTCCGCCGGGATTCGAATCCACAACCTTCCATTTACGAGTCCGAAGTGTTGCCACTGGACTACGGACCGGTCCAAGAATATTTACATAAAACCAGTGGCGAAGCGTGCAAGCCGGTTCCCATTGGCTTCCCTTTTTAAATGATGTAACAAAGTAGTTAAAAAATATAGGCACAAAGTAAAAAAATACATTTAAAACAAAAGAAACAATACATATTTTTTCCCCATTGAAACCATGCAGTCTACTTTATTATCATTTTTGCCTGATTTCAAACGGGAAACCGATGGGAATCGGCTTGCATGGCACCCTTCGCCACTGATACAAACATTGCTCGAATGTGAAATGACCTCTGTTGGGCATAGGACAAACAAGCACTAAGCGGACAATGTGTAGACAAATATTTTGGTTCACCAGAACTGGGTTATTTTGAAGAAACAAATTTAATTTACGGACAATCAGGCGAGTGGGAGATTTTTGTAAAAAAAAATTCACACGATCGTAAAAAATGGTTCACTTTGCCAATGTCACCCCTGTTTCAGGGAAGGTCGGCAAAAGTTGTGGGGCTTATGTTCATTTGAGGTTTGGATTTTATTTGTAAGTACACATTCAGCATTTGTAAGCGCGAACTACACTTGTTGGTTTGTGGGCATACATCTGAGAGCTTTAAATGAATATATCCTTGCAACTTAGATTATAGATTATTATAGATAGTATAACCTCTGTACAGACTACAGTTATATGTGCCGATTGCAAAAATTACATGACTTTTTGGGAAAATTCACGTCTATAACCTCACCTAACCTGTATGAATGGTTGATTTATATAAGGCATTGAGTACCAAAATATTGTTACAAACTATGAGTTTGTGTGTACAATGTACCTAGGCACGCAGCTTGCTGGTGTGCGTAAGTGGAATAGTGTGGAACAGCTATAGTATGATGATGAAATGCATCATAGTAGACTGTTTTGGAATAATCCACTACAAAAGAATATGGAATATACGATAAACATCCGTATGGACTGTATAAAGAATACGAGCCGCTATTGTGTGGGGGGGTCAGGTCGCTTGAAACATAGTGACGCAAAGTCGATAGAAGCAGAGCAAGAAAAGTAATCAGTATACCGATATTGTGCAAAATAAATCTTGTTAAATATATAAATCACAATTTGATTAAAATAATATCTTTGATTAAAAGAGCTTCTTGACTAATAGGTTGGTATGAGGCTGACCCCCGTGCTGTAAAAATCGGTTCACTTGTGACGCATGTGAAGCAACAATATAAAAACCAAACCACAATGAACATCACCCTGCAACTTCTGCCAACCTTCCCTGAAATAGGGGTGACATTGACAAAGTGAACCATATTCTACAGCATGGGTGGTCAGTCAGAAACATGCACAAGAAATTACATTTTATAAATAAACAAATAATAATATGGATAAATATTAAGATCCAATACATAAAACCAAATTCTAATTTAAAATTTACAAATATTTGATAAACTTGAGAATCCCTAGCCCTAGCCGCCAGCATTACAGATCAACCGCCATTTCTTTCTGTCCTTGCATACTTCTTTCATTTCATCCAGAGTCGTAACCTTCTTCATACAGACTCTTCTTTTATTATGAGTGGGTACGGCTTACTATGTAAATGCAGGTATCGTTGCTTGAACTAATGACCGTCAATAGAGCCTTATTGCGTAAATACTCAACAAACAAGTAAACAGAAAACTAAAATACTCACTGCAGGCGCTGCTGTATACTCCATACTGTTTCCTGTGTTTGTAACGCGATTGAGGGGAGCTTACATTGCTTCTTATACTCGGAGTACTGCTGACAGGCTCGGATTAAGGGCGGTTCCAGCGGTGCGACCGAACCAGGGGTGGAAGTCTCATCACGGTAAATTCTTACCTACCGAATATCGGTAAAATTTGTATGAAGACAATCAGCTGGTCACTTGCAGCCATCTTGGATTGACAGGTCTTTATACAAATATTACCGATATTGGGTAGGTAAGAATAACCGTGGTGATGAGACTTCCAGCCGTGGCCCCCCCGCGTCCTAGGTGCCCCCGAGACGTTTGAGAAAAATACAATGCAAAGAAGTTTTCGATATAAATTTATTTGGCGACCCAGGGTTTTAAGGCATTCACGATCAAGAGAGACTTTTTAAAAAATAGTTAAAAAAGATATTAACTATAATTTTTGCTTAGGGAGCAAATCAAAAAGAGCCTCCAGGACTTGGATAAAATGTATTGAAAATATATCAACAAAACGTCGGTGTTATGGCCGAGGGAGTCAAGTCGCTCTTCTTGACTAGCACATTTGGAATAGAAAAACGTTGGTTTCTTATCACGTCTGGCCAATTTGATCATAGCTTCAACCCTAGTTCAACTGATACCATTGCATACACACAAGCTTCTGCTTTCGCATGAAGACAACTGACCTTGGTGAATTGCATTCCTCCTCACAAATCTATTTAAAAAAAAACAGTTTAAAAATTCCTCCAACAGTGTCATAGACATTCATTCATTCATCATTATACTAGCTGTTTGACACTATTACAGATATACACCAGCAAGTTACGTGCCAAGGTACATGAACACAAACTCATAGTTCGTAACAATATTTTGGTACTCAATGCTTTATGTAAACCGGTTTCCCAAAATAATCTTAAAAAGCCGTCAATAATCGTTTTGGTTCGCTATAAGGATATATTTAAAGAGAGGGGTGGCTAGGGGGCTTGGGTCCCCTCTGACTTTCCCCGCGTCAGGGCCCCCGGTGGTCTTAATGCGGCCCTGCTTGCTGCGCACTCGGCAGGCGCAAGTGGGACGCGCGCACCAATCCAGGCTGAACATTGGCAACGCAATTATTCTAACTTTGGGCAGTGATGGCGAACTTAGCGAACGCAACTAAGCTGCACATATGGTGTAACTTCTGGCCGCGTTATCCCCGAAGGCTTTCGCATGTGGCGAGTGGAACCTATTTATTTTTACGAGTAAAGATCCCAAAATAACACCAACATACCAGTCAAACTCGACAGAATACCTTATAATCATGTGAAATCCTTTGATTTATTGCTTACCAATTCTTGTAAAAAAACGCAAAAACGCAACTAAGCTACACATATAGTGTAACTTCTTGCCGCGTTATTCCCGAAGGGGTCGCATGTGGCGAGTTGAACCTATTTATTTTTACAGGCAAGGGGGCCGGCTCTACGCCAACCACTTCAGTTGAAGTGGGGATTTCCCAACTCACGAGAGGGCTGGTACTTATTTCTAGTGAAGGCTGAGTAAACCTTGCCCGTATTTTATTTTGGGATTTGAAATAGACACCGAAACGGGAAATCATTTCTGGCACCTTTGGTGGGATTCGAACCCGAGCTCTCGGCATGGAATGCAAGCACTCTACCAACTGAGCTATCGACCGGACAAAACCAACCGAATTTACTTTTTGTAATTTAATTAAGACTTGTGTTTTTTAAATATTTACAGATTCCAATATGCTTTATTAATGTCTTATTCACATGAAAAAAATTGCAAACTCACGAACAAAAATATTTAAAAGACGATGTGAATCCATTCGAAATAATTCTGGTGGAAAAAATAAAAAAAGATTTTTAAAATGTTTTTTTTAATCCAGGCTTATTCAGCCTTCACAAATTGTGAGAACTCAGTCTTTTGAGAGCAGGGAAACCTCAAAGATAATTTCCTTTTGAAAATAATTAATATTTTATACGTTTTTCTGTCCATTTAAAAAAAGAAAGGTTGTCCGTGGCTACAATAGGCATATGCTGAACTATTCAGTACATGGCGCCGACGTTTACAGCATATCAAACATTTAATGTTGACTGTTGCTGTGCCCTTCCGGCATTTCCACTGCGCCCACATCACTCTACCACTCTTATTACAGCGGTGAAAATTTCTGAGAATGCAAATGCGTTCTGTTAACATATCGATCAACATAAAATATACAGATGTGACATCTGAGACGTTTTGTGTGCCGAAAAGAGTGCACCCTAGGGCGTACTCTTCATAAAAACAAGCAGGCTCGGATTATGGGTTCTTAATGACAGCAGTCCCATACAAGAGTGACGTATACTCGCCGAGAAATAAGTTCGAAATTTCTTCTGAGTCCGTTTTTATTTTCGAATTTTTTAATCGATTGATTATAATTCAAATTTAGAATTCTTAATTGATTTCTGTTGTTGTGTTTTCAACCTGACTCGTTTGTCAGGCCGTCTCAAAAATGAATATCCAGCCAGTTAAAAAAAAAAATACCTAGCAATTAATAGTTAGGTTTAAGTTAGAATTACGGTCGTTTGACATTTTGACAATTATATTAATTTTTAAAACTGAACAATTTCAAAACTTAATTTAAATCGGATATTTAACGAACCGTTTAGAGAGAACTTACATCATTCTCGACGTTTCGTCAGCGACGTAGCCGACGTCTTCAGGAGAACATCCTCTCTGTACGGCGACTGAGGATGAACTAGTCGCTGACGAAACGTCGAGAATGATGTAAGTTCTCTCTAAACGGTTCGTTAAATATCCGATTTAAATTAAGTTTTGAAATTGTTCAGTTTTAAAAATTAATATAATCACCTAGCAATTAAATTTTACACGAAGTGGGCAGATATTTTTTTTTTACATAAAAAAATTGAATGACGGATTATTAAAAACGTAAATATTGCAACGTATGGACAAGCTACAAACCTAAGCTTTCAGTTTTCCGTACAAAGTTGAACTTGTAATTTTTTTTATCGGTGGGCAAACATCACACTTACACTACTTTCCAGGACTTTCCTTATCAACCCAGCCGTGTGACGTCATAATTAAATGTATTTTAATTCACGTGTAGAGTTCAATATAAGGTAGATAGGTATCTGAATAAAGGTCAACATCCCGCTGCCTTAGTTCTTGTTTATCGTATACGCCATTGAGAAAAATTTACATGAGCAATGTTTGCATGTGTACTGGACCAATGTGTCTTATGAAAACAATAAATTTATTTTAAAAATATTTAAAAGAACTCTCACATTATCGAGTTTTAGGGTTTTTCTTAGCTCAGATTGTGTAGAATTTGATTCATAAGACAACTGCATGAAAAAGTCATATTTCACAAGATTGGCGTATACGATAAACAAGAACTGGGGGAGCGAGCTGACAGCTGACAGGTTCTTGTTGATTTTTGACTTGAGTTAATAAGGAATAAGGATATATATATTTATATACAAGAATAATTTATTTATAAGGTACACATAATTAAAGAGCGCCATTTTTGTGGGTGTCACACCTCAGGGGCCCTCTCAAATCACGAATAAGATTTTTTTTAAAGATGCGTCTTTAGTGCTCCTTTAACGACACCAACAGTGTCTGCCTTCCTCACATTAGGTAGTAGTCTGTTCCACTCCATTGGGCCCGCAAAGCGGAAAGCACGGTCCCCAAAATTAGTGCGTGTCTGACGTCTGACGTGCGTGTCTGACGGACTAAGTCAACTGGACTGTCGGTGTTATGTCCGAGGGGGCTAAGAGGCTGATCTTACCAGCGTATTTGGAATGGAATAACGTTGGTTCGATACCCGCTTGGGTCACTTGACCATAACTTTGACCCTGGTTCAACAGATGTTATTGGGTAATTATTATTTAATAATTCATTAATATAAACAATAATGAATTATTAATTGATGATATTAATACCTGTTTCTGGCCAGGCAGAATAGGTTGGTGAATTGCATTCCTCTTCAAAAATCTATTAAAAAAAAAAAAAAAAAAACTACCCCACACCCCGCAGATCTGAGAGTTTGGCATCTCAAATCTATCTCAACTAGGAACTCAACACGGAGACTAGTAGCATAGACCTGTGACGTAATCCCGCTGAGATTTTCTGATTCTAAACTCTATACCGACTCCATTGAACCCATTTTTTATAAATCGAACAGTACTTTCATTACAAAGTAGATATTTGAATAGAGAACGCCATCTGACAGCTGACAGCTGACAGGTCGTGCCTGCATGTTGACACTGTTCAGTTGGTATTAATGTGGATCGTTCACACGACGATTGTGAGCCGTTAGTTTTTGCTGATCCCATAGACAATAATGTAAATACTCGTATATACTTACAACATCGCATTACCATAATCTGCGCGTTTAAGATTCGCACACCCACAGCTTAATCAGGTACTAACTAGAGATGGGACGAGAAAAACATACTTAAATAATTTTTAATAGATTTAAAAAAGTAAAAAATCTATGTATGTTATAGTTCACAGTGACCGGTTTCGGGATCGCCGAACATCCCATCCTCAGGTAGGTGTAAAATAAAACCGGTCGTGTACTTCATAAATAAACTCACTGTGAACTATAACATAGAAATTTCACAAAGTAAGTAACTGCCGAAGATCTAAATAATAAAACAATTTTTAGTTGAAGACTACAGGGGAAGAACAAGGAGTGTCAGTTGAAGAACATTATGAGTAAATCAAAATTTTAAATTTTAAATCATGGTTATTGCCTGTCACAAAGAACCGGAAATATCGCCATAAACTGTGATAGCGACTGTTGTTGCATTCCTTGATTTATAGGTTGGTATGAGTCTGATCCTCCATGCTTTTAAGATGGTTTACTTTGCCAATTTCACCCCTGTTAAGGTCGAAAAAAGTTACAGGGCTTATGTTCATTTGACATTGAGTTTTTATATTATAATACAAACGCGGCATGTTTAAGGGCAAACTTATACGTGTCGGCTTGTGGGAATGCATTGAATATGAATCTCAAATGCAATGTTATGCAACTTGGATTATAGCCCTGCAACTCTTGCCGATCAGCCTCATACCAATCTATATCTACGTCAAGGAATTTAATTATTAATTGAAAAACAGTTTTTTTCAGATAAATAATCAATAAACACCCCAGAATTTTTCATTACTGCCACTCTTGTATCAATTTAACTACATCTTGTTTAATCTAATCTAATCTAATCTAAGTTGCAAAGATATGTAACATTGGGGATGTAAATTGGGTGACATTGGCAAAGTGAACCCTTTTCTACAGCATCGGTTGTCAGCCGCATACTATAAAGTTTATGTAAATTATTTCTTTACAAAACGACAGATTTAAAATAAAGACCGCTTTTATAAATGTGTTTGCCGTTCTCCCATCTCTACAAGCAGTACATATTGCAATTCCCTCCCACATATTCAAAAGAGATGGAGATTCGCGTTACTTATCCATAAACAATAATATCAATCGCTCCACTGGCACAAGGCGCGTTCCAAATCCCACAAATTGAGGTTATTTAACGAGTTTTGTTGAAACTGCCGACTCAATTAAAACGTTTATCAAAAAATATACGTAAATTTAAACAGACCAGTAAAATTAAAAAACAAAGTTTTCTTGACAGACAATTATAAGTTCGCGATTACACGTGCCGCATGTGGATTTACATCATAAAAACCCAAAACTCAAATGAACATAAGCCCTGCAACTCATGCCGATCATCCCTGAAATAGAGGTGACAGTGAACCATTTTTTTACAGTATTTTGTTCGACTTTTTGATTCGACAATTCAAATTTGGAATTCTTAATCGTATTTTGTTTGTTACGTTTTCAACCTGACTCGTCTATCAGGCTGCCTGAAAAATCAATATCCAGCCAGTTAAAAAAAAAAACCTACCAATTAAATTTAACATGAAGTGGGTAGATATTTTTTTTTTATAAAAATGTAAATACCGGATTATTAATAATTTATCGTGAATATCCGGAATAAATGCGTGAATACTGCAACGTATGGACAAGCTACAAACCTAAGCTTTCAGTAATAGACTTTTTAGTCTCTACAAAGTTGAATTAAAAACTTTTTTTTCGTCTAACGTCACAATTTAATCCATGTTGATTCACGTGCGGAATCCATTATTAACAAAGATATTTGAATGGAGGTCGACATCTGACAAATTGGGTGGTCAGCCTCATACCAACCTTTAAAACTCAAGGAAAATGCTGGTCTCTCGGAATATGCACCTAAGCTCAGCGTTTTATAGAAACACGAGCGTAATTTTAAATATATCTTTGCAACTTAGATTACAGATGAAAGACAGATTAAATAAGGCCTAGACTTTCTCCTGACTAATGGAACTCAATCGATTCACAGCCCGATTGTTCTCATTTCGTCAATAGTAAGTCTTATCTTGATTACAGTTCAAAATATATATATAAGACTCTACTCTGGCGTTAACCAAAAAAATATTTTGACTAGGTGGTTCCCAAACTTTTATTTATTATATATACCCCTTTTAAAGTTTAACTAAGTTCGGTGGAGTCTCTGCGGCTAAATTTCCACCGATTCCTATAATCGTAAAAAAATGTGCAGATAAGGAGATTCAACAATGAAAATTTACCAGTTAATTTTCTTTATTTTTAACAAATCCATCATCAATCCATCCTTGTCAACGACGATACCATGTTGAAAGCACCGGCTCTCATCAGATCACCGAAGTTAAGCAACATTGGGCGCGGATGCTACCTGGATGGGTGACCGCTCAGGTACACCGTGTGTTGTTGGCATTTCTCGGACCGGTCGTTAGTGCATTGGCAACACTTCGGACTCGTAAATGAAAGGTTGTGGATTCGGATCCCGGCGGAGCACAAAAATATACAATTTATATTTCCAAATATGCTCTTCGCTGGGTTGAAAAAAATCATAAAACCTTTACCAAAGACCGGTCACTAAAAAGGTCCATCCAGCCTTACAGCACCTGGGTCTTGCTTGAGTATTGGCGCTTTGTAGCGATGACCAAGCTCGTACACCTCTGCGGCACTACAAGAAGTTTCATAGACGCCTAGAGTGTCTGAAATCTAAGGTGTCTCCCGCACAGGATTTCTTAAAAAAAACGCGATGTCCTTGAACTGTGTCACGTGTGTCGTGTGGAACCTATTTATTTTTGAGGGAACGGGTGCTCCTAAACTCATAGAGTGGTATTAGACTTACTTACTTACGCTGTAATTAATTGGTTCACTTTTGCCAATGCCACCCCGTTTCAGGGAAAGGTGGCAGGAGTTGCAAAGGCTCTGCATGTGGGCATGCATTAAATGTAAGCTTTAAATGTCAATATGTTTTGGAAACTTTGATTTAGATAGAATAAATATAAGAGTAGCATCAACATCCAGTCATTTGCCAAAAGCAAGTCGAGTATAAAGGTGCCCCGTCATTTCGAGCCTTGAAAATGCTCTGCGCTGACGGGGACGAAACGTCGGCAGACAAAATTACTGCAAATACTCGTAGTATATGGTCTAACCCGAGAAAAACTATGTCATCAACTATCAAAACCAGATCATTTTTCATGCACCCCTAATTTTTTCAACGCCATCGTAGACCTCAGGGGGTCCACCTCACATCTGGACCATTTTGAGAACCACTGCATTCACTAAAACGCTCTCAACACGCGATATTTCAGTTTCCATACGTTTTATAAGTAAACTCATTAGCTTAGTTTAAACTTAATATTGTATACTTGCAGTACAGTTAAAATAATCTAAATACAGTTACTTCCGTGACCATCCGAATACAGAGAACTTTTTATTTTTAAGCAAATCAAGGCACACTTTCGCGTACGTTCTTTATTACAATTATCTAATATAAAAATCACAACTCCGAGTAGAAAACTCAACTAAAAATATATAGAATCTAAACACAGCACTTACAGTGAACGTTTTAGTTTGTATATATATTCTTTGAGTTTTATATTTGTTGCACAGAATCATTACAATTGCTTGTAGGCTACGTAAAAAAAAACATCTGAATCTAGAATATCTACGAATCTAGTGAGGTTTTTTTTATCAAAACAAAAAGTGCATGTCCGACTTATAGGAGTACGTAAAATGTATGAATGAACCTACGTGATGAGATACATATTAAGAAATGGGAATACCAAACAAGACTCACTAAATAAAGTTATTTCACTTGTAATTGCAAATCTATACCTTAAAGGTAAAACTGAATAATTGACAAATGAAGCTAACATGGGTTTCTCAGACAAATGCACATTTTTTCCAATTTTCTATGAGGGAAAACACTAAAAAAGTATGAAAATCCTGTAGTCCACAAGTTTGTCGTGAGCACTTCCTTTACTATGATTTCCCATTTCAGTGTCTATTTCAAACCCAAAATAAATACCGGCAAGGCGTACTCAGCCTTCATAAGAAATGTGAAACAGCCCCTCCGGAAACTGGGAAACCCCCACTTCACATATAGAGTAACTTCTAGCCGCGTTATCCCCGAAGGGGTCGCATGTGGTGAGTTGAACCTATTTATTTTTACAGGTAAGGAGGCCGGCCTTCCGCCAATAACTTCAGTTGTAGTGGGGGTTTTCCAGCTCCCGGGAGGGCTGGTACTCGTTTAATTTGAAGGCTGAGTAAACCTTGCCGGTATTTTATTTTGGAGTCTGAAATAAATACAGTACCTAAGAGGAAATCATTTCTGACACTCTCGGTGGGATTCGAACCAGAGCTCACCGCATGGAATGCAAGCACTCTACCAACTGAGCTATCGACTTGACAAATATATTAGGATAATAATAAGCAGAGGAGAGTCTGCACAGGTTCTGGCCACCCATGGTGGAACGGTGACAACGTTACGGTACTAAAATCTAAATCCAAGCTGCAAAGATATACATAATTTAATACTAATATTAAACGCATTCCCACAAGCAGACATGTATAAGTTAACACTTACACATCGCTCCCCCAGTTCTTGTTTATCGTATACGCCAATCTTGTCAAATATGACTTTTTCATGCAGTTGTCTTAAGAATCAAATTCTACACAATCTGAGCTAAGAAAAACCGTGAAACTCGATAATGTGAGAGTTCTTTTAAATATTTTTTAAATAAATTTCTTGTTTTCATAAAACACATTGGTCCAGTAGACCAGTACACATGGAAACATTGCTCATGTAAAATTTTCTCAATGGCGTATACGATAAACAAGAACTAAGACAGCGACATGCCGCATGTGGACCTACAATATAAAAACCCAATCTCAAATGAACATAAGTCCTGCGACTCTTGCTGACCTTCCCTGAAACAGGGGTGATATTGACACAACAATCACTTTATTCGGGCTATGTAGCCGTGGTCTGGTTGATTCTTTCCGGACAGTTTCGCCCATTGCTCCGATGGGCATTATCAGCGGTTGGCTAGTCGCTGTGATCTTCTTACAGGATCTGCTGTACCTACTAAAAACAACGCCAGCCTTTGGATTAGTATTGTATTATACCTAGTATGGGTGGTCAGCCTCATACGGTTACCTTTTGCATACACAGTCAAAGTGTAGTCTATGTTAATTTCACGTATCTCGTGTCCGAACATTCACGCACTTGATATGTGAACCATGCCGGAGTAATGTTCCTCATGGGATGGTACATTGTGTGATGTATGTACCGCCAACACTTGCAATAATCTAACTTTTAAATTCTCTCCCGGTGCGTGGCGAAACGCAAAAAAATGTGGGACCTCGACACTCGGCTAACTTTATAATCGCTGTTTTGATATTCACAGATTTGTACAACAATATTGTTATGGGTCTCTTATTTTTAAATACTTTGTGTATGTACCAAACTACCAAATAATGGTTTCTTAACAGAACATGACAAAACATCAGACTTACTTACTTACTAAGTCAGCCACTTCTTGTCCACTGCTGGACATAGACCTCCCCCATATCTCTCCAGGCATCTCTGTCCTGAGCTCTCTGCATCCAGACACCAGCAACTCTTTTTATATCATCTGACCATCATGTAAGAGGCCTTTTCTCTAGTTCTTTTGTCTTCACGAGATCTCCATTCTACCAATCTTTTCGTCCATCTTTGTTCGCTCAATCTGGCAACATGCCCTGCGCCCACGACCACTTCTGCTTTGCCACTCTTTTGACTATGTCAGTAACTCGCGATCTTCTACGTATTTCGGTATTCCGTATCCGATCTGACAGTCTTATGTGTAGCATAGCTCTTTCATGCTTTCGTTGTGCTACACGGAGTTTCCTGATAGTCAATTTGGTGAGAGTAAGTGTCTCTGCTCCGTAAGTCATAACTGGCAGCACACACTGGTCGTACATTTTCCGTTTCAGGCATTGGGGGATGTTGCTGGTGAAGAACTTCTTAAGACTGCCATAGGCCGCCCATCCTAGAGAGATCCTCCTTTGCAGTTCAGTCGTTTGGTTGTCTCTGGAAACTGCGATATTTTAGAAATAAATAAATAATAATATGTACGGACATCAAAAACTAAACAGAAAAAAAATCTAATTTCAAAACCCTAGCCGCCAACATTACAGATCGACCGCCATTTCTTTCTGTCCTTACATACTTCTTTCATTTCCTCCAGAGTCATAACCTTCTTCGATTTTATTAATAATATTATATAATATTGAAAACGGTTATGACTCTGGATGAAATGAAAGAAGTATGCAAGGACAGGAAGAAGTGGCGGCTAATCTGCAATGTTGATTTTTAAAGTTGGTTTATTAATTTGCTACATTTTTTGCATAGGAAGTTTTTGACTTTTTTTGTATAGATTTCTTTTGTAAGGTTTTGTTATTTTTTATATTTAAATGAAATTTATTATTCGTATTCCTTGACTTATAGGTTGGTATAAGTCAAGGAATCCGACCCCCCATACTGTAAAAAATGGTTCACTTTGCCAACGTCACCCCTGTGTCAGGGAAGGTCGGCAAAAGTTGTGGGGCTCATGTTCATTTGAGGTTTGGATTTTATTTGTAAGTACACATTCAGCATTTGTAAGCGCGAACTACACTTGTTGGTTTGTGGGCATACATCTGAGAGCTTTAAATGAATATATCCTTGCAACTTAGATTATAGATTCGGATTTCGAACGACTTCTTATTGACGATAACTGAGGCATAAACATTAGAAATAACTTGCCAGTAAGTAAGTTATTTTCTTTGTCGGTATAATTTAGAATTACAGCTACACTGGCTCAGTTGTAAACGGTATTATGCATGTACGTAAAGCCAGAAGCGTTTAGGAGGCGCTCTTTACAAAAATAATTTAATGGAATTATAAATAATTTACGAGAGCATGCTTTAATATTAATAAATTCACGTGTACTACACAGCTTAAGCAACGATATGGAAGCATTTTTATTGTGAACCGTTTTGTACTGTAATTTTTATGATGTAAAAAACACTGAATTACACAGGTGAATCTGTTTTTTCTTAATTGTATCTGCATATTTAAAAAATCCTTCGACTGGATGACATCACAGCTTTTCCATTATCTTTATTATCTTACTCTTATGACCGGTCCATAGTTTAGTGGTAGCGCTTCAGACTTGTAAATGGAAGGTTGTGGGTTCGAATTCCGACAGAGCACAAAAAAAGCCATTTTTATTTTCAAATTTGCTCTTCATTGGGTTTAAATATTCATATACCTACCTTTACCAAAGACCGGTCACCAAATGTCCATCCAGCCATACAGCAACTGGATCTTGCTTGAGAATTGGCGCTTTTTACAACGACAACAAATCTCGAAGAGGGCTCTTGAGGTGTGATTCACACAAAAACAGCGCTCACAACATAATTCATCCTAATATTATAATTATTAAAAGACTCTTCTGCAACATGTGTAAGCGTGAACTTAAACCCAAATGTTAGAAATGTCTGCAACTTAGGTTATGGCAGGAGATGTAAAAGAAACAGGGAATATAGTTAAACAATGGGTAGGTTGAAAAAAACATTATGGTTAGGTATTTTAAATGTCCAAATATTTAGCTTTAGTTGCTAGATATTATTTCTGTATGGCAATACTAGATTTTAATAATTTATTGTATTTCGTAAGTATTTATTTATTTTTCGATTAAGTATTTATTTATTTTTAGATTAAGTATTTATTTATTTCTAGATTAAGTATTTATTGTTTACTTGTAAGTTTATTTATTTAGATTTTAAGAACTTACTTAAATATGATATTTATTTTTGTTGATTTAACATATTTTTACATTTTCTTCATGACACATTCGGTGCTATTCTTAGACATTTTAGTCGTCGGTTGAGCCCACGCTTTGACAAACTAATGATGCATTTGTATGAAGATCTGACAATCCAAGATGGCCGCAAGTGAACAGCTGATTAGTCTTCATATAAAATTCGGTAGGTAAGAATGACCGTGGTGATGAGACTTCCAGCCCAGGCATCATTAGTTTGTCAAAGCGTGGACTCAACCGACGACTAAAGTGTCTAAGAATAGCCCCGATTGTTTTTACTAACATTTTGCTTTTAAAATATTAAATTATACAGAATACTGAATATGCTTTTTTGTAATAAATTTATTGTTAATTTGTTATTTGTTTTTTTCGTTTACAGATAGATGTTATTTAAATTAACTAGATTAATATTGTTAAAGATGTATTTTGTACAAATAAAAAAACTTGTTTATTAAAATATTTCTTGTATTTCAATTCATCACATTTTACAAAGAGTGTACAAAAATAAAAGTCAATAATACTTAGAGTAAAATTTAACATCTCAAACAATGTAACTGTAACTGCTTGGGGTGGCCAGAGCCTTTGCAAAGTTGCCTCCTTTTCTTCCTATCATTGCATACCTCTTTCAATTCGTAACTATTCATAACCTTTTCATATACCTTCTCTGTCACAATTTCCCCAGTCTGATCAAACCATACTTTTCTCAGTCCCTCCTTTCACATTTCTTGTGTATGACACTTCCCTTTATCACTCGTTTCATCATCAATTCCTTCCATATCTAAACTATCTCATCCCATTATTTTGCTTCTTTACTTCCACATCTTCCTTCAGATTGCATTTATTTTTTCACGCATTCATTCTTACCTCTATTCCTCATTTTTTCTGTCATACTAATGGACTGCAGACAAATCTGAGAATATATATTTTTTCTCCACAGGAAAACATCACACCTTTTTGTGACATGCGTCCTTAGCAGCCAATAATAAAATATTACTTTGCCTTTCCCCTAGCACTTTTTTTCTTTAGTACCTTTTTGTTTCGAGTCCACTCTCTACCTCCACTCGCCCGGGATGCTAGGAATAAGGCAAACAATTTTTTATTTATTATTGGTTGCTAAGGATGGTAGTCCCATCCAAGACTGACGTTTGCTCACCAAGAAAAATGTTCGAATCTTATTGTTTTTTCTTCTTCCTCTTTTTAATCTGAATCGGAAATCTCCAAATAAATATCATCTGCAGCATTTTCTGTCTCCACATCATCACCATCGTCATCTTCAACATTTTTATCATACCCATAAACCTCGCATCCTTTCAATTTTCTAATCAAATCCCCCCACAACAATCTGCAACCACAAGAGGGACAATTTCCTTCCACAGGCACATACTCTCCATCCTCCAAAAACAACTCGGCAAGACATTTCAAATGACACAAAAGATCACAGTCCGTCTTTAGGCACGAAACTCGACAGCCCTCGTTTATTATTTTAAAACACAAACAACAAAAGACATTCGAATTCAAATTTGAATTTGAATTTCCACTAGGAAATTTTTTCGTTCCATCATGTGTATTCTGCACTCTTCTCTCATCATTACTTTTAATTGTGCAAGAAAGAGATGACACTATTCTATCGTTGTTTTTATTCAAACCGGAAATGGTTTGTTCCTTTCTGTTGGTAGCACTTTTGCTTTTTGAAGGATCGCCATTTTTTTCGTCTCTTATCTTCTTGCATTTAACTTTCTTGGTTTTCACTGGACCGTGGCATATCGGCATGTGCAGAGGCGGCAGTTTATCAGGCTGGAATTAATTGCAGATAATTTGTTGTGGGTGCTCGATAAAGCAACGGTCAGTTTTACGGGGAAATCATGCTTTATTGCCGGCCGATAACTGTAAAATATGAATATAACCACGTATTGTCTACCTACCAATCTCATCGTATTATATCCCCCACAGACAATCGTTGGCCATTCAACATTTTTGCGTGATTGTCACAAATGAATGAGAAATTGTGAAAAGATGGCTCCTTGACTGATAGGTTGGTACGAGGCTGACCACCCGTGCTGTACAAATCGGTTCACTTTTGCCAATGCCACCCCGGTTCAGGGAACGGCGGCAGGAGTTGCAAGGTTTATGTCCATGTGAGGTTTTCTTTATTTGTATGCACACATGCAGAATGTGTAGGCGCGAACCTACATGTGCCTGTCTGTAGGCATGCGTTTCATATGAGCCTTAAATGTTAACATATCCTTGCAGCTTAGATTATAGATGGTTTCGTTCACTTATACGTTGGTATGCGGTTGACCACCCTGCATAGGTTCACTTGGCCAATGTCACCCCTGTTTCAGGGAAGGTAGGCAAAAGTTTCAGGGTTTATGTTCACTTGAGGTTTGCATTTTATTTTTTTAAGTCACATTCAGCACTTGTAAGCGCGAACTTACATGTGTCTGCATGTCGGCGTGCATCTGATATGAGTTTTGAATGTAAAGATATCTTTGCAACTTAGATTATATATATGTAATATATTAGAATTTCTTCAAATCTTGAAAAAAAATCTTCCTCCTCTTATTAAAGGTCAAGGTCGGTCTTAGACTAGTGGCTTTCACTTTTTCAAAATTTGACATACATTTTAGAGATTGAATGCGTTTCTAACCCCCCCTCCTCCCCTCCCTTCCCTTTAATTGATTTTAGCTTGAAGAATATTTTTCCACGGTGGTCCATTATTGAAAAATCCAAGATGGCCGCAAGTGAACAGCTGATTAGTCTTCATACAAATATTATCGATATACTTTGATGAGACTTCCAGCCCAGGCATCATAAGTTTGTCAAAGCGTGGGCTCAACCGACGACCAAAATTTCCATGAATAGCACCGTAAGAGTATACTTTAAAATAGACATAAAAAATGTAAATGACACACAAGTATGTTGAATGTTAAACAGTCGTCTGTGAAAGAATAACCATCTTACTGCATTTACAGAGAGATGTCGGTAAGAAGAAAATATTAAAAATGGGAATTCATCCATCACTCAATCAACTTAATTAGAATTAATTGTTTGAAAGTTTAAATTAATGGCTGCTCTCATATAAAACTGAAATCACATGAAGAAGTTATTAATATACTACCTAGACTACCTACTGCAATTTTCCAGGTTATTAATTTTTATTTGAATTAAAATTTAAATTTGGTAATTACGGCAATCTCTATGGCCATCTGACTAGCACACCCTGGTGGGTTTGAAATTTAGAACGTCCATCTTCAGATGAAAAAGAACAAAAAAGTGCAGCAGTCATTTTGACTTTTTTTTGGTGTTGTGCCAGTGGAAACTGCAGTGTGGTGAGACTGATAATAATGTAATCTATGTATGTTGCAAAGATATGTAACATTGGAGATTCACATTATATTCATTCTCACAAGCAGACACGTATAAGTTCGCGCTTGCACATGCCCCATGTGAACCAACAACATAAAAACCCAAATCTCAAATGGACATCATCCTGCCACTTTTGCCGTCCTTCCGTGGATCAGGGATGACATTGGAAAAGTGAACCATTTTCTACAGCATGGGTGGTCAGCCGCATACCAACATATTAGTTAAAAAACAAACACAACCAATTACATTTTTAAAATAAACTTGATAATAATGTTGGTGTTATGGCCGAGGGGGCCAAGAGGCCGATCTTTCTAACGTATTTGGAATGGAATAACGTTGGTTCGATCATCGCTTGGGTCACTTGACCATAACTTTGACCTTGGTTCAACAGATGTTATTGGGTAATTATTAATAAATAATTCATTAATATAAACAATAATGAATTATTAATTGATAATATTAATACCTGTTTCTGGCCAGGCAGAATCTAATCTAATCTAAGTTGCAAAGATATGTTACATTGGAGATTCACATTACATGCATTCTCACATCCAGACACGTACAAGTTCGCGCTTGCACATGCCTCATGTAAACCTACAACATAAAAAACCAAATCTAAAATGGACATACACCCTGCAACTCTTGCCGTCCTTCCCTGTAACAGGGGTGACATTGGCAAAGTGAACCATTTTACAGCATGGGTGGTCAGCCGCATACCAACCTATAAGTCAAGAAGAATAGGTTGGTGAATTGCATTCCTCTTCACAAATCTATTTTTTTAAATTTAACAATATTTACTTATAGTGCGTTTTGTGACAAATCACTGCAAGGGCACTGTTCAACTGTAACATCTCCCAAACAAACATGTCTTCAATCCCGACTTAAATGCATTGGCACTCTCTACGGCTCTTAACTCATGTGGTAGGGTATTCCACAGCACAGAGTCAGCTATGCAAAAGGCAGGATCCAAGTAAAAAATTATAAGTATGTAATGCTGAAACCTTAAACTCGGTGCAGTGCTGCTGGCTCAGCCACCTGATGGTGAGAGGCAGCCTCCTCCAGGGCCCCACATGGAGCATCTCTGCTAGGATGCGTGTGGCGTACTGGAGGGCAGACTCCCTGGGGGCCCTACACAGGCGGGGGAGGTGCCTCAGTCTGCGGGAACTGGAGGGGTTCTGCCAGGCCCACTCAAACTAAGCACACAAAGACGGGTTTAGGTTGGAATTACTGGTATTTGACATATTTACAATAATAATAACTACACAGTTAAAATTTATTTATCAGATATAAGACAAAGTGTTATAAGAGAACTTACATTATTCTCTACGTTTTGTTAGCGACGTAGCTAACGTCTTCAGAGAGGGTGTCTCCTGAAGACGTTAGCTACAACGCTATAATGTCTGGTTGATAGCTTAGTTGGTGGAATGCTTGCATTCCATGCCGAGTGCAAAGACTCGATCCCTACCGAAGGTGTCAAAATATAAACAATGGGTTTTCTCAGGCTTCACTGAGGACAATGGACACGTCCTGTGGGTATGCGAAGCCTTGCAGCCTGGTCGTGAGGCGCTCTTCAACGCTGACAGACCGGCCATCAGCCCGATCGGATACGCGGACTTTGTGGCCAACAAATCCAACTTTGAGGCTTTTTCAAAGTTTTGTGCCAGCTATGGCGAGAACTCGTCGGTCTAATTAGACCGACATTCTTTCTATTTTCTCTTTTCTTTTCCGCCTCTAGGTGGTTGGCCACTTAGTCAGGAGAGCGCCTCCCGAACAGTCTCAGTAGTAGCATCTCGAATTCTAGGCCTTAAGTTATATGTTAAGACGCTCAGAATCACTTTGTTTTTTGTTTGTAAATTTAAAATCCTTGAGCCCTAAACCCTCACGACCATAATCTTTCAGTGATTTCTGAGCCTCCTTTGCTTTGTGTAAGCACTTGGGAAAGTGTAGCTTCACGGGAGGGCCTTCTGCCACCTGCATCTCACATAACATTTGCATGCGAGTCCTGTGACACATCCCCGGATGGGATGGATATACAGGGCGTGGGTCAGTGGTGGGGAGACTGACCTTGAGAGAAGGTTGTTGAGGACAATGGACTTCACTTCAATGAGGACCAGTCCACTCAGGAGCTGGGAAACCCCCACTTCAAGTGAAATGGTTGGCATCAGGCCGGCCCCCTTACCGAGAAAATTAAAATTGAGAGGATAAGAAGAGAGATTGGTCCATAATGCTGTCAGAGAGAGAGAAAGAAATTTGGTAAGTAAGTATTGCATTATTTTCACTTACTCTGAGAGCTGCTATGTTATTCGGAAATCCGTGCACTATGAGAACCATTTTCCTAAAAAATAAAATTTGAGAGACAAAATTATGATTTTATAGCAGTGATTCCCAAACTATGGTACGCGTACCACCAGTGGTACGTGACGCTTCTTAAGGTGGTACGCAAGCAGCTATGGTCATAGGAACTACATAGTAAATAATTAGATAAAACGTTTTTCACTTTCGCGCTTAAAATTAAGTACAACAGAGCCAAATATTTCTTTTCTTATCTCGAACATGCAGCACCATTTTTCGCACTAAGTCCTAATAGGGCTATTCTTAGACATTTTAGTCACCCGTTGAGCCCATGCTTTGACAAACTAATGATGCCTTTGCTGAAAGTTTCATAGCCACCTACCGAATTTTGGTAATATTTGTATGAAGAATAATCAGCTGTTCACTTGCGGCCATCTTGGATTGACAGGTCATCATACAAATGCATCATTAGTTTGTCAAAGCGTGGGCTCAACGGGCGGCTTAAATGTCTAAGAATAGCCCCGATTGTATTTGTTTTCTATATTTAATAAATAAACATAATGTTGTCATCAACAGTTGTTGCAGTTTATATTACTTTACCATTTTGAACAATTTTTTCACTGTTGCACTTCAGTGGTACGCCACTGATTTATAATTTCGTGAGTGGTACGCGAAATTAAAAGTTTGGGAACCACTGTTTATAGAATGAAAAAACGGATTTTACTGACCGTGCAAAAGAGAAGAACGATTTTCCGTACGTTTCGTCTGAGTCATATCCGACGTCCTCAGGAGCGTTTCTCCTTTACACCTCCTGAGGACGTCGGATATGACTCCGACGAAACGTACAGAAAATCGTTCTTCTCTGTTGCATGGTCAATAAAATCTGTTTTTTTCATTCTATAAAATGTCTAACGACAGTAATCATAATTCATAAAATTATGATGTCACGCAGTTTGCTATGCAAAAGGCAAACAAATATTTTTTGTTGGTTGCTATAGACCGTATATAGTCCCATACTAGTGTGACTTTTGCCAGCCGAGAAAATAGTACCAAATTCAAAACTGCTTAGAGTCCCTTGAATTTTTGACATACTTATTTATTTAAAAAAAAGGGCAATTAAATATAAGAATATTTTACCAAGGTCCTCTATTGTTGGTTCTTTTAGCTCCTCCATATAAAACCCCTTTATTGTGCTGGTTGATCCTTCTATTGGGGTCTGTTGTGTAGCCTATGTAGGTTCTGCCCATGAATTTTGGATTCAAGCAATACAATAGATATACGCCATAAAACTCTTCAATGACTTCAGGAATATCCATATTTGTTAAATAAATATAGTGTTTAATTCATCAGAAATACGAATGCACCGTGTTTTTAAATATATTTGGTGTAGAAAAGTAAAAGGATTTCGAAACAAATTCGACATTTCAAATCTATCTGTCAAAAATTCGTATTGTTGGCCAGCATGAAAAGTGCTGTAGAAAACAAAAATTTCCCTGATATTAAGGAAATATTTAAAAAAAATAAGAGGCGCTAAAAAACAGAAAGTGAATAAAATTTGAGAAAGCCCCACCGTGCTGCAAAAAATACCACTTTTATTATAGCGGACATGGACCATAGCCACCTTGACCAGTGACATCACTGTGCTGAGGGAAATGCGAAATATTTAAGATTTCATGTAGGGAACCTCTAATTTGTGATTACAGCATTATAATATTGCCATTAAAAAAATTAATATCCTCACAAATATGGTTTAAAGTCAGGTAGGTAATTAGTCAGGAAAATAATTTTCTACAATTTTATTCTCTATGAATATTGTTTTCATTATAAACGTCAAGCTTTTATAAAAACTTTCTCCAAAATATGAAATTCTTTTATATATTAACCCAAATTCATTTTTAAACGGCTATTTATGATACATTCACACCATGGATACTGATAATATTTGTAAAATGTAAGTAACTAAAATTATAAAATCAAATGAATATTTCCTAACCTCATTTTTTTTTATGTTTTCATTTTATGTTTAGTTGTGATAAGGAAGTCAGTAAGTATACATGTCCCCGCTGCAACCTCCCATATTGCTCTATGGCATGCTACAAAAGCGAAAATCATCTGCAATGCTCCGAGAGCTTTTTCAAAGACTGCATCAGCGAAGAGTTGGGAGTCACCGAGACAGACCCGGCCACCAAAAAGAAGATGCTGGCAGTCCTGGAGAGAATCCACAGCCAGGACGAAGCTGCCTTTGATAATCCTGAAGCCATGATGCAAATGCTAAACGAAGCGTACAATGACGCTGACGACGGAGAGATGGGGAATTTTTCAGGTAATTAGTCTAGCCTTTAATTTAGCTTGCCCTCTTTTGTCGTATGTCTTACTGTATGAGCTGAGAGCTGTGTAAGAGAGTCAATTGAGTGGTTGATTTAAATAATGCACTAAAATTTCGAATTTCAAACGAAGGAATGTCTAGTTGATAGCTCAGTCGGTAGGATGCTTGCATTCTATGCTGAGAGCTAGGGTCCTATTCCCGCCTAGGATGTCGAAAATGATTTCCCGTTTTGGTGTTAATTTCAAACCCATAATAATAAATAAAATGGTTAACTCATCCTTCAAAAGAAATGAGAACCAGAATCAGTTTCGGGAGCTGGGAAACCCGCAGTTCAACTTGAGTGGTTGGCATTAAGTCGGCCTCTTACCTGTAAAAAAACAGATTCCACGTGCCAGATGCGACTTCTTCTGGGACATCACTGTAAGTAGTAGCTCTGTATGTGCAGCTCAGTGATGTTTTTTTTTTAAGAAATCCTGTGCGGGAGACTCCCTAGATTCTAGAGACTCTAGGGGTCTATGACACTTGTTGTAGTGCCGCAGAGGTGTACGAGCTTGGTCGTCGCTACAAAGGGCCAATACTCAAGCAAGACCCAGTTGCTGTAAGGCTGGATGGACCTTTGGTGACCGGTCATTGGATAAGGTTTATGAATTTTTCAACCCAGCGTAGAGCAAATTTGAAAATATAAATGGTATATATTTTGTGCTCCGCCGGAATTCGAACCCACGACCTTACATTTACGAGTCCGAAGTGTTACTACTGGACTACGGACCGGTCGATAAATGTAATAGGCAATAGTAAAAACTTCAATTGACAAAAACTTCATATCGCCTCATAATATCCTGAGATGGAAATGCCGAGCTATCTTTCCACCTTTTAGCAGTTCTCCCAGCTGGGCGTTGCC
Organism: Agapetus fuscipes; assembly: GCA_951799405.1. Taxonomy (NCBI): domain Eukaryota; kingdom Metazoa; phylum Arthropoda; class Insecta; order Trichoptera; family Glossosomatidae; genus Agapetus; species Agapetus fuscipes. The sequence continues at coordinate 15,795,308 of OX637352.1, forward strand.
CTATTGGCATCTCATTAGCTGCGATGTGTGCGAGGCTTTCATGGCTCATGCTGGAGACATGATCTCTCCTGGATCTGCTCCATCTCCCTATGTCCTATATTTTCGGCGTTATGGCCGAGAGGGCCAAGTGGCCGATCTTTCTAGCGTATTTGGAATAGAATAACGTTGGTTCGATCCCCACTTGGGTTTCTTGACCATAACTTTGACCCTGGTTCAACAGATGCTATTGGGTAATTATTAATTGATAATTTATTAATATAAACAATAATGCATTATTCATTGATGAAATTAATACCTGTTTCTAGCCAGGCAGAAAAGGTTGGTGAATTGTATTCCTCTTCACAAATCTATTTTTTTTATATTGTTATAATATTTCACAGGCCTTTCATATGTGATCATAGCTTGCACAATCTCCTAATGTTTTTATTCTAACAACTTTTATTTCAGATGTTATGACTAGTCCTGTGGTTTTCTAAAATTATTTTTCTTTCATTAAGGTGGTGCTGATTTTTCATCATACATGGCAGACGCAGAGGACCCCACAAACAATGGATCCTTAGACTCAGACGACGACTCCTCCTTGCCGGATCTGTCTTCCCGTCTGGCTGGAGTGGACCTGGAAGACTCGGAGACCGTCTGGCAGCTGCTGTCTCCAGACGAGAGACAAGAGTTCGAAGCTATGATCTCTTCGGGAAACGTTGCGGAGCTTCTGCCAGAGTGGAAACCTTGGTGGGCGTATCGACGGAAAAGGAGGCTCGTGCAGGAAGTCGGAGAGGCTGACGATGAAGAGGAAAAGTATGAGGAGATGTGTCCGCAGATTGTGCAGAATGTAAAGGACTTTTCAAGCATATCGGTGAGTTGTAAAAAAATATTTTTGATTCTATGACAACTCTAAATTTCTAGATAAGTAGGGTCTTACCAATTTGGATCCCAGGTTTTACGGGGATCACCATGGAGGTACTTATTTGATGGATGTGATATTTAGTACCCAACGACATGATTCACCGTCTTTGACACCATACATTGTTAATAGTGCTGTCTGGCTCACGACATATGAAATGTTTTTGTCATTTTCTATGAAAGCAACGTGTCTCTACTCTGTCTTCAATCTATGCACATATCACCATAGAAACCTATGAAATCACCATAGCAATGAACTTTGTTTTGAATACTCCTCTAGTGTTGTCTTAAGTATGTAAATATTTGATAATTTCCAAATTCAAAAATGTTCCGACTTCATTGTGCACCTACGGGATGATTTTCACAAGTATCTATTACCGCTAGCATAGAAGTTGTATACTTGAACAAGCAAGTACCTACATACTTGAACATCACTAGTTCTAGAAATGGCTGTCACTTACGCGAGCAAAATATTTCAATAATGGTTTTTTTTTAACTTTATCTTTGTGCGATTCAAACCCACAATCTTCCATTTATGAGTCAGAGGTGTTAACCACTAGACCACGGACCGGTCAATATATCCTTTGCCTTAAAACAACATTAGTTTTCAAAACCAAGGTGCAAATAGAAAGGTGAGAAATTAATCATCCAAATAAATGTTTCCTAATTTCCAGAAGCACAAGCCCGCCGCATGCGTGAAGCACAACCTGGTGAACGTGCTGTCTGCCTATGTGCTGAGTGTGCGCATGTTCAACGGCTCCCTGCACAGCCTGCCCGGGGACGCTGCGGGGGCGCTGCTCATGGCCAGCGGGAACCTTCGCCAGGGGGACAACTACCAGGATGTGGAGACTGCGGTGCAGGCTGTCACCCAGGCCAGCAATGCTGTAAGGAAATAAAAGTACCTATACATGTACAATATTGTGGGTAGAACCATCTGGGAGTAGTTCATGATGGTGGAAGTGCGTACACTGAGAAAAATATCCTATTGTGGGAATAGAAAAAGTGTGACAATAGGATAAATCTATTCTGGGAATAGAGTGAAACCTGTTCTTAGTATTGACGTGGTATATTATAGGAATAAACCCGGTCTATTATAGGAATAAACCTGGTCTATTATAGGAATAAACCCGGTCTATTATAGGAATAAACCTGGTCTATTATAGGAATAAAACCGGTCTATTATAGGAATAAACCCGGTCTATTATAGGAATAAACCCGGTCTATTATAGGAATAAACCCGGTCTATTATAGGAATAAACCCGGTCGATTATAGGAATACACCTGGCTGTTGAGGGAATGAACAGTGGCTATTGCAGGAATGGAGCGAGGAAGTTGTAGTTATAGGCATGGTGTATTCTTGCAATAGACTCGAATAGGCCATACCTATTCCCCTAATAGGCTCGTTTTATTCCCCTAATTAATAGCCTTCCTCCTCTTCTTCTAATAGTTCTCTCCTATTCCACCTACGGCCGTTGTGTGAAATAAATTCTGTTGAAATAAATATTGCAGTTTAATTAAAAGAGAACCCCAGTAAAAACGTAACAAAACTAATTAGTTTTAATCGGAATTATGGTTGTAAGACATTTCATTCGTACAAACCTTTAGCTAGAGAATTTCAGTGGTCTCGGCGATTCGTTGGCTTCTGATGACGATGCGATAATAATAATAATAATTTGACAATATTTTTATTGCCTCTTTGTGAGTTCACCGCAAGGGCACTGCAGAGCCAAAGCCCCTCCTGAACAGACATGACTTCAATCCTGATTTAAAAGCATTTGCACTCTCTGCAGCTCTCAGCTCGTGTGGTAAGGCATTCCACAGCAGAGGGCTGGCAATGCAAAAGGCACAATCAAAATAATGATGTTAATAAGATTGTTAAACTGGAAAGTTTTACCAACATCACATCATCATCACGCTGAAGAAGCCCATCGCAGACATGGGGCGATTAATATAATAATAATAATATTAGGATGATTTATTTGGTTAGCGCTGTTTTTGTGTGTATCATACCTCAAGTGCCCTCTGCGAGCTTGGTCGTCACTGTAGAAAGCGCCAATTCTCAAGCAAGACCCAGTTGCTGTAAGGTTGGATGGACCTTTTAGTGACCGGTCTTTGGTAAAGGTTTATGAATTTTTCAACCCAGCGAAGAGCACATTTGGAAATATAAATTGTATATTTTTTGTACTCCGCCGGGATTCGAATCCACAACCTTCCATTTATGAATCGGAAGTGTTGCCACTGGACTACGGACCGGTCCAACAAATGCCAACAACACGCGGTGTACCTGAGCGGTCACCCATCCAGGTAGCATCCGCGCCCAATGTTGCTTAACTTCGGTGATCTGTACCCTTAGTACGAGTTACAAAACTTGAGTAATGTAAAGTTTACGGCAATTATTAAAGAGTGATTTCCCCCAAAATCTGCCGTTTTTGTTTGTTCAAAGTTGATTTTCTTCATCACTGTAACTCTTTTGCTAAGACCATAAAGTGTAAGAAACAAAAACGGCAGATTTTGGGAGAAATCACTTAGTATTTTCCGTAAACTTTACTTTTCTCAAGTTTTGCAACTCGTACTAAGGGTACTGATGAGAACCGGTGCTTTCAACATGGTATCGTCGTTGACAAAGTTAAGGGTGATATATATTTTTTTTATTGAATTGTTGCGTTTCATTTCAGAATCCTTTGATCTCAAACACGAGCGAAGCCCAAAGCCTGATGAAGGAGGACCTGAGATGCGTGGTGCGTGGACCAGAGGACAGCAACAAGATGTTTTACATAAACTGCGCCTTGTCGGAGATGCACGCACTCCTGACCAGCGTCAAGAATGCGGAGAAGTCAGACGCCAGAACAAAGAAAGACACCAAGAGTAAAGGAGACTTCACCCGGAGGTTCCTGGACAAGGATTTTGAAGTCCCGGGCGATGTGAAAAAGAGTTTAAGCAGTGCTATAAGGAAGATTGAGTATTACTTGTCCTACTGCAAAGACTGGACGGAAGACTTTAAAGCGATTCACAATGATTTCTTTTTCAATGATATTTTGTAATTTATTTTTATACGGGATACGTTTTGTAAATAAATTTTATTTTGTGTACAATACTTGTTCACTTTATGTGTCACCGGTGTGTAGTATAGTGATTAACGCTTTGGACTCGTAAATGGAAGATAGTGGGCGCGAATCCCAGAGGAGCACGAAAAAAGATTTCAGTTTTCAAATTTGTTCTTTGTTCAATTAATTAATCAAATAAATATACTGTTTTAATTCACTTTTTTTTATTATTTTATTTTAAATATGTCAAACAGTTTTCGCCTAAAAAGGCATCCTCAGGACAATTAAATTTGATTGTCCTGAGGATGCCTTTTTTAAAATAAAATAATAAAAAAGTGAATTAAAACAGTATATTTATTTGATTAATTATACAATGGACTTTCACTGTGTAAACCACCAAACCCTGAAAAATATTGTTCTTTGTTCTGTTGAAAAATAAATCTGCCTTTACCAAAGATCGGTCACCATAGGTCCATCCAGTTGTTTTCAATAACACTGTTTGTAAAATTTGATATTTCATTCTCGACGAGTAAACAAAATAGTTCTGATGTCACATGGTTGAGTTGCTAGGGTAAAGATAGATAGATAGATAGATAGATAGATAAATAGATAGATAATGACCGGTCCGTAGTCCAGGTGGTAACACTTCGGACTCGTAACTGGAAGGTCGTGGATTCGAATCCCGGCGGAGCACAAAAAATATACCATTTATATTTTCAAATTTGCTCTTCGCTGGGTTGAAAAATTCATAAACCTTTACCAAAGACTGGTCATCAAAAGGTCCATCCAGCCTTACAACAACTGGGTCTTGCTTGAGAATTGGCGCTTTCTACATCGTCGACCAGGTTCGCAGAGTGCTCTTGAGGTGTGATACACACAAAAACAGCGCTCACCAAATAAATCAGCCTAATTTATTTTTTAATTTTTAATAGATAGATAGATTTAAATAGAAAGATTTAGATAGATAGATAGATTTCGATAGATAGATTTAGATAGATAAATTTAGATAGTTATATAGATTTAGATACATAGATAGATTTAGATAGACAGATTTATTTACACACATTATTGTATTGTGGTATGCGGCTGACCACCCATACTGTAAAAAATGGTTCACTTTGCCAATGTCACCCCTGCTTCAGGGAAGGTCGGCAAGAGTTGCAGGGCTTATGTTCATTTGAGATTGGGGTTTTTATATTATAGGTCCACATGCAGCATGTGTAAGCGCGAAATTATGCATGTCTGCTTGTGGGAATGCATTTAATATGAATCTCAAATGATACATATCTTTGCAGCTTAGATTTAGATTGTACATTACAGGTTAAACCTAATACATACAAGAATTATAAACATTCATATTGCATTATATATATATATATATATGACATAAAATAAAAATAAAATCAAAGATAAGAAATAACCGAGCTCAGCTTAGGAAAAACGTAAGCCTCTGCCTAAGCTGATTCTCACTCAGGTAGAAGATATCAACCGAGGAGGAGATCTCATTGAGCATAGCCATTGCCCTCCCCACAGTCATAACCCTAGGTAGGTTAGTCCTGCATCTTGGGAGTAGCAATAGTCTATGCTCACGTTGCCTACAATAATTGTCGGGAACATACAGACCAACTTGTCCCAGAAGAGCGGGATTACAAATCTCACCACGAATCAAGCGGATAAAATGAACTATCAAAAAAGACTGAGTAATATTTATTTCAAAACCATTATGAATCGCCACTTCCTTGCAGTGTCTCAAAACAAAGGTAACATGAGGGTTGGAATGCTCAGTCTCTTCTATAGCCTATAGGTATTATAACGGCGTCTGTTCTGATGAAATATTCTCACTTACACCTCCTCCTCTCGTCACAACAAGGGCAACTCGTAGAACGGCTCACATTCAACCATTTGCAGTCGATATGAAAACTATGAGAACTTGGTGTTTTCACGACTCATTCCTTTGCCAAACTGCCCGCTTATGGAACGAGTTACCGCTATCTGTGTTCACAACCCGATTCAACATTAAACGCAACCAAGCTACACATATAGTGTAACTTCTTGCCTGCGTTTCTCCGAAGGGGTCGTATGTGGCGCTTCGGGACCTATTTATTTTTACAGGTAAGGGGGCCGGCCTCACACCAACCACTTTCAGTTGAAGTGGGGGTTTCCCAGCTCCCGGGGGGTCTGGTTCTCATTTCTTGTGAAGGCTGAGTAAACCTTGAGATCGAATCCCTGCTCTCGGCATGGAATGCAAGCATTCTACCAATTGAGCTATCGACCTTTTTACGAGCTTGATCGTCGTCGATACAAAGCGCAAATTCTCAAGCAAGACCCAGTTGGTGTAAGGCTGGATGGACCTTTGGTGACCGGTCATTGGTAAAGGTTTATGAATTTTTCAACCCAGCGAAGAGCAAATTTGAAAATATAAATGGTATTTTTTTGTGCTCGTCCGGGAATCGAACCCACAACATTCCCATTCAGAGTCCGAAGTGTTACCACTGAACTACGGACCGGTCTATTGTTCTATTCAAAACCAATTTCAATCGCCACTTCTTTTCAGTGTCTCAAAACAACAGAAACACAACACTACGCATCTAACAGCCCTGCTACAAACGATCAGGGCATCAACAGCCACATCATCAACCATCTCTGCGGCACTACAACAAGTGTAATAGACCCATAGATTCTTTGAAAACTAGGAGTATCCCACACAGCATTCCTAAACAAAAAAAAACATTGGTTGGCTAAACATTGCATAAACATGTATTGTTTGTCCAATGAAAAAAAAAAAACAAAGAATCGACCAAAGTTGTTCTTCACGAGTTGATTTATTTCCTCGAGCGCTTTGAGTGTTATCACAACATTATCAAGAGGACAACTCAACGAGGATAGTGATGTGGTAGCATGGGAGGCCTCGAGGAACTATTATATCAACTCTATCTGTAAGAAGATCACAGCGACTAGCCAACTGCTGATAATGCCCATCGGAGCAACGGGCGAAACTGTCCCGAATAAATCAACCAGACCACGGCTACATAGCCTGAAAAAAGTAATTATTAGTTCAACAAGTACCGGCCGTGAAAGCTTCAATGTACAAACTCTATCTGTGTTTAATCCAGTAGAAATGTTGTTTGTTTATAGCAGAGGTATCCAACAAACAGATTGGTCCGTAGTCTAAAGGTTTACGCGTTGGAGTTGTTATCGGAAGATAGTGGATTGGATTCCCGGTGCAGCACGAGAAATTGTATTTTTATTTATTACAACCAAAGAATTAACCTGTAATTCCTTGACTTACAGGTTGGTGTGAGGCTGACCACCCATGCTGTAAAAATGGTTCACTTTGCCAATGTCACCCCTGCTTCAGGGAAGGTCGGCAAGAGTTGCAGGGCCTATGTTCATTTGAGATTAGGTTTTTATATTGTAGGCCCACATGCGGCATGTGTGAGCGTGAAACTATGCGTGTCTGCTTGTGGGAATGCATTTACTATGAATCTCAAATGATACGGAAAATCAAGATTTTGTAATAAAACGCAAGAACAATGCGAGAAGAAGAGGTAGAATGCGACAGCCGTTCAATTTGGACGAATATGACTGAGATAAAACATCGGTCGCCTTTTTCATCCCAAACAAGTTGTACTGGTTGTCTGAACTTCAAACGTGATTTCCCAACATTCTTGTTTTTTGAGTTATTGCTCTTTATTATTAAACGTGCGATATCTTTGCAACTTAGATTTAGATTTTAGACCCAAGTCCATTTCATTTTAAAAAATCAATGTTGGTACCCATGAACAGATAGATTTTTACTTTTTTCTTTTAAATATGAAATAGTTTAGTGGCATGGAGCCATTATTGACTAGACACAATCAAATTAAATTAAAATATAAAAAAATTAAGTCATAAAAACCTTTATTGTATTGCTTTATTGCACTTCTGTGTCCAGTACATTAACATTATAATACTTAATAAGTACTTGCATAACAACTTGCAAACTTACTCAATCACTTTCACTTGAATATACTGAACAATACAACACAGCTTCTCAAAGTTTATTTTGCTTTTGAATTAATATTGAGATATTGTGTCTGCTCATGTCACCCCTGTGTCAAGGAAGGTCGGTAAAAGTTATATATATATATACAAGGGTAATTTATTTATAAGGTAGGTGACCTGTTCAACAGTTAACCACATAAAATTCAAACCACCATACCTCATAATTGTTCATTAAAAACATGTTTCCTTCTTTTCTGGTCAAATGGCAGGTTCATTAGCTATATATTGGCATTAAAGAACTGTTCGTTTTGTTAACGATTTTCAAGAAAAAAATGTTTTTTTTCAAAATGAGAATTGGTTAACTGTGTCCACACTATAGTACACTATTAACCGGGGGGTCATGCAACAGTTAACCATAGGGTACACAATTAATCACACAATATGATCAATTATTTATTTTGAAATAATGACACTATAAATTATAAAGCTGTTTTTTTATTTGTTATTCAAGTTTATATTGTCCAAATTAACACAAAATATATGTTTTACTTATAATACTTACGTACAAATTAACATTTGTTATCATTATCAAATAGACTTCTCCATTTGAAACATAATTATAAAAATGAACAAAACATAATGAAATATTGAAGGGTAAGGTGCCTATTCTAGACAACAAAAATATTTTTAATATAGCGAGATCTAAATATTTAACGCAAACTCAACAGCGACATATCGAAGTGAACGTCAAATGAGAAAGACATTTGCCTTCGGTTGCTGCCAGTAATTTTTGGATCTGGTAATATATATGTAATATCTCGTAGCTGTATGCCTGCTGTATCAGGTACGATAGGCTCGCAGAATGTTTGACGCATCCTGTTTTTCAGTCTTAAAAAACTTACAAAAAAATCTGATTCGTCCTCGTCATAAATTTTTTCCAATATTTTGGCAACATAGTAGACAAATGTTTTCTTCAAGGGAAATAAGACGATGACGATTCATTGTCTTTTGGATCTCGGGGTATTGGTAAAAAGTTATCATCGAGTACTATTTTCCCATCGTCATCTTCATTTCCATTTATAAATTCTTCTCCAACAGACGATGATCCACTTGCTATAAATTCTTCTTCATCTGATGTATCACTATCTTCTATAATGTGAGCTTTCTTCTTAATCTTGTTTGACTCCTTTCGCATTGTACTTTTAAATAGATCTTGTTTTACTTTATAAATTTGCTTTTTGTTTTCTTTTTTCTTCTTTTCAGCAATAGCATATTTTTCAGGAGTGTCAGTCGCAATCATGCTCTTTCCTGGAACTCTGCGTCTTTTCATAATACGAGGTTTCGCTTTTATCGGTGGCAAGAAGTCCATTGGTGAAAGAAACTTTTTGTTCGTGGGAGCAGTAGGTTCACTGGCTTGTCCGTATCCTAGAGATGAAGTGTTTATGTTAGGAGCCTCTACCTCCCTTCCGTGCTAGTACTTTTCCTGGTCGCTGAACAGTAGTGGTAGATGTTTCATCTAGATTATAGTCTAGCACCATCTGCAAAGCCGGGGTGGGGTGTCTTTCCATGGCAGATTTTAAATTGCGGAAAAAGGAATCAACATTGTGCTTGTTAAAAGCAGTGGCCCTGGCCAAGCTACAAGCTTCTGGTTTTCTCAGCGAAATTTCAGGACGCCTTTTTTCATCCATTTTCAGCCATTCACATCCAGCTATTTCTGAATCTATCCACGATTGTGGTATATTGCGGTTGTTTAAATTACCCATTTGGAATGCAATGCGCCGACAATCTTTCGCAGTGAGGCCGTAAAATAGTTCAGCACAGTGTTCAATATATTTTACTAGATCATCTTCTTCTTCTGATGTAAAAACTTTGTTGACTTCGTAGTTTGGTGTTAAACGTATTGGTTGACCAGCATTTTCGTTGGATCTTTTCACGTACAATCGAACTGTTGGGTAACTAAGTTGGCATTCTTTACTAGCTTTCCTTATGCTCATCCCACCTTGGACTAATTCAATAGCTTTTTTCATAGTGTCTCCTGAATGGCCTCCTTTTTTTCTTTCTTGTTTAGTACGCCCCATCTAAAATACAAATAAGATATTTTAAACAAATTCGGTAATCTTTGTATATAACACATTTTTATAAAATTTATTTGTTTTAAACACAAGAGTTTACAAACAAACATGACAAAGTTATACAGGTACACAATTAACCGTCGTTGGTACACAGTTAACCATGGTTAACTGTGTACCAACTGCATTTGGTTAATTGTACACCACCCTGCTTCCAAAGCCGTTGAGCTAACCTCACTTTTAAATAAGCAACAATACACACATAATACCCATACCAAATAAAGTATGTTTAGTCAGTCTACACACATGACAAATAATGATAATTGTAAAATCAAACCAAATGAAATTAAGAGAAAAAGTACTCACGTTTTTTTTTTAACTTTTTTCATCGAAAAACACAAAATTGATGTCACACACCGGACACCCGCGTTAGCTCGCTGCAAACTGGGGAGAGGGGAGCGGGGCTGTTTTGACATCTAAATCGCTCGGTTGCATAAAATAGTGACGTCACGTTTGCCAACTATGGGCATGGTTAATTGTGTACCAGTGGTTAACTGTTGAACAGGTCACCCTACACATAATTGAAGAGCGCCGTTTTTGTGTGTGTCACACCTCAAGGGCCCTCTCAAATCACGGATAAGATTTTTTGTAAAGATGCGTCTTTAGTGCTCTTTTAAAGATACCAACAGTTTTTGCCTTCCTCACATTAGGTGGTAGTCTGTTCCACTCCATTGGGCCCGCAAACCGGAAAGCACGGTCCCCAAAATTAGTGCGTGTCTGACGTGACGGCTGGACTAAGTCAACCACCCCACACCCTGCAGATCTGAGAGTTTGGTGTATCAAATCTATCTAAAAGTTGTAAGGTTTATGTTCATTTGAGGTTTGGATTTTATTTGTAAGTACACATTCAGCATTTGTAAGCGCGAACTACGCGTGTCTGTTTGTGGGCATGCATTTGATATGAGCTTTAAATGTTAATATATATTTGCAATTTAGATTATAGATTATTACATTATAGAGACTGGTCTGTAGTCTAGTGGTAGCACTTCGGACTCGTAGATGGAAAGCTGTGGGTTCAAATCCTGGCGGAGCACAAAAAATACACAATTTATATTTTCAAATATGCTCTTTGCTTAGTTGAAAAATTCATAAAGGCACCTTTACCAATGATCTACTCAGCCTTACCTACAGCAAATGGTTTTTGCTTGAGAATCGTCACTTTGTAGCGACAACCAAGCTCGTAAAAAGATAGCTCAGTTGGTAGAATGAGGAGGTAGAATTCGAGGATAACGCAGGCAAGAAGTTACACTATATGTGTAGCTTAGCTTAGTTGCGTTGCGTGTGTCAACATGTTAGTACATATGTGAATGGTTGTACCTACTTGTATTTGCTCGAAGCTTCCGCTCGAGACGATTCTGGCATGTTCTGGTGTATGCTAGAATAGCCTTTAGTCACCAATAAATACGGATTGCAGTGTTTTGGAGGGCATCAGTACCCGATTGGTACCCGAGCCGTTATACGATAAGTGCAAAAATTTGAACTCTGAACCAAATGAGTGAAAAATTAAAAAAAAAAAAAATAGATTTGTGGAAATAAATGCGATCCACCAACCTATTTTGCCTGGACAGTTGTCTTCGTGCGAAAGCAGAAGCTTGTGTGCATGCAACGGCATCTGTTGAACCAGGGTCGAAGTTATGATCAAGTGGGCTAGACGCAAGATTTGAACCAACGTTATTCGGTTCCAAATACGCTAGGCGAACACGCGCCTCTACCCTCGGCCACAACACCGAATCAAATCGAAGTTTTATTAAATTGAACCCTAGAATCGTAATAGTATGAACATTTTGACATTCACTGCTCTAAGGCTGGTTAACACGAGAACCTGTGGAAATGCAGGCGTACATATTATGTATTTTATTAAATTATTTACAAAAATATTAAAAACATCCAGTCAATCGAGAAACAAAATTCATGCAATTATTTACTACAAATATATATACTGCGTCTGCCGTCTGGTATACCTACCATGGAAATACTTTTTATCTATAATCTAAGTTGCAAAGATATATTAACATTTAAAATTATTATTAAGAAGGAAGGGACGACCGAGAAAAGTATGGAGTGATCAGATTGAGGAGATTGTGAAAGAATGGGATATACAAAGTGAGCGTAAAAGAAGAAAATGCATGAAAAAGGTGATGGATATGAAGGAATTGAAAGAGGTATGTCAGGATAGGAAAAAATGGAGGCAGCTCTGCAGAGGCTCTGGCCACCCCTAGCGGAATGGCGACAGAGTTACAGTTACAGTATTAAATGCATGCCCACAAGCAGACACGTTTAAGTTCGCACTTACCATATAATCTAAGTTGCAAAGATATATTAACATATTCAAAGAGCATGCATGAAAAGAGTGATGAAATAAGATGAGATGAAAGAAGTACTATGCAAGGACAGAGTCAAGTGGAGGCACTTGTGTGAAGGTACCGGCCACCCCTAGAGGAATGGCGGCAGGATACAAGACAAGACAAACTCATATTTAATACATGCCAACAAACCGACACGTGTAAATTCGCGCTTACAATTAATGCTGGATGTGTATTTGCAAATTAAAATTCAGAACTCAAATGAACATAAGCCCTGCAACTTTTGCCGACCTTCCCTGAAACAGGGGTGACATAGGCAAAGTGATTTTTTTTTAGTGTGCGTGGACCGGTCCGTAGCTCAGTGGTAACACTGCGGACTCTAAATGGGAAGGTTGTGGGTTCGATTCCCGGCGGAGCACAAAAAATATACCATTTATATTTTCAAATTTGCTCTTCGCTGGGTTGAAAATTCATAAAACCTTTACCAATGACCGGTCACCAAAGGTCCATCCAGCCTTACAGCAACTGGGTCTTGCTTGAGAATTGGCGCTTTGTAGCGACGACGATCAAGCTCGTAAAAAGGTCGATAGCTCAATTGGTAGAATGCTTGCATTCCATGCCGAGAGCAAGGATTCGATCTCAAAGGTTTACTCAGCCTTCACAAGAAATGAGAACCAGCCCTCCCGGGAGCTGGGAAAACCCCCACTTCAAATGAAAGTGGTTGGTGTGAGGCCGGCCCTCTTTCCTGTAAAAATAAATAGGTCACGAAGCGCCACATGCGACCCCTTCGGGGATAACGCAGGCAAGAAGTTACACTATATGTGTAGCTTAGTTGCGTTTGCGTGGTCAGCCTCATACCATCCTATAAGTTACGCAATTACTAATACTTCGAAATAAATTTCCAGCATTCATAAGACACATTGGTCCAGTACACAATGCAAACATTGCTCATGTGAAATCACTCCCGATGGACATAAGACAAACAAGCATTAAATGGGCCGAAATGTTATTTTCAATATTTTTGTACGAGAATAAATCTTTATGATGAAAAGAATTCCCAGAAAGTATTTAAATGATTTTTCTAATAAAGCATTATTATTATTTTTTGATAAATTTATGATTCATTTCCCTGATTCGTAATAAATTAAATAAATAATATTTATTAAATTTATTCGCACATAGGCGTAACTTTTAGGTATTCAAATATTGACCAAAAAAAAAGGTATTTTATTTGAAAAGAAAACATAAATTTATTTATATTTTGTATTGTTTATATTATTTAAATTTATTTAATTTTAAAAATTGACAGTGCAGCTTTTAAGCCCACTGGTTTAAATTTTTCGCTGGCCTATTTGGTTTGAATTTTTTTATTGTCTATGCTCCTTAACTTATATGTTGATATGCAGCTGACCACCCATGCTGCAAAAACTAGTTAACTTTGCCAATACCACCGCTGTTTCGAGGAATGTCGGCATAAGTTGCAGGGCTTATGTTCATTTGAGGTTTGTTTTTTTAATTGTATGTAGTACGCATGCAGCAATTGTTTGCGCGAACTTACACGTATCTGTTTGTGGGGATGCATTTAAAATGAATTCTAAATGGTAATATATATTTGCAACTTAGATTGTTAATTAAGCTTTTAAAGCCCATTGGTTACTTGATATTTTTATGTTTCTCGGTCGTCAGTCTTTTTCCTTTCACACTTTCTTTGTATACATACTTTGTCAGTCTATCATCATTCATTCTTTCCACATGCCCAAACCATCTCATCACATTATTTTGTACCTTAACTTTCACATCCTCTTTCAACTTGAATTTTTTCTTAACCCATTCATTCCTAACCCTACAGTGGCGAAGGGTACCATACAAGCCGATTCCCATCGGTTTCCCGTTTAAAATGAGGCAAAAATGATAATAAAGTAGACTGTAAATAATTATAAAAAATTATAAAAAACACAGAGTTTTATTTTCACAAATTGAGTTTTTATTTCCACCTCAAGTACTTTCGACTTATTCACGTCATTATCAAGAGGATACCTGTATCCTCTTGATAATGACGTGAATAAGTCGAAAGTACTTGAGGTGGAAATAAAAACTCAATTTGTGAAAATAAAACTCTGTGTTTTTTATAATTTTTTATAATTATTTATAAAAATGAATTTTCACTGTGTGAATACACAAACTTTAAAAAGTCTAAAGTAGACTGCATGGTTTCAATGGGGAAAAAATACGTATTGTTTCTTTGGTTTTAAATGTATTTTTTTACTTTGTGCTATATTTGTTTTAACTAGGTACTTTTTTTTACATCATTTTAAAAGGGAAGCCGATGGAAACCGGCTTGTATAATAATAATAATATCCTTTATTTCCATACAAATTTACAGTTGCAAAACCAATACATTTGACGGACAATATACAAACATGATACACACATAATAAACAACATTACACATAAGACACGGATGTACACAGTTCGCTGCCTTAGTTCTTGTTTACCGTATACGCCATTGAGAAAATTTTCCATGAGCAATGTTTGCATGTGTACTGGACCAATGTGTCTTATAAAAACAAGAAATTTATTTAAAAAATATTTAAAAGAACTCTCACATTATCGAGTTTTACGGTTTTTGTTAGCTCAGATTGTGTAGAATTTGATTCATAAGACAACTGCATGAAAAAGTCATATTTGACAAGATTGGCGTATACGGTAAACAAGAACTGGGGGAGCGAGTTAACTACATATACCTAGAGACGACAACTCTAGATAAACGGATAATGACTTAAAATTTTAATGGAAGATATCTATTGATATTCCATGGCACCCTTCGCCATTGTAACCCTCTCCTTCACAGTTCTTCCTGTAAAGCTACCAAAAGTGAAGCAAGTTTCTACAGCATGGAGCCACACCAGCCAACCAACAATCTAAAATTAAAAAAATTCTACGCCACTGTGTTTTATTCGTTTACAGGTGTTTTTCCTTTCTCACAGATCGTGTCTATTATTCAATTTTGTAAACAAAGTATCAAGTATACAAAATTACGTTAAAAACTCAAATATAGCGTTTAGCAAAAATACAAAGCAACTTAAACTCTTTCTAGAAGTCATACTCAAATTTATATTTATATTTTTTTGATTGCTATGATTGAATTTAAGTATTTTTTTATACTCGTCACTATGGTCACAATATAAGGTGTAACTCCGACTCGAAGTCTTTCTCAAGTCAGTAGAGCGACAGATTGCAATTAGAGAGGTTGTGTTATGTCAGTGAAGTCAGTGTTTTATTGAATTGAAATTTAAGTTTAGTGTACATATAAAATATTTGGATTATTTGCCAAAATGACGCGGTTTATTCAGGTAAGACACATTTTGTTGACTGATAGGTTGGTATGCGGCTGACCACTCATACTGTAAAAAATGGTTCACTTTGCCAATGCCCTGCTTCAGGGAAGGTCGGCAAGAGTTGCAGGGCGTATGTTCATTTGAGATTGGGTTTTTTATATTGTAGGTCCACATGCGGCATGTGTACCTAAGCGCGAAATTATGCATGTCTGCTTGTGGGAATGCATTTGATATGAATCTCAAATGATACATACCTTTGCAGCTTAGATTTAGATTTAGAATGGTTTTTATTATTTTATTTTATTTTTAAATCCTGTGCGGGAGACTCCCTAGATTCTAGAGACCCTAGGAGTCTATGACACTTGTTGTAGTGCCGCAGAGGTGTATGAGCTTGGTCGTCGCTACAAAGCGCCAATACTCAAGCAAGACTCAGTTGCTGTAAGGCTGGATGGACCTTTGGTGACGGGTCATTGGTACAGGTTTATGAATTTTTCAACCCAGCGAAGAGCAAATTTGAAAATATAAATGGTATATTTTTTTGTGCTCCGCCGGGATTCGAACCCACAACCTTTCCATTCAGATTCAGCAGTGTTACCACTGAGCTATACGGACCGGTCTTTAGACTGAATGGTTGGTGGTTGGCACTGGAGAGTTGCTTTCTGGGATCTGTTGCCGTGGTCTGTGGGAGCTGGAGCTTCCGGATGTTTCGCCCATGTCTGCGGTGGGCTTCTTCAGTGTAATGATGTGTTGTATCTAATATTGATGAAACTGTTTTAGTCATAATTGTACATCTTGTTCCTTGACTTATAGGTTGGTATGCGGCTGACCACCCATGCTGTAAAAATGGTTCACTTTGCCAATGTCACCCCTGTTTCAGGGAAGGACGGCAAGAACTGCATGGTGTATGTCCATTTGAGGTGGTCAGCCTCATACCTATAAGTCAAGCCAGTCAAGGAATTATAAATTATAAAAAATTCACGACTTCAGTTGGGTTTTCGGCTTACCCATGCGTTCGACTCACTTGTATTTGCTTACGTATGCGGTGTAGAATAAATGGCGAAATACGTAAATTGCCAGTAAAACCGCTGTTGGGCAAGATTTCGTGCATTTGAACATTGAAGGTACTACCTATACAAAGCTTATAGCATCTTCGTTGCTTTCAGTGTTATTCACACGCAGTAAATTCATGGCTCATCTAAGAGACGATAGTTAAGAATGAATGGGTGAAAGACAAATGGAAGTTGAAAGAGGATATTGTGAAAGTGAAGGTGCGAAATAATGTGATGAGATGGTTTGGGCATGTGGAAAGAATGAATGATGGAAGACTTACAAAGTGTTAATGCAGAGGAAGTGTGAAAGGAAAAAGACGACCGAGAATAATATGGAGCTTGGTAGTAGGAGCGTTTTAGTAGTCCGTGGTCTAGTGGTTAACATTTGACTTGTAAATGGAAGTTTGTGGGTTCGAATCCCGGCGGAGCACAAAATATGTACCGTTTATGTTTTCCAATATGCTCTTCGCTGGGTAAAAAATTCACATACCTTTACCAAAGACCGGTCGTCAAAAGGTCCATCCAGCCTTACAGCAACTGGTTCTTGCTTGAGAACAGGCGCTTTACAGGACGACGACCAAGCTCGTAAAAAGGTCGATAGCTCAATTGGTAGAATAGAATTCCATGCCGAGAGCAAGAGTTCGATCTCAAGGCTTACTCAGCCTTCACAAGAAATAAGAACCAGCCCCCCCCCCCCCCCGGGAGCTGGGAAATCCCCACTTCAACTGAAATAGTGGTTGGTGTGAGGCCGGCCCCCTTACCCGTTAAAATAAATAGGTCCCCTTCGGAGATAGCGCAGGCAAGAAGTTACACTATGTGTGTAGCTTAGACGCGTTTTATGGTTGATCAAGGATGCCAAGAATCACATCGGGTTGTGGCATTGATGGGGATTTGTGACCATGATAGTCTCACGTACTTTCTGCGTTGATTTCCTAAATTATCTACCTACCTATTTGTAGACCAGTTAAACAACCCAGATGCATGAAATTAAATTATCAAGTACTCACTCGAGTTGCGTAATTGTCCACCCAGTGCTTGTTTGGCTTATCTACCAATTACCAAAGATGACCTTTCAATGAAATTGTCTTAAAAATCACATTCTATACAATCTGAGCTAAGAAAAAAACGTGAACGATTATAGACATCAGATGTTCTACCTTCCACAATATTCTGGTGTTTTCCATTCAACTTGTCGTCCGCTCAGTGCTTGTTTGGCTTATCTACCATTTGATTCAAAGATGACCTTTCAATGAAATTGTCTTAAGAACCACATTCTACACAATCTGAGCTAAGAAAACAACGTAAAACACAATAATTTGAGAGTTTTTAAAATTTAATCTAAGTTGCAAAGATATGTAACATTGGAGATTCACATTATATGTATTTTCACAAGCAGACACGTATAAGTTCGCGCTTGCACATGCCGCATATGAATCAACAACATAAAAATGAAATCTTAAATGAACATACACGCTGCAACTCTTGCCGACCTTCCTCTAAAACAGGGGTGTAATTAGCAAAGTGAACCATTTTCTACAGCATGGATGGTGAACCGCATACCAACATATTATTTAAAGAACGTACACAACAAATATATTTTTTCAAATATTTTAAAATCAGTATCCAGTTTTCAAAAGACACATTGGTCCAGTACCTACCCTTAGTAGGTAGGTACGAGTTGCAAAACTTGAGAAAAGTACAGTTTACGGATAATATTAAAGAGTGATTTCTCCCAAAATCTACCGTTTTTGTTTCTTACACTTTGTGGTCTTAGCAGAAGAGTTACAGTGATGAAGAAAATCAAGTTCAAACAAACAAAAACGGCAGATTTTGGGGGAAATCACTCTTTAATAATTGCCGTAAACTTTACATTACTCAAGTTTTGCAACTCGTACTAAGGGGACAGTGCACAGACAAACTTTACTCATGTGAAATTACATCTGATGGACATAGGACAAACAAGCACTAAGGGGGCGTAATGATAGATACAAGAAGAATCATGATGAAATGGCTGCAAGCTTATACAGTAAGTGTACATAAGAATAAAGATGGCCCTGACATTTTGTGGTATACGATCGTGTGCATAGGTACAAACGAAAATAACTAATATTGTACTGCTAGTATAAAAAACTGCGCAAATTTTCCCTTCGATCACGTAAAAAGAAAAATGCATGGAATATATGACAGCATTCCTAGCAGGTGATTTAGTTTTAATACACATTTTCTATTTAGGTTTATTTATGCAATGCTGTGTTACTCCGCAGTCTAGTGGTTAGAGCTTCAGACTCGTAAATGGAAGGCTGTGGTTTCGAATTCCAAATAAAGAGCACAAAAAATATACTTACCATTTATATTTTTAAATATGCTCTTCGCTGGGTTGAAAACATTGCTAGAAATACTTCTTTAATTGTAGCAATTCAGCTAATTTAACGTTGAACTGTCAAAAGTGACGTTAACTATACAATATGACGGAGTTAGTTCCGATTTCCACCATGTTCATTTCTTGCTTGCAGCTCTGTACCAAGGTATTTCACGGAAGGGAAAATCTTCTTGATTGATTGATGATGGATGATTTATTTCCTGTGGCGCCCTTTTAATGGTCCAGGACCATCTCAAGGGCGCCATAAATCTTCGCCATCTTATTTTCTTATGAGACATTTATGTGTTAGAGGTCAAAACTCAAGGGCATATCTGGCAGGCGCTCTCTTAAGATCGTTTGTCCGGTGATTCACAAAATTCACCTGTCCATAGTGCAGTGATTAAAGCTACCGACTCTTATTCAAAATGCTGTAACTCACTGCGGAGCACATTTCTTCATCACCAAATAATAATAACAATAATAATTAATATTTATTCCAGCCCAGTCACGCGGAGGGTGCAATACGTGACCAGCCATATAAAACGAAAAAACACTGATCGAAAAATGAACATATATAAGAAAATAGAATCAGATGACTGCGTGGAGATGAAGAATGCGTTGTGGCTGCAAAACCTATAATGCTAACAGTTCAACAAAAGCATCAAATCCTTGTTGTGAGCAGGATGAAGTCATGTGAAGGAACTTTTGTGTGAACGATATGCCATTTTTTTTTTTAAGAAATTCTGTGCGGGAGACCCCCTAGATTCTAGAGACTCTAGGGGTCTATGACACTTGTTGTAGTGCCGCAGAGGTGTACGAGCTTGGTCGTCGTCACAAAGCGCCAATACTAAAACAAGACCCAATTGCTGTAAGGCTGGATGGACCTTACAGTGACTGGTCATTGGTAAAGGTTTATGAATTATTCAACCCAGCGAAGAGCAAATTTGAAAATATAAACGGTATATTTTTTGCGCTCCGCCGGGATTCGAACCCACGACCTTCCCATTCAGAGTCCGAAGTGCTGCCACTGGACTAAGGACCGTGCACATGCGACGTATTCAGGGAAAACACGGCAAGAAGTTACAATATTTGTGTAGCTTTGTAGCATTTTTAGCGTAGCATTGCGATACGGTTAAGGGGCCGTCCATAAATTACGTCATCGATTTTGGCCGATTTTCAACCCCCCCCCCCTTACAATCATCCTATAGTCATTATCTAAAGACCCCCCTCCCCCCCCCTCCTGCTGTAATAATGGATGAGCTTAATAATTAATAATGTTATATTACTTACATAATATTTTGTATATTTTGTAGAAATTGGTATTTACAAGAACGACGTCACTTTTGGTACTCGTACATCATTTGCCATCATCCGCAGACCAGACTCCCCCCCCTTAATGCGAATGACGTAATATATGGACAGTCCCTAATATATATCTTTGCAACTTAGATTATAGACAGGAACTAGTCGGTGAGCGGTATGGTGTTTTGGCTTACACAATATGTTTTGTGATGTTTCTCTGATATGAGTTCAGATAAACACCAGTCTGACATCACCTTAAGGTCACAAAACAAACCTGTTCTTGGAGCTACCTGAGTAATTTGATATTGCATATATTAATTTATTACATTTGATACAAGTTGAATAGAAAACACCAGAATGTTGTGGAAGGAAGAACAACTGATGTCTATAATCAATAATAGCATGCAGAGTTTTAGGTAGGTACATACCAATAAACACAATTAATAAGGAACATTCCAGACAGGACCTTAATACATAGGTACTAATCTAAGTTACAAAGGTATTATTCATATAAAATGTAATCCCACAAGCGGACACATATAAGATTGAACTTACACACACTGCATGTGAACTTACAGCATGATGTAATTTAATCTTATCTAAGTTGCAAAGATATGTAACATTGGGGGTTCACATTATATGCATTCTCACAAGTAGACGCGTACAAGTTCGCGCTTGCACATGCCGCATGTGAACCTACACTATAAAAACCAAATCTCAAATGGACATACACCCTGCAACTCTTGCCGTCCTTCTCTGAAACCGGGGCGACATTTGCAAAAGTGAACCATTTTTACAGCATGGGTGGTCAGCCGCATACCAACCTATCAGTCAAGGAACTTACTGCATAAAAACCTAAAAGTCAAATGAACTTACGTCCTTCAACTCTTGCCAACCTTCCCTGAAACAGTGATGACATTGGCAAAGGGAACCATTTTTTACAATAAGAGCGAAATTATGCATGTCTTCTTAATGGGAATGCATTTAATATGAATCTCAAATGATACATATCTTTGCAGCTTAGATTTAGATTTAGATGTTAGTGTCCAGAATCGATCAACATAAAAGATATAGATGAAGCATCTCCGCTGCTTTGTCTGCTTCAACGTTTCATACAAATATGAAGCTTCATGACACAATCTGAACAGCAAAGAGGTTCAACCTACTTCCCTGAAGTAGGTTTGTCCATTTTGGGACAAATGGACAAAAGTAATGAATATGCACAGCTTCATTTCAGCAGTTATTTGATCACTAATTAAGGTTCACGTACTTTATGCGTATTTTATTTTTAAACCTCTCAGTCAAAACATCATTGACATCATATTGTTATGTAAATAGTAGATTAATATAGGTGTACATCGTAGGTAGTGATAGTTATTATAGTGCTATGTCAAAAGTAGATTAATATAGGTTTACACCGTAGCCCGTAGGTAGCAATAATTATAGGCCTAAGAAATCTAGAAATTAAATGATCCTTTTGTACTCTTGAACTTGGTAGAATGTTCGCGAGCTTACTGGCAAAATTTACTCCTAGAGACTTCTGTCACTACAGTATATAAGGAGCAAAATTGAGTGCACTAGGACAGTAAGATAGTCGCCTTTAATTGAAGGATACTGAACTGTGAAAATAAATTTGAGTTACTAAAAGTGTTAAAAATAAATATAAATTGTAAAAATAAATTAAGTTCAAATAAAGATCCTGAAAGAAGACCTGTATGTTTTAATTTAGAGACTTTCCGAACCCAAAAAACATTACAATATGTTTACTTTGTACAGTAGAGCTGCAGTTGTCAGAATCAGTTAGCCAGGGCTTGAACAAAATATACAAAAAATACTTAATCATTTTACTATCAAATAAATGTTCTCATCAAGATCATCTTCATCATCATACTTCACGCTGAAGAAGCCCATTGTAGAAATTGGCGAAACGTCCGGAAGCTCCAGCTCCCACAGACCACGGCAACAGATCCCGGAAAACATCTCTCCAGGATCAAATAAATGCTAACACATTTTTATTCATTTCCCAATTTTACATTATATTTCCTTCTTGATTTTTGTGGGTTTATTTTTGGATTTACGTTATAATGCTGCAATCTCTCAATTGTTCACAATAGTCTTCACATTGAAGCACAATATAATAAAATAAATATGAAGCGTTGATTCAAACGCTGATTGTGTCCATAATTATAATGTTCATATCTCTTTTTTTTGTTTACCTATTACTGTGTGTTCATGGCACGTTTGTTGCTATGGTATGCAACCATCAGTGTCTATTATTATAGTTTATGGCTAATATTTCTGTTTCAGTTCTCTGTACTGTTGTCCTGCTTGGCCCTGGTGGTGTGTGACGTCTCCCACCTTGTACAGGAGGAGGCCCCCGCAGCCCCCGAGGCTGCTCCCCCGCCCCCTCCCCCACCCCCGAGGCCCTACGCCTTCAGCTACACGGCCGGCCGCTTCCCCGGGCACTCGGACAGGCAGCACACTGAGGTGGGAGACGGCAAGGGAACTGTCAGAGGTGAATATTGTGTAATTAAAATCATTATGACAGGTCCATAGTCTATAGTAGTAACACTTCTGACTCGTAAATGAAAGGTCGTGGGTTCGAATCCCAGCGGAGCACAAAAAATATACGATGGGGATATAGATTCCTTGCCCTCTGAATGGAATCAAAGCATTCTACCAACTGAGCCATCGACCGGACTTGGTCTTCGCTTAACCAATGGTTAAGATGGACCTTTTGTGACCGGTCGTTGGTAAAGGCCATGAATTTACAATACAATCCAGGGAAGAGCATTTTTGAATTTATAAATGGTACTTTTTTTTGTGTTCCACCAGTATTCAAGCCCACAACCATTCATTCACGAGTCCAAAGCGTTACCACAACGGACCGGTAAAAATATATTTAAATGAACAAATGTTTGATGAAAACTTTATATGTCGTTGCAGGTTCCTACTCGTACATAGACCCGCGGCAGCAGGTCCGCACCGTGGAGTACACGGCCGATGAGTTTGGCTTCCACCCCTCGCTGAGCCACCCCGCTCCCCTGGAGACGGTGGCAGTAGCTGCGGCCAGGGACAGGCATCACCAGCTGTATGCGCAGATAGCGCAGGACCACGCTAACAACCCACACCCTCAAGGTAACAAGTTGCACCACTGTCATTTCTTATTCTCAAGCAAGACCCAGTTGCTGTAAGGCTGGATAGAATTTTGGAAAGACAATAAGACAAATGATTTGTTCAACCCAGTGAAGAGGTGTTTCTAATCTAAATCTAAATCTAAGCTGCAAAGATATGTATCATTTGAGATTCATATTAAATGCATTTCCACAAGCAGACATGCACAATTTCGCGCTTACACATGCCGCATGTGGACCTACAATATAAAAAAACCCAATCTCAAATAACCATAAGCCCTGCAACTCTTGCCGACCTTCCCTGAAGCAGGGGTGACATTGGCAAAGTGAACCATTTTTTACAGTATGGGTGGTCAGTCGCATACCAACCTATCAGTCAAGGAGTTTGAAAAATTAAATATCCTTTTTGCTCCTCTGGGAATTCCAATCACGAGTCTGATGTGTTCATCACTAGACTACAGACCCGTTGTCTTACAGGGTTATTCACAACACGTTTGATCCGTAGCTGATCCAAAGTTCATCATTTTTTTTTATGAAAAATTAATGTTAGTTGGCAGTTGAGCCGTGGATTTGCTGTGTGTGAATAACATTATAAATAATATAGTTTTTCTCAGGTTAGACCATGTTCTACTTGCAGTAATTTTGTCTGCCGACGTTTCATTCCCTGGAGCGGGGAACATTTTCAAGGCTCGAAGCGACGGGGCACCTTTATCCTCCATTTGCTTTTGGCAACTGGCTGGCTGCCGGGTACACTAAAAGGTTCAATTTTGCGTGGTCTAGTTCTTTCTAGCAATGTATATGTATTTTTAAATCTACTACTTATATTATGTAATATCATAATCATATCAAGAGTATCTTCACCCATTGTCGATTACAATGCTTCAGTTCTGCCTGTTCTCCAATGTCTCTATCCAGCTTGCAACGTGTAAAAGCAGAGCTGCATCCCTTCCCAAAAAATTAAGATCCCTCCATCACAGTCAGGGCTTTCCCACTCTTTTTATTTCTGCCATACTAGATATGAAATTAAAGATTTTAAGCCTTTCAGTCATTGTGTTATTTTCTTTGCTCGCAGCTCTCCATGGTGGCGGTCTACCCGCAGATACAGTGGCCGTCAGCCAAGCCCGGGAGAGACACCTCAATCTGTTTGAGCGCATCGCTGCTGAGCATGCCAGGATCGCTGCCGAGAGAGAAGCCAACAAGATAGCTCCCGATGAGCCCACAGACTACCAGCAGTAGAAGCTTCGCCTCCAATTCCTCCCGTTCCCCGCAGATGTCCGCAGAACTTGCCACCTGAAGAAGCTGTGCGGCATCTCTCCTCTCTCCTATCCTCTCACCACAGCTTGACACACCCCCCAGTTTAATTCAACCTCCGTATTTGAATGGTTGATCTAAATCAGACACTAGTAACTAAAACTAAAATCTCAGGAACCATAAGGTCTCCTGTTTCCCAGTCCTATCTAATATAGCTCCCCCAGCCCTGCGTAGATCCCTAGCATCCATGAAAATGGTTGGCAGAGTGAGAAGTGACCCGCTGCTCCCTGCTTTTGAGGACATTTTCCAGCATCCAAACAAGCGACTCAAGTCCAGATACCCCATCTGGATAATTGAGGATCACAGTGAGGATGTTGCATCCTATTGGAAGTCCATATGGGAGGAAAAAAGGTTTAAAAACTAAAAAAAACTGCCACACCAGGAGGTCTCAGAGTTCAATCTTCGGAAAGGTGGATGACCTTATTTTTAAGGGTCTGCACAGAGCATGCAAGGCCGTTGCAACTCCTTTGTCCATAGATGGGGATCAGCTCCATCTCCAGGATGTGACTGTGGGGCGGAGAACCAGACTGTCCGGCACATAGTGGAGGAGTGCTCCATCAGAAGACACCCTCCTGGCCTGAAAGACCTCCATGAATCCACGTCAGGAGCCGGGAAGTGGATGGAGGGCCTGGACTTGGACCGCATCTAACGCGGCCCAATAGCCAAGAAATTTGTTGCGCTTGCCGGCCATACGCAAAGTAAAGTAGTAACTAAAAAATATTCAATTAAAAAAAAATGATGCAGTATTTACAAGAAATAAGCTGCACACATAAGTGCAACTTCTTGTACTGCCCTGCTTACCAAAAAGGCAGTATCTGCAAAATGTTTGTTCTGGGATAATCGACTTCAAACTTAGGAATTGTATGATTTTAAGTACACTTACTGCTAGTCTGTGTGCTTATATCTCAGTAACCATAGGAGATCCTGCTTTTTTACTGAGCTTATTGGATTCAGCGTAGTTTAAAATATGGAAATACATTTATAACTCAATATCGAAAAAAAAACAGTTACTGCCTTCTTTTTTAGCAGGGCAGTGTAGCGTTGTCTTTGAAATGATCACATGTACTGTCTGGGACCTATTTATTTTTAAAGCCAACCAGTCGATGTGGAAGTTTCCCAGTTCCCAACTCCCTTATTGTAAAAAATGTTTTTAAAAAAGTACATAATTATGTCCTTAACCTTCCCCTTTCTGTGCTAAAAAATTACACGCGCAACGGTGTTGTGTAGTGACTACACGCTCATAAAAGTCGGATTTATGATCGGTAAATGATGTATATTAATAGCTTATCGCTTTAATAAAGTATAATTGAAGTCTAATGAAGAAGTAAATAACAATAATAAGTATTTAAATGCTAAAAACATAAAAAATCATCGGCCTGTGCCTATTCAGCGTGTACTACTTACACTTCACAGGGAAGGGAAGGTTAACCTGCAGTTTAAAGGACTTCTGAAGTTAAACATCTTTTAGATCCCACTCTATGCAACTAAGCTACACATATAGTGTAACTTCTCGCTTGCGTTACACCCGAAGGGGTCGCGTGTAATGATTTGTTTTTACTGGTAAGAGGGTCGGCCTCACGTCAACCACTTCACGTGAAGGGGGGGACTCTAACCTAAAAAACTTAGGTACTAACTGCCTTATAGATTCTGCACAAAATTTTAAATCAGAATGCCAACCAATAATAGAATGTTAGTTTGTATTTTCCCCAGCAACCTGGCCATAGATGTCACAATTTGTTATGTACAGAATTTGTGCCGAGCCAATTGTTCTTAGCAGGCCATATCTTTCCATAAAAACAAATTTTTGTATAAAGACACTTATTAAAGAACATAATACTGAATGTCTATATTCTTTAAAAAAATATTGTATCAATGAGTAATTGCTTGCCTCTCTTATTTATTCTTATGAATACATTAATTTGCTTTATTATTTTTAATAAATTGTTTTTTTAAAAAGATTTTTCAAATTTATTAACCTGATTTTCAGCACCCATTGCCAATATGAAATAAACTTACCTCTGCATTAACCAATCCTACTAGCCCGACCCTTAGACCCGGTATTTTCACCTGATTCTGTGCAAAGAGCAGTGAAGCATCACGAAACGGCGCTATAAAGAAATCATCATGTCAACGACGTTAGCCATGTTGAAAGCACCGGTTCCCATAGATCACCGAATTTAAGCAACATTGGGCGTGGTCAGTGCTTGGATGGGTAACCGCTCAGGTACACCGCGTGTCGTTGGCATCTTGGACTGGTCCGTAGTCCGTAGCGGCAACACTTCGGACTCGTAAATTGAAGGTTGTGGATTCGGATCCCGGCGGAGCACAAAAATATACCATTTATATTTCGAATGTGCTCTTCGCTGACTTGAAAAATCCATAAACCTTTACCAATGACCGGTCACCAAAGGTCCATCCAGCCTTACAGCAACTGGGTCTTGCTTGAGTATTGGCGCTTTGTAGCGACGACCAAGCTCGTACACCTCTGCGGCACTACAAAAAGTGTCATAGACCCCTAGAGTCTTTAGAATCTAGGGAGTCTCCCGCAAAGGATTTCTTAAAAAAAAAAAAAATCATGCTTAAAAACATAATATTATAAATCAATGGATGAGCATAAGGAAGATTGTGAGATGTGTGGGAAATAAAACACAGGTGAGTTTGTAAAATTACAATAATTATATTTTACACTTGAGTCAAAGTAAGATCCATTACACTGTAGATGTTCTACTCGTGGACACAAGAGCTCACTCAGCACACTTTACAATGTCTGGCTGGCGACACCTCCTGACCACCAGGCTCACTGAGGGGAGTCCGTCTCCTGCACTCCGATACTAAAATATACTCCTTTATAGCTAGTCACAAATATTGTATGGCAATTCTTCTATACTCTATGATTTAGAAGACGAATACAGACGAGGACAGTAGGTAGACGAAAAAAGTAACAAAGAAAAATGCTATTTATAAAAATAACTATACTGCAGATATCGTATTTTTAACTGACTTTACTTTTTTTTTTAAGAAATCCTGTGCGGGAGACTCCCAAGATTCTAGAGACTCTAGGGGACTATGACACTTGTTGTAGTGCCGCAGAGGTGTACGAGCTTGGTCGTCGCTACAAAGCGCAAATACTCAAGCAAGACCCAGTTGCTGTAAGGCTGGATGGACCTTTGGTGACCGGTCCATTGTAAAGGTTTTATTAATTTTTCAACCCAGCGAAGAGCAAATTTGAAAATATAAATGGTATATTTTTTGTGCTCCGCCGGGATTCGAACCCACAACCTTCCCATTCAGAGTCCGCAGTGTTACCACTGAGCTACGGATCAGTCAAACTTGACGCGCTGTCCCTTAAATCTAATGGTTAATGCTTGAAGCTTGATTTCAAAAGGTATTGGGTTAAAAGACAGTTACTTCATAGCATCGGCAAGAGTTGCAGGGTGTAGGTTAATTTGAGATCTGGGTTTTTATGTTGTAGGTTCACATGCGGCATGTGCAAGCGTGAACTTGTGAGAATGCATATAATTTGAATCCTTAATGTTACATATCTTTGCAACTAAGATTAGATTATATAAGATTAGCTGCCATGTACATAAAGATTAGTTACACGAGTAACTAATACTGCTTTTGAAAGTGAACTTTTAACTTGCCAACTGTCCTCGTGTGTTGTCAGTCTAATGTACACTTAACATACGCATGTTTCACTCTGAGAAATACGTCTACAACTTAAGAGTCTATGGAACTAAACTAACGCGGTCACAGTGCTGTGATGTAGATATACTAATATCTAGTCTATGTGTCTTAAAGGAATTCAAAACATTTCCTACTGGACATCTTTGTTCTTTTAGTACATTGTGTATTGTTAAATAAATAAATATCTATAAAGAGAAATAGAAAATCATCAATTTGTTTTACGTTGGCCCAGAAACTGTACCCTTAGTACGAGTTGCAAAACTTGAGAAAAGTAAAGTTTACGGAAAATATTAAAGAGTGATTTCTCCCAAAATCTGCCGTTTTTGTTTCTTACACTTTATAGTCTTAGCAAAAGAGTTACAGTTCAAACAAACAAAAACGGCAGATTTTGGGGGAAATCACTCTTTAATAATTGCCGTAAACTTTACATTACTTAAGTTTTGCAACTCGTACTAAGGGTACTGGTGTCACAAACTAAGGTCATTGATGACAGGAGACAACGACACAGTGACAAAATAACATATGACAAAACAACACATGACAGTACATCACATGACAAAACAACATATAACTAAAACAGAACATGTGACGTTTTGGCGCGTGATGTTTTAGGTTTAGATGTTTTATCATGTGATGTTTTGTTTTGTGATTTTTTGTTGTTGTGATGTACTTTCCTGTGTTTTTTTGTCATAGTGATGTTCTGTCACTGTAAAGTTCTATTATGGAACCAAGGTCATCGATAAAGTGATTAATTCTGACTGACAGTTGTGTCTCGTACAATGCTTCATTGTTGTAACCCACTGTCTAGTCCACTATATTATACGTCAATTGATAATTTCTTGAGTTCTTACAAATTGTTATGAAGCTAGCAACCCATACTGTAAAAATTGGTTCACTTTGCCAATGTAACCAGTGTTTTAAAGAAGGTTGGCAAAAGTTGCAGTGTTTATGTGTTCATTTAAGACTTGGATTTAATATTTTGTGAGTACACATGCAGCATGTATAAGCGCAAACGTACACGTGCCTGTAGACACGCATTTAAAATGAAACTTAAATGTTCACATATATATTTACAATTCATGTGGCGAGTGAAAACTTATTTATTTTAACAGGTAACGCTAACCACTTCAGTTGAAGTGTGAATTTCCCAGCTTCCGAGGGGGCTGGTGCTCATTTCTTGTGAAGGCTAAGTAAACCTTGCCGATATTTTATTTTGGGCATGAAATAAACACCGAAACGAAAAACAGATGCCAGTAAGAAAATCTTTAAGATTAATAAAATGAAATTTAAAATCAAACACAAGTTTTTTTATTTTTTTAAATGACAGTTTAGAACTGACTGAATGAGTGTCGCCACAAGCGAGAGCGCTTACAATAAATAATCTATGCCTTTTAACTAACCTAACCTGACAACACGGCTACACTTAATCATATCAAATAGTCATCTCCGTACACTATTCATATAATAATATATTATATTTAAAAATACAAAGCACATTTTTTCTAGTTTTTAGTTGAAAGAATATTACATCTAAATGTGTAAAACAGATACAAAGAATATTATATTTTACAAAATAGTAATATTTTTTGATACATGATGATAGTCTGGAGACATTACTAATGTTTTCTTAATAAAAACATAGTGAAAATAAACAGCCTTACATTATAAAAAAATTTGAAGCCGCTTTTAACTCTGATAAAAGCTGGTTTTAATTAAAAAAACAAAAAAAAAAAAAACTGTATATTTTGAGGGATGTTTTCTGCATTCTGTCGCCGTGGTTTATCGGAGCTAGAATTTACAGAAGTTTCACCCATGTCTTTGATGGGCTTCTTCAGCAAGATGCAAGAGTTACCGGGTTGAAGACGAAGAAGCCCACGGTTATTTCCTAATTGAACATCCCTTGACTAATAGGTTGGTCAATGAGGCTGACCACGGTATTCTGTAAAAAATGGTTCACTTTGCCAATGTCACCCCTGCTTCAGGGAAGGTCGGCAAGAGTTGCAGGGCTTATGTTCATTTGAGATTGAGTTTTTTATATTGTAGGTCCACATGCGGCATGTGTAAGCGCGAAACTATGCGTGTCTGCTTGTGGGAATGCATTTAATATGAATCTCAAATGATACATATCTTTGCAGCTTAGATTTAGATTAAGAATATCCCTTGACTAATAGGTTGGTCAATGAGGCTGACCACGGTATGCTGTAAAAAATGGTTCACTTTGCCAATGTCCCCCCTGCTTCAGGGAAGGTCGGCAAGAGTTGCAGGGCTTAATTCATTTGAGTTTGAGTTTTTTATATTGTAGGTCCACATGCGGCATGTGTAAGCGCGAAATTATGCGTGTCTGCTTGTGGGAATGCATTTAATATGAATCTCAAATGATACATATCTTTGCAGCTTAGATTTAGAATATCCCTTGACTAATAGGTTGGTCAATGAGGCTGACCACGGTATGCTGTAAAAATGGCTCACTTTGCCAATGTCACCCCTGTATCAGGGAAGGTGAGCAAAAGTTGCAAGGTTTAAGGTTTGGATTTTGATTTGAAAGTACACATTCAGCATTTGTAAGCGCAAACTAACACATGCCCGTTTGTGGGCATGCATTTAATATGAGTTTTAAATGTTAATATATCTCTTTGCAACTTAGATTATAGATTATAATACCAGAGCCTAACTCCTGATGTACGTTAGAAGGAAAAAAATGGTTTATTTCGGCTACATAATGAGAAATGAGAAGTATTCACTCCTGCATCTCATCATGCAGGGAAGAATTGAGGGAAGACTAGCTCCAGGTCGAAGGAGAACATCTTGGTTGAAGAACCTGAGACAGTGGATTGGCAGAAGCACAAGATCCCTCTTTCGTGCCGCAGCATTAAAGAAGAATGAAAAAAATTAAAAAGAAATTTAACGCTTTAGGAAGTGTTATGGCCAAGGGATCAAATCATTATTCTAGACTAGCGTATTTGGAACAGAATAACGCTGGTTCGAATCACATCTAGCCCATTTGACTATTTGACAACTTTCGACCCTGGTTCAACAGATGCCATTGCATGTACACAAGCTTCGCTTTCCCATGAAAACAACTGGCCAGGCAAGATAGTCTGGTGAATTGCATTCCTCTTCACAAAAAAAAAGATACAAGATAAATAATATATATGTCGGTGTTATGGCCGCGGGGATCAAGTCAGGTTATTTGGAACCGGATAACCGTTGGTTCGAATCCCGCGACGATAACTTCGAGCCTGGTTCAACAGATGCCATTGCACGCACACAAGCTTCTGCATTCGCATGAAAACAACTGGCCAGGCAAGATAGTTCGGTGAATTGCATTCCTTTACAAATCTTTACAAATCTATTTAAACAAAAAAAAAATAAGATAGAAGATAAATAAACTATATTCTCTATGATATGGAAGGATTTCTTCAAAGTTGTGCCGTAAAATAAAGACAGAATCTCAAATAGAATAAAATTACATAAAACTTCTTCATCTACTACTCAATCTATATAGATAATCTACTCTGTAAACTAATCTAAACATATTGTTATGCATCGTTACCACGTTTAAACTCTATCATAGTTTTGTTTTTTATCCAAAGAAATATAATTATATACACATGGTGTTCAGATTCCTAAACCTAACATGTCTTGAACATATGATTTGTATAGAACCAAAAGGGCAATTGCAAAAAAACGCAATCAAGCTACACATATTATAGTCTAGCTTCTTGCCGTGTTGACCCCAAAGGGATCGCATGTGGTGAGTATACCTATTTATTTTTACAGGAAAGGGGGCCGGTCTTATTCCAACTACCTCAATTAAAGCGGGGCTTCCCAGCTCCCTGGGGGGCTGGTACTCATTTCTTGTGTAGGCTAAGTAAGCGTTGCCGGTACTTTATCTGGGTTTGAAATAAACACTGAAACGGGAAATCATTTCTGACACCCTAGGTGGGATTCAAACTCGAGTTCTCGGCATGGAATGCAAGCACTCTACCAACTGAGCTATCGACCAGACAACCAATGTTTCTTTTTCTGGTCAATAGATCAGTTGGTAGAATGCTTGCGTTCCATGCCAGAGCGCAAGGGTTCGATCCCCATCGAGGGTGTCAGAAATGATTTCCCGTTTCGGGTTTTATTTTCAAGCCCAAAATAAAAATACTGGCAGGGTTTAGTCAGCCTTCACAAGAAATTACAAGCTGCCCCTTTGGGAGCAGGGAAACCCTGACTTCAAGTGAAGTGGTTGGCGTAAGGTTGCCCTTCTTCCTTTTCGAAAATAAATAGGTTCAACTCACCACATGCAGCCTCTTTGGGGGCAACGCGCCAAGCAGTTGCAATATATGCGCAGCTCAGTTGCGTTTTGTGTCAGGGAAAGTCAGCATGAGATGCCGGGTTTATGCTCATTTGAAGTTTGTATCTTATTTTGTCCAAGCACACCTGTAGCATGTGCAAGCGCAAACTTAAGCATGCATTTAATATGAATCTTAAAGATATTTTTCCGCCATTGGTTCTATACGACTCATTTTAACTGCCATGTATTTTATTTAAAATTATTTTTTCTACACGGAAACACTGGCTATTTGATATTTTTTATGTCGTGGACAACACTGAGCTATTTTATTGGGTTTGTTTCAAGAAATTAAAACTATTGTCTATTAAAAATATGTGTAAGAGCTTTGTAAGCAAGTCGGAAAAATATATTAATTATGTATTATTAATTATCGCCTATTGTGGTTTCACCTCGTACCATCAGATTCAATGTTTGTATGGTTAAATGAGAAATAAAGATAAATAAATGGGTTTTGTACAAATTAAAGAAAACTTGGGCTTGTCTAAAGACAGAACAGAGTGTCATATTTCAATACAATATTGTGTAGCTAGTTTGAAAAGTCACTAAAGTGGACCGTACTGCATTTAGCATGCCCGCCAAATGTATGGGCTGACAGTGCTGTGAACTAGAAAAAATCCCTGATTATCAGAAATCCATTTTTTATTAACTATGCGACGTCACCCATCTATCTTATAAATAGAAGGTAGCGGCAGATCCAATCTTTAAAAGCATTAGGACAGCAACACTTTGAGCAGCACGTTGATTGACGGGTCCGTAGTCTAATGGTACAAATTCGGAATTGAAAGTTTGTAGGTTTAATTTCTGCGGAGAAAAAAAAATGTACTCTTCATTTGGTTGAAAAATTCATGAGCCTTTAACAAAGACCGGACGCCAAAGGTCCGTCTAGTGTTACATCGGGCTTGCTTGAGTACTTGGCGCCTTCTATAGCGACAACCAAGTTTGCAGACGGCTCTTAAGGTGTGTTTCACACAAAAAAAAAAGTTGATCGTTCACAGCACATTTTGACAATTACTTAAACGTCAATTTTTTTGTGCTCCACTGGGAATCAAACACACAGACTTCCGATTACGAACCGACCGTAGTCTAGTGGTTAACACTTCTGACTCGTAATGGAAGGTTGTGGGTTCGTATCTCGGCAGAGCACAAAAAATATACCATTTATATTTTCAAATACACTCTTCCCTGGGTTGAAAAATTCATAAACCTTTACCAAAGACGGTAACTAAAACTCCATGCAGCCTTACAGCAAATGGGTCTTGCTTGAGAATTGGCGCTTTCTACAGCGACGACCAAGCTCGCAGATGGCTCTTGAGGTGTGCATACACACAAAAACACCGCTCATCAAATAGATCATCCTAAGTAATATTATTATTATTACGAATGCTACGGACCGCTCAACATGTTGATAAAAAATATTTGTTAGAAGCAACATTGAAAACAAAAAGAAAAGAGAGACATACAAATATTGATTCTGACAGTTCACTGGGTGATTTACAACTAAATATACATTAAATAATTAAAAATAATTACGTATTTGATCAGGGTGGCTAGGGGGGGGGGGCGGGGCGGTGGTGTGGTAAACGTGAAAAAAATCATCTCGACAAATAACCTAACCTAAAAGTGGGATAAGATGGCAATACAAATTATGCACAAATCATGTTAATCTACGCTTACTAAAACTATATATATACTTTATTTATAGGAACGAGTATTGAAGGGTTTTAAATCTAATGTACTACGTAGAAACTAAATAAAGGAATATAATCAGCTGCTCTCTGTAGACTCGCACATTTGAAATATACCTCGAATTTGTGATGTCACATTTAGGGAATAAAAAAATTGTATTCCTGATAATTAGGGGTTTTTTTTTGTATTTTACAGCATCTGAGAGACGCCACTATATGTGTGAAACAAAAAATATAATTTGATTTAAAATTTCACTTCAAATATAGGGATAAATAAGGTTTTTTTTTTTAAGAAATCTTGTGCAGGAGACTCCCTAGATTCTAGAGACTCTAGGGGTCTATGACACTTGTTTTTTAGTGCCGCAGAGGTGTTTACGAGCTTGGTCGTCGCTACAAAGCGCCAATACTCAAGCAAGACCCTGTTGCTGTAAGGCTGGATGAACCTTTTTTAGTGACCGGTCTTTGGTAAAGGTTTTATGATTTTTTTCAACCCAGCGAAGAGCATATTAGAAAAATAAGTGGAATATTTTTTGTGCTCCGCCGGGATCCGAATCCACAACCTTCCATTTACGAGTCCGAAGTGTTGCCACTGGACTACGGACCGATCCATAATAATAATTATTGAATTTTGTTTTTTATCAAATGGCTACATTAAATTGCTTTAATGTTGGATTTCTTGTACATTATAATGTACTCGCATATAAGTCAAATTTAAATTGGTAATTTGTATAATTATACAAATAATATTTTTATTTTACCTAGGTAAAATTGTATTCCTACATACTTTCAAAATGATTTCACATATTTAACCAATTTAGTATGTGCGCTTATCTAATTTTGCATTTAAAACCCACAAAAACAAAAAAAAAATTATAACCTCAAAATGAACCGTCAGTTTCAAATGGCTTTGTATGGCTGCAAAGCGCTAGGACGGTGGCGGTCAGATTTCAAACTACTGCAAAAGTGACATCACATTTTTTCCCTCTTTTTTAAATGTACCATGAGTCCACTCTATTCAAATAATCTCAAAATTAAATTTAAAAAAAATACACTTAATTAGAAATTGATTAAATTTGGAATTACGGTTTACACACAAGGCATTTGGCACGCCAAACGACTCTGGCGCTCCATCTATTTCTTTTATATATAAAACAAAACAAGTAAGAATAAAAAATCGCTGGAAAGATTCGAAAAAAAAAAGAACAATAGAAAAATTTCATTCTATTTTAAAAATAACTGGGATATTATAGAATGAAAAAAAAAACAGATTTTACTGACCGTGCAAAAGAGAAGAACGATTTTCTCTACGTTTCGTCGGAGTCATATCCGACGTCCTCAGGGGACGTGTGTCTGTACAACTGGAGCTATTGCGACATCTATGGATGCATCACCGAAGGTTAATAAAAATATCTACAACCTTCGGCCTCGATCAAACAACAATAATTCAACAGTTCGTGGTTCTTCTTTGTAGAAGACACACGTCTCCTGAGGACGTCGGATATGACTCTGACGAAACGTAGAGAAAATCGTTCTTCTCTTTTGCACGGTCAGTAAAATCTGTTTTTTTTCATTCTATAAAATAGAAAAATTTCATTCTTATTTTAAAAATAACTGGGATAGTTGCCGCAATGAAAAAATAAAGATAAAAAGCTAATGCTAGGTCGCAAAAAAGTTGCGTGAGCCATCAAAACACTGAAAAGGCCTCAGAAATACTGCAAAAGGCCGCCTATGTTATTATTGAACCTTAAAATATACATTTAAATTATTACGTCACTCTGACAGGTGAATCTCCATTACACAGAATCATAGACAATGCTTTTTTTTCAAATTGAGAACAAAAGACAATCCACATTTTCAACATACAATAGACAAATCATATTTGAGAGGTATTTTTGAATAAAAAATGGCTACAAATGAGAGTAGGATTTCTTTTTAAATTAGATAAATTTATGGAAACCCTAGAAATCATTTAATTTTCTTATTATTTTCATATATTTACCAAACTTGGTTAGTATTTTTTTCGCCTCTACTCTACAGGCAGCCATTTTGGATACAGAATACCTCTCTTGTATACACGGTAAAAAAATTATACACTTAATAATAAAATGGATACATTGATGGCACATAATTTTAAAACTAAAAACTATTTCACTACTGAATTATATACATTTCAGATTAATATTTCATCGTATATATATTTTTTTCAGACATTGTATCCACAGATTTAGGGTGCCACACTAAAAAATATGGAGTTTTGAGTTAAGCGTCGGTATAATGTGCGTGAGAATCAAGTCGCTGTTCTTGACTAGCGTATTTGGAACAAAATACGTTGGTTCGAATCACGTTTGACCCATTTGACCATAACTTCGAACCTGTTTCAACAGATGCCATTGCATACACACAAGCTTCTGCTTTTGTATGAAGACAACTGGCCAGGCAAAATAGGCTGGTGAATTGCATTCCCCTTCACAAATATATTTAAAAAAAAAATGTTAATTTCCAAAATACTGTTAGTACTCTGACAGGTTTTATGGAATCATAGACAATGCTTTTTCAAATTAAGAACCAAAGACCATTTGCAATTTGAACATACAATACGCTGCCTTAGTTCTTGTTTGCCGTATAGACCATTAAGCTAATTTTACATGAGCAATGTTTGCATGTGTACTGGACCAATGTGTGTTATGAAAACAAGAAATAGATTTAAAAAATATTTAAAACAACTCTCACATTATCGAATTTTACGTTTTTTCTTAGCTCAGATTGTGTAGAATTTGATTCGTAAGACAACTGCATTAAAAAGTCATATTTGAGAGAATTGGTCTATACGGCAAACAAGAACTGAGGGAGCGAATAGACAAACCAAATTTGAGAGGTATTTTGAATAAAAAATAGCTATAAAACTATGAACTGCACATAGATTGAAGACGGAGTAGAGACACGTTGCTTACATAGAAAATGACAAAAACATTTCATATGTCGTGAGCGAGACAGCACTATAAACTATGTATGGTGTCAAAGACTGGTGCATTACGTCATTAGGACTTAAATTACAATTAAATAGGAGAACTATAGAGCGGCCGCTCACTAGTCCTGCCTCGTCTGACACCCTCCTCTATTGCCAATGGGCCCGGATATGTTCGGTGAAGCCATTGAAAGCTGAGTTCAACACCTTCCTTCATACTGGAAAAAATGGTTCACTTTGCCAATGTCACCCCTGTTTCAGGGAAGGTCGGCAAGAGTTGCAGGGCTTATGTTCATTTGAGATTGGGTTTTTTATACTGTAGGTCCACACGCGGCATGTGTGAGCGCGAAATTATGCGTGTCTGCCTGTGGGAATGCATTTAATATGAATCTCAAATGATACATATCTTTGCAGCTTAGATTTAGATAGCCACTTCATAGAATTACTACCTCCATGACCTCCTTGACTGCTGAGGTGTGAGGCTGACCACCTGTGCTTTAAAAATCGGTTCACTTTTGCCAATGCCACCCCGGTTCAGGGAACGGCGGCAGGAGTTGCAAGGTTTATGCCCATGTGAGGTTTTCTTTATTTGTATGCACACATGCAGAATGTATAGGCGCGAACCTACATGTGCCTGTCTGTAGGCATGCATTTCATATGAGCCTTAAATGTTAACATTTCTTTGCAGCTTAGATTATAGATGTGTGGAGCCCTATTTTGTTTAAATTTTATGCCCGTAAGAAATTTTAAATCATTTTTCTCAATTTAGACTTGTGGCAACCTAAATCTGGG
Organism: Agapetus fuscipes; assembly: GCA_951799405.1. NCBI lineage: Eukaryota > Metazoa > Arthropoda > Insecta > Trichoptera > Glossosomatidae > Agapetus > Agapetus fuscipes. The sequence continues at coordinate 15,833,632 of OX637352.1, forward strand.
ATACAAATATATATAATTTATTTCATTATGAATTGTTTTATATAGTACGTAGAACACATTTTAATACTGAACATACAAAATTAGATGGCTTGAGAACCAAACTGGACAAGTAACAAGAAAAAAACAATACATTCTTGTCCTGTAGAACCTTTCTGTTGTCTTTGGAACTGTGAGTATGGTCGAGACACATAGACACAACTTAGCTAGAAATTTAGAGCAAGCTTTTCCCATCCCAAAGGTTTGCATTTATTTTCACAAATAAAGGAGCCAGCCTATATACAGCCACTCAACTTTAAAAATAACAATATTAGGATAATGTATTTGGTGAGCACGCTGTTTTTGTGTAAAACACACATCAAGAGCCCTCTGAGAGCTTGGTTGTTGCTATAGAAAGCGCCAATTCTAAAGCAAGACCTAGTTGCTGTAAGGCTGGATGGACCTTTGGTGAGTGGTCTTTGGTAAAAGTATATGAATTTTTCACACTGCAACGCAACGCAACGCAACTAAGCTACACATATAGTGTAACTTCTTGCCGCGTTATCCCCGAAGGGGTCGCATGTGGCGAGTTGAACCTATTTATTTTTACAGGTAAGGGGGCCGGCCTTACGCCAACCACTTCAGATGAAGTGGGGGTTTCCCAGCTCCCGAGAGAACTGGTACTCATTTCTTGTGAAGGCTGAGTAAACCTTGCCGGCATTTTTATTTTGGGGTTTGAAACAAACACCGAAACGGGAAATCATTTCTGACACCCTCGCCTCGGCGGGATTCGAACCCGAGCTCACGGCATGGAATGCAAGCACTCTACCAACTGAGCTATCGACCGGTCAATGCGAAGAGCATATTTGAAAATATAAATGGAATATTTTTTGTGTTCGCCGGGATTTGAACCTACAACCTTCCATTTACGAGTCCGAAGCGTTACCATTAGACTACGGACAGAAGCAAGGTTTTACTTTGCTTCGGAGCAGGTTTACATTTTTTGTGAAGACTGAGTTATAACATGGCAAAATATAATAATGGGAAATCATAGAAATGCAAGTTCTTTATGAACACACAGGTGTGTAGTTTAGTGGTTAACACTATGGACTCGTAAACGGAAGGTCGTAGGTTTGATTCCAGACAAAACTCAAAAAAAAGATCATCGATTCATAAAAATATGCTCTATGCTGAATTAAAAAAATTCATATGCCTTTCCCAATGACCGGTCACCAAAAGTCCATCCAGCCTTACAGCAACTGGGTCTTGCTTGAGAATTGGCGCTTTGTAGCGACGACAATCAAGCTTGTAAAAAGGTCGATAGCTCAATTGGTAGAATGCTTGCAATCTATGCCGAGAGCAAGGGTTCGATCTCAAAGGTTTACTCAGCCTTCACAAGAAATGAGAACCAGCCCCCCCGGGAGCTGGGAAACCCCCACTTTAACTGAAAGTGGTTGGTGTGAGGCCGGCCCCCTTACCCGTAAAAATAAATAAGTCCCGAAGCGCCACATGAAGCGTTACACTATATGCGTAGCTTAGTTGCGTTGCGTATAGCGACAATCAAGCTCAGCGAGGACTCGTGAGGTATGCTTCACACAAAAACAGCGCTCATCTAATAAATCATCTTAATACCTATCATTTTTAATGTCTGATATTTACAATTCCAAAGGTGAATGGTTCTACCGTACAAATATTGAAAGAAAAAAAACATTTTTTTCCGACTGACAATACAGAATAAGCAGACGCAGTGAACAGCATGTTTTTAAGCCTTTTTAAAATAAAATAAAAATCTTTGATAAGTCCGAATAATAAATTGGTTTACTAGTTGTACAAAAAAAAGTTACTTTGCACTTTAAATCATTGCATTGTTTTCTTCAAAAAAGGGAACACATCTCTTTAGCCTTATATACTAATTTCTATTTTATATTAAATTAATGATTTAGACAAGATGGCTTTTGCATGCGGATGATGACTGTTCTAAAATTCTAAATACAAAAATATTTGAAAAACAAGAAGTAAACCGTTCCAAAGGTACATTTTTAAATTTAATTTAATTTTGTTGAAGGGCGAAATCTCTATCCACAATATTCACAAATAAAAGACAAAGAAGTTGTGTTTAAGAACAATCACTTGATTTGCAAGCATCAACTATGAAATGGGTCGATTGTTTTTTTAAAATACTCAACATGAACATGAGGCATTTTGAAATGGGCTCGGCGGGCAAACGCCACAAGTCTATGTGACTAGCGAACTTATCAACCAATAACTAAAGATTAGCTTTTGTTTTATGCTATCCTTGACTAATAGATTGGTGTGAGGCTGACCACCCATACTGTAAAAAATGGTTCACTTTGTCAATGTCACCCATTGAGTTTTTATGTTATAAGTCTACACGTAGCATGTTTAAGCGTGAATTCCGTCGACGGGGTGAGAGGGGGGGGGTTAGGCATGCAATTTTAGAAGTTCATTTTGTTCATAATAATTCTGTCGGGGGGTAAAATCCGCACGGGAAGGCCGGCGCCCCCCCAGTCTGAAAACCGCTGCCTTAGATATACGATTGAACTGAATACCTAATGATGGATAGTTTTTTAAATGATTGAACTTATTGCGCAATAACTATTGATGTCGCCGCGGGCCGGATGAAAGGTATTCGCGGGCCACGTTGTGGCCCGCGGGCCGTATGCTGGACAGGCCCGACTTAGAAGTTTGATTAAACGACAAAAACTAATGAAAAATGTGTTGTCTGTTGAACATAACCTTTTTGCTGTTACACTGATGAAGGCATTGAGAAAAGATGGATATTCAATATTGAGTTAATCGGTCATTCTGCAACTGATAGGTTGGTGTGAGACTGCCGAGTTCATTTCATCTTTAAAATGTTACAAGTCCTTTGAGTTTTATTTATTTTCATTGCGTTGATGCTTGCAGCCTGCCTCTGCATGATGAGGAGGTGCTGGAGGAAGCAGAGACAGCTCAGCGCATCAGCCGCAGCTTGCTGAGGGGCGTGAGGGACTCCTCCTCGTCTGAGGAGATGACTATGCGCTGTCGGGGCTTGCCCGAGGTCTGCCCCCGCGTCACACGGCGCTCCTCTGCCGATTTGGAGTCTGAAAACGCCCAGAGAAATGACGATTAGCCTTTCAACTGCGGGTGACATGCATAGGAGTCAAATGTAATCTTGCATACAGTGCTGCTGTCAATCTTAGACGTTTACCAAAGACCAGTCACTAAAGGTCCATGCAGCCCTAGAGCAACTGGGTCTTGCTTAAGAATTGACGCTTTGTAGCGATGACCAAGCTTGTAAAAAGCCGGCCGATTGATTGGTTCTCAGCAGGCAGTAGAATGCTTGCATTCCATGCCGAGAGCAAGAGTTTGATCCCCACTGAGGGGCAGAAATGATTTGCCATTTCGGTGTCTATTTCAAACCCAAAATAAATACCGGCAAGGTGTACTCAGTCTTTACAAGAAATGAGAACCAGCCCCATGGGGAGCTGGGAAACCCCCACTTCAACTGAAGTGGTTGGCGTAAGGCCTGGCCCCATTACCTATAAAAATATATAGGTTCCACTCGCCACATGCGAAACCCTTCGGAAATAACGCAGCAAGAAATTACAATATTTGTGTAGCTTAGTTACGTAGTTGCGTTGCCCGCAAGTGGAGTTACTCAGCATGCTCGCTGGAAGGTTGAAGTTCCACTTACTCTTGGGTGTCTTGAGCTTCTCCGCGTCCCCATCACCCTCCTCGCCCTCCTTCTTGGGCTCCAGCTTGGGGCTCCTCTCCTTGCGGGGCTTGCGCACGCTGCCAGGCTTGGGCCCCCTACGCCTGGGGGGCGGGCCGCTGTACAGAGCCCGGCAGGCCTCCACGCTGGGCGCTCCCTCCAGCCCCTTCTGCCGCAGCAGCTCCATCAGCTTGCCCACGCGCTCCCTATTGGAAGTGCAGCCTGGAACAACAAAGTCATCAATACGTAATCCGCCGTTTCTAACCTCACTTTTTGAATTTGATGAATAATTGAACTGTTTATTCGGTTGACCCATGTGGTTACATTACTAAGAGACACAATAACTTACCGTCGACCAGTTTGTTGTAGTCGTACTCGATGCCGGCTATCTTGAGGAACTTCTTCATGTCGGTGATGCCGGGGGGCTTCTCCCCAGGACTGGTGGCCGCCGAGGATGGGGTGCGCTGGCCGTCAGAGCGCCGGTTCAAGGTCTTGGAGCCGCGCGGGCGGCCCGGTCTGCGCTTATGCGCCTCCGAGGGGTCCTGCAACACACGCGCATTGTTTAATTTATAATTTAACATCTGCACCCGTAGTACGAGTTTTCTCACAATACTCAAAGTATTGAGTACTACGGGTACTGGTATGCTGGCAATTTTTAACCATGCTCTGGTAACCGATCTCTTGGTTTTAATTTGAAATATCTCCAAAGACACAAGGCATTTCTCCTATCCGTTTTTTTTAACTCAAAAGACAGCGAAATACTGGACCAATGTGTCTTAGAGCTGCTGAAAATAAACTTAGAAAATATTTAAGACAATAATAATTTAGGATTTTTATAGCGCCTTTTCATGACTCTTGCTTGCGCTTGCTCATATGAGCGAGCGAACAGGTGGCTCTTCAACCCCTTCCTAAATGTGCTCTCCAGATCCATTTCGTGCACGTCATCTGGAACTCCTAAATTATCGTGTTTTACATTTTTTTCTCAGCTCAGTTTGTGTAGAATGTGATTCTTGAATCAATTTCATTGAAAGGTCATAATTGAATCAAATGGTGGATAAGCCAAACAAGCACAAGCACACATCCTGTGCTGGAAGTCTCATCACCACGCTAATTCTTACCTACCAAATATCGGTAATATTTTTATGAATCAGTTGTTCACTTGCGGCCATCTTGGATTGACAGGTCTTCATACAAATTTTACCGATATTCGGTAGGTAAGAATTACCGCGGATTTGAGACTTCCAGCCCTGCTGTACTTACGAGCGGAGATTTGCATTCTGGCACCCGAAGAGTTGATGGATCTGCTTACCTGGTTGGGGTCGGGATCAGAGTCGCTTGAGTCACTGTCTGAAGAGTCGTCTGAGGAGCTGTCTGACGAGGAGTACACCAGGGTCACGTTGCCCGCCTGCCCAGCAACCTGCAAATATACATGTCACATTGATACCTTAAAGGGAAAACTGAATAAGTGACGTGTTAAGCTAGCATCGGTTTCTCAGATTAATGACCACCCATACTGTAAAAAATGGTTCACTTTGCCAATGTCACCCCTGTTTCAGGGAATGTCGGCAAGAGTTGCAGGGCTTAGTTCATTTTAGGTTTGGATTTTATTAGTAAGTACACAATCAGCATTTGTAAGCGCGAACTACACGTGTTGGTTTGTGGGCATACATCTGAGAGCTTTGAATGAATATATCCTTGCAACTTAGATTATAGATTATAGCATGCACATTTTTTCCTCTCTACGAGAGAAAACACTAAACAAGCGGAAAACCTGAAGTTTCTAAGCTTTCCCTTATAATTAGTTCACAGCGCCAGAGGAAATAAATCATCCATAATCTTTCCATTCCTTTTGCTGGTATTTATTTTTATATATTTTCTTTTCTTTTACCTTTTCATTTATTTACAATTTGTTTTTATTTAACTTTCAACTTGTTTTGATTTTGTTACAATTGTTTTGTTGATATTCACTTTTTATTTGAACTGTTTCTTATCTTTATACTCTTGTTGCTGTTCTTCTATATGTGTTGTATTACTTATTTTTAAAATTGAAAAACTGTAATTGGTCTTAAATTTTGTAAAGTTACATCATTTCTATGTATGCTGTTATTTTTCGTAAAAATCTGAATAAATGTACCTAACTGTAAGAGTGATCACAGATAGAGGTCCTTTTTGCTCTACAGTCAATGGTTGACAAGATATAAGAGGTTTAATATTTCAAAAATGTTTCCTACACTTCAATGGAACGTTTGAAATTAACAAACCTCTAAATGTGATTTTTATTATATGTAGAAAACCCCACCGATTTGAAGACTTCATTTTTTTGGGAAATTTTCTAAGGTTCTTTTGAAATTTTTTCAGAATACAATTTGCTGTGTTTACCTGCGCCTGCGCCTTCTCCCGGTCCGCGTGCGAGTCGTAGTAGTTGTAGAGCACCTCCATGGGCACCGGCACGTCCCCGAAGTACACCTCGTTGGGTATGTGCGAGGAGTCCAGGCCGTCGTCGCTGTACCTCCTGCGGAAGCGCACGCCCGAGAAGTCCCGCTTGAAGGGGCGCACGGCGTGCGACATGTAGCTGCCGCTGTGGCCCCCGCCGCGCGGCCGACCCACGGGGCCCTTGGGGGTGTTCTGCAAACACAGTCAACAAATATGTAGACAGAGAAACAAGCAATCTGACTACACACAACACAAATCATATGGATATATCTGTTTCCGGCCAGGCAAAATAGGTTGGTGCATTGAATTCCTCTTCACAAATATATTTTTACAAAAAATAAAAAATATGTCTGCAGCCACCTCCTTAAACTGTCGACATTGCTTCCTGTTGTCAACTCCAAAAGCTGACTATTACTACTGTAGGATGGACAAAATGCAACTAAGCTACACTATAGTGTAGCTTCTTGCTGCGTTATCCACAAAAGATTTCGCATGTGGCGAGAGGAACCTATTTATTTTCACAGGTAAGAGGGCCGGCCATACACCAACCACTACAGTTGGAGTGGGGGTTTTCCAGCTCCCGAGGGTCTGGTACTCATTACTTGTGAAGGTTTATTCAACCTACAAAAAATCATTTCAGACACCCTCGATGGGATTCGAACCCAAGCTCACAGCAACAAGCTGAACTAAAAGCCCTGTTCCCGTAGCCCATTCAGTTCAGTTAGTGGCAATTAAATAATGAAGAGATCAACAACTATGTACATTACTACAACCTTGCGCGGACAATCACTGAGGTCAGCTGCATCAAGAAGCAGCTGCCTGGACATCCCTGCAAGAAGGCCCTGCACTGTTTTTGGAGACAGGGCATTCAAGGCCGCCCCTCCAATGACTTGGAATGCTATTCCCGCCTCACTGAGCGAACTGGATATGGAGAGACCATTTAAAAGACGTCTCAAGACTCACCTCTTCGTCCAATCATATGGACAAGCGCCTTTGCAGTGACACACTGTCATAAAAGGCGCTATACAAATTTTGTCTTTGTCTTATATATCGCAAGCATCTTACATATTTCTGAGCGAGCAGCTCCGGTGGTTTGGGTTTATTGGTGGACCCCTTGGGCCTGCCTCTCTTCTTGCCCTCCGTCGGGTTGGTGGCCGCCGGGGGCCTGCTGGGGGTTTCCGTCTTCACTCCTCCTACTGTCCCAGCTGCAGCGCCTGCAGGAGGGGGCGCTCCGGGGTTGTTGGCGCGCCACGCGGCCGAGTCGGGCGTGCCAAAGTAGACGTCGTTGGGGATCTTTGTCTCGTCCTCGCCGCTGGACGGAGATGAGTCAGAGTCACTGGAATTCAAGGCGTGGACTTTAATACTCCCGTTGATAATAAACACGGCAATATTAGATGCTGGCAATACGTCACAGAGACAGGGGCATTTCAAACGTGTGGATTTTTTACAGTTCCTGGAAGTAAGACATAACTAAAGCAGAGCTCCTACAGAAGCCGCCAACATTACAGATTAGCTACCATTTTTTTCTGTCCTTACATATTTCTTTCACATCACCCAGAGGCATAACCTTCTTCATACAAGCTCTCCTTTTATTAACGTGACCCTGGATATCCCATTCATTCAATATTTCAGGAATTTGGTCCATCATTCTCGGTCTTCCTCTACTCCGACATCCATCTATTCTTCCTTTGTCAGTCTTTCATCACTCATTCTCTCCATATATCCAAACCATCTTTATAAATTTCCTTTTAATCTTCACTTTCACACTTTCCTTTGAACCACATTCTTCTCTTACAAAATCCTTCCTCACCGTATCACTCGGTTTCTTCCCAATCATACTTCTAAGATAGTCCATTTCTACTGTATGGACTTTACTAATAAAGATAGATCTATAATCTATAATCTAAGTTGCAAGGATATATTCATTTAAAGTTCTCAAATACATGCCCACAAACAAATATGTGTAGTTCGCGCTTACAAATGCTGAATGTGTACTTACAAATAAAATCCAAACCTCAAATGAACATAAGCCCTACAACTTTTGCTGACCTTCCCTGACACAGGGGTGACATTGGCTAAGTGAACAACTTTTTACAGTATGGGTGTTCAACCTCATACCAACCTATAAGTCAAGGAATACAAGCAATTAATTACATCCAGTTATACGAACAAACAACAAACACTAGAAAATCTACAAAACATCTATAAAAATGAGAATTGATTCTTGGCCTTAGCCGCCTACATTACAGATCAGCCGCCACTTTTTTCGGTCCTTACATACTTCTTTCATTTCATCCAGAGTCATAACCTTTTTCATACAAGCTCTCCTTTTATTATGACTCTGGATATCCCATTCATTCGCTATTTCAGGAATTTGGACCATCTTCCTCAGCTTTCCTCTACCATGACATCAGTCTATTCTTGCAACATATACTTTCTTTGTCAGTCTTTCATCACTCATTCTCTCAATATGTCCAAACCATCTTAATAAATTTCTTTTTAATCTTCACTTTCACACTTTCCCTTGAACCACATTCTTCTCTTACAAAATCCTTCCTAGCCCTATAAGGGCCGGTCTTATAAATGAGAGACCAAATATCCGTAAGTATCTCGGCAAGTTACTAACGGATGGACGTTTACCGACTGATCTTACCGATGGTCGTCCTATAAAGCTTTTTTAACCGTCCGTTAGTTCTCAATAATGCACTCGTATTTTCAATGATTTTTTGCGTGCATTCATAAACATACGTCATCCGTTTGCTGTCAAAGACGAAACATAACCTAAAGTTGCATTTGACAAATACGAAAACGACTAAGACAGCGCAATTTTAATGCATTATCTATCACTTTCGGAAGAAATTATCTTCAACAGGATAGAGCGTAGTAGTCCAATGACACGCAAAACTCACCGCAAAGAAACAATGCTTTGACAGCTGACCTAACCTCAAACCGTAACTAACCGGCCGGTATCTGCCATTAATCGATGGGTCGGCTGTCGGTAACTTTTACGGAAATAAAACAAACGGATTCTTATAAGACGAAACATGTGACGTTTGTATTATATTTCGGTAAATTTGGTACGACATTGAACTAACGGATGTTTATAAGACCGGCCCTAACTCTATTTTTTCCCAATCATATTTCTAAGACAGTTCATTTCTACTGTGTGGACTTATAAAGGTAGATAATAATCAATATACTATAATACTGGCAACAATTTGGTGATTCTCAATTTGTAAAATACAAGGGAACAAACATCTAACATGTGACAACACAATAAATGTATAAAACGTAAGGTCAGTGTGGCTTACTTATTAGTTTTAGTGGCATTTTGCATGGAAGAGGATGGCAACTCTCAGGGCGCGTCAAGCGGCGGGAAAAACAGGAAAACACACACACATATTAAACATGGCAACACAGTGGAAGCAAACAGGGATCGTGAGTTACCACCTTTTCACACGATCCAATAGTGTCTACCTCATAAGCTCCCCTCGATCGCGTAAATAGAAAAATGTAAGAAGGATACAGCAGCACCCCTGGGGAGTGATTTAGTTTCTAATTATTAAAAAAATTCAAATGGGTAAAACCTAGTTTCAATTCACATAGATTGGTTACCACTACCAATATATTGGTAATCTACTCCTGAAGATGCCTTATTAGGCGAAAATGTTCGAGCGCAAAAAATAAATAAATAAGTGAATTAAAACTATGTTTTACCCATTTGAATTTTTAAAATAATTAAAAATGGACTCTCACTGTGTTAATAAACCCACCCTAAGAAATATTTAGTTTCTATATCTTTTACGCGATCGAGGGAAGTTTTATACTCGGGATACTATAATCTATAATCTAAGTTGCAAGGATATGTTAACATTTAAGGCATAAATTAAATGCTTGCCCACAGACAGGCACATGTAGGTTCGCGCCTACACATTCTGCGTGTGTGCATACAAATAAAAGAAACCTCACATGGACATGAAACTTTCAACTACTAACTCCTTTCCCTGAAACCGGGGTGGCATTGGCATAAGTGAACCAATTCTTGCAGTACGGGGGGTCAGGTATGGTATTTTTTTGTGCTCTGCCAGGATTCGAACCACCCAGCCAGAATATTCAAAAGCGAAAAGGTTAAATGGTTTTAACATCATCGGAGGACAGGTGGAGTTGGTGGCAAAAGTTGAAGAAAGCCAAGACTTATGTAGGGAGACAAGAGCTTTGGTCTCGTTGACTGGAAGGCTGTGTAGACTGTTAACTGGTTCATCAGGAGAGTGGGGGGTATGAGGGAAGGATGACTCACGCTTGGAACTTGGCTTTGTTGGCGCTGTCCGTGCTGTTCCCGCTGTCGGAGATGCGGGACTTGGCAGCCTCCGCGTCCCCCTCCGCCCCGCCTGCCTCGCCCGCTCCGTCTAAGCGATAAAATAACAAACATGAATTAGCAGAAATAAAATACCTCCCGTGGGGCGCGTAACGCAAGCCGTTAAAGACACTCTTTTTTCCCTCGCGACACGGCAATGGCAGCGAGAGTGGAATAGTTCGGAGAACAACATATTGTACTCTTTTTTCCCCTCCGTCGAGCAGCGCTTGGCTGCAAAGTGGCTTGTCCCGAACCACTTTACCAGCCAGTTTTTAACTGGCCACGGAAACTCTAAAGCCAAACTACACCAGCTGGGTATCCCATCCCATCCATCCATCTTATCAGCAGAGTGCCCTTGCGGCGCCAGTTTCCAGGACGTGCCTCATATATTATGGTACTGTCCATTGCGACACTCTGATCGGGTTGCGCTCCTTGCTGCAGTACGGCCGGCCATTGGCCCAGTCGGTTACGCAGACTTTGTTGCTACAAAATCAAATTTCTCCGCTTTTGAGTGATTTTGCGCTTCATTTTGCCAAGCTGCATCCGCAGCGGATTCACAGTAATCCTGTCCTTAGATTTAAATTATTATTATTTCGTATTATGTGTATCATTATTCACGCTACTCGTGATCTAGCAACAATCCCACAAGGAGTGCCACCCGAGGTATGCTATTAGCTTCAGTAACATCGAACCATTTACTTTTAGAGTCATGGGCACGCCTCTGACCTAGAGGTTCTTGTTTTGTTGTGCCGTTGCTTTCACTTCACGGGAAGGCCTTTCGCTACTTGAGAAAATATATAGCTTTGCATGAGCGTCCATGTGCTGTGGGTCCTTCTGACACATACATACAGGACGGGTACGAGGAGGGTTTGAGCATACGTACACAAGTCAAACACATTACATAAACATTCATGAATCAGAAGGTGTTTGACGAACAGTGGTGGCTACGGTTGATCAAGGGAGCCACGCCCCACAATGGTTTATCATGCCATTGATCTATAATCAACCCTCCAAAATTCTACTCGCTAGCTCGCAAATTGCGAGTGACTTTTGTTTGGTTGCGAGTGTGCTTTTCTTTATCTGAAAGTATTATTTTGCCAGTTAATTATACCATTGATAATATTCCCAGTGAAAATAAAACTGAGAAGTTTTGAAAATTGTATGTCGTAAATCGAAATCCCCTTTCAATAAAATCGATCACATGTTTAAAGGCGTTAAAAATTATAAACAGGAACAGTTCACGGGAGTTTTTTTGTTGTTGTCATGGGTGAATGGGTGATTTTTGGAGGGTTGTCTATAATATTCATAAAAAGTGCATGCCCACAAACAGACACATGTAATGCTGGAGAGATGTTTTCCGGGAACTGTTGTCGTGGTCTATGGGAGCTGGAGTTTCCGGACGTTTTGCCCATGTCTACAATGGGCTTCTTCAGCGTGAAGTGTGATGATGAAGACGATCTTGATGAATACTGTCCGGAAGCTCCAGCTCCCACAGACCACGGCAACAGATCCCGGAAAACATCTCTCCAGCATCATCAGCCGGCCCCGTGTAAGCCTAAAACTCTTATTCAGACATACGGTTCGTGCTTACAAATGCTGCACGGGTACATACAAATTAAAATCCAAACCTCAAATGAACAAAACCCTGCAACTTTTTCCCACAAAGTGAACCATCTTTCAAAGCTTTGGCACAGTAAACCATTTTTTACAGCATGGGTGTTCAGCCTCATACCTACCTTTTTACAGTAAAACAAAGAGATGTATCTCACCGTTGGTGGTGGTGCTGCCAGAAGCGTCCTCCTCCTTATTCTTGTCATCGCTTTCATTCAGATTTGCCAGCAGCTGTCTCGCCTTGGCAACCTCGAGTTCGCCATCTAAAACAAACAATGCTTCACATTATTTTCAATTAAAAAAAAAAGCAAAAGTTTTATACCAAGTGACCCATCGGCAAAGTGATCTATTTGAAAAAAAAACACCTAAATAGCTTGCAGATCTAATCATTTTTTTTTTTACAATAATAATAACTACACAGTTAAAATTTATTAATCGGATATTAGACGAACCGTCATAAGAGAACTTACATTATTCTCGACGTTTCGTTAGCGACGTAGCTACCGTCTTCAGGAGACACCCTGTCTGCATGATGACTGAGGATGAGCTCCAAACCTAAGCCTAACAGATATAATCAAGCCCGCCAACCTTGGCGATAAAAAGCCTAATACTGCGCTCAGAAGAAACCAGAGCCAAAATACGGATTGAATTTGACTTTGCAGTTGCTGGTCCTCTGGCCTGGAACCACCTGCCTCATCATGTGAGAGAGCTGGAGGACCATGGAAGCATGAAATGCACTGAAGGCAAGATAATTTCTGCCATATATATATAGTTGGATAATTTGCTATCCCTTTTAAGCCCCATTTAGTGGCTCCAGCCACCTCAAGGGCGCCCATCCTTGACTTGCTTCCCAGAAAACATGTAACTCTTCAACTTCTTGAAGCGTTCTTCAGCGGTCTCCGTCCTCAGCTTCAGAGGTAGCTGGTTTCAGCACAACGGTCCCGCTGAGCCAAATGCCCTATCCCCAAAGCCTGTTCTGCTCCGTCGAGGTGGCATTTTCAGCCTGTTGATAGCATCACCTCTCGCTGAGCGAAGGGTGCACCGCTTACCAACAATCTCCTCAACCTCACACAGTTCAATAAAATAAGACGGGGCCGCTCCTCACACTTTAAACTCCACTCTCTCCGGGACACGCGCCAGGGAAGATGCTGCATCATTTGCACAAGCGCCCTTGGAGGGACTACATCATGAAATGGCGCTATAAAGAAGTCATTAGCTCATCATCATCATGCTCACCGATTGTTTTGTCAGGAGTGGTTGGGGCGGCGGGCACAGGAACAATGGTGGGTGTGGGGGGAACTGCTGGCGCTCCTGCGGCTACAACAGGAGTCTTCTGTACGTTCTCCTCAGTCTTCACCGAACTGGCTCGGTCCGCTGTAAACCAAACAACATACTAGAATTGAATTATGGTTGCATAGTTTCATTACAGCAATATGCTTCAGTTGTGACTGACACCCTTAGGCCCGGTAGTTTCATCGTTAGCATACGCGCCTAATAGCATAAAAATGACTTACTATAGCTTAAAATCTTAAAAACAGTATTTTGAAATATGCTATAGCAAGAAAATAGTCTAATAGCAACGATAGTTTTGCTAGCCAAGTTTGCGGAGCATACGTTTTATGCTTTAGCTAATTCCAATATGGCGTCTTTTCTCATCTGTTATTTACAGCGGCTATGTTGTTTTGAGTCGAATTTCCTCAATTATTACCTTAGAAAACACACAATATTTACTTCAATTTTGTCAAGGAAAGCAACGGTTCAGATGACGAAAGAATTGCTGGTTATGTTTGCATGTGCAAATCAAAAATATTTTGTCTCGGAATATTTGGTAGGAAAACGGAAGAATTCACTGGGCACAACATTTGAAATTATTGGCAAGCAAATCCAAACGGATTTCATGAATCTATCTACAACACAGTCTATAAAATCCGTTTTAAAATGTCTTACGCACTTATAATTTCAAATCATATTATAACATTAATCTACAGCATTAATCATATCACGGGCGCCATGCTATCATTTTTGATGCACTGCAGGCGGAACGTCAATATGGCATCCGACAGTTAGAAAAAACAACCATAGACAACAATTTCATGAATTCGTGGCTGTTTACCATATTATTTATGTGGCCAAATGCAGTATCTGAGGTTTTTTTTTCATTTTTCAAGTTTTGTCACGATGGCATCAATGGAATGATGTGGGAATGACTTCGGGTATCTTCGGTATATACTAGAGATAGCCTATAGGCAAAATGGGATTCAAAATACCGTTTTGGCGTTACTTTAGCATATCTCGGGTATAAAATATGCTATATAAACTACTTTAGCTTAAAATGTGAAACTACCGGGCCTTAGTTACACATAATTCGCCAATTTGAAAGGAAAACTGAATAAGTACTGATTCACCACTCCCTACTAATGCTACTAAGTTACAAATAAAGTGTAACTTGAAGGGGTCGCATGTGGTGATTTCGGACCTATTTATTTCTACGGGTAAAGGGACCGGCCTCACACCAACCACTTTCAATTGAAGTGGGGGTTTCTCATTTCTTGTGAAGGCTGAGTAAACCTTGCTCCTGGCATGGATTACAAGCATTCTACCAACTGAGCTATCGACCGGACTTTTTATGAGCTTGATCATCGCTACAAAGCGCCAATCGTCAATCAAGACCCAGTTACTGCAAGGTTGGATGGACCTTTTCGCACGTTTAATAATAAAGAGCAATAACTCAATAAACAAGAATGTTGGGAAATCACATTTGAATTTCAGACAACCAGTACAACTTGTATGGGATGAAAAAGGCGGCCGATGTTTTATCTCGATCATATTCGTCCAAATTGAACGGCTGTCGCATTCTACCTATTCTTCTCGCATTGTTCTTGCGTTTTATTACAAAATCTCGATTTTACGAATTTGCGAGTTATTGCTCTTTATTATTAAGCGTGCGTTTTGATGACCTGTCTTTGGTAAAGGTTAATAAATTTTTCAACCCAGCAAAGAGCAAATTTGAAAATATAAATGACATATTTTTTGTGCTCCGCCGGGATTTGAACCCACAACCTTCCATTCACGAGTCTAAAGTGTTGCCATTGGACTACGAACTGGTCTAAATATAAATGCTATATTTTTGAACCCACAACCTTCCATTCACGAGTCCCAAGTGTTACCACTGGACTACGGACCGGTCAAGACAACAGGGCTTAAACTGCGGAGCTATTTTCAATCATATTACTCCATTGTTGAAAAAACTGCATTGGTTTCGTTTTCCGGAGAGGGTGGTCTACCGTGTTTGTCTGATGGTTTACAAAGCTGTCAATGGTACGGCTTCTTCATACTTGCTGACATGTTCTCACCTGTTGAGATAGATTTAGACGGCAAACTATCAGATCTGCAGGGTGTGGGGTGGTTGACTTAGTCCAGCCGTCACGTCAGACACGCACTAATTTTGGGGACCGTGCTTTCCGGTTTGCAGGCCAAATGGAGTGGAACAGACTACCACCCTAATGTGAGGAAGGCAGAAACTGTTGGTGTCTTTAAAGAAGCACTAAAGAAGCATCTTAACAAAATATCTTATCCGTGATTTGAGGGGGCCCTTGAGGTGTGACACACACAAAAACGGCGCTCTTTAATTATGTGTACCTTATAAATAAATTATCCTGGTAGGTATATATTTTTATATATTTACCGTTGTTTGTGGCAGGCGCAGTGTCCTGCCTCGCCTTGGCCACCTCCCCCTCCTTGAACAGGTCCGTCTTGATCTTGATTTTGGGCGGGTCCTCCGTCCCTGCCGGTGCCCCCGCTGAGGTGGGGGGGACGGGGGGCGCGCCCGGAGAGGAGGACGACATCTGGAAGGCAAACGGCAACATCTGCTGGGCACCGCGCACACAACACAATGTCAAACAAAACATAAACAAAAATAAAACTAATGTAAAAGTAAATAATAAATAAGAGAGCGGTAAATACAAATCGAGTCGTGTTTCTGATAAGAGTGGCTAGAATCTCTTATAAGTGAAGCGTCCGGTCGATAGCTCAGTTGGTAGAGTGCTTGCATTCTACCCCGTGAGCTCGGGTTCGAATCCCACCGATGAGGGTGTCAGAAACGATTTCCTATTTCGGTGTTTATTTCAAACCCCATAATCAAAATACTGGCAAGGTTTACTCAGCCTTCACAAGAAATGAGTACCAGCCCCCTCGGGAGCTAGGGAACCCCCACTTCAACTGAAGTGGTTGGCGTAAGGCCGGCCCCCTTATAAAAAGAAATAGGTTCAACTAGCCACATGCGACCCCTTCGGGGATAACGCGGCAGGAAGTAACACTATATGTGTAGCTTAGTTGCGTTTGCGTTGCGTTGCGTTAGAGATGTGTGTCTACCGAAATATGCTTCGGTTTTCTTGGTGTGATCGGGTCACCAATGAGGGAGTAGTGCGACGTACCACAAAGGAATTTCTACCAACCATTAAACAGAGAAAGCTGATGCACTTCGGTCGCATTTTGAGAAATACTGTCTCCCTCACCTTATCATACAGGATAAGATTGAGGGGAGAAGAATTCAGGGACGCCTAAGGACATTATGGCTGCAAAACCTGCGACAATGGTTCAAGCACAACTTCCTGTTTTGAGCGGCAGCATGCAAGGTCAAAATAGCCACGATGATTGCTGATCTTCGATAGAAATGGCACCAAAAGAAGAAGTTTATTATTCTAGCTTCTCTGTTCATAGTGTAGTCACACTGAGAGCGTTTTAGTTTTCTTTCTAACTAAGGACGATTTGTGTGAAGGCTTGGTGAGGTGGATAGCTCAGTTGGCAGACTGCTTGCTTTCCATGCCAAAGGGCTGGGATTTAATCCCCACCGAGGGTTTCAGAAATGACTTCCCGTTTCGGTGTTTATTTCAAAGCTGGCAAGGTTGACTTAGTCTTCACAAGAAATGAGAGCTAGCTCCCTCCGTAGCTGGGAAACCCTTAACCCTTTAAGTGAAGTGGTTGGTGTAAGGCTGGCCCTTGAAAATAAATAAGTTATCCACGCCACATGCGACCCCTTTGGGGATAATGCCATAAGAAGTTACACTATCCGTGCAGCTTAGCCTATGCGTGTTTTTATTTTAGGACAATTTGCATTCAAGTAAAATAAATAACCGGATTAACTTCTTTTTGCCTTGTCTATAAAATAATACAAAATAAAAAGAAAAGAACCAATTAAAGTAAGAAAAGAAAATGATAAATGAATTAATTGTAAACAAAAAATAAAGTGTTGTGTATACGGAGTCCATTTTCTTCCCACAACAATTTTGAGGTTCAAGAAAACAGAAATGGGTAATTTCTTCTGGTGGGCATGCATTTAATATGAATTTTGAATGTCAATATACCTCTTTGTGATTTAGAAGATTAAAGAAGAAGAAAGAAAGTGTGAAAGGAAAAAGAGGGAAGGGACGACCGAGAAAAGTATCGAGTGATCAGATTTAGGAGATTGTGAAAGAATGGGATATACAAAGTGAGCGTAAAAGAAGAAAATGCATGAAAAAGGTGATGGATATGAATGAATTGAAAGAGGTATGTCAGGATAGGAAAAAATGGAGGCAGCTCTGCAGAGGCTCTGACTACCCCTAGCGGAATGGCGACAGAGTTACAGTTACAGTTACAGTAACAGCCTATTTTAAACATCTGAGATGTAAACACAAGGTGAGACAGGATGCAAGCCAACTACTGCAGCTGACAAACTGGAGAGCCGCAGCGGTAGACAGGAGGAGTTGGGGCGAAGGAGGTGATGGAGGCCAAGGGGAGATATGAGCTGTAGGGACATCGAAGAAGAAGAAGTGATGTAAGCGCAGAGACGGAAAAACACTGAGACACCCATTGAGGAATTCAGCAATCAGAGGACATCATCAGATGGAATAGGAAGAGGAGATGCTTGTGTGGGGAACTTGTAGACCATGTGAGTGAAAGTAGATAAACTGAAATCTTAGCACACAGAATATCTGACGGCCAGTGTCTACCAGGATGAAGAAATGGAAACTGGTGGCGATATGAGAGATGTGTAAATCTTACGGGATGTGGCTCGTTGATCCGCATGGACAGAGGTTTGGGATCAGACGCCGACGGCTCCACCTTGATCTCCTTCTTCACAGTCATGTCTCCTTTCAGGTGATGGTCGCCCACTGACTGGGAGTTCTGCAAGAAACAAATACGTGGGTGAAATACACATTGCAACAAATGGACATATTGAAAACTGAATAAGTGACATATTAGGCTTTAGGGACCGGTCCGTAGTTCAGTGGTAACACTTTGGACTCTGAATGGGAAGGTTGTGGGTTCGATTCGCGGCGGAGCACAAAAAATATACCATTCATATTTTCAAATTTGCTCTTCGCTGGGTTGAAAAATTCATAAACCTTTACCAATGACCAGTCACCAAATCTCCATCCAGCCTTACAGCAACTGGGTCTTGCTTGTGAATTGGCGCTTTACGATCAAGCTTGTAAAAAAGTTGATAGCTCAATTGGTAGAATTCTTGCATTCCATGCAGAGAGCAAGGGTTCAATCTCAAAGGTTTACTCAGTCTTCACAAGAAATGAGAACCAGCCCCCCTGAGAGCTGGGAAACCCCCACTTCAACTGAAAGTGGTTGGTGTGAGGCCGGCCCCCTTACCTGTACAAATAAATAGGTCCCGAAGCGCCACATGCGACCCCTTCAGAGTAACGCAGGCAAGAAGTTACACTATATGTGTAGCTTAGTTGTGTTTTGCATTGCGTTGCCTTTTGCATTGCCGGCCCTCTGCTGTGGAAGTCTTACCACACAAGCTGAGAGCTGTGGAGGGTGCAAATGCTCTTAAGTCAGGATTGAAGACATTTCTGTTCAGGAGGAGCTATGGCTCTGCAGGGCCCTTGCGGTGAACTCACAAAACAGCACTAAAAATATTGCCAAATTATTATTATACTGTTTTGTTATTTTACTAAATAACATACATTCTCGAAGTGTGCAGTACCTATGTGTCGTGGGCCGAACAGAGCCGAACGGTCACGGAAACAGCCGGACTGCGCCGTAGGATCTGATCGGGCTGTCGATTATCGCTCGGCAGTCCTGGGCCAGACGTCGGCACAAGCACCAAGCAACGGAGCTCCCTCCCCTTCTACTTGGAGCATCCGCCATCCAAGGCACTCGCCTAGTGGACCAGAGACGGGTGCATAGGAGCGCCCACCCAGGGGCTCCAACGTGTGGAGGCGTCCGCCTCGTGAGCCGCTGCTAGCCTGGGGCACTGCCCTAGGCCTTCAGTTCGGAACTCCAGTCAACAGAGTAGGGAGTGTTTTAGTGACAAGGTACAGGTCGGGCCATTCCCTTATTTCCCCTTTTTTCCCCATATTACTTAAGTAAATAAACCCTTATTTGTTCATGTTAAACTTATCTTTTAATATACAACCCTTCCCAAAATACAAGTAAGCAACACAAGGAAAGAACCCCACGCCCTGAGAGTGATGCTGATGAGAGCTAGCCGGATGTAAGTATCCTGGAGATACCTTTCCATCTTAACGTAACAATACGTGCAGGGGGTTGTGGCTGTTACCTGCAGCGCCTGCATGGCCGGCCAGGCGGGCTTGTGCTGGTGGTGGTGGTGCTGCTCGTACAGCATCTGCTGCTGCTGCTGCACAAAGGCCGGCTGGTAGGCCTGGTGGGCGGGCGGCGCGTAGGCCAGCCCGCGGGCCGCCGCGTAGTTGGCCAGCTCGCCGCCCGCGTACGAGCTGAAGGCCACGTCCGCGGCTGAGTAGTGGTTGTACGCGCCACCGTACGGCTGGTACGCTATCTGGTGACCGTTGTCTGCAAACACACACAACATTTAAACAAAGATACTTTTTTTATAGTGTGATGTATTTTGGGGATGTTTATTGTGGATGGGGGATATCAATCAGACGAACAGATGAGTCTTGGTTTCAATGTGATGTATTATTCCATTTCAGTGTTTACAAGGCGAGAGACAAAACCAGACTGCTCAGTGAAGCAATAATAATCTCTAATAATATTATATTACAATAATACATTACCTTATATATGATATTACCTACTCTAAATAATCATATCATAATTATACATTACACCTCCCTCACTAAATGACGAATCTACATTACATTATATCATACTTATCATACTTATCATTATAACATATTATATCAATAAAAATTATATCTTATACAATTTCATCTTCTTTCATCTTGGGTACCGCAGGCGGTTCTCCCCCCTCGGACGCAGGCGCTCCGACCATGGTTGGAACCTGGAAACACCCGAGTCATTAGAGATCTGTCCTGCCTCATCCAACAGCTGACCCAACCCCAGGTCATTGTCAGACTCATCCTCCCAAGACACCTTTCTTCCGGAAATCTGATCATGATGTCTTTTCCAAATCTGATTTCCAGCTTTTACCAAGTAAATCCTGTTTCCCAATGTTTTAAATATAATGCATGGAACCCACTTCCCTACATTTCTGAAATCCTTAGTCATTACCTTTTGTCCAATTCTGAATAGTCCTTTAATCTTTCTTCCCCTGTAATTCCTTTGTTGATTTTCCTGATTTCTCTTTTTAAAAACACATACCTTTCTCCCCGTCTTTTTAAATGATTTCTCCCCAGGCACTACTGTATCAAAAATGGATCTTATTTTTCTACCTATCATAAGCACGCTCGGCTCCATCCCTGTTGCTAATGATGGTGCATTTCTATGATCTACTAAAAATTCCAAAAGCTTATCTTCATAATCGTTAGGAAACATACCATTTTTCATAATTTTTTTTAAAAAACTTTTTGTTGTTTTTACCGTATTCTCCGCCAAACCGTTTGACGCTGGGTGATTTACTGCTGAAGTTAAATGCTTAATATTTAAATTTTTGCAAAACCTTTGAAAATCTACTGATGTAAATGCCGTACCATTATCCGTTACAATGCAACTTGGAATACCTAACACTGAAAATATTCTCTTCAACTCTCTAATTGTATGCCTTGCATCAATTTTATCAACTTTTACAGCATCTATCCAATTTGATGCTGCGTCTACTACGACTAAAAAATATTTTCCTGCTAGCGGCCCGAAAAAATCTAAATGTATCCTTTTCCAAATATGTTGTTCTACCGGCCAACTTTTCAACTCGACTTTATCTGGAGATCCCATATTTCTTGCACATTGTGTACATTCTCTCACTGTTTTCTCAATTTCTGTATTCATCCCTAACCAAAAAAAATAATTTCTAGCCAAAGTTTTCGTTTTTACAATTCCCATGTGAGATTTGTGAATAAACTTCAAAATATCTTCCCTTAATGCCAATGGTATTACCAATCTGTTTTCATAAAATAAACAATCATTTGATTCGCTTAACTTTTCTCTTAAAAACCACCATTTTACCAATCCATTTGTCATTTTGGATTTATTTGGCCACCCTGTTTTCAAATACTCCTTTATCTCACAAATGACCTTGTCATTACGAGATGCTTCCTTGATGCATTCTACATTTAAATTTGTTTCTACTGCAATACAGTTTAAAAATTCTCCTTCAACGTCCTCAATGTTTATCTCATTTATGATCTCAATATTATCTTCCCCCTCATTATCCGTACTACTCATTGGTAACCTCGACAAAAAATCTGCTTTATTATCCTTTGACGGAACATATTCAATAGTATAATCAAATCCTTGCAAAATTAATGCATATCTTTGTAATCTATTAGCTGCCAGTATAGGTATGTTTTTATGTTCACCCAAAATGTGAACCAATGGCTTGTTGTCGCAAACTAGAATAAACTGCCTCCCATAAATATATTGAAAAAACTTTTTTAATGCGAATATAATAGCACATGCCTCTTTATCTAAAATAGAATATTTTTTCTCTGTATTCGACAAAGTTCTACTCGCATACGCAATTGGTCTTTCTAATCCGTTCTCGTATTGATGACAAATTATCGCCGATAGACCTTGGTCACTTGCGTCAGTAATTACCTTCACCGGTAACTCTGGATTATAATGTACCAGAATCCTATCGGAGACTAAAATAGCTTTTACTTTATCGAAAGCTAATTGACATTCTTTTGTCCAGCTAAATTTTGCTCCTTTTTCTAATAGTTTGTACAACGGCTGCAAAACGCTAGCTAAATCTCTTATAAAAATTCTATAATAATTTATTGCACCTAAAAAAGAGCGTACCTCCGATATGTCACTTGGAGTTTTCAAGTTTTTTATAGCTTCAACTTTATGTTGAAGTGGTTTCACACCATCCCTCGATATTTGAAATCCCAAATATTCAACTTCTGTCAACCCAAATTCACATTTTTGTAAATTAACACTAAATCCACTACGTTCTAAACGCTTAATTACCTCTTCCGTTGCCTTCTCCAATTCTTGCAATGTATTCCCATAAATTAACAAATCATCCATAAATGCTATCGCATCCAACCCTTGAATTGCCGAATATAAAGCTCTGCTAAATATCGCTGGTGACGTCGTGAGACCAAAAGGAAGTACCTTGTACCTAAATAACCCAAATGGTGACGAAATCACACAAAGATTTCTCGACTCCTCCGACAACCTAATTTGAGAAAAAGCATTTCTCAAATCTAATTTTGCATAAAATTTTGCTCCATTTACTCTATTTATTAAATCTTCTACTCTAGGTAACGGGTACTTTATTTTTTTTAACATTGGATTCAAAGTATTTTTAAAATCGGCACATATTCTGATTTCATCATTTTTTTTTTTCACAATCACTATTGGACTTGCCATTTCACTAGTCTCTACTTTCTCAATAATACCTTCTTGTAACATGCGATCTATTTCTTTTTCTACCCTTATTCTCAAATTAAAAGGAATTGGCCTCGGGTTAACAAATTTTGCCTTAAAGTCTTTTATAACTTCTATCTCCGCTTCAAAATTTTTAAAAGTACCTGCTTTACTCTCAAAAACAGCTGGATATTTTTTTCTCATACTAGAAAAAAAATCTGCATTATAATTCGTATTATTATTTCCTACTGAATAAATATTATCGCTAACATTGAATGAATTTATTTTAAAAGTATTCAAAAAATTCCGACCTAATAAAGAAGACGACCCTTTATATACAACAATTATTTCTATGTACTCTTTACTTCCTTGATATTCTACTCTCATGTACTTACGACCTTTTACTTGTAGTTGAGTACCATCATAGCTTGATAATTTCAAATCACAATGTTCTAACTTAATATTTGAAAAATGTTCATTAAATATGTGCCAAGGAATAATAGTCACCCCAGAACCCGTATCTAAAATCATTTTTAGATCTGTATCATTTACCTTTACGTTTAAAAAAATGGGACCATCCATCTCATTAATGGCCATTATTGTATTTATTCTTCGAAACTTGCATTTATTTGCATAATGACCAGATTTGTTACATTTAAAGCATTTAATATTATTATTATTTTTATTTAAAAACTTGCATGCATTTTGTTTATGACCGAATTTACCACAGTTAAAGCATTTATAATTATTATTCCTATCACTTGAAATACTTGCATGTCTAAAAATAGATTTCTTACTATCATTTGAATTATTTCGCTTGATTTCAGAATTTCGCTGTCTATCCCTTGACTTCCGAGTTTCTGTGGAATCCCTCGAATTACACGAACTCATTAAATTTATACTTTCTGAATTGTTTTGACCACACAAATGTTCCATTGTTCTCGCTAATTCTACACATTCAGATAATTTCAATTCCATTGCTTTTAAAAATATTCTCTGCTTTATTTTGTTCTGTCTGATACCTATTAAAAATATATCCTTCAAATTTGCCTCCAATCTATTCTCAAATTTACAGTCTACCGCAATTTTTTTCAATCTAGCTATATAATCCTTAATTGACTCGGTTTCGAGCTGTTTACATGAATAAAATGACTCCCTATACTCAAATATATTTTTTTTTACCCCACAATGACCCCCAATAATATCAATCAACTCCTCGAATTTTGCCTCCGAAATCTTTTTCGGAAAACATAGATCAGACACCGTCTGAAAAGTCTCCTTGGTGAGAGACGATAATAGAACAGCCCTTCTGCGTTCTTCAGTTAAAAACTTCTCATCATACAAAATGAGGACTTGGTCGAGCCGAAGTCTGAAGACATCCCAATCTCCAGTCCTATGGCAAAAAGGACTTAGACTCCTCCGTGTTCCCTCCATAGTCTGAAACGGCAGAAAGAAAGAAAACAAAAATCTTATCTGCTTCTGCGTCCGACAGTCCAGGAAACGCCTACGTGACCCTCAGAAAGTGGCTTCCACTCCCTGCAGCAGTCACCTCCAGGAAACCGACCCTCAAGGCTCCCAGCTCCTGCAGTACTCCCTGCAGCACTCCGCCCCAGTTGGATCCTCTCCTCTTGAAAAAAAAAACCGCTGCAGTAACTCCCTGCAGCGATTCCTCTTGGCTCCGTGAGTTCTCTTCCTCTTGAAGAAAACCGCTCCTTCTCTTCAGACTTCTTCCAGTTCTCCCTGCAGCAACCTCGCCTCAGCTGGCTTCGTGATCCTCAGTCTTCAGATCCTTCTTCCTTCTCGAAGATTCCCACATGTTGCTCTTGCAACAATATTATTTTATTTCTTCCAAAAAAAATTTTTTTTATCCCGTTTTATATGGTTCTTCTTTATCCTGACTGCGCCACTGTGATGT
This sequence comes from Agapetus fuscipes, assembly GCA_951799405.1. Lineage (NCBI taxonomy): Eukaryota > Metazoa > Arthropoda > Insecta > Trichoptera > Glossosomatidae > Agapetus > Agapetus fuscipes. The sequence continues at coordinate 15,858,382 of OX637352.1, forward strand.
ATTTTGGGGATGTTTATTGTGGATGGGGGATATCAATCAGACGAACAGATGAGTCTTGGTTTCAATGTGATGTATTATTCCATTTCAGTGTTTACAAGGCGAGAGACAAAACCAGACTGCTCAGTGAAGCAATAATAATCTCTAATAATATTATATTACAATAATACATTACCTTATATATGATATTACCTACTCTAAATAATCATATCATAATTATACATTACATATAGGTTGGTATGGTGCGAATGAATGGAATATCCAGAGTCATAATAAAAGAAGAACCTGTATGAAAAAGGTTCTGACTCTGGAGGAAATGAAAGAAGTATGTAAGGACAGAAAGAAATGGCGGTTGATCTGTAATGTTGGCGGCTAGGGTTTGTTAAATTGGAATTTGTTTTCTGTTTAGTTTTGATATTATTATTTAGTGATTTATAAAATGTAATTTGTCGTGTATGTTCCTTGACTTAAAGGTTGGTATGCGGCTGACCACCCATGCTGTAAAAATGGTTCACTTTAATCCAATGTCACCCCTGTTACAGGGAAGGACGGCAAGAGTTGCAGGGTGTATGTCCATTTGAGATATGGTTTTTATGTTGTAGGTTCACATGAGGCATGTGCAAGCGCGAACTTGTACGTGGGTTGTGAGAATGCATGTAGTGTGAATCTCCAATGTAACATATCTTTGCAATTTAGATTAGATTAGATTAGTATGAGGCTGACCCCCCTGTGCTGTAAAAATTGGTTCACTTTTGCCAATGCCAACGCGGTGTCAGGGAAAGGCGGCAGGAATTGCAAGGTTTATGATCATGTGAGGTTTTGTTTATATATATGCACGCATGCAGAATGTGTAGGCGAGAACCTACACGCGCCTGTCTGTGGGCATGCATTTAATGTGAGCCCTACACGTTAACATATCTTTGCAGTTTAGATTATAGATTATAGGCACTATAATTCCAGTTTAATCTATAATCTGTAATCTAAGTTGCAAAGATACCGCCACCTTAAAGGTAAAACTGAATAAGTGTTGATTTATTATTTGAGTAATCATGGACTAAACATTTTATTGTGAGTAACTTCTCACAGTAAGTGAACTAATTAAAAAAAAGACCTTATGAAAATGTTCTATACTCTTTATTCAGATACTGGCAAATGTGAATATTTTTTTACAGCATGGGTAGTCAGCCTCATACCGACCTATAAATTAGAAAAAAACATAGACAAACCGGACAGAATGTGTCTAGTGTGAAAAGCTATTTTAAGCTTCATTCGGTGTTATTCACACACTGCAAATCCATGGCTTAAACGCCACCTAAGGTAAATTTTCTATTCAAAAAAACCATGATCTATGATTCAGCTGTGGATCAAATGCTTTGCAAATAACACTGGTTATTTTTAAGTCTATATTTACATGTGCAAATCTAATCTAATCTAAGTTGCAAAATTTATGTCAGCTGAAGAGACTGCAGTCAGTGCTGAATGCCAGTGCACGCCTGATATTCGGGCAGAACAGGTACTGCCACATCACGCCACTTCTGCAAGGACTCCACTCCACTGGCTGAAAATTCCTCAGAGTTCACTTTAAACTGAACCTCATGGTGTTCAACGCTCTGCAAGGAATGGCGCCGGAGTACTTGCAGGAACTAGTGCACCCAAAGGATATACAGGAGAGAGGACTGGCAGAGAGGGGCTCCAAAACGTTGGTGAATGAGCCAAACAGGAGATTAACCACTGTGCTGGGCAATTGTGCGTTTGCTGCTACGGGCCCCTCTTCGTGGAACATGCTGCCACCGGAAGTCTGATTAGAGATTCACATTATATGCAATTTCACAAACAGACACGTATAAGTTCGCGCTTAAACATGCCGCATGTGGTCCTACAATTTAAAAACCCGAATCTCAAATGAACATACACCCAGCAACTCCTGCCGACCTTCCCTGTAACAGGGATGACATTGGCAAAGTGAACCATTTTCTACAGCATGTGTTGGTCAGCCGCATACCAACCTTTAAGTCAAGGAACATACACAACAAATTACATTTTTAATATCAACAAATTATAACATGTATGGACATCAAAAACTAACAGAAAACAAATTCTAATTTCAAAAAACCCTAGCCGCCAACAACACAGATCAACCGCCATTTCTTTCTGTCCTTACACACTTCTTTCATTTCCTCCAGAAAAAAACAGAACAAATTAGATATGCATCAGCAGAGGCATTGACCACCCCTAGCAGAATAGAGGCTGGGTGCAGTTACAATTATGAAAAGATTTGTTTACAGAAAAACTGTATTAATTAAAAATCAGATATTTCTCAACACTTTAAAAAAAAAAAACTGATAATAATAATAAAATATTATTTAATTATGTAAATAAAAATTGTCTATGAAATTGGAAAGGCAATAAAACTGTCACTTAATCAAAACAAAGTAGAAAATAAACAATCTTACAGGTGTAAACACCAACAAACAAACACTATAATAAAGTTATATTACGTAAAAAATGACAATTAATACAAAAAAGGGGATGCAATTATTTTAACAATACAAATCAAAGATGGCCTTGTTGATATTATGATTTTGTATTGTGACTTAAAATGCAAGTTTTTTACGTTCAAATGCAGTTTAATGAATTAAATCTCTTACCCATATAGTTGAGGGGTATTCCATTGCCTTGCACGACTCCTGCGCCCCCTTCACCGTCCATTCTGACTCGTTTGTGGCTCATAGCTCTATCACCATAGTTATTCATCTTCAAAGTCCGCTAGAAAAACAAACGCTGCGTGAATCGACGCGTATTTTAAGATAATTAAACATTTCTGATTGTTATTCAACAGTTTCTAAGGCAGGGAGCGTTCGTATGGTGGTTTTGAATAGCCAATTATCACAGACGCTATAGGACGCTACATAGGTTAGGTCCTTTCAAGGAGCAAAGCTTACCTTTGTTTGATGGCGGTTTAATATCGATTTCGGCTAGAACGCGAAACCGCAGCGGCTCACACGCGCCCCCGATACATCGCTGTCCATAAATGAAGGTTTTATTTTGACTTTTCGCACGAAATTTGTGTGTATTTATCGGCTAAAGTGACAGGAAAAACACCAAAAAAACACAGCGGTGGGAGAGAGTCGAATTAATTTTTATTTTTTTTCTTCGGATGGCAACTATAATCACCACTCATAATTTTTTTCGTTTATGGCTGTTGGGTGAGAAATTTGAATATTTTGTACCTACCACGACAAATTAATTGAAAACGGTATTCAATGGTAAAAAAATGTTCTGTATCAATTTAAAGCTTCTTCAATAAAACAATTAAATAGAAGAAAAGATAACCATGTTTATGAAAAGGGTTTTAGGAGTAAAATATTTCTTTATAATTAAAAAACGCCTTACCCTAAAAATTTTACTTGCTCAATAATTTATTGTTATGCATAAAAATGCATTTTCATGCAATAATATATTGATTAAACTTTTTATCAAGTTATCAGCTAATACAAATACTTAATTAAAGTAGTTTGCGGTATTTAATAAACCACATGTTTTACTACTTTACAGTTTAAAAACAATAACATATTTTTGAAAATAGTGCAATGTTTTTATTTTCCTAGATTAACAATGTATTATTAAGTACAAAGTAGCTTTTTGAATGTTATTGATTTATCTTTGATCTAACATAAATAAATGATCTTCAAACTGTATATAAATATTTTATAAGTAAACTTATTTGATAAGTAAGAAAAAGTTTGACGATTCTGTAAACTGTAAAACATTAAACAAATTAAAATGAACCTTTACAGCATTTCGCTGCACCATCATAACAGACCCTCTACTTTTAAAAGAGACCCACAAATGACACACCTAGCCGGGTTGCTACGGAAAATGCGTACAAATATTTTATTATTGGTCGCTAAGTACGGCAGTCCCATTCAAGACTGACATTAATTATTGTTCGATGTTACACGCTTATTTGGGGAAAATCATTGGGAAAATCCTTACAAAGTCCACGCCGTTGGTAGCCCTGTTAGCATCTGTCAAAAACTTGCGGTAAAAAGAATAATATCGAACTTACAAAAATACAAACAAAATAAATGACAAAAGTTGCTGTGGTCACTAGCGCCAACAAAGGCATCGGATTTGGGATAACCCGAGGATTGTGCAAAAGATTTGAAGGAGATGTATACTTGACAGCGAGGGACGAAGCAAGGGGACGATCAGCCGTGTCGGAGCTTCAGAAAGAAGGCTTCAACCCGGTATTCCACCAACTGGACATCACGGACCCCACCAGTATCACGAAGCTGCGCGATCATCTTCAAAACAAATATGGAGGCATTGATATATTGGTCAATAACGCTGCCATCGCCTTTAAGAACGATTCCACCGAGCCTTTTGCAATCCAAGCCGAAGAAACAAACTTTGTTAACTATTTCAGTTTGGTCTCTGTTTGCGACATCCTGCTTCCACTCATGAAACCAAATTCCCGAGTCATCAATTTGTCTAGTTCTTGTGGTCATCTTTCTCAAATTCCCGGTGAGGCAATCAGGAACAAGTTTGCAGATTTTAATCTCACAGAAGCTGGTCTCTCAGCTCTGGTGAAGGAATTTGTCCAGTCAGCCAAAAATGGTAAGAAATTCTTTCTAATATCCATTGTTTTTCTTGATCGCAACTTCTGTTTCCAAGAAACATACCTACTCGATATCTTTGGTACTGACATTGGCGCTCATTTGAACTATGTTCGCAGCTTATAAAAGAAGAAGAAGTTTTATTCACATCCTTCAGAATTTATTTCATTTACAAATCTACAATGCAAGTCGCAAAGATATATTATAATGATGAATTGTATCCGGAAAGCACGATGTTTATTGTGTCAATACAATGAAATTACTCAACATGCGTCGGAAATTCAGAAATACTATTTTTTTTGTATAATGTGCAACGACCTTGATCTTTTCCACCAAAAGATCCGGATCTTTTAACTGTCAAGTCATTTGTTTTGCATCTGTTTCAAATTGATTGCGGCTAGATACCGAGTTATCTTTCTGATAACTTATCCTACATACATTCACACTATAAAAGCACACCCGCAATCTCTCGAGATAAACATTCAACACTCGAAACTAACGAGTTCCAAGTCAACTTAATTTTGTTCCAAGTTTAATAAAAAAAACATGGCCGCACGAGTTGCCATAGTAACCGGCGCTAACAAGGGTATAGGATTTGGGATTACGAGAGGGCTGTGCAAGAAATTCGATGGAGATGTATATTTAACCGCCAGGGATGAGACTAGAGGCCAAACCGCCGTAGCAGAGCTTGAAAAGGAAGGCTTAAAACCAATCTTCCACCAACTGGACATCACAGACCCCAACAGTATCAAGAAGCTGCGCGATCACATCCAAAACAAATATGGCGGCGTTGATTTGTTGGTCCATAACGCGGCTATCGCATTTAAAAATGACGCCACCGAACCGTTTGCCGTCCAAGCGGAGCAAACAAATTTTGTGAATTATTTTTGTTTGGTGTCCGTTTGCGACATCCTGTTTCCGTTGCTGAGGAATGGCGGTAGGGTTGTCAACTTGTCGAGTTCCGCTGGCCACCTCAGTAGGATTCCGAGTGCAGCGCTGAGAGATAGGTTTGCAGCTTCGGACCTGACTGTTCAGAAGTTGTCGGACCTGGTCAATGAATTTGTCCAAGCGGCTAAAAATGGTAAAATAAAATCCAAAATTTACTTTGAAAGAATTTTGTATTTTTTTTTTTTTTTGAAAGATTCCCTGTATTTTTTGGCATAAAAAGCTGTGAACGGACCTTGTGGAAGCTTTCTATTTTGTTGGAGTGGGCACAAGGTTCCAAATTTCATAAAATCTTCAGCACGCAGAAATCACAGGTGTAGGGGATTGGTGTCCTTAGCAACCAGTATAAAAATATCAGTGCTCCTAGAATAAAACATTACGTAAACTCTCCTAGATTGCATTAATAAAAAAATGTTTGAAAACTTAATCACTCTCTAGGAATGCTGTCTCGTCTAATAGCCCGGCCGGGTTTGTCACAATGTCGTTTGCATATTTCAAAACACCAAAAAAAGTATGACCCCACACAGCCAGGTTGCTAAGGCAAAGGCTAACTAATAATTTGTAATTGATCGCCAAGGATCTTGGTTACATAGACGTGCCACGTTTTCACACTGAGAAAAATTCAAATCTGAACCGTCCTCCATTTTTTTGTCTAAATCTAAATTTAAAATCTTAGTTTCAAAGATATATATCATTTGAGATTCATATTAAATGCATTATCACAAGCAGACACGTATAAGTTGACGCTAACACATGTCGCATGTGGACCTACAATATAAAAACCCAAACTCAAATGAACATATGCCCTGCAACTGTTGCTGGCCTTCCCTCAAACAGGGGGGGACATTGGCAAAGTGAACCATTTTTTTAGAGTATGAGTGGTGAGCCTCATAGGTACCAACCTATAAGTCAAGGAATTCAAAATAATTTCAATGTCATTTTTGCTGACTTTATTTTAGCAATGTTCCTATATTGAATGTATCATTTATTTCAGGCACTAATAAGAAAGATGGATGGGGAAATAGCGCTTACGTTGTCTCCAAGGTGGCAGTCAGCGCCCTGACCTTCATCCAGAGCCGCCAGCTGTCTGCTCGAGGAGTTGCCGTGAACTGTGTGCATCCCGGATACGTGGACACGGACATGACCTCTCACAAGGGCCCCCTGACCATAGAGCAGGGCTCCCAAGCTGCCCTCCACCTGGCTTTGGATGCCCCACAAGACCTTACAGGCGTCTACATGTGGCACGATAAGACTGTTGTGGATTGGTATAAAGAATTGACAGTGTAAAGATTTCTATGAATACAGTTCTCCAAATATATGGACCGTTTCAGACACAATGCATTCTGCCCAGATTCTGCCCAGATTAATAATAATATTAGGATGATTTATTTGGTGAGCGCTGTTTTTGTGTGTATCACACCTCAAGAGCCCTCTGCGAGCTTGGTCGTCGCTGTAGAAAGCGACAATTCTCAAGCGAGACCCAGTTGTTGTAAGGTTGGATGGACCTTTCAGTGACCGGTCTTTGGTAAAGGTTTATGAATTTTTCAACCAAAACGAAGAGCACATTTGGAAATACAAATGGTATATTTTTGTGCTCCGCCGGGATTTGAATCCACAACCTTCAATTCAAGAGTCCGAAGTGTTGCCACTGGACTACGGACCGGTCCAGATATGCCAACAACACGCGGTGTACCTAGCGGTCACCCATTCAAGTAGCATCCGCGCTCAATGTTGCTTAACTTTGGTAATCTGATGAGAACCGGTGCTTTCAACATGGCATCGTCGTTGACAAACGGATTGTCTTTGCATTACCGGACAAACTATGGGAAAGCTTGCATAAATCTCCATACAACTAATTATGAAGAAAGCGCTCATGAAAAACTTCTAAATTACAGGGTTTTCACACTTTTAGGGTGTTTTCTGTCTTGGGAAAACGGTGCATTTATCTGAGAAACCCATGCTAGCTTAATATGTCACTTATTCAGTTGTACCTTCGATATAATCTTTGAAGTATTACACATACTATAAGAAAAGTGCAAAAAGAGAATTTGTTATATCAAATGATTTATTTTTAAATTTGTGTACAAATTGACTTAAAAATATTAAATTACAATATTCAAACATTATATGGAAATTTATTTTATTAATGCGATAAATATCAATAAAATGAATGATTGATTATTTCTTTATCAGTCTCATTTCATGAGGTAAGAGCCCTTAAGTTTATCTTGGATGTAAGTGGCATTAAAAATGGTAAAAATGTTACATAAAATATCAATAAACATACACTTCGGCAAAAATATAATATTAATTAAAAACATGAGTCCTATAGAAGCAAAGGCAGCAGCCTAGATAAAAGACGGTTCCATGACTAGATGTCTCTAGACCAGAGGCGTGCATCCCATTAAAATGCGGGAATAAAATATGGGATGCACGCCTCTGGTCTAGAGACATCTAGTCATGGAACCGTCTTTTATCTAGGCTGCTGCCTTTGCTTCTAAAGGACTCATGTTTTTAATTAATATTATATTTTGCATGCGCCTAATAGGTAGGCAATTAAAAAAATCCTGAAATGTCACCTTTGGTTCTATTCGACTTAGATCCCGTTCCCACTTGTCGGGTGTTGGATCCGTATATTCATCGGAGGTTCCAGTGGCAGAACATAATGTATGGAGCTATTCACACTTGTCGGAAACCGATTTAGTCCAAAATGTTCTGCAACTGGAACTACCGATGAATATACGGATCCGACACCCGACAAGTGGGAACGGGCTCTTACATGACAAGTTATTGACTTATTTGAAAGGAGGAAAAGTTTGTTTAAACTATTGTAAGAAAGGTTGTTTGTATAAAATAAAATATATTTACAATCACAGCCGTTTATTTTGAAACTTGAGTCTTTTTCATTGAATTAAAATAGATTATAAAGCCACTTGAAGGGTAAAACTGAATAAGTGCTGATTCACAGATTTGAAAAATCCTGGATAAAACATTTTATTGTGTGTAACTTCTCATAGTAAGTCAACTCATCATAAGGAAGTGCTCATGATGAACTTCTGAACTACAGGAATTTTAATCTTTTGTAGTGTTTTCTCTTGTAGAAAATAAGAACGTATTAAAATATGTTTTCAGTTTTACCTTTAAGGTGTAAATATGATGATGAATTGAAGTTATAATATATGTTGACATGCTAGCTTGCTAAAATTTATTGTGTCTGCATAGTTTTGGTAAAAAAGGGTAAAACAATGAAGTTACAAAGAAACAGTGATAAATAGTCGTAAATTAAAGCATTAAATTGAAGACGTCAAATAATGAATGACGTCAAATAAGAAGTTGTCTTAAATTGAGTATAACACAAAACATTGAATGACAATTGGTGAAGCATCAAATAAATAATTAGAAATAGTAACAGTTGTCTAACAAGAAATAATGTCAAATATAGGGAATAGTACTCGTAATGAATGACAAAAACAATCTCAAATAATTAAAGATGGCAAATAATGAATGATGTCAAATAAAAAATAAATATTGAATGATCTTTAATATCTAGGACAGGGGTCGGCAACCTATTGAGTCGGAAGAGCCAAAAATTACAATTTGAAAATTTCAAAGTGTATAAAGAGCTACAAATGTTTTCTTGCCAACAATAAATAACGTTGACGGCGGGGGGGTGGGGGGGGGAGGAGGGGGGTAGTGAAAAGCAAATAAAAGTAGCTAAGAGATAGAATCCGTGCCTAATCCTAGTTAATCGATTCAGAACTATTTTTGTGTTTTTCGAAGTGTTTTTTTTTGATAAATTGTAATGTTAACACCCATAGAGCCGCATGTGGCTCGTGAGCCGCAGGTTGCCGACCCCTGATCTAGGAGGATATCAAATAATGAATGAAAAATAAAGCTATGGCAGAGAATGATAGACGTCAAATGATGAATGACGTCAAATAGGGAGAAGTATCAAATAATGAATGACATGAAATAAAAATAAAATAACATACTTAAATCACAATGTCGATAAAAAATGTTGAAAAAGAAATATCTTGAAGAAATAAATAACATCAAATTATGAACAACAAATCACAGTATTATAAAGTATTCAAAAAACAATTCTCAATGGAAATATGGGAGATGAATTAAACTAGCAGCCATGCGGTTATGATTAAGAGGCGCCAACTTCTCCCAAGTTCTGGTGGGCAGATCATACTGGTACACGTCATGTGAGGTTATCTCTCCTTCGCTGATGCCGCCGCAAATATGCAACTTGTTCCTTCTGTAACATCCCGCCAGATCCCGTCTTGGGGTTGGCAAGCTTGTAAACAGAGTCCAGACGTTGGTAACAGGATCGTACTGCTCTACGCTACTCAAACATTTTTCCATGTCACATCTCCCTCCGAGGGCATAAACAACGTCTCCAGCGGCAATCAAACAAGCGTTACCTCTAAGACAAAACATCGGAGCACAAAGTTGCCAGGTTTCCGTCTCCAGAGATAAAGCTTCCATCGAATTTGTGCATAAAAGGTCTTCGTGCAATCGTGTTAAACCTCCGGCCACGTAAATCTTGTCTTTGAGAATCGCAGTTCCGAAACCAGCGCGTCCCATGATAAGCGGAGCTACATCGTACCACGTCTGCGAAACAATGTCCCATTTTTCGACGTAACTTACGAATTCGTTGCCTTCCTGTCCGCCCATTGCGTAAACGTAGTAATTGTGCTCTTTCCGTACCCCTGCGGCTCCTAAATAATATCTTGCGTGCTTCATCGGAGCTATGTTCCTTAGAGTTTTTGCGTTTAGATCTAATAGCTGTACGCTCTTGCATGCGTCAGTCTCTAGACCTCCCATAATAAGTATCTGATTGTTTTGTTTGTAGCTTTTAATTGCGACGGCTCCGAACCATTTTTTGTTCAACAATAAACTGCTTGTGTTTACAATATCGGACCATTTATTTGTTATTGCATCGTATATCTCAACGTAACCCGCATTGTTCCCATCCGAGCCTCCTATCACCATTAATCTATCGTGTATGTATATTCTAGTTAGCTCATTCGGATCGTTCAGCATTTGCATGTTCTGGTGAATAACTCTTTCTTCGAGAGCCGCCATTAAATTTGTCGTTTTACAAGCATCCGTAAACAGCTGAACGATATCAAACAAATAAAAAGACGACACTAAACGCAGATGAAGTAAATTGAGGATCTCTTTCATGTTTACTCTTTCCGCGTAGTTGTGCATCACCCACGTTTTGACTCTTTTATAAATGGAATCTTCGTCCGGAGCTACCAACTTATCCGAAGACAGCAACGCAAACAATTCTTCTTTATTCATCGCCAAGAACTGTAGACTGTTGGATATCTCCATAAAGTTCTGGCATATATATTCTTGAGTGCCCTTTTCCAACGCTGTTACGTTGTGGCTGCTTGCAAACGCTGCGAGATTAAAACAGTTCTGTGTACTCATTGTTTTGTTTAGAAAGTTGCAGCAGCCTTGGACGACTCCTCGCAGTGCCAGGCGATCGGCGGATTCTAAAAGCGAGACGACATTTTCTTTTTTAATCTCAATTCGGCCCGTGTAACAGTAATCGACCAAAATTTTTAAGGTATCGCCGTCCACATTGTCAACATAAACAATTTTTTCTTGCGATTCTTGGTAATCTTTAAATACAGATGCGAAATATTTGCTAGCGGCTATCAAAACTAGTTTGTGTGCTGCAATTATTATGTTGCCCGATGCCATTAGTTCAACGTCGCATAAAAATCTGGTTTTTAAACATTTCGCCATGCAAAGAAGGCTGTCGCGCCCCATGTTGAAATTTTGGAAAATGAATAAAGGTCCTTCTTCGGTTACCATGGATTCGAAAGAACGCTTTCTCGGTGAGGCTCCGGGTTCTGGAGAAAATGATATTGTGGCTGTGGAAGATTTTTCAACGTCCTCTTCCATCGGAGGTGATTCCGGCGAGTCTGGAATGAGCGACATTTTGAAAAATACTCAAAAAGGTTTGTACAGAGTTTATGTGGGTAGTTTGAATTATTTTTGTATAAAAATCACTAATCCAATTTTACAGTATTTTATTTTTATTATTATTTTTAACTCGCAGTACTCTGGGAAAGCAGAAATTGATTATCAAAATGAAATTACGATTGTATTGAATGAACTAATTAAAAATTATTAAATAGAATTCCAAATTGAAAATTTATTCCATAGCTCAAGAACTTCGCGGTGATTTTGAATTTTTCAGGATAACCAACATTGACATTCAAAATTGATTGCCTAAATACAGATCATGCATCACAAAACAAAAAGTAAAATTAAAAAACCTTTAGAATTTCATTAAAAAATTAAGAAATCAGAATGCAATGTTTGTTTTTTGTTTATTCAAATAGTTTTATTCAGCGAAAACTTTCTGTACATGTAATTTTAAAGCTTGATAGGTAGAATATGCTTGTTTACATTCTAGTCATTGGCTGCACTGACAGATTCAATTTCCTTCTTTATTGAAAAGAAGAAGAATTTTTCAAGTAAAGATTTTTGAGGTTGAAGTTTGCACAGAAAATGTTGAAGAGTTTCGCAAATCTTGTGATTGTGCCGATGAGGACGTACGCCAAGAAGGTCCCCCTGCCCGTGAACTGGGTGCGGCCCAAGCGCATCTCCTGCGTAAAGCCGGTGAAGAGCGGCGACCTGGAGCCCATGAGACAAGTGCCCCCCGATGAGCTGGCCCTGCCGTACAAAAAACTTCCAGAAGTCGAAAAGTAAGATAAATCAACTCATAGCATGAACTGGCACAGAAAATATTGTTACGTTACACGGCCGGGTAGCTAGAGAAAAATCAAATAAATATTTTGTTGACATAATAACTTTTAGTTGGTTTTTATTCCTTACAGTTTCGCCCATAGGCTTCGATCTACAATGAAATATTTTGTTATTGGTTGCTAAAGACGGTAGTCCCATACTAGTGTGACGTTTGCCTTCCGAGAAAAAAGTTTTATATTCCAAATTATTTCCCAGTTGCTGGGGTGTCTGGTACTCATTTCTTGTGTAGGCTGAGTAAACCTTGCTATTTATTTTGGTATTTTATTTTGGGTTTGAAATCAACACCGAAACGGGAAATCATTTCTGACACCCTCGGTGGGATTTGAACCCGAGCTCTCGGCATGGAATCCAAGCACTCTACCAATTGCGCTATCGACAGGACTAAATTATAATTAAATTATTATAAAACATCTGTTGTTGACAGTTTGGATGACACAGCCAAGTCCCTGCTGACAGTTGGTCACATTGGTTCCGGAGCTACCGCAGAGACCATCAGGAGGGAGCTGGTGGAGAGGGTGAAGCGCCACCAGTCTGATTCAACAACCATGGAAGTGAGAAGTAAGACCTCTGCTTACTCTAAGCATCTTTTATGATCTTTAATTGCCCTATTATTCCAACAAATTGGACGTAAAAATTGTCTGTTTACAATTTACAATTAACATAACTCTTGGACCGGTCCGTAGTCTAGTGGCAACACTTCGGACTCGTAAATGGAAGGTTGTAGATTTGAATCCCGGCGGAGCACAAAAAATATACCATTTATATTTCCAAATGTGCTCTTCGCTGGGTTGAATAATTCATAAACCTTTACCAAAGACCGGTCACTGAAAGGTCCATCCAACCTTACAACAACTGGGTCTTGCTTGAGAATTGGCGCTTTCTACAGCGACGATCAAGCTCACCGAGGGCTCATGAGGTGTGATACACACAAAAACAGCGCTCACCAAATAAATCAGCCTACTTTTTTTTAAATAACCTCGATTTGGATGCTGCTACCTGCAGATGAAGGGCTAATTATTGTTGTTTTGCTTTTCAGTTGCTCTCCTGACGGGCCGCATCCGGGTGATGCAGAACCACCTAGAGAAGTTTCCTCGGGACGGTCGAGGAAAGGTAAGTAACGGTAATCAATGAAGTATGCATGAAGGGAGGGAAGAAGTGAGAAAGTGTGCAACATGGGTTTTTCAGATTAATACATCTTTTCCCCTATTTTCTACGAGAGAAAACGCTTAAGAAGTGTGAAAAAAAGCCTCAGCCTTAAACGCCAGCATTACAGATCAACCGCCATTTTTTTCGGTCCTTGCATACTTGCCACCTTAATGGTAAAACTACGGATTTATAGGAATGGATGGGGTGAGAAAGAAATTCTTTGTGAATTAGAAATGCGCTACCCCACTCATCATACAAAAATCCAAATTCAGTCTATCGGTAACCTTCCAACTATTAACAGGTGTGTTTCCTAACTGGAAAGAAAAATCGTAAAAATGCCAAGCCACAAATTTTCCAAATGCACAAACAATACGAGAAATTGTAATAAAAAATCTGGAGTAACTTTTCACTCGTAATTACCAGTGAATATTAATATTTAAGTTAATTCAATTGATATTTTATCTGCCGATACCTTTAGCCACAAAACAATAGCCCCGCTGTCAAACCGTCGGCCATTTTTAGTGATAGAGATGTAATGATGATAAAATATAGTATCTGATACCGTCACGTGAGAACATTTTTTTTTTTGGTGAAATGTATGTATTTGAAGTGGTCTGTATTTCAAAATTCAAAATTTCAATTTCTACCCTACGCTTTTTGTTTCATTTATCCTTTTATATTCCAATGAAATTGGATTTAAAAGAATATTTTTGTACTTTGTCTTCTATAGATATTTCTCCTAACGTCATTGAAAAAACTTAAAATTAAAATAATGTAATTGAAATAATTTTCACAAGTAATTATGTCACATTAAGTAAAATATTTACGTTTATGGAACAGAAGCATTAAAAAGTATCAGATATTTTCAAACCTTTGACAACACTAAATTATGTTGTCAAGGAAAATAACATCAACAATTCGTTGCTAAACAACATACAACTGTTTACATAAACTGACGACGGAGTAGAGACACGTAACGTGATAGAAAAGGACAAAAACATTTCGCCTGTTGTGCAAGCGAAACAAAACAAGGGACTATGTCTGGCTAAATTATACTTCAGCGGCTGTTTGGATCACCTGTTTTAGAACTAAATCAAATTAACAGCCTCTCCATTTTAATATAGAACTCCATGGGTAAAACTGAATAAGTGCTGATTCACTGATTTGAGAAATCGCAAATTAAACATTTTATTGGGTGTAACTTCCAGTGGCGAAGGGTGCCATACAAACCGGTTCCCATCGGCTTTCCTTTTAAAATGATGTAACAAAGTAGTTAAAAAATATACGCACAAAGTAAAAAAATACATTTAAAACCAAAGAAACAATACGTATTTTCCCCCCATTGAAACCATGCAGTCTACTTTATTATAATTTTTTCCTCATTTTAAACGGGAAACCGATGGGAATCGGCTTGTATGGCACCCTTCGCTACTGGTAACTTCTCATAGTAAGTGAACTAATTATAAGGAAGTGCTCATGAAAAACTCCTAAACTACAGGATTTTCACACTTTTTTAACCCTTGAGAAACCGATGTCGGCTAAATAAGTCACTGATTCAGTTTTTGATATTGTAGATGTTTTATTCTCTGTCAACTCATTCCATGTCGCTGAATCTCTGTTAATAAAGCATTTATAATTGAAAGTAAGTTTTTTTGTTGTGTTTTGATTGTTTTCAGAAAATTTGCAAAGAACTGATTGACAAGCGGAAAAAGTTCTTGAAGTATTTGCGGCGCTGGGACTACAAGCGCTTTGAGTGGATCCTGGAGAGGCTGAACCTCGTCTACAAGCCCTCCATATAGTGAGTAACATAACCTCAAAGTGATACTGGTCTGGCCAGAGCATCTGCTGATTTGCCCCCATTTTTTTCTAGCCAGGGTTTTTAAAATTAGAATTTTGTACTCTGTATTTGTTTAATGTTTATACATATTAATATTACCTACTTGATTTTTAAAATGTAATTTGTTGTGTATGTTCCTTGACTTAAAGATTGGTATGCGGCTGACCACCCGTGCTGTAGACACTTGGCCAATGTCACCCCTGATTCAGGGAAGGTCGGCAAGAGTTGCAGGGTGCATGCTCATTTGAGATTTGGGTTTTTATATTTTAAGTCCACGTGCGGCATTTTTAAGTGCCAACTTATACGTGTCTGCTTGTGAAAATTCATATAATGTGAATCCCCAATGTTACACATCTTTGCAACTTAGATTAGATTGAATGAGTTCACTTCAGTAACTTGTTATTTGTATAAATCAAAGACCATTTTGTATTGAAAAAACATATTTTTTAGGTTATGTTGGTTGCGTTGCGTTGGTGAAATTTTGTGAACTGCAATAGGACTCAAGCACGGTGGCTCTAGTTTAACAATTGCTTCTCAACGATGATACCATGTTGAAAGCACCGGTTCTCATCAGATTTCCGAAGTTAAGCAACATTGGGCGCGGATGCTACATGGATAGGTGACACACTGTGTCGATTTAAAGACAGTTATACAGACCTTGTACTCAATCCTTTCCCCAATCATAAGCCAGTGAAGCTGGTCTCTTAATGCAGGGGTAATGGAAGCACTAATTTTTAGATTATATATTAGACATGCTCCCATATTGACCACAGATTGAAGTCAGTTCAACTGCACACACAGTAAGCCTCGGTAGGATAGATAGATAGTCAACGACGATACCATGTTGAAAGCACCGGTTCTCATCAGATCATCGAAGTTAAGCAACATTGGGCGCGGATGCTTCTTGGATTGGTGACCGCTCAGGTACACCGCGTGTCGTTGGCATCTTGGACCGGTCCGTAGTCCAGTGGCAACACTTCGGACTCGTAAATGGAAGGTTGTGGATTCGAATCCCGGCGGAGCACAAAAAATACACCATTTATATTTCCAAATGTGCTCTTCGCTGAGTTGAAAAATTCATAAACCTTTACCAAAGACCGTTCACTGAAAGGTCCATCCAACCTTACAACAACTGGGTCTTGCTTGAGAATTGGCGCTTTCTACAGCGACGACCAAGCTCGCAGAGGGCTCTTGAGGTGTGATACACACAAAAACAGCGCTCACCAAATAAATCATCCTAATATAATTATTATTATTCTCATTTCAGTCCCGATGGTCCCGTCATGCGCAAGCCCTGCATCTTGAGACTCGCTGAGGAGAAGTGTGAAGAGATCCGCGCCCAGAAGCTGACGGACTACCGGGAGAGACTCCTGAAGCAGCGGGAGGCCCTGCTGAAGGAGTACGAGGAGAATCCGCTGCCCTCGGAGCTCCCTAGACTGTCCTGCAGGGTGGAGAGCTAGGCTTGATCGATTTATTGATGTTTTGTTATTGTTAGATTCTTGTTGAATAAATTTATTGTGTAAAATATTACAAGTGAATGATTTTTAATCCGATTTGACAATGAGCATTGAAGAAAGGTTTTTTCAGACACAATACATTCTGCCCAGATTGTCTATGGATTACTGGAAAAAATGCAACTCGCTGCTAAGCTACACATACAGTGTAACTTCTTGTCTGCGTTATCCCCGAAGCGGGTTGTATGTGGCGATTCGGGACGTATTTATTTTTACGGGTAAGGGGGCTGGCCTCACACAAACCACTTTCAGTTGAAGTGGGGTTTCCCTGCTCCCAAGGGACTGGTACTCATTTCTTGTGAAGGCTGAGTAAAGCTTGCTGGTATTTTATTTTGGGTTTGAAATCAATACCGAACGGGAAATCATTTCTGACACCCTTGGTGGGTTTGTACCTGAGCTCTCAGCATGGAATACAAGCATTCTACCGACTGAGCTATCAACCAGACTTTTTACAATTGTGGGCATGGCTACAAAGTGCTAATTCTCAAGCAAGACCCAC
Organism: Agapetus fuscipes; assembly: GCA_951799405.1. Classification (NCBI taxonomy): domain Eukaryota; kingdom Metazoa; phylum Arthropoda; class Insecta; order Trichoptera; family Glossosomatidae; genus Agapetus; species Agapetus fuscipes. The sequence continues at coordinate 15,875,737 of OX637352.1, forward strand.
TTGCTGTCTTTTGGTAAAGGTTTATGACTTTTTCAACCCAGCGAAGAGCAAATTTAAAAATATAAATGGTACATTTTTTGTGCGCCGCCGGAATTCAAGCCCACAACCTTCCATTTACGAGTCCGAGGTGTTATCACTGGACTACGGACCGGCTGTGAAAGCTTCCATACATCTCCATACACTACTGACTTCCGACCCGGCGCCGGATAAAAAAAAACATAGACAAACCAGGCAAAATGGTGGCAGAATGTGTCTAGTTTGTAATGGCTGGAATGGAACATCTTTTTGTAAAACTTGATGAAAAAAATACCTTGTTTTCTGAAATTAAAAGTATTAATTTGAACAAAATAAAATACATTTTGTATTAAAAAAAATCTTTATTCAGTAAATTGTAAAAAATATGTATAAAAAATAAGCAATACCTTAAAATAATTAAAATAGCAACACAGGGAGAGCTTGCAGCGGCCATTTTGTAACTAAAGAGTGTCGCCAACATTAACTGGAGTGCGTTTAATAGCTTTGCCGGGGAATTGTACAAACATGTGCTGCGATGGCAACGCTGAAGTTCTCTGTGTGTCGCCGCATTCATCAACAAGGAATATAAAATATAAATATTAATCTTAAAAGTAGAATACTTATGTGAGTGTCATTTGTGTTTGCAACGACCCACTAAAACTAAAAAAAACATTCAAGATAAAACAGTACTTTATTTTTGGGCCCCTTGGGTGCAAGAAAGTAAAACAAAAATTTAATGGTAATATTTATAAAGCCTTAATAATGATTATGGATTTGGAATGTGGGGAATACATGTGATGTCACTTGGCCGGGCTAAAGACAGGACAGAGTGTCATTATTTTAATACAATATTATGTAGATTTTTTAGTGTTTGTTTGTATAACTGGATGTCATTAATTGCTTGTATTCCTCGACTTATAGGTAGGTATGAGGCTGACCACCCATACTATAAAAAACGGTTCATTTTGCCAATGTCACCCCTGTGAACTAGAAAAAAATCCCTGATTATTGACTTGGACCGGTCCGTAGTCCGTAGTGACAACACTTCGGACTCGTAAATGGAAGGTTGAGGATTCGGATCCCGGCGGAGCACAAAATATACCATTTATATTTCGAATGTGCTCTTCGCTGGGTTGAAAAATTCATAAACCTTTACCAAAGACCGGTCACTGAAAGGTCCATCCAACCTTACAACAACTGGGTCTTGCTTGAGAATTGGCGCTTTCTACAGCGACGACCAAGCTCGCAGAGGGCTTGAGGTGTGATACACACAAAAACAGCGCTCACCAAATAAATCATCCTAATATTGTTATTATTTTATTAATTCATATTTCTATTTATTGTGCGTGATGTCACATAGTCGAGGGATATTTTAATGTTGGTTTTCTGTTTTTTTTTATGGGTCGTTGCATGGCACACTTCAGGTCAGTTCTGTCAATAGCATTCAGATCAAAAAATAACTAGTTGCAATGATTTCTATGCAGTCAAACACAATTTTATGACTACTGTGTAGTCGTGATTAGGAGGCAGTGGGTTCGAATCCCGACAAAGCATACAAAATATTTAATTTCCCATTTATGTTCTACGCTCAAAAATTAATCTACTAGTCACCATAGGTCCCATCAAGCTTTACAGCTAGTGGGTTTTTAAATTAGAATTTGTTTTCTGTTAGTTTTTGATGTCAATACGTGTTATAATTTGTTGATTTTAAAAATATAATTTGTTGCGTATGTTACTTGACTTATAGGTTGGTATGCGGCTGACCATCCATGCTGTAGAAAGTGGTTCACTTTGCCAATGTCACCCCTGTTTCAGGGAAGGACGGCAAAATTTGTAGGGTGTATGTCCATTTCTGTAACTGTAACTGTAACTCTGTCGCCATTCCGCTAGGGGTGGCCAGAGCCTCTGCAGAGTTGCCTGACATACCTGACATCCTGACATACCTCTTTCAATTCCTTCATATCCATCACCTTTTTCATGCATTTTCTTCTTTTACGCTCACTTTGTATATCCCATTCTTTCATAATCTCCACAATCTGATCACTCCATACTTTTCTCGGTCGTCCCTTCCCTCTTTTTCCTTTCACACTTTCTTCGTATACATACTTTATCAGTCTATCATCATTCATTCTTTCCACATGCCCAAACCATCTCATCACATTCTTTTGTACTTTAACTTTCACATCCTCTTTCAAATTACATTCTTTTTTTACCCATTCATTCCTAACTCTATCCCTCAAAGTTTTTCCTGTCATACTTCTCAAATGCTTCATTTCCACCGTACATACTTTACTCATTTCACTATCATTCACTGTCCATGCTTCACTTTCATACATCAAAGTCGGTAACAATATGCCATGTCCATTTGAGTTATGATTTTTATGTTGTAGGTTCACATGCGGCATGTGCAAGCTCAAACTTGTACGTGTCTACTTGTGAAAATGCATGTAATGTGAATCTCCAATGTAACATATCTTTGCAACTTAGATTAGATTAGAAAGATTACAAAGTGATTGCCTCTACAATCGTCGGTGTTATGGCCGAGGGGGCCAAGTGGGCTGATCTTTCTAGCGTGTTTGGAATAGAACAACGTTGGTTCGATCCCCGCCTCGGTCATTTGACCATAACTTTGACCCTGGTTCAGCAGATGTTATTGGGTAATTATGATTAATTAATAATTCATTAAAATAAACAATAATGAATTATTAATTGATGATATTAATAACTGTTTCTGGCCAGGCAGAATAGCTTGGTAAATTGAATTACTCTTCACAAATCTATTTTATTTAAAAATATATATTTTTAATTTTGTTTTAATAGTAGTTTGGTTTCTATAATTGTGTTTGACTGCATTCACATTAAAAAGCTTTAAAGATTTGTAAACATTTCTTCCTATACATACAAGATCTACATTCAACAATATACACCGACATATAAACAATATGAAATATATATAATCCACTTCACCAAAAACTGATCAGTACCCTTAGTACGAGTTGCAAAACTTGAGAAAAGTAAAGTATACGGAAAATATTAAAGAGTCATTTCTCTCAAAATCTGCCGTTTTTGTTTCTTACACTTTATGGTCTTAGCAAAAGAGTTACAGTGATGAAGAAAATCAAGTTCAAACAACCAAAAACAGCAGATTTTGGAGGAAATCACTCTTTAATAATTGCCGTAAACTTTACATTACTCAAGTTTTGCAACTCGTACTAAGGGTACAGATCGCCACCTTAAAGGTTAAACTGAATGAGTGCCGATTCACTGATTTGAGAAATAGTGGATAAAATGTTTTATTGTGAGTAACTTCTCATAGTAAGTGAACTAATTATAAGGAAGTGATCATGAAAGAGTTTTGAACTACAGGATTTTCAGACTTTTTTAATGTTTTCTCTCGTACAAAAAAGATGCATTTATGTGAAAAACCCATGTTAGCTTAAAATGTCACTTATTTAGTTTTACCTTTAAGGTATCAATACCATCTATTTGCGTTTAACCTCCCGAGTGCCGGAACGCAGATCCGCGCTTATAGTACTAATCGTTTTTTTTTCATTTTTCTTTAGTTTTATCCAGCAATAGATCTAAAATACTAATATTGGGTAAAACTACCCTCCCAGTAGCTCAAAGCATTCATTTTCGCTAGTGAATATTTAAAAAAAAAATTGGAAGTTGACCTTGATTCTAAATTTTTTTTACAAAACACACACACACAACCAAAAAAATGTGTTGTTAACATTCCAGCAGGTCAATACTCTGTAACATATTTGGGCTATGTGACTTTTCACAATAATATTATATGTCTATTTTTAGAATCCAATGTATTTTTAGTAATCATATTATGAGGCCACGCAAAAAATACTTTGTTAGGCCCTAAAAAATCTTTTTCTACTCCCATTTGGTAATTTACTAATTACAAAACGGCTAACGCAATCACAATGCCATACATTTCTACACCCGTTGCATAATGTTACATTATGCAACCGGTAACCGTGTTAAAATGAACATGTGCGCATGCGCATTGTCAGAATTGGAACCATTTTTTAATTTCAAATGTCAACCTTGTATGGGGGTATGAAGACCTGTCAATCCAAGATGGCCGCAAGCGATCAGCTGATTAGGCTTCATACAATATTAGTGATATTCGGTAGGTAGGAATTACCGTGGTGATGAGACTTTCAGCCCTGTTCAGATGAAAATAAATAAGTATATTTTATGTGTAGAGTCAAATAAAAATTGTTAATAGTGCTAAAATTTATCAAATTTATTTATCGGATTGCTCCAAATAAAGCTTTCCTTTTTTCAATGGAAAATAAAAGGCTTGAAAGGAAAACAATACAAAAAATTTCACCGCAAAAAATAAACAAACTCAAAAAGTTACTTGGTTAATAGGTGAGTATGAGGTTGATCACCTATGCTGTACAAACTTGGTTCACCTGCCAATACAACTGCAGGGCATATGTTTATTTGAGTTTTGGGTTTGAATGTTTAAGCTTATATGCAGGATGTAAAAGCGCGACCTTATACATATGTGTCGGCTTGTGGGCATGAATTCAATATGAAACCTAAATATAATTTATTTTTACAACTTAGGTTAGATTAGATAATCGAAGGGAATGATAAATCACACGTTTTGACAAAGGTAAGGTTTTAATGACTTCAAATGGACGAGTACATTATAATGACTATTATTCACTATTTTGTTAATTCTCTCATGGTCGTAGAAAAAGTATTGTATGCCACTGCACGTAGTTGGTCTTTGTAACACTCGTGCTGCTGCGCCTCATGGCACAAACTAGCACTCGTGTTAAAAAGACTATCATTACTTGGCAGTGGCATAAATAACTATTATTTGACTCTCTTTTGAGATAAAAAAAATCAGAAAGGAGATATGTTTTGTATCTTTGGAGATCGCACGCTTAATCATAAAGAGCAATAACTCAAAAATTGGGTAAATCGAGATTTTGTAATAAAACGCAAACAATGCGAGAAGAATAGGTAGAATGCGACAGCCGTTCAATTTGGACGAATATGACCGAGATAAAACATCGGCCGCCTTTTTCATCCCATACAAGTTGTACTGGTTGTCTGAACTTCAAACGTGACTTCCCAACATTCTTATTTTTTGAGTTATTGCTCTTTATTATTAAGCGTGCGAGATGTTAAATATCAAAACCAAGAGTAGGGTGGCTGGATCACGGCAGAAAATCGCTGGCACTCTTGAGGTTAAACAATTTACAGTCTACTTTATCATACGTCAATGCCACATACATTCTTTCTGTACGAAAACAATAAAATTAAATACATAGTATTATTATAAATTCATAATTAAATGCAGTTTTCTATTCTGTCATAAAGCTTTATACAATATTTCACTTTTGTTAAGAATTAAAGGCCTCCCATCAACATTATCGTAAATATAAAAAATATTAAGTACAAAATAACACGTAACAACCATCAACAACGGACGGATATAGAAGTAATCATTCATGTTTATTTATATATATATGATGGCAAGACTTAATCATTCACTTTACACTAGAATCAATTACAGGGATTTCATTTATTTTCTAACGAGAAAAACATTGACAAAACAATCACTTATATCGGGCTATGTAGCCGTCATCTGGTAGATTCTTTCCGGACAGTTTCGCCCATTGCTCCGATAGGCATTATCAACGGAGCATTATCATAATGCCCATCGGAGCAATGGGCGAAACTGTCCGGAAAGAATCTACCAGATGACGGCTACATAGCCCGAATAAAGTGATTGTTGTGTCAACAAGAACCGGCCGTGAAAGCTTCAATGTACAAATCGACTGCTCCAAGGAAGAAGGAAGTAACTCCGAAATTTAGGTTTTTGACTTATTTCCATTTCTGAAGGTAACAAATCATTATCTTCATTCCAAGGTGACAACCGTGTCTCTATCTCTTTTAAATTCGTTAATAAATTAATGTAAAAAATAGTTTATGCATTGTACTCCATGGTATAAATAACATTCAATTGGCTTTCCTGCAAAACTATCTTTTTTGACTTAGTGCTGTCTTCCTTGGAGCAGTCGAATTGAGAAAAACATTTTTTTTGACGGAATGATACATTTTTCGATCCACCAATGACAGACAACGTCGATAAAATACAGAAAATGAAAGGAAAAGATCTGCACCCCGAGTACGAGTTGCATGTTTAGCAAAACTTGAGTAAAGTAAAAGTTTACGGAAACACAACTTTAATCTTGATCAACTTTAATTTTGGGGAAAATCACTCTTTAATACTTTCCGTAAACTTTACTTTACTCAAGTTTTGCAACTCGTACTCAGGGTACTGAGCTGAGAGAAAATGTAAAACACAATAATGTGAGTCGTTTTTAACCTTCCTCTTTCTGTGCTAAAAAAATTACACAAAAAGTAGTGACTACACGCTCATAAAAGTCGGATTTATGATCGGTAAATGATGTATATTAACAGCTAATCGCTTTAATTACGTATAATTGAAGTCTAATGAAGAAGTAAATGACAATAATTAGTATTCAAATGCTAAAAACATAAAAGATCATCGGCCGATGCCTATTAAGCGTGTACTACTTACACTGCACAGGGAAGGGAAGGTTAATATTTGAAAAAATAATTTCCAACTCGTACTAAGGGTTCAGATTGTGTAGAATGTGATTTTTAAGTCGATTTACTTTAAAAGTCATCTTTGAATCAAATAAGCCAAACGAGCACTGGGGGGACGAGGTGTACACATGCCCAGTACAACGCAACTCAGCTCTATAGACCAGAAGCGCTATTCTTCTAAATTCCTTACGACCTTAAGGCGACGAGATAGTGATTCGTGCCCAAAAATAAGGTGCATAGCGCAACTAAGATACACATATAGTGTAACTTCTGGCCTGCGTTATCCCCGAAGGGATCGCATGTGCCGATTCGGGACCTATTTATTTTTACGGGTAAGGGGGCCGGCCTCACGCCAACGACTTTCAGTTGAAGTGGGGGGTTCCCAGCTCCCGGGCGGGGCTGGTTCTCATTTCTTGTGAAGGCTGAGTAAACCTTGAGATCGAACCCTTGTTCTCGGCATGGAATGCAAGCATTCTACCAATTGAGCTATCAACATTTTTACGAGCTTGGTCGTTGTCGCTACAAAGCGCCAATTCTCAAACAAGACCCAGTTGCTGTAAGGCTGGATGGACCTTTGGTGACCGGTCATTGGTAAAGGTTTATGAATTTTTCAAACCAGCGAAGAGCAAATTTGAAAATATATATGGTATATTTTTTGTGCTCCGCCGGGAATCGAACCCACAACCTTCCCATTCAGAGTCCGAAGTGTTACCACTGAACTATACGGACCATTCAGTGCACTGTGATTTTTTAATCTATGCAGTTCTTTCGCAAGCTCCTACTTGAATTGATATCCAAAGTGTAAGGAATTTAGCAGAATAGCGCTTCAGGATGCTTCAGCAGCGCCTTTAAGAACGCTTCCTGTTTGACGAAGAAGTAGACGTAGTTACATGTGTGTGTGTGCTGTGTGTCAGAGGCTGGTGGTGGCGGGGGGCCGGGCGTAGGCCTTGGGGATGAAGCCGTACCTGCGGGTCTTGGGGGCGTGCGCCCACAGCCAGCCCTCCACAGTCTGGTGCAGCAGGTCCGCGTACACCCACTCCCCGCGGCGCACCGACAAGTCGTCCGGGGCCTGCGCCTGAAATGTCACACCATCATTTCAGTATTTTTGCAGTAGGCTTGACGTACTCCTGGCTTATTTATTTTTAATTACACATGATAAGAGAGCGCCGTTTTTGTGTGTGTCACACCTCAAGGGCCCTCTCCGATCACGGATAAGACTTTTTGAAAAGGTGCGTCTTGAGAGCTCCGCGAAATATACCCATAGATTTGGAGTTCTTCACTCCGGGTGGCAGTCTGTTCCACTCCACCGGACCCGCAACACAGAAAGCACGGTCTCCAAAATTTGTACGGATCTGACGGTTCGGCTGAACCAAATTGATTGCACCATCGCCCGCAGATCTGAGTGTCTGCCTCCTCACACCCATCTCAACAGGCGAAATCATGTCAGTCAGATAAGGTGGAGCCACGCCATTGATGGCTTTATATACCATCAGACAAACACGGTAGACCACCCTCTCCGGGAAACGAAGCCAGTGTAGTTTTTTTAACAGCGAGTTGATGTGAGCGAATTTGGATATCCCGAATATGAGCCTTGCTGCTGAATTTAACACAGATTGAAAGCGGTTGAAATGTTATAGGTTGGTATGAGGCTGACCATGTAAAAAATGGATCACCTTGCCTATGTCATGTCATTTGAAGACTACAGAGGATGAACAAGGAATAAAAATAAGAATATTTGGATGATTTATTTGGTGAGCACTGTTTTTGCGTGTACACCTCAAGAGTCCTCACGTGTGTACACCTCAAGAGTGCTGTTTTTGTGTGTATAGCGCCAATACACAAGCAAGACCCAGTTGCTGTAAGGCTAGATGGACTTTTAGTGGCCGGTCTTTGATAAAGGTATATAAATTTTTTACCCAGTGAAAAGAATATTTGAAAATATAAACGGTAAACATTTTTTTTGCTCTGTCGGGATTCAAACCCAAAACCTTCCATTCGCGAGCCACTAGACCACGGACCGGTAGATATAATGTGAATCATTAAGGTTACATATCGTTGCAACGATTAGATTAGGTAAGATTAGATGGACAGTGAGAAAAAGATGTGCACAGAAGATGAACCAACAGTCACTATTGTCTTACCTTATAGTCGTACAGCATGACCAGCTCGGTGCCGTGGTACGTGAGGTCCGCGGTGTCCTGCGCGGGGGCGGCTACAGGAGCAGCAGGGGGCGGCGCCTCCGCCCCCCCACCAGCCTGCTGCACGTTGTCCGCGGGGTACACAAAGCCCGAGGGGATGAAGCCCTCCTGCCCATTGCTGCGCACCACCCAGAACCAGTCGGGGTCCTCGCGGTTCAGCACTGGAATACAATAAATAATTTGTTTTTAGGCTTTCATGGCCAGATTCAGATGCTCGATATAGCTCTTTTGGGGTTTGATGCAGACTTTTTACATATTGTTACGTTTTTAGGGTTCAAATAGTCTTAAAATTAAAAAAAACTTGTCTTCTTTACAGGATATTTATTTAAGATAAGAACCTTGACATCGTGGGTTCGAATCCCGGCGGAGCACAATAAATATACCATTTATATTTTTAAATTTGCTCTTCGCTGGGTTGAAAAATTCATAAACCTTTACCAAAGACCGGTCACTGAAAGGTCCATCCAACCTTACAACAACTGGGTCTTGCTTGAGAATTGGCGCTTTCTACAGCGATGACCAAGCTCGCAGAGGGCTCCTGAGGTGTGATACACACAAAAACAGCGCTCACCAAATAAATCATCCTAATATTCCTTGACTAATACTCCAAGATTCCTTGACTTATAGGTTGGTATGAGGCTGACCACCCATACTGTAAAAAATGGTTCACTTTGCCAGTGTCACCCCTGTTTCAGGGAAGGTCGGCAAAAGTTGTGGGGCTTATGTTCATTTGAGGTTTGAATTTTATTTGTAAGTACACAATTAGCATTTGTAAGCGCGAACTACACGTGTTTGTTTGTGGGCATACATCTGAGAGCTTTGAATGAATATATCCTTGCAACTTAGATTATAGATTATATTATAGATTATGTGTTTTCTTTTCAAGACATATGTATATTCTTCTTCTTCAATAGCTCTACAGCCCATATCGAGCTTTGGCCTGCGTTATCCTCAGCCTTCATCCGTCTCTGTCCTCCAGCTTGGCCCCCTCAGTATCCACACCGCATCCCTCCTCACCTCATCGAGCGACATGTATGTTTACCTGTGACGAACTCCCCCCTCTCCACGGGCACATCATTCTCGTCCCTGGCCTGGAAGGTGTAGAGCACGATGCAGCGGCCAGACGGCGCCTTGCTGAAGGGACAGCCTGTCTCACTGCCTGCCTCCGAGCCAGCCGTCCTGCAAACATATTGTTAAGATTTAAGTTGGGGTTCTCTCTATACTTTCAGAAAGGGAAACTCGTAGTACGACTCTCATTCATCCCTATGCAGTCGATCTCAAAACTATGAGAACTTGGCGTTTTCATGACTCATTCCTTTGGCAAACTGCCCGTTTATGGAATGATCTACCAGTATCTGTGTTCCCTTCCCAATTTAATCCGGTTTTATTCAAAACCAACATAAATCACCACTTCCTTGCAGCGCCTCACGACAGAACCAAGAACTCAAGCAACACCTCTGCGGCACCCTTTCAGGGTGACATAGACCCCCAAGACTTTCAAGAATTGGGGAGCCTCCCGCACAGGATTCCTTAAAAAAAAAAAACAAAGTGCCATCTAGTGATCTAATCTAATCTAATCTAAGCTGCAAAGATATATATCATTTAAGTTTTATATTAAATGCATTCCCACAAGCAGATATGTATAATTTCGCGCTAACACATGCCGCATGTGGACCTACAATATAAAAACCCAATCTCAAATGAACATAAGCCTTGCAACTCTTGCCGTCCTTCCCTGAAACAGAGGTGACATTGGCAAAGTGAACCAATTTTTACATTATGGGTGGTCAGCCGCATAACAACCTATAAGTCAAGGAACATACATGACAAATTACATTTTTTAAAAACAATAAATCACAATATATACATGGACATAAAAACTAAATCATAAAACCAATTTTACTTTAACAAACCAAAAACAAACAAACTTTGATGTGGACTGGAAACAGAATAAAAGTGTACATGTTCATGACAAACCTAATCATAATTACTACCTTCGCTCGAAGGTATGACGTGATTTGTGATAATTGTTATACAAGAAAAAATCAGTTCATCCTCAGTCGTCGTGGAGAGAGGGTGTCTCATGAGGACGTTAGCTATGCCAAGAATAATGCAACTTCTCTTATAACATTTTGTGTAATATCTGATAAATAATTTTTAACTGTGTAGTTATAATTATTGCAAAAAAAATACTCCTTCATTCTGATCACGCTCGAAGCGAAGGCCTTCCACGCCTGCCAGTTATTGGCGGACTGGAGCATTGTCGATACTACCATGTTCGCCTCCAGGTGATGACAGTCCCACCCTGTTGGAGGGGTTGACTTACTGGTGCGGGCAGGGCAGCTCCGTGCTGGAGGAGCGGGGCAGCTTCTTCTTGGCGTCGGGCAGCAGGTGGGGGGAGTAGGGGGCGCAGTAGGAGTGCGGGATGAAGCCCTCCTGCCGGCTCTCGGCCACGATCACGTACACCCAGTCGTTCTCGCGGTACAGGATGTTCACCACCTGCCCGCGCTTCACCTGAAACACACAACACACATATCGTCTCAGACTGCAGAGTTTACGACGATACCATGTTGAAAGCACCGGTTCTCATCAGATCACCGAAGTTAAGCAACCTGGATGGGTGGCCGCTAGGTACACCGCGTGTTGTTGGTATATTTTGGACCGGTCCGTAGTCCAGTGGCAACACTTCGGACTCGTAAATGGAATGTCGTGGATTCGAATCCCGGCGGAGCACAAAAATATACCATTTATATTTCCAAATGTGCTCTTCGCTGGGTTGAAAAATTCATAAACCTTTACCAAAGACCGGTCACTGAAAGGTCCATCCAACCTTACAACAATTGGGTCTTGCTTGAGAAGTGGCGCTTTCTACAGCGACGACCAAGCTCGCAGAGGGCTCTTGAGGTGTGATTCACACAAAAACTGCGCTCACCAAATAAATCATCCTAATATTATTATTATTATATGTTTAGACACAACTAGCAGTATTCATTACATTCGTCAAACCTAAAATCAGGGACCTACTTTTATGTACCAAAGAAATAACTTTAAATAATAATATAATATCAGGATAATTTATTTGGTGAGCGCTGTTATTTGTGTGAATCACACGTCAAGATCCTTCTGCGAGCTTGGTGGTCCCTATAGAAAGCGCCAATTCTCAAGCAAGGCCCAGTTGCTGTAAGGCTGGATGGACCTTTGGTGACTGGTCCATCAGCACCACCATCTTCTCTATGCCCACGGGCACCATGGTCTCTATGCTATAGAGGAGTCCTACAGGATAATGATGAGATACCTCGAGCTCATCGTCCACGCAGGGAGCAAAGTCATGCAGCACCACCATCTTGGAGTCGGGGCTGAGGCCGTGCTCCTTCTCTATGCCCACGCGCACCAGCGTCTCTATGCTGGCCGAGCCCGTGATGCGCCCCATGCCGGAGCGGGACAGCTCTTTCTCCACATCTCCGCTTATAGCTGCAAGACAAACATAACTAGTAAGCTGAGGACGGAGACCCGTGAGAAGGTTTCAAGGAGTTGAAGACGTTAATGTTTTACAAGAAGCAAGTGAAGGATGAGCGCCCTTGGGGTGGCTGGAGCCACTTTACGGAGCCGAAGAAGAGACAAAAACAAATGATCCAACTTTATAATAGGTTGGGGAAAAAGTTGCTTCGCATTTAATACGAAAATTCAGGTCATATTTTTTCAAAGTTAATTTACAATTAATTATAGCACATATCGCATGTTTAATAATAAAGAGCAATAACTCAAAAAATAATAATGTTGGGAAATCACGTTTAAAGTTCAGACAACCAGTACAACTTGTAACTGTAACTCTGTCGCCATTCCGCTAGGGGTGGCCAGAGCCTCTGCAGAGTTGCATCCATTTTTTCCTATCCTTACATACCTCTTTCAATTCATTCATATCCATCACCTTTTTCATGCATTTTCTTCTTTTACGCTCACTTTTATGGGCTAACTTGTATGGGATGAAAAAGGCGGCCGATGTTTTATCTCGGTCATATTCGTCCAAATTGAACGGCTGTCGCATTCTACCTATTCTTCTCGCATTGTTCTTGCGTTTTATTACAAAATCTTGAATTTCTCAATTTTTGAGTTATTTCTCTTTATTATTAAACGTGCGATGTGCCATTTTGTTCGTAGACTATCTGCCATCTTGTAGGTAGAGACATGATCCCGTTGCTGTAGAAATTTTGGAACTTCTGATCAAAAAAACGCAACACGTAGTTTTGGCAGTCCTCTCTTGATGTTAGCCTGACACTGCCTAAAAAATTCTAAAGAGACCAAAACAGGTGAAAATCTGAAGGTCAAGCAAGGTCAGGGCTATATGGCGGATGCATAGAGTCTGTTATTCTGTTTAAGAATTCAAAAATGGAATCTTGCCAATGTTCTAAATTTAAAAATAAAGAGTTAACATTAATTTAAAATAAAGAATTAGCATTTTGGAATCAGCTTTCTCTTGGCTGAATGTTTTGAGTATTTGAACATGGAATATTTTCAATATTCAAAATTTGAACTCACTGAAGTTATTTTTTTTCGTTCTTCTCTTTTGTACGGTCAGTAAAATCCGTTTTTTTTTCATTCTTTAAAATAAATAGATTAACTTACTTAATGGGGATATTTAAAAACTTTTGAAATGAATAAAAATAGACAGGAAAATACTAGCAAGATAACGGGAAATAATCAAGCTTAAAAAGTAATGTTTATTAGGAGAGAAGGGAAGAGAAAGTAAAAAAATGTACAAAAGACAATTATTTTACTGAATTTTACTTATTGTTGGAAGTGCGGTATTCCGTTAGGTATAATAGTTTTTTTTTAAATGAAAAACCGATCTACGTTTTAACAGATTTTCTTATAAAACATTTAAATCGAAAGGGTGTGAAGTTTTTTAATCCGAAAGTTGACACATCACTTTTATTCTGATAGATGTAAACATTGATAATTGCACAAAATTGGGACGGATATTAATTGAAAACTGTTCATTAGAATATTAACTAATAATTCATTAAATTTTCAAGCATTTATTCGACGCGTTTATCTGATAATCTGTCGACAAAACAAACCAAATTGTCAAATTAGTGGAATGGAGGTCAATGACTCTTTACCAATATTTCTCAGAATTTTAACACTAAACTCGAATGAAATATTCAGGCAATTGACTTACATTTCTTCTTTTTTCCTCGCCTTATCCTCACTGGGCAAAGAAATGCCATTTTTGACTATTTTATCTCATATTTGGAGACAGGAATTGTCGTCTCGAAGTACTGGCCAGCCGAACAGCAACAGGTTTACCGACATTTACAGAAAACTGTATTTTTTGTTACCGACTGACCAATATGATACCATATAAAAAAACATAATTTCCCGTGAATTATATTTACCTACTACGATGTTTTAAGCGGTAAATTTAAAATTTGCACATCGTAGCTGATTTCAAATTAGATTTTTTTATTAGGAATATTATCAATTAGTTTAATTACAATTAATTTTGCACAAGTATTTATGCCATTCTTACATTTGTCTATATTTTAGTTTTTTTATTGTTGTTGAAAAAAACTTTTTATCTTACATTATTATAGACTAAAATGAAATAAAAGAACCATATTTTTTTATCATTAAAATATATTTATTCATTCATTCTTAAAGCATTTATTGTAATTTGTATACACCCATCAACTTAAAACATAATTTATTTTATTAAAACAATAGGGTAATTTCACATATTTTTTCTACATTAAACTGCACCGAGGCTCTCAAATAGCCTGACGGATCCAATGACGTCACGGCTTGGTAAGCCGACCGGGCTATGTTTTGGCGGGACTCAAATTCTAGGCATTTTAATTTTTTTAAATTATCGATAAAATCTTTATTTTTACTACTTCATAAAGAATATGGTTGTGATCCTTGAAGTGTACTCTACACAACCATAGTATTTTCAACCGTTTGCCCCACCACTGCAATTACCCTATTATGGAGTTAACACAAAATTAAAAAATAGATTATTAACTCTGCGAGCAAACATCAAAGGTTCATGCGACTTTCTTTGTCTATGGAATTTTTGAGAATCAATGAACGCAGAACAAATTTAGAACTTTTTTCTCGGTGTGCATTTCACTCACTTCACATGTATGGGACTGCCATCCTTAGCAATCTGTAACAAAATATTTATTTGCCTCTTCCCTAGCAACCCACCTGGGTGACGATACAATATTGTCTATGCCAATTCGTAAGCTAAGTCTATTGTTCACAAACAAAATTATAAAGAAAATGCTTGATATTTTCACGAGACTCACACTAAGGATGATAAAATTATTTAACCAATCTATTTACAGGCAAAGCAAATAAAATATTCAAATGATGATGATGATGAGTTGATGATTTCTTTATAGCGCCGTTTCGTGATGTAGTCACTCCAAGGGCGCTGGTGCAAACGATGCCAGAAATTTGCTTGTCTTCGGTGCATTTCGGAACTTTCCATGGTCCTCTAGCTCTCTCATATGATGAGGCAGGTGGTTCCAGGCCAGAGGACCAGCAACTGCAAATGCACGCTCTCCAAACATTGTGTTTATCCAATCAAAGTGTGTAAAAATAACTGAGTCTTCTTTGCAAACACAGTCTCAAAATACCGTGTTACAAAGTATTCATTTTATATACACAGTAGATTCCCCCACTTCAACTGAAGTGGTTGGTGTAAGGCCGGCCCCTTTACCCATAAAAATGAATAGGTCCCGAATCGCCACATGCGGGTCGCATGTCGCGGAGATAACGCAGGAAAGAAGTTTTTTAGTTTTTTTTTAAGAAATCCTGTGCGGGAGACTCCCTAGATTCTAGAGACTCTAGGGGTCTATGACACTTGTTGTAGTGCCGCAGAGGTGCACGAGCTTGGTCGTCGCCAAAAAGCGCCAACACTCAAGCAAGACCCAGTTGCTGTAAGGCTGGATGGACCTTTGGTGACCGGTCATTGGTAAAGGTTTATGAATTTTTCAACCCAGCGAAGAGCAAATTTGAAAATATAAATGGTAAGTTACACTATATGTGTGGCTTAGTTGCATTCTTAGCATAATTTTGAATTTGTAACTTTTTTCTCGGCGAGCAAACTTCACTTTTATATGGGGACTACGGTTCTTAGCAACCAATAACAAATTATTTGTGTGCCTGTTTGTCCCTCCAGAGCTCGTTTGACTTATGCACAATTTGATTCAAAGATGACCTTTCAGTTAAATTGTCTTAAGAATCACATTCTACACAATCTGACCTAAGAAAAAATGTTATTGTGAGAGTGGTTTTAAATATTTTTAAAATCAATTTCCAGTTTTCATTAGACACATTGGTCCAGTACACATACAATTTTTTTATTTATTTTTAGTTGATTACCAATTAAATAAAATGGACTTCCACTGTGTGAACCACAAAATAGATTTAAACTTATTGTATAGTTACGTATGGTCTTTGGTTTAAGCTTTATTTATTGTCTATACATCTGCATTGATCAAAATATTCGTATACACGGCTGTAAATTAATTTAGACGACAGCAAATCCATGGTTTAGCTCATGAGCGTAACCAGGAAGGGCCAAAGAGAAAAATGGATCTACTTTTGTTATTAAATTGTATTGCAATTATTGAAATCATCATTATTCAATCATGACTTGCCCCCCCCTAGAGCGCGAGCTATGGCCAGGGGAGGCGCCAAAAATGTGTCTATTTTTTAGGGAGGTAACCCCCCCCCCTTATCTTGCCCCCCCCTAGATTTGCTTCTGGGTACGCCCATGGCTCAGCCACCACCTAATGTGAATTTTCAATGATCAATGCTGTAAGCTCTATATTGAGCAACATCATTTGATCAAACTGCCGAGAAGGCTGTTGGGTTTGTGCTTTTCAGCCGTGTGCGAGTCAGCCTCCGTCAGGCAGTGCCACTGCTCGTGTTTATGGTCTGGAAATTTGATGCAGTCTTGCCAGTGCCGCAGCCTCTTTCCCTTGCTCCTGTGCCCGATGACCAGGCTGCCGAGAAAGTCGTTGGTCTTGCCGTAGTCCTTGTCCCATACGGTCAACGACAGCGCTTGCTGCGCCAGCTCGGTGGGTCGAGTGTCGAATAAAAACTCCTCGTTGTAGACAGGATTCAGGTTGCGCCATTTTATAGATGTTTTGTGTTTCCGATGACACGGGTCGGGCTCCAGGTGCCTGCAATTAAAATAATTAAATGTAGATAAGAACGTTGGGTGTAAATGGTTGAAGTTATCGCCACCTTAAAGGTAAAACTGAATAAGTGCCGGTTCGCTGATTTGCGGAATTGTGGATAAAACATTTAATTGGCAGTTAATTCTCATAAGTGAATTAATTATAAGGAAGTGCTGATGAAAATCTACAGGATTTTTACACTACTTTAGTGTTTTCTCTCGTAGAAAATGGAAAAAGTTGCATTTATCTGAGAAACACATGTTAGCTTATTATGTCACTTATTTAGTTTGACCTTTAAGGTGTCAATAATTTGAGAATTCTATCATTCAAAAACAACATAGAAGAATCAATAGGGTAATTTCACTTTATTTTTTTATTTCATAAAATGGTAGGCTATATTTTTTTAAATGCATTTGCGTTTTAAAAAAAAATATATGTGGCTTAGTTTTTAAATTATAGCTCTTTAAAATTCGCGTATTTTCCATTTCCGCTAAAACAGGAGTTTAGGTGTCAAATGGCCCTGGTAGTCAGTTTGCTAGCGACGTTTGTCATCAAAATGCCCCTAGCCGTTCACACTGGATTTTTGGCGGGATTCAAATTCTCCGCATTTTATTTTTCAAAATTATCAATGATATCTTTATTTTTACTACAGTGGTGCCTCACACAACGAACTTAATTCGTTCCGGGAGCAAGTTTGTTATGCGAAAAGTTCGTTATGTGAAACGCATTTTCCCATAACAATACATGGTAAAAAAAATAATTCGTTCTGTAGCATAAAATATGCTAAGATGACATAAAAAAAGATAATTTTTTTGTTATTATTTTTATTTAGATATATCTAACAAAAACATATTTTTTTTAATTTTAAGACAGACTAAGTAGAGTCTACCGAATCTTGCACATCTTCATCCACTTTCCGATGGTTTCATGAAAAACCTGTCCAAAGTCGTTTGTTTTTCTCTTTTCTCCAACATCTGCCGGAAATAACGGACAAGAGTATCGGAGTAAAGATCGTTGATCCTGTTTGCTTCATCTAACTTAAAAGGACGACTGCCGTGATACGTGCGTGATTTAATTCGTAATGAAGAACGATTGCCGCGATACGTGCGTAAGTTAAGCGCAGTGACTAACGACTGCCCGCGACTGCCTGCGGTGCCTGCGCGGGAGTATGCAATACATCGGCAGCGATCGTGGAAGCTCGGGCGAAGCAGTCGTGGAAGCTCGGGCGACTTCGTTGTGTGAAGCGAAGTTCGTTGTATGAATCGTAAAATGAACGAACAGGAAGTTCGTTGTGTGCAGCGTTCGCTGTGCGAGGCACCACTGTACTTAAAAAATATATGAATGTGATCCTTGAAATGTACTCTACACAACCATATTATTTTCTGTTGTAAGAAACGAATGGCACTTAGCAGATTTTCCTGTTTCACTGTTCGCTTAATATCTGAAAAGTTTAATAACCTAACTGTGTAGTTATTGTCCGGTGGATAGCTCAGTTGGCAGTTTGAATCACACCGAGGGTGTCAGAAATGATTTTCTGTTTCCGCATTGCTACCGGCAATGTTTACTCAGCCTTCACAATAAATGAGAACAAACCCCCACAAGAGCTGGGAAGCCCCACTTTAACTGAAGTAGTTTGCGTATGGCCGACCCCTTTATCTGTAAAAAATAAATAGGTTCCACTCCCCACATGCGATCCCTTCAGGGAGAATAGGACGAAAAGTTGTAATTGTAAATTGTAAAAAAAAGGAATCAAGTTTAAAAAATATTATTATTGAGGCAAGCAAACATCACACTCGATTGATGCCATTAACAAAGAAAGATATTTAATTTTATTGTAGAGGAGTTTATTACAATTTGACAAAGGGATCCGAAAAGCCGTTGCTGTCCATGGCGGGCAGGTTCTTGCACCTGAGGATGCCCACGGCCAGTGCGCGGCGCTTGGTGCTGTAGCAGAGGGACACCAGGATCTGGGGGCGCGCCAGCTGGTCGGGGAGCTCCTCGCCGGCCGTGAGCGGCAGCGAGAAGTCCAGGGGCGTGCCGTGGGAGAGAGCAGCAGGCAGGGAGAGGGACGCGGAGCCCAGGATGTCGCAGCCGTACCTGGAAATGTGAAAAGCATGAGTCATGTTGGTAGAACGCTTGCCTTCCATGGAGGAATCCTAGATTTTGACTACATACAACAAGTTTATTTAATGGGTAGTTTTGAATTCCGTTATCAGAGTATTCCTTGACTTATAGGTTGCTGTGAGGTTGGCCACCCATACTGTAAATCATAGTTCACTTTGGCAATGTCACCCCTGTTTCAGGGAAGGTCAGCAAGAGTTGAAGGGCTTATGTTAATTTGAGATAGGGTTTTATATTGTAGGTTCACATGCGGCATGTTAAAGCGCAAACTTAAATGTGTCTAATAAATAAATCACTTTTGTGTTCTTTCGGGTTTGACCATGTTCTATTTGCAGCTCCCACATCTGCCGACGTTTCGCTTTCACGAGCAGAAAGCATCTTCAAGGCGAGTTTTCAAAGCACCGTGGCACACCTACCCCCCACCCAGAGTGAAGGAAGATGAGAACAACGCAACGTATTCACAACCAGTTAACACCAACACGCGTCCGCGAAGACAACAAAAACCGCCACGGTGCTTTGAAAACTCGCCTTGATGATGCTTTCTGCTTGTGAAAGCGAAACGTCGACAGATGTGGGAGCTGCAAAATACAACATGATCTAAAATTCTCTTGAATGCCCATTGTATTTTGTTATGTTTACCCTTTCCTCACCCCTTCTCTCAACCCCCATAGCTCCGACACCTAAAACTTTCCCCAGAGCGCACATTTATCATTTTAGAACTTCAGTTATCTTCCTGATAATGATGTGGTAGCATCGAAAGCGCTCGAAGGAATAAAACTCAACTCGTGAAGAAAAACTTAGTGTTTTATTTTTCAAATTTTAAGAGAAGAGCATGACGTATGAAGAGAGTGATGAATGTCGAGGACATGAAAGAAGTCAGCAAGGACAGAACAAAGTGGAGACACATCTACGGAAGAATTGCACGGCTAGAGCAATACAAGATCACATGGCTTACTTGTCTTTATCCATCACCGTGATCCTGAAGGTCTTGCTCTGCAGGTCCTCCTTGGAGATGCTGGGGAAGGTCAGGGTCTCGTTGAACTCCGGGTTGATGGTCTTGTGGACGGTCTTGGTGTTGAGGCGGTTGGGAGCTGCGCCTTCTGGAAGAAACACAAAAAATACTGTGAAAATACATTCACAAATATTTATCTGAAATATTATATCCATTCATCCATTAGATCCGTCCAGCCTTACAACAACTGGGTATTGCTTGAGTATTGGCGCTTTCTATAGCAACGACAAAGCTCACAGAGGGCTCTTGATATACACAAAAACAGCGCTCACCAAATAAATCATCCTAATAATATTATTATTTACTGAATTGTTTTTGTGGTTTTTGGGTTAGACCATAGTCTACTTGCAGCTTTTTTATCCACAAAAACAATTCAATATACAATACTGACCATGAAAGTGTTAGTGAAAGTTTAAAACCATTGAGTTATAACATGGGGAGCGGAAACTAACATACTGAATTGATACATACTTGTTCCCTCTTGCGTTCCTCTCCTGTCAAACGTTGTAATAAAATGGGTGATAAAATTAAAATATGAATTTACACATTGAAAATATGAAATACTGACATCAATTTTGGCGATCACAATATTTATAACGCGTGTTATCTGTCATCTTTAGCTATTTCCGGTCTAATCGACAACCATTATTTGCAATGGTAGCAACATTCAAGATTTTTTTTTTCGTTCTGCCGAGTTTTTTGTTCATATGGAAATGCAACTGTGAAGTTCTTTGTTCTCTTTCTAACTAATGACCATTTTCGTAAGCAAATTGAGACAGATATATATGGGTATCGCCGTCGAAATTTGTACCTTTTGTCTTGTGCGTGTGTCCCCTAATGATTTTCAGCTTTTTCATAAAAACTGGTGATCTCTACTGAATTCTAAAATTATCAGAGTAAAGTAAATAAAAAGCGTATCGAAATACAAAAAAAAACTGCAAAAAACATTAAGTGGCGATGTAATTAAAAAATAAAACAAAAACGCCTTTTTTCCATTCCCATACAAATTTTACATGTCCGCAACCAGTTTTTGACCCTTTGATGGCATGATACGATCAAAATAGTCAAACGTTTTTAAAGTTGAGTATTTTTGCATATACCTTAGTAACGTATCTTTTATTTTCTGTACTAGCCACAATAATATTTACTTATTTAAACACGAAATATTGATTGCTAAGGGTTGTCTCCATTTTTGGCTCCGAAATTTTTCTTTTAGTATGTTACCAATTCCATTGGAACTGACAAAAATCTTGCAATCTTAAGTATTTGTTCACGTATGGTAACTCTTTGATGTAGTGTGGACAACACAAAAAAACTCATTCGATACCTTCATTTTCTTTTGAGAACGTTTACATCAGACTCGGGAATTTGTCGTGTGTGTTTTGAGTGGAAGTTAGCTTGGCATTATTAAGGTATGTATTCGAATATGTTGTCAGTTGTATATTTTTTACTTAGATCCATTAATTCTTCTAATGATTGTATGTTTTTATCATTGCTGACAGTATTATTTTTCAAATGGCACAAGTTTAAGGTAATGTCGGGCGGTTTTTTATTTACAATCTTTACCGTATGTTACCAGTATTAAGGTGTATTCACGTAGGTTTAAAAAAATACACCTACTTACCGTTAATTTATGGTTGACTAACAAATAACATTTACGTACCTAATTGAAACATAAAACTATCTAATCAACCTTACTACATGCTATTCATATTTTAAATGCACCGTTTGATGTTTGTTATTCAAAATAGCAAAAAGGTTTATTCCGTGATCTGTGGGCTAAACGATTAAATGAAATTTGGACCACAGAGGTACCTAATTTTTATATCGGTGCTGGATACTGTGAAAAATGTACGCAAAAAAAAACATTGCCTATCTATCTAAATCTATAATAATCTATAATCTAAGTTACAAAAATATATTGCATTTAAGAGTTTAAGTTCGTACTTAAACATGCTGCATGTGAACCTAAATTTATAAAACCCAATCTCAAATGAACATAAACCCTGCAACTCTTGCCGACCTTACCTGACACAATGGTAACATTGGTAAAGTGAACCATTTTTTACAGTATGAGTGGTCAGCTTCATACTATCCTATAAGTCAAGGAAACTTATTGAAATACAATAAACGAACGATTTTAGGTAGTTATTAAATGTGCGTATTCATATTTTTAATAAACAATCATAGACAAACAACATTCATATTTATAGACA
The DNA here is from genome assembly GCA_951799405.1 of Agapetus fuscipes. Lineage (NCBI taxonomy): Eukaryota > Metazoa > Arthropoda > Insecta > Trichoptera > Glossosomatidae > Agapetus > Agapetus fuscipes. The sequence continues at coordinate 15,898,103 of OX637352.1, forward strand.
TTCAAAATGGTGCTCTTATATTTTTTACTGAACAGTGTTTACGAACTGCTATAAAATCTTGTATTCGTCGTCGAAAAAAGAAATGAGATATCGAAATGTAAAAAAACCTAATTTTTCGAACCTGTCCGTCATTTTGAATAGACCTTAATTTAACTCACGATGTTTTCGTTTTCTTGAATCTTGCCGGTCGACAGTTATGGTACAAATTTAAACGGCGTTACCCATATGTCTATTTTCGTTAAAAGAATTTCTTGTCCATAGATGTTATTAGTCAATGTTTAAAACTTTATTTATTATTATTATGTTCTCCCTCCTCTAACTCACGCCCTTGTATATCCATCCCATCCGGGGATGTGTCACAGGACACGCATGCAAAACGTTATATAGATGCAAATGGCAGAAGGCCCTCCCGTGAGGCTAACACTCTCTCCAGTGTAAAACAAGACAAGTTCAGAACACAAGCAACAAGCAAGGAGCACATACAAGATACACAAAGCTATTCACCGAGTGGCAGCATCTCCAAGCAGCAGTACGGGTCGGCAAGCCCCGTGAGGTCAGTGGGGGGCAGAGCCCTGGCCCTCACGCAGGTGACCTGCAGGGAGTCCCCGCAGTACAGCAGGCGCACCTCCACACAGCCACAGGCGGGGGGTGCAGGCACTGGCGGGGACACACTGCTGGATATGCCCGCTGTAAACAATGTAATAACAGAAGGTAAAATTAAAACTGGAGTTGCGGTTCTTTGACTTATTTAGTTGAAGTGAGGGTTTCCCAGCTCCCGAGGGGTGTACTCATTTCCTGTGATGACTGAGTAAGCCTTGCCGATATTTTATTTTTGGGTTTGAAATAAAAAGTGAAACGGGAAATTATTTCTGACACCCTCAGAAGGGATCACACCCTTGCTCTCGGCATGGAATGCAAGCATTCTACCAACTGTGCCTTTTAACGAGCTTTATCGTCGCTACAAACCGCCAATTCACACTCAAGCAAGACACAGTTGCTGTAAGGCTAGATGGACCTTTGGTGACCAGTCATTGGTAAAGGTGTATGATTTTTTCAACCCAGCGAAGAGAATATTTGAAAATTTAAATGGCATAATCTTTGTGCTCTGCCTGGATGCAAACTCACAACCTTCCATTCATGAGTCTGAAATGTTACCACTGGACTACAAAAAACTTAGTGTTTTATTTTTCAAATTTTAAGAGAAGAGCATGACGTATGAAGAGAGTGATGAATGTCGAGGACATGAAAGAAGTCAGCAAGGACAGGACAAAGTGGAGACACATCTGCGGAAGAATTGCACGGCTAGAGCAATACAAGATCACATGGCTTACTTGTCATGACAGACTGGTCTTGCAACGGAACACCAAAACGGGAAATAATTTCCAGGCCACTGTATTCAGCCTACTTGTAAAGGGCTGATCACATTGTGCTATAGGCCTACAAATTCTCTGACATCTAATGAGTCGTAGTTGAAAAAATGAATCTAACACTCACTTTGGTTATTGGAGTTATCTTTGCCGTTGTTCTGAGCCAGGCTGGCGGCACTCCCCCTGCTGGTGCTCCTCCTGAGCCCCCCTAGTGTCGCCTCCACCACACTGGCGCGGGGCCCCCGCACACTGTCAGCTCTGGCCAGACTTAGCCCACTCAGGGCTCGCGGGAGGAGGGCTGCTTCCGTCAGCAAATCCTGGAAGAACAAGTTTCACTTTTAAATCTGTTTTCTGAAAAAAATAGTTTAAGAACCAGAGTCATAATAAAAGTAGAGCTTGGATGATGACGGTTATGACTCTAAATGAAATGAAAGAAGTGTGTAAGGACAGAAAGAAATGGCGGTTGATCTGTAATGTTGGCGGCTAGGGCTAGGGTTTTTTTTAATTAGAATATTGTATTTTGTAGATCTTTTGATGTTTATATATATTATTATTAGTTTATTTAAAAAATGTGTTTGTTGTGTATGCACTTTGACTTATAGGTTGGGATGCGGCTGATCACCCATGCTGTAAAAAAGTGGTTCACTTTGCCAATGTCACCCCTGTGTCAGGGAAGGCCAGTAAAAGTTGGAGGGTTTACGTCCATTTGAGGCTTGGTTTTCAATTTGTGAATACACAAATAACACTTGTAAGCGCAATCTTACAGGTGTCTATTTGTAGGCATGCATTTGATATGAGTTTGAATGTTAACATATCTTTGTAACTTAGATTATACATTACAAAATATTGTATTGCAATTGTGATGCTCTGTACTGTCTTTAGCAAGGCCATGTGACATCACAAATATTCATCAAATATTAAATATCATGAGTAAATTCCGATTTGTGTGCCATGTGAAAGCCAAGACTGGAGTAGCAACCGTGTGATGTGCGCTAACACATGCCGAGTCTCACCTGATTCTCCTGCGCCTGTTCCTGTGGTAGATGCAGCTCCTGCATGGAGCCGCTAGCTGCCCCTGGGCCCCCGTAGCGTGTGGGGCGCCTCTCTGGCAGCGTGTATTGAGGCAGACCACGGTAGAACCACGCGCCAGACTTCTTCCACATCTCTCTGGTCTCGGCGCACACATTGCACAGCCAGCGGTCACTGTAATGAAATGTCAGAGATATCGTCGATGCGAAATGCAGATAATACTGTTACGAATATGCAGGATATTGGAAGTGTGTTTGGTTTGTCTGTGTGAGTAAATAATAATGTCTGTGTTAGTGTGATAAAAAGTCTCTCTAGAAATAAATAAATGCTTAGGTAGGTAATTTGTGATACTGTAACTCTGTTGCCATTCCGCTAGGGGTGGCTAGAGCCTCTGCAGAGCTGCATCCATTTCTTCCTATCCTTACATACCTCTTTTAATTAATTTATATCCATCACCCTTTTCATGCATTTCTTTTTTACGCTCACTTTGTATAATATATCCCATTCTTTCACAATCTCCTCAATCTGATTACTCCATACTTTTCTCAGTCGTCCCTTACCTCTTTTTCCTTTCACACTTCCTCTATATATATACTCGTACTTATTATTAAGATACTGTTACAAATATTATGGATATTGGACGTGTGTTTGGTTTGTCTGTGTAATTGAATAATAAGTCTCTCTAGAAATAAATAGACGCTTAGGGCCTGTTGCACCAACCTCCAATCAATATTTGATCGACACATAAAATAATTCTGGTGAGGACCTCGGTTAAATATTTTTCGAAAGTGTGTATAATATGATGGAATTTGAACAGGAAAGATGATGTACCTACATCAGCTGGTCTACGTATATGCAACCAAATTTTTGATTTGACGGGAGAAATCACATTGAATATTGATTTTTGTCTTATTGGAGTTTGTGCAACAGGCCCTTAATAATAATAATATTAGGGTGATTTATTTGGTGAGCGCTGTTTTTGTGTGTATCACACCTCAAGAGCCCTCTGCGAGCTTGGTCGTCGCTGAAGAAAGCGCCAATTCCCAAGCAAGACCCAGTTGTTGTAAGGCTGGATGGACCTTTCAGTGACC